>CP106716.1:83271763-84471763 GCA_025503065.1 Gossypium bickii
AATTCACATTTACCGAATTTAGCATATAAATGTTTCTCTCACGTAATTTGCAACACAATTCTCAAATGTTACGTATGTTCTTCTTCATCTCGAGAATAAACCAAAATATCATCAATGAATACTACCACAAATCTGTCTAAATGCACGGTCCGAATATTCGATTCATCGATCCATAAATACCTGCAGTGCATTAGTCAACCCAAATGGCATAACCGTAAACTCATAATGCCCGTGCACTGGTTTCGAAAGTTGTCTTTGGCACATCCGACTCCTTTACTCGTGAATCGATAGTAGCCCGATCGGAGATCAATCTTTGAAAATACCGTAGCACCTTTGGTGATCAAATAAATCATCAATCCAGGCAACGGATACTTATTCTTTATAGTTACCTTATTGAGTCGTATGATAGTCAATACACAATCACAAAGACCCATCTTTTTTTTACAAACAAAACCGGAGCACCCCAAGGTGATGACGACTCGGTCGGACAAAACCTCTATCAACAAGTTCCTCAGAATCGTGTCTTTAATTTCTTTAATTCGTAGGAGCCATTGCATGCAGAGCTATAGAAATCGGAGTAGTTCCTAATCAAATCTATAGAAAATTCCACTTCCCTTCTCGTGGCAACCACGGTAACTCTTACGAAACACATCGTAAAATTCGCATACCACCGCATCGCTTGAATCTTCGACTCGGATACCTTGGTATCTAATACATAAGAAAGAAAAGTATCATACCCCCTTTTGACATACCCGAGGTAAGTAATAATCGAAATCACATCGCAGACAATCCTCCGCTCGATCGACGATTTAACCCAAAGTAATTCACCATTCTAACACTTCAACACAATATATTTACATTTCTGATTTACTCATTGCATCATCTTTGAGTTAACCAATCCATGCCTAATATCATATCAAACTCATCAAATGGCAGTAACATCAAATCAGTCAGGAAACAATAACCTTTTACCATCAGTGGACAATTTTTACAAATTTTATCCACCAAAATAGATTGGCCAAAGGGGTTCGAGACTTTAACCACAAATTCAGTGGGTTCAACAGATAAATATTTAACACATGTAAGTTTTACACATATATATGAATGCGTAGAATCGGGATCAATTAATGCAGTAATATCAGTTTCAAGTAAAGAAAATGTACCAGTCTAACATCGGGTGCTGAAGCATCTTCTCTGGTACGAATGACATATGTCCTAGGAGGCGCTCGTGTTTCAGGCCTACTTGCAGTATCTTTTGTAGCTCTCGGCTACTCACCGACATTACCGGATGGTCGAGATAGTCTACCCTCAAAGATGGATTACTTGGCTTCGATATATATTCACTTCTTTTTTCACTTCTTTCTCGGACAATCTCTCGAGAAAATGGTCAAAAGAACCACATCAGTAACAAGCCCCACTCTTAAATCGACACTCACCAAAAATGAGCTTTATTACAATATCGGCATCTCGGCCAGGGTACCAACATCGCCAACACTGGTCACCGAGGAGTGAAAGATCTTGAATTAGTCTTATTTGTGAACCTCGTGACTCTATCTGAATACCCAGTGGTTGAGGTAGAACGATCCTGGTACTTCTTTAATTTCTTTGGAGTAGAAAACCGAGATTTTTCCATTGGTCTTTTACTAAAAATTCAAGCTTCCCTCTCAGCCTGTTTCTTTTCTTTGCTCCATTCTTCTACTTTATAAGCTCGCTCTGCTAGTGTAGCAAACTCTCGAATTTCAAGAATTCCAATAAGGAGCTTAATTTCTTCATTCAACCCTTCTTCGAATCGTTTGCACATTTCAGCATCCGACTGTACCCATTCTCGAGCATATTTACTCAACCGAACAAATTCTCTTTCATACTCAGATACGATCTATTACCCTGTTTCAGCTCAAGAAATTCTTTTCTTTTCTAATCAAGGAATCTCTGACTGATATATTTCTTTTTGAACTCGGTCTGGAAGAATTCCCATGTAATTTCTTCTTTTGGAACAACTGAAGCTTTAGTATTCCACCAATGGTAAGCTGTGTCTTTTAGTAGTGAGACAGCACATTTCAAACATTCTTCTGGCGTGCAAGATAATTCCTCCAAAACCCGAGTAGTATTTTCTAACCAAAATTTAGCTCGTTCGGGATCATCATCAACTAATGCTCGAAATTCTTCGGCCCCATATTTTTGGATTTTATCAACCGGAACTTTCCTTTTTCTGACAGATTCAGTACCTGTACCCTGTGAAATCTCGGGAACCGGTGGAGGAACAGAGGGGGAGCTTGAGTTTTTGCTGACCGTAGGGTTAGTTCTTATGTACCGAGTAAACCATTCATTCATCATTTGAAAGAAGGCTATTTTTGCCTTCTCCCCTTGACCTCTATCTTGGGCCTTCATCGCTAGTTTCTTCTCTTTGATCAAGCCAGGAGCATGACTCTCAAACTTTCCTCGATTGAACTCGGTCAGATGACATTACTATAAGGAAAACACAATTTAAATGGTCAGAAGATATCATACTATCAAAAATAATTTAAATGGCATGTATAGCTAATCCGTATTTGCTATATCGGTCCTAGAACTGGCTAAACCGTAGCTCTGATACCAACAAATGTAACACCCCCTACCCGTATTCGTTGTCAGAATAAGGTACAAGCCATTATCTGAGGTTACAAATTTTTTTTATTTTTTTTTTAACCGAGACCATTCCAATTCAATATATTTTCAAAATAAAATTCATGCATATTTATAAGATAACTTTAACACATAAGCCATATCAATGGCTGACCTTATACTCATTCATGTTAACATTTATTTTATTAGCTTATACATGCCATTGATTTCCAAAATAAAGTTTCTTCAAATACCAAAATCTTGGGGTTGATAGTGTGATAAGTCTCCCACCGATCCGACCTCCGAGCTCTTAATACTACAAAATAAGGAAAGGAAAACAGAGTAAGCACTTTGTGCTTAGTAAGCCCATGCAATAAGAATTATACTTACCTAATATTTTCAATATAATGCATTAAATATTCATATAACCATTTAATGCACTATTATCCTAACAATCACAAACTCAACATTCAAGTTAGTCCATTAATTTCCATATATCAATAATATATATACTATGATTGATGAGCTCATCAATATCATGATTTCCATTTCCTTGTTATTTTTCCATATTTATCCCGTTGAATTACTCGAAATTTCGATGGATTTTCAGATGTACACTTTAGTGTACAAATCCGGGTCCGTCAATTCATATTCATGTGCGCACATTTTCATTTGAGAGAGCACACTCCCGCGAACCTCCTCATCCATACAATGGATTACGATTCGAGCTAAATCTCAGTAATATAAACTCATAGAGTATTGTCGGGATTACTATCCAAAGCTAAATCCTCGCAACAACAATTACTCTAATGAGCTTGGATCACGAATTACCAGTCCAGCTAAATTGGACCTAATTCGGATTACCGTCAGGGCTAAATCCATTTTCCACATATATTCTTCGGGAGGATATATCAAGATAGGATCACCCGTCAGGGCTAGATCCTTTTTATCATCAATTCCTTTTCAGAGATCCATCAAATTTTCCTTTCATTCAACCGGGTTTCTTCCTTTTTATCAAATATACCAATGTATCATCAATTTTCATACAATGAGCATTCAAATTATATTCACATCAATAACATACATTTCAAACATTTAAGAATATAATTCAAGTTACATGAACTTACCTTGATACTAGTTCGTTTACAAAATCTACTAATGGGACTTTTTCCTTTCCTCGATCTAGCTTCAGTATTTGAGTTTTTCGGATCTAAATAAATAAATTCAATCATCAATTCAATACATTTCATGTTCACATGTAGCATTTTCTATAATTCTATTATTATTTTTAGTTTGTTCAAATCTGTCTACTTGAGTCATAGCCACTAAATTATTTATTTCTCGAACTGCAGAACTCCAAATGAAGAACCGTTAATTTTTCCTGAAACTAGACTCACATATCTTCTTCCCATAAAAGTTTCAGAATTTTTGGTTTAGCCAATAAGTACAGTTTATTCTTTAAAGTCACCCCTGTTCTGCTATCTAGCAGTTCTAACCCTTCTTCACTAAATATTAATTATCTCCTTATACAGAATTCGAATGATATTCTTGTTTATTTTTATTGAAAATAGATTCATTCAGGATTCCAAATATATAAATTTAAGCCCCTAATTATTTTTATTCAATTTTTGATGATTTTCTAAATTCAAAACAGAGGAACCCGAATTCATTCTGAACCAGTCTTACAAAAATCTAAATATCTCAAAATACAGAACTTATTTTCTTTCTTTGTTTCCTTAATATGAAAATAGACTCAATAAGCTTTAATTTCATATCTCACTAAACTTCTAATTCCACTTCTACGATTTTTGGTGAATTTTCAAACTTACTCTACTGCTGCTGTCCCAAAACTATTTTCTTATAGCTTGTTTTGCAATTAAGTCCTTTATCCAATTCTAACTTCAAATTCTTTCAATTAAACCACTAACTCATCATTTTATTCATCATATGTTATATTCAAAAACTCTAAAACTTCAAAAACTTCAACTTAAATTCATCAAAACTTTGTTCTAAAACTTATAAAGCATCAAAATTAAAAGAAAAGGACTAAATTAACTTACCAAATTAAACTCCAAGCTTTAAAAACTCTATTCTCCCTTTTTCTTTCTTTCTCCCCTATTTCTTCTCTCTTTCGTCTTTACTCTCTGTTTCTTTTCTGTTCTTTCTTTTACTTTCTCTTTATAATATATATAATAACAATATAATATAATATATTAAAATATCTTTATTATATAATAATATAATAATATATATTAAACATAAAAATCTCAGATTTTCTTCACAATAAATCGCCTCAACTAGACAAAATGGCTTAATTTCCATTTTGGTCCTTTATACTTTCTTTTAATCATAATTAAACTTTTACACCTTTTTCAATTTAGTCCTTTTCATTTAATTTCCTACCCAAACGTTAAAATTTTCTAACGAAAGTTTAATACCACATTACTAACATTTTATAAATATTTATAAAAATATTTCCTATCATATAAATATTCATGCAAATATATTGAAATAAATTTCTATTTAAATCAGATTTATGGTTGCGAAACCATTATTCCGATAACCTTGAATTTAGGCCATTACAAGTACGGTTCATAAATACCTAGTTAATAAATATCCCTTCTTCTAATCTTAATCCAAGTATATAATTCATTTGATCATTTTATACCATTTTCACCGAATATGCACATATACACATCTACTATACAAACAAGATAACGATCATGGCATTTAAACACTTATATTCATAATCTCATATCAAATTGATCTAACAATTTCAGTAAACCCACTATACTCCACCTAAACAATGCATACCAAAATTTATTTGAGGGAACGTAGTCGAACCAAAACACCGCCTTAATAGTTACTCATAAATGAATGTAGTCCATCACCGAAATATAGCATTTAAGTACATTTTTCCATTTATTTCCCCTATTGCCGAATACAAAGTCCATGAAGTTGGTTCATATTTCCAAAATACACATCAAAGGTATGGTACACCAAATCTCATTCAAACTTGTTAAACTATCATATATATACGCTTTTCAAAAGGACTAGCAAAAATCATATATGGTGATTTTATATCAAACATACCTATACAAACATGATTACTTGGCATGAATTATAACTCATTCATATACATCATTCATACAAAACTTGCATAACTTTCCAAGAGTTAACAAAAAATTACCTAATGACCCTCACATCAATCATTCATACACAAATATACCTACTTAGCATGAAATATATATATCACATCCTCATTCCTCTTCCAAGCAAAACATACTCCCATATTATATCAGAGATTGAATAAACCATCGACATTAACACTTAAAACAAGCCAATTTCGCATGGCTTTTATACATTAACAAAATATCATTCGAATACCTAGCTAGCCTAAGGTACCAAAGTGAGCCGATAGTGTGAATGACTTCAGTGACGATCCCCTGAGCTCGTAGCTTGATCAAAATCTATAAAACAGAACAATGAGCACACACACAGTAAGCTTACTAGCTTAGTAAGTCTTAAGCAATTATAAAATAGTATTCAACCATTCAAGCTTTTAAAACGATTGGTTTATGACATTGAATATAAATAATTTAACTTATAAGTACATTATGGCCGAATGTCATTACCTTAACTTAACATTTACCATTTCCTTACCATAAGCATGCAAACTCACCGAAACACCTAAATACCATAGGTATTTGCATATTCCAAACCAAATAAGTATAACATACATCTTAACCACATGTAATCAGTCATACACATGTGTAAGCATATCCAATCACTCTCACATTTAACATTTACACATATGGCCGAATCTCAAAGGCATAACCGAGCTTAAATTTCAATATATATTATACTCATTATTGGTAAGATCAAATGCACATATTAACATCTCAATGAAAGCTTAAACTACATCACATCTTACTTAATTCAAATGGAAATATAGTAACTTCCTTATTCCTTGCAACTATGAAAACTTATACTTACCCGAGCATTTAGCTTATTGTAGTAATTACCTTTCCACCTTGTAAATGATTCATGATTTCTCTATTTATAATACATCACCGGCATTAAGCCTGTTAGGCATCAAAGCCTGAAATTCACACCGGCACTAGGCCTGCTAGACCCAAGGTCTGAAATTTGATCACCGGCATTTAGCCTGCTAGGCAATAAGCCCGATACACTTCACCGGCACAAGGCCTACTAGACTCGAAGCTCGATACAATCCACCGGCACAAGGCCTGCTAGGCTCGAAACCCGATACAATAATATTATCATCTCATACACATTACAGTAATGCTGCCCAAATTAACATAAGTCACACATTATTCAAATCACTTTAACATATCATCTCGGTTAAAAATGTAACAACATTTCAATTCAAATTCACTATCCACATTTGGCTATAACAAATTTTACAACAATAATTTCATAATTCAGCATGTAATCAATGTTATAAATGATATTAACGATATTAAATTGCTTATAGACTTACTTCGAAAATCGTCGGACAGCAAAAACCGGCTATTCAATAACTTTTGCCTTTCCCCATCCAAGTCTATTTTTCATTATTCTTGATCTAAATACATTCAATTTAAGCTCATTCAAACACATTTCATTTCAATTTAATCCAAAAACACTTAAATGGGCAAATTACCATTTTACCCTGACATTTACAACTTTTACAATTTAGACCCTATTGCACAAAACACAAAATACACATAATTTAAATGCAATCCTTAAGGGCCGAATCTTCCCTATGCTCCTACAAGTCCCTACATTTCATTTATTTTGCATTTTAACCCCTTAAAAAATTATTTTTGCAATTTAGCCCAAAATACTCAAATTCATCAAAAATCCAAAGACAAAACATATTAATCTAACACATATATTTCATAATTCATCCTTAAACAACATAAAAAACTAATTATCAACAATATCTCAACTCAAAATATCCATCAAACTCAAAAATTAAAGCATGGGTCTTGAAGATTTCTAAGCAACGATCTCAAAAACGTAAAAATTATCAAGAACCGAAATCAAACTAACCTTGAATTTAAGCTTATAGGTGCCGAAAATCAAATAAAACAAAGCCTTCTTCTTTCTTCAATATTCGGCCAAGAGAAAAGCAAATTAATAGTGACTTAATTTTGTGTTATTTTATCATATATTATGATTATTTTTCATTTACTAAATTAACCTTTAAATTAAAATAAAACTAACTTATATAGTAAGGGTATTTTAGTCCTATGCCGTCCACTACCTTGTAAAATGGGCTAATTGCCCTTTTAGTACCTCATATTAAAAAGCCACTATCACATTAGCACCTTTCACTATAGTTTGTAATTTTTGCACTTTACGCGATTAAGTCCTTTTATTAAATTAAACACACAAACAATCAAATTTTCATATGAAACTTTCACATATAATAAACACCGAAAATAATATTTAAAACTTTTTCGGACTCGGATTCATGGTCCCGAAACCACCATTCCAATTAGGGTCAAATTTGGACTGTTACAACACGACCCCAAGCCAACACTCTGTTAGTGAGAGGCAAAATACAGAAGTGCCCGTGTTTGGTGGTAGTATGGAAAACATAACCCCCGCACGACACTCGGTTGGTGGATGGGACATGCATATCCTTCCTTCGATGTCTGATGATAGAAATACGTATTGGGGAACGTCATCAACTTCTAGTGGTTGACAATCCACATATGATTGGGAACGTTACAAAAGATGTTTAAGGAGGGATAATGTACTCCCCACGACATCCACCGGCGAGGAGCCCTCGTTCGTTGTAGATTATGGTGGATCAGATGATGAGTCGGATGTGGATCCACCTCGAGAGCCCCTGCCCGATGGTGCAGAAGTTAGATTATTTTTGAGCCGAACTGTTCCAACAATGCTGAAAGAGGTTGAGGCGGTTGGGCGAAGAAGAAGAAGATCCGCTATTCAGGGCATACTCGCCTCCAGCCCACATGCATAATGTCGATCTATCTCAAGACGATGCATTGGAGTTTCCTGAACTACCACACCGGACGCGTGACCGTACAACTTCATCGTTGGATTCGGGCAAATTAGAAGTTGGTAACGAGTTTTCCAACAAGAATACTTTTTTCTTCTTTGCATTGAAACAATACAAACATCAAGAACGAGGTTAACTGGCGTGGTTAAATCCAAGCTCGATAAGTACGAGGTAAAGTAATGCGGCAAGAGCGGTACATGTTCATAGAAAATCATGGCCTCGTTGAGGAAAATGACAGGCTTGTGGGAGATAAAAAAGTATAAAGGTCCACATACATGTCTTACCGATAGAGTATCACTATGTGTTCAATGTTTTTTTTAATAATACTAATATTACGTAATGTTGCATTATTTAATGTACTTCGTTAACTAGTGTAACACAAGATCATCCGAAGATGGATTCAGATATGTTGGCTGACTTAATAATACCGATGGTGAAGGTCGATCCCAAAACTACAGTGTCGACCTTAATTGACAATATTCATAGCCAATTGGGGTACACGCCCTCTTACAGGAGGGCTTGGATAGCCAAGCAGAAGGCGTTGGAAAAGTTGCATGGTCAGTGGGATGCTTCATATAATGAAGTGTGGCAGTAGTGTCAGGTGCTGGAGAGATATGTCCTAGGCAGCATAACAGACCTTAAAACGGAACCGGCGTACTAAAACAACCGTTTGCTCCGTGGATGCGCAGTGTTCAAGCGTCTTTTCTAGACATTTAAGCAATGCTGAGATGCATTTATATACTACAAGCTATTGGTACAAATTGACGGTACCTTTATGTATGGTAGATATATGCATCAGCTATTGCTAGCTGTGGCACAGGAAGATAGTGAGAGAATCCTTCCGATTGCGTTCGCAATAACACCGGGAGAGTCAGCTGATGACTGGGATTTCTTCCTCTCTAGGTTAAGGAGGCATGTCTGCCCCCAACCTGATATGCGTTATATTGGATCGGGGCCCTGGAACTAGGGGTGTTCATTCGGTTAACCGACCCGAAATGTTATTAACCGAATTAACCGACTTTCAAAATTTTTAACCGTTAACCGAACCGAAATTTTTTCAAAAAAATTAACCGAACCGAATTTATTTCGGTTAATTCGGTCGGTTAACCGAATTAACCGAAAATTATTTTTTTAATTTTTTGGTTAAAAATTAACCGAATTTAACCGAATTAACCGAATTAACCGAAATTAACCGATTTAACCGTTTTAACCGTTTTAACCGTTTTAACCGAATTAACCGAATTAACCGAATTAACCGAATATAATTTGTTTAAAAACATTACATAAATCTTTAAATTAATGCATAATTGAAATGTAAGTATTTAATATTGTTCATTTGTATCTATTTCTTCTCTCCAAAAAATCTCCATTTGCATTAAACCTACAAAAAGGAAAAAACAAGTGCAAAAGTTTAGCATATAATAAAAATATACGCATTCAAAAAAATCAAATAATATAAACAAACGAATAGATTATAAGTTAATAAGAATAAGATAGTAAGTATACCCTTCAACTCACGAAAGCTCATGAATTAAGGGTAGGCTCTGATGCATTCCAAGAAAAATCTAAACATTGAATCCATTAAATAAGTAGGAGTGATATGGTAAAAAAATTTAAAACTATTAAAATAAGACAATAAATATACCATTTTCAATCTTGTCAAGCTCTTGGATTTGTTCTTCAATCTTTCTGATGTCTTCTTGTGATGATGATTTTCGAATCCAATCTTGAGTACACACAAGAGCTTGTACAATTTTAGGAGTTAAAGAACTCCTCCCCCGGTGCTAAATGTAGACTCTGAAGCAACCGTAGAAATCGGTATAGCTAACACATCTCTGGCCATTTCTGAAAGAGTGGGAAATCTAGGGCTGTTCACTTTCCACCACAATAAAATATCAAAATCTTCAACAAATTCCTCATTGGCCTCAGCTAGATATTTATCCAACTCAGATGTTTTATCCTCACCACAAATTTCCAACTCACGCTTTTTATACAAAGCTTGCATTCGCCTTTTCATTTTTTGTTGTGGTTCACCAAGAGAAGCATGTGTTGGCACACTCGATTGGCTACAAGTACTATGAAGTGGAGGCTTATACTCATCAAACATTTCATACAAAGATTCCTTCAATTTTTGCATCATTTCACAAGCTTTTTCAGAACTAGACATTTCACTAAGTGCAAATTCAAGATACTTTAGTTTTTGTCTAGGATCTAAAACACAAGCAACAAACATAAGCATATTCATCTTATCAATATCACCCCAATACTTATCATACTTCTCTTTCATCTTGATGGCCATAACATTGAAATCAACATTACTATTTAACTGAGCATCTCGTAAAAGAATATCAATTTGTAAAGCTCATCAAAAAATTATTGGACGTGACATATGAAGTGCCGGATATACATAAAGTGACTTCATAAAAATGTTCCAAGAAATCCCTCAAGTTTCTAACATTATCCCAATCATCCACACTAGGCCAACCATCACCCCTTTCAAGTTCAATTACTAAAATTTGTATCTTGCTCCTCAAATCTCTCAAAAGCTCTCTCAAAATTCCGAGCAAAGATCTAACATTAAGTAGGTTGACTTCCACCTAGTACAAACATCAAGACACAACATCTTCTTGCACTCTATCTTTTCCACCACAACACACTCCTTAAACTTTTGTAATCTAGATGGAGATTGTCTCACATATCTAATGACCTCCCTAACACGTTCAATGATTTATTCATTTCCTTTAAGCCTTCAACAACAATCAAATTCACAATGTGTGCCATGCATCTCATATGAAGATATTTGCCATTTTGAACTAAACCCCTCGAGGTTAAATTTCTTTCTCAAATAACCAATAGCAACATCATTTGAACTTGCATTATCAACAAAGAATAAGAAACAACTTATCAATCCCCCAATTCAACAAGCATTTCTCAATCACCATCCCAATGGACTCACCCTTATGACTAGAAATTGGACAAAAGTTTAAAATCTTTTATTCAATTTCCAATCATTATCAATAAAGTGAGCAAAGTGATACACAAATAATTAACTCTTTGCAAAGAAGTCCATGTATCTCAGAGTTAAACAAACTCTAGAGCAAGAACTTCTCAAAAGTTGTTTTATCTTGGCCCTTTCATCTAAATACAATTGATAAACATCCCTAGTCATAGTAGTTCGTGAAGGAATATGAAACCTAGGACATGCCATAAACATAAATTTCTTAAAACCTTCACTTTCAACAAACTTGAAAGGTAATTCATCAATCACAATCATTTGTGCTAATCCTTTCCTACATGCTTCTTGATCAAATCTCCAAGTTGAAAGATTCCCTTCCCCTTCAACTCCCTTTCTAGGTAAAACTAGTTGTCCTTGACTATTTTCAACAACATTACTAGGATTTTTCTTACATGAACCAATGTGATATATTAATGACCCCGCACCATTTTTTTTTCACATCACAACAAAATTCCTTTTGACAATAATTACATTTAGCTTTACTTGCACCCTCACTATTAATAATTTTAGTGAAGTGAGACCAAACTTCGACCTTGGAAGAGTGGCTTTTCTTTTCCGGTAATCCCTTTGCTTGGCTTGAAGCTCCAACTCCCGAATTTTCAGAATCTATCAAGTAGGAGGTGTAACACTAGCCTCAATAGATGTTGGTTCGATTGACATTTCGTAAGAAAAACATATATAATAAATTAAAATATATTTATGATATTAAACATATTTTGATGTTGAGTTTTAGAAAAACATAGTTTAGATATTTAACAAAGGTAACATCCATTGCAACACATAATTTAAACTTTGACTATCCTATTTAAAGTAGTAATTTATGATATTAAACATATCCGCACCGTTAAAATTACATTGTATTTAAACTTTGACTATCCTACTTAAAATTACATAGTTTAGATATTTAACAAAGGTAACATCCATTGCAAAACGCAATTTAAACTTTGACTATCCTATTTAAAGTAGTAATTTATGATATTAAACATATCCGTACCCGTTAAAATTACATTGTATTTAAACTTTGACTATCCTACTTAAAATTACATAGTTTAGATATTTAACAAAGGTAACATCCATTGCAAAACGCAATTTAAACTTTGACTATCCTATTTAAAGTAGTAATTTATGATATTAATGAAGATTCAGAAATGAATCCAGAAGATGTTTTCTTTGAAAACTAGGGAAATTAGGAAGGATGTTGTTTTATTATTCAGAGTTTTTGAATATTCGAATTGCAAAAATTAAACTTATTATCTTTGTTGAAATAAGAACAAATAAAAATCAAAATTGTGGGCTTTGGGAGGTAAGACAAAATAAAATCCAAGGCCGGACCTGGATCTTAAATTAAGCCTACATCATTAACTTAATGATATTTTTCTTTTATTTCTTGTGTGATCCCCAATTCGAGAAACAATAACCTAAATCCAAAATCTCCTAATTTGAATATTTGACAAATTCCAAAGCAAAAAAAGAGAAACAGAATGGAGCAACACGAAGAGCAAGAGCACGAAGTGTACAGAGGGGAGATCCCAGACGAGGAAGGAGAAATGGACGCTGACATCGACATTTCTGGTGTCTGCTTGAGGATTACGAAGGCAATGACCAAGAACTTCTGAACTTGAACACGATCCCGATTCCAATTCCAAGGTCTCCCTCTTTCTTTTCCTTTACTTTTCCTTAACTTTACCTTAGCTTTTCGCTAATTCAAATCAACCTCTTCTTTTTTTTTCCCTTATAATTCTTGTAATATTATAAAAAAAAAAAAATCTAAACTTCAATCTAAGACCATAAAAAATGGTCCCTGTATTCTGTTTTCCTTTACCCATTTCGTATAATTTATCTCTATCTTTATTTCAATTTAATTAATTTTGTTGTATCTCTCTCAAGTCTCATCTCAGTACAAAACTAGTGTTTCTTGGAAGGCTGCTGTGGCTTTGTCTTCCAAAGTAACAATCTAATTCATTTTAGGACTTGGAAGATATGAAAAAAGACTTAAGGAGATCGAGGAAGAAGCGGGGGCTTTACGTGAAATGCAAGGCCAAAGTCGAGAAGGAGATGAGTGTATTTGTCCAAGGTTTTCTCTCTCTCTTTTTAACTCTTTTTTTGGGGTATTTGATCCGAGTTTTTAGGTATATTTTTGAACAATTTCTGGATTCATTTCTGTCTTAAATTGAGAAAGAAAATATCTTCATTAATTTTGAAACAATCAAAGGCAATATCAATGAAACTGTTAGTAACAATAATTTATTATACCCAATCTATCCATGAAACTTTGTAATTTTTTTCCAAAACTTATTATATTCAAAAATAAATTAAAAACAAAAGTAACAAAGCAGATTTCTAAGTGAGTAATTATTTCTTAAAATAATATCTATTTGTTCTTCAAACTCCAAGTTTCTCAGCCTAGAACCCATTTTTGTAAAACGAATGTCTTTGTCGGTGTATTTTCTTCACCGAACAAAAATAGAAGTTTTAAAACAGAAGTTGCAGATGGTGAAAGTACCTCAATGACCTGGGCTGGTAGACACCGGCGTGCCGGACGGAAGGTGGCTGGCTTGGGGTGGTGAACTGGTATGGTGATTGAGAAATTAGGGATTTGAAGTTGAGGAAGGAGAAGATATCAGATAATCAGGTTTCTGTCGTGTGTCTGTCTAGCCTTTTAGGGGTGATTTTATTTTTTGTTTTAGTATTACTTTGAGTTGGGTTTAATTTTTATTATTGGGTTTGGGTTGTATTGGGTTTGGGTTGGTGAATAGAGAATAGTGGGCTTATTATTTATAGGCTATTTATATATTATAAATTTATTTATTATTTTTTCCAAGTAATCAGAAAAATTCGGTTACCAAACTTTGTTTGAACCGAATTAACCGTTAACCGAAAATTAACAAAATAATTAACCGACCCCCGATCGAAAAAATTCGGTTAACCGACCGATTAACCGAATTCGGTCGGTTAACCAAATTTTTTCGGTTTTACCCGAATTTTGCACACCCCTACCTGGAACACTAGCCGCAATAGAGTGCCAGGGAAGCCTGTGGCATTGCACACACCATCGATATTGCCTAAAGCATGTTGCATCTAACTACTATGGGCAACATCGATCTAAAAGTCAGCGACGGCAAGTGACCAATATGGGTATGTAATATCTATTAATATAATTTCGTTTGTAATATTCAATTTATTCTCAATTGAAGAGTGGTATGTAATATTTGCTATCAACATATATTAGTAGGGTACGAGATCAATAAGGACCGCTTTCAGGAGATGTGGTGAGTTTGTGATCAGATAACGAAGAAGGCACAAACTACCTGTGCAATATTCCTTTCGAACAGTGGACATAATCATACGACGGCAACCTACGATATGGTCATATGACCACAAACCTGGCAGAATGCATAAATTTTGTTCTAAAAGGAACGTGTCATCTGCCGATAACATCGGTTGTGTGAGTGACATATTTTCATTTAGTGGCACTATTTCCGAAGCAAGCAGCGAGTTATAAAAGCCAAATACAAGGAGGCCATGTATGGAGCGCGAAGGTCTTGCGAGAAATTAACAGGGGGAAGGAACGGGCCAACACCATGCACATAGTGTGTCACGATCGCGACAACCTATGGTTTTGTGTGACAGAGTTTGACAGACCGAACCAAGGTCTTGTTGGCGAGCAGTATCGTGACACTTGAGAAATAGGACCTGCGACTGTGGGATATTTGATACATTTCGTTACCCATGCGCTCATGTACTTGCGGCTTGTCAGAATCTCCGTCTTGATCCCATGAGCTATGTCGACGAAGTGTATAAATTAGAAAATGATAACACTTTAGAACGACATGTTTTTATGTGCTAATTGTATATTAATTTCGAATGTGACTCTACTAATTTGGGCTATTTATGGACTTTTATCTCGTAGGGACTAAATTGGAAACCAATGCAAAATTGAGGGCCAAAATCATGAAATTAAAGATAAAAATGGACCAATGTGCAACAAAGGGAAAAGATGGTGCCAAAAGTGCAAACATGGAGGGCAGAGGGATTGAAATGCAAAAAGAAGAGACTTTGCTTTATCAAATTCTATTTTAATTATATTAGGATAATTAATATTAGGATAATTATCTAGGATTGTTTGATTTCTTTATTTATCTCTATTTATCTTTAATTAAATTGTAATTATCTTTGAGAGTTTGAGTAGAATTAGACTATCTACTTTAAGCACTATAAATAGGGGATGGAGTAACTCATTTAGGTTGTTCATCTTTTTCTGTACACTCCTCTCCCATACGTTTTTGTGCTTCCTTTATTTTCTTTCAATAAAAATTCCCTTTTCCATATTTTTATATTTTATTTACTTTTCCACCACAAATATGAGTCACTAAATTCCATCTAGCCGAAGGTTGTCGAATTCCCCAGAAAAAGGTTCTTGATGCTTAGAACCCGCACTCAACTTTCTCATCCAAGTATTCATCGTTTCTCTGCATTACGGGGCTGATGCTTCCGTCTAGGTCCCTTTAAAAGTAACCCTTTCAACGTATGCAAAGGCAGCCGCTTTGTGTGTTTTGGGAGGATTCCACTGTCGGTTCGTGAGCTTACTGCGTCAGAGGTTAGCGAGCCCAAGAATCAAAATGGCGTGGGATTCGCCATTGAGAAACGTTGATCTAGCATAAATGACTCCACAAGGGCAATAGCAAGCTAGAGTCAGGCTCCCTAAATCCGTAAGTTTAAACTCTTGGAGTTGGTGGTCGTAGGCGTCCTCTTCCACTATAACGGGCTTACTTGGGCGGAGAAGGGTCATCCAAAAGCTGAAGACGGAGCCCAAGGAGGAACGAGACAACCGGAGGCTGAAATCTCTCCACATAAGAAACTTTTCTCTAAACCCTTTCTTTTTATTTCCCTCATTTTAATTCTCGTAATTTATTCTCGTGATTTCAATTCATCTTAAATTCTATTTTTATTATTATTTTTCCAGATCAAAAATTATTAATTTTGTTTTTTTATTTTTCCAGGATCGCAGGTTTTCTTGGGCACGATTCTGCCCAGGATCTCGAGAAACAGGCATTTGTATAATCCGATCCCTGTAGATTCGACCTTACTTACCCTTTACTACTATTTTCGTTATTTTACAGGGAGTAGGACATATTTTGGTGCATTCAACGACGCATCAGAAAACATGAACAACGTGTGGAGACACGTATTTCCACCAGTCCTAGATCAACGTAAGTGGCCATCGGTATCGCTTGCACTGTATAAGCTGTTGCCGGATAGAGAACTGAGGTGCAAACCAAAAGGTCGACCTTGCTCGAGTAGAATACGCAACAATATGGATACCCGAGAAACAAGCAACCAACGTAGGTTGTGCGGATGGTGTAGGAACCCAGGCTATACATCTCGTTCGTGTCCAAACCGGAATAGTTGGCAGTCTTCTTAACTTTTTTTGTCTCTTGGTGTCAATGTAAATTCTATTTATTTGTTGATGAAAACGGTGAACTTTTGTAGAAGGAATAATTTGTAAAAAGAAAACCTTTAAGTTACAATAAAATTACAAATATTGGACTTTTATTTTTAAAATTAAATTTCAATAAAAAATTAAACAAATTCTGTTTTATTAAATATATTAAAATTAAGTTACAATAAAAAATTAAACAACTATTATTTTATTAAATATATTAAAAATAAATTACAAAAAAATAAAAATAAAAACAACTTTTTATTTTATTAAATATATTAAAACTAAATTACAAAAAAATAAAAAATAAAAAACAAATTTTTATTTTATTAAATATATTAAAACTAAATTACAAAAAATAAAAAATAAAAAACAACTTCTTATTTTATTACATATATTAAAATTAAATTACAATAAAAATTAAACAATTTCTATTTTATTAAAGATATTAAAATTAAATTACAATAAAAATAAAAAAAACTTTTATTTTATTAAAAAAATAAAAAAATTATTACAATTTAAAAAATAAAAAAGCCCGTCCGAATCAATGTTGATGCGGTCGAATCGAGTGCCACACGGGGGTGGTCGTGATTCTGCGTTGATTCCTCCTTTTTTTAGCTTAGGTGACGGGGTCGTGAAACCTCGGGCGGGGATTAGGTTCCTCGGCGGTGGGTGCAGTTGTGGTGTTGCGAGGATGACCCACCTTGATAAAATAACGACCCCGGAGGTGTTTGCATAAACCACGGCGGGGGTGTCTGAATCCCGTATGGCGAAGGAGACTGGTAAAAAAAAAATGCTCCCCGACGGCGCCTCTTGTGATTCCTCACGCGAGGCGGCCTCAAGATCGGCTGGCCAGTTGGAGTAGTCAGGAACGGACTCGAACCGGGCCATACATTCCAACCTGGGGTGGGACTGGGAAAAGGAAACATATAAGAGTTAGGATACATATAAGGGCTAGGGTACACACCTAGCATAAAGGCTAAAAGCTGTGATGTCGGTGTCGTCGGCTGAACTGATGGGCCCGGTGATTGTGTTGGCACTGTTGATGGTCCCGTCTCATCACCCCTTCTCCTTAGATTTAAAGGGCCCCGATGTTCTCTTTGTTCACGAAGTTGCCGTCGCCTCTCTTCTTCCAACAACAAATACGGCTTACCATGGATCCTAAACCATGGCATGTATTTCGACACGCAAGCTAACTCAGGAACGACGATCGGTTCTCGGATAGGTAAATATTCATACCGGTTCTCCCACATCTCGATATATGCTGACCAAAATCTTGGCCAATCCGTGTACAACTACCGTAAGTCCACTTTGTGCTCATCATCGAGCACCTCAGGTGACACGGGAATCAGTTGTCGGAATCCAAATTGTCGCAGAACCCGATCTGACTAGTGCATCTCCAGGGTTGCATAGTTGATCAATGGGACTTTCACGTGTCAAATGTTTGGATTTTGCAAGAACTCCTCCAGAATTACTGCCCGAATTGCCGGATCCTCGTACGGTGTCCATTGAAATTATATTAACATGACCAAAATAATAGTTATATACATAATACTAAACACTAAGTACGAAATGCTAAATTATAAATACGAAATTTGAAACTTACTTGTGATTCCGACCATTGCTCCAATAGAAGCCGTATATCTTCAAGCGAGGTAGGTATTCCAACATAACTCACCGAGTGGTTCCACCTAATTAAATAAATTTTTAGCATACAATTATACTTTAAATCTATGTAATAATTGTAAAATATAACATTAAATTTACCTCGTTATCAGTGGGAATGAATATGGGTGGTCGAGTCGAGGACGTAAAAATGGAAATCGAAACCGTGCCCATGACTGCAGTAGTGATAGACAACCTCCGATTTTCGCTTTACTCGGTCGCGTCGCCCCGCACATCTCCCGATACAACTTTGATAGCACGGCAGACCCCCAACTCAATTCACTAGCTGCTTTGAAATCAACAAGTTTCAGCAGCCATCTCAAGTGTGAGGTTTCTAGAAAGGTCCGGCATCAGATAGCCTCCAATTATCTCAAGAATGTATGCCCGAGCATACCGTATTCTTTCTATTTCGGTCGAACCATCATTCGGCTTCGGGAATGTGTCTCGTAACCAGGCCATCTCGATCCGACCTCCATGAATGTTATCCGGAATGGCACCCAGAAGCTCGTAGCATACGACCATCCAATCGATAGAAGTTGCGGACCCGGTGACTACCGACCTGTCCACCGGCAATCCTAACTGTAACTGTACATCTTCCAAAGTGATGGTACACTCTCCGCATGGAAGATGGAAAGTGTGCGTCTCGGGTCTCCACCTTTCTATCAACGTACTGATCAAGGTCGGCTCCAACTTGAACCCCCGGCCTATCGTGGCCACGTGCCAAAAACCCGCTTCTCGCAGATAATTCTTGATCAACGGTGATGGGGGACCATGCATATTGCGAATATAGCATTGCAACACCCGATCTACAGACTATTTAAAAAATTATAAAATAAAAATTAATATTGAAAAAAAATATTAAATAATATTAAATAATATTGAAAATAAAAATTATAAAATTATAAAATAAAATTTTGTAAACCTAAAAAATATTAAATAATATTGAAAAATTAAAATTAAAACTTACCATTTGCATTTGATCGACGGAGATGTGCTTGTTGTCTAGACGAATTAATTCCCCGGCCATTGGTAATACGATCAAAAATTTTAAAATTTCCCAAAAAAATATATTAAAAAATTAAAAAGGACTAAAGTGTGAAAAAATAAAAGGGTTGGGGGTTTTTATAGGCTTATCTTTTGACCGTTGGAGGCCCAACGGTTAAAATTTCTTTGACCGTTGCAGGGCTAAAGCGCGCCCCTGGGGGAGCGCTTTTGCCACATCGACAAAGTGCGCCCCCATCAGCGTGCTTTGTCTTTGATATGGCAAAAGCGCCCCCAAGGGCGCGCTTTCTACATCCCCACAAAACGCTACCGACATGGGCGCGTTTTTTTGGGAAAATGGCCCTTTTCCATAAATTTTAAAAACCAGCCCTTTTTCGTAAATAATTTTTTTGGTATATTCTGGATTTTTGCCCCAAGAAGTATAAATTATATAAGCATACTTCAAAAATAAAATATATATTTTTGATGTAGTCTAGTTGCAAATTGAGTTCGGAGGTGTTTGGTTGTTCAACTTGGTCTAGAATTTGAGTGTTATTGTGAATTCAAAAGTGTCGAGACGAATTTAGAAACTTTTTTAGAGGGGTTGAATTTTAATTATAATTTTTAAGAAGTCAAAATTTAATTTTATATTTATTAATTGATAATTTCATCATTTTTTTAAGGGAACTAAAAAAAATTTTCTCATTTTTAAAGGGTCAAAGTATAATTTTATCATTATATTAATTTATAATTTTATTAATTTTTAGGAGACTAAACAAGTAATTTTCTATTAGAAAGAGGGCTAAAACCCTTCACTGCCCCTTAAATTCACACTTGATAAGCATTGAAAATATCAAATTTTGTACTTCGAGATGTTCAAATGTTTAAATCAACAAATAGAGGAGATAGATTTTGAAAGTAAATGCAAGATGGTAAAAATGAAGAGAGTGAAAAATGTTCGAGGTTAGAATTGTTCTTAAATATTTATACTTAACGTTCGAACAAACCAATATGTGATTATTTGTTGTTTATTTGACAATATTGGTGTATTGGCATACCGAATCTTTTATTAGCTTAACTCAATTGCTCTAGATCCTTCTTGCAAGGTTTTCAAGTCTTGATAAATTACTTTTTATATTGTGATTCAAACATTAATTGATATTTGGAATTACTTTCTTACAGACATAGAAACACAAGTGAGAAGAGAAAGCAAAGAAATGAACGTATCTTTTGGTTAAATAATTTAAATTGCACTTTTAACTTTCCGTAAATTTTAATAAATCAATTTATAATTTCTAAGTTCATTTGTTAAATGAAAGCATTGTATTTTGACTCTTCATAAAATTTAATAAATGAATTTAAAATATTCTAACATAATTTTTTTTTTAACTTTATCCACGCTCCAACAAAAATTTCTTGGCTTTACCCTTTCATATTAGCTTTTACTTTCAGTAGGTGGATAAATACAACAAAAATTGAAAAAAAAAAAACATTAAATGAAAGTTTGAGAAATATTAAAGACAGCCACGTGACAAGCCATATTTTGTGCTTTTTATTGTAACCAATATGCCTCTGATATTAAACTGTGATATTCAAATATGGCCACCAAGTGTTCGGTGTCTATTTCAATTAGTTTTAGATTCCTCATTGGTTTAGTACAAGAGAGAAAGAGGGGGCAAGTAGGGGCATGCCCCTTCCCCCCTCAAATGGAAAATTAGTGCTTTAGTCCCTAATTTGTATAAAATCTTAAGTTAATATACAATGCAATTATAGTTTGGCCTTAAAAGAATGATAGAATTTTAATTTAATCTTTTTTTAAACTATCAATATATAAGCCAATACAATGGTGAAATTGTATTTTAGCTCTCATAAAAATATATAACTTAATCTTGCCCCATTAATAATTTTTTGGCTTCGCCCTTGGTTTAGTACCAAAATGATCTTTAAAAAAATCGAATCTTAGAGAAAAAAACAAGTTTAATAAGTTAATGTATTTGTATTATATTATATTGAAAATTTTCATTACATTACAATTTAAATTAATATATTTTCCCACCAATATAATAAGTCCAAAATATGGACTATTTTTGCTTCAAAATTAGTATATTTTCATCTACAATCCTTACTTCTCAAGTCGTATTTCTCCTAAATGTAATGACCTCATTTTATGTTTAAAATAAGTTTTTCAAAATCGAACAAGTGATCGAATCAATCAGATCCCGATTCATCAAATTGACTGGTTCAAATGGTTCAATTAAATAAATCGTTAGAAAATTAATGATCATTGAACTGCGACAAAGAACGGGAAATAAAGCCTTCGATTAGTGTAAATGATGCAAATATAGAAGACCATACATCAACAATTTTGACAGCCCACTGATTAAATAGAAACTTTCAAATAGTTCAATGATTATTTTGCAACTTTCTAAAATAGAGTAACCAGAATGTAAAGTTACTAATAATTTAAGGTTACGTATTCACTTCTTAATCATATCAATTTCGTAATTTTTCTAAATAAAAAATGTTTGCAAATATTTGGAAATAATTATCGCAATCGAATTTATAATTAAACTAAAATCAAATAAAAATATTTATAATAAAAAATTTAAAGAGAATTTCACAAATTATTCATACAAAATAAAACTCAAATACAAAATCTCATTCTTCATTACATCATCCTTGTTATTACGAGTTTGTTAAGATAATATTATAAAAATATATAATTTAAGTATTATTTTAATTTAATAAAAGTGAGATATTATTTAAAATAATTACATAATATTTAATTTTGTTTATAGACGTTCATTAATCTATCTTAAAAAATTTGGAGAAGATCTTTATCCTAAAATTGATATCAAATTGATATCAAGTATTCATAATCGATAATCTATGATTAAGATAATGTAACTTTGACATGTATAAAAAAATATATTAAACATAACATGTCACGTGTTTATTTATTAAGTCGAATGAATAAGATTTTAAAACTAATTTATTAAATTAATCAAACATGAATAAGACGTGTTTAATTCATTTAAATTTATGAGCAAGCTCATAAGCTTTTTAATAAATTATTTTTATTGTTTGATTATTATATAATTAACAATATTATTATTTACATGTTTACTTTATTTATAACATAATTCTTCATATTTATGTTTAATTATTTTATATCTAAAAATATATGTTATATATAAATTATACCATTCAGCATATTTCAAAAATAGCATATATTTTATGATGAGGTTTAGTTGTAAGTCCTAAAGTTTGGTTGTTCGATCAGGTCTAGAATTTGAGTGTCATTGTGAGTTCATAAGTATCAAGTCGAATCTATAAGTTCTTTTAGAAGGGTCAAAATATAATTTATTATTTATTAATTTATAATTCCATTAATTTATAAGGGAATTTAAAAGAAATTTTTTTCCATTTTCAAAAGGCCCAAGTACAATTTTATCATTATATTAATTTATAATTCTATTACTTTAGAGGAGACTAAACAAACAAATTTCTATTAGAGGGGAGGCTAAAGCCCCTCACTACGCTTTAAATTCACATTTGATAAGCGTTGAAAATATCAAATTTTGTACTCTGAAATGTTTAGTTGTTTAAATCAACAAAGGGTGGGGATAAAATTTGAAAGCAAATTCAAGATGGTAAAAATGAATAGAGTGCAAATGCCCAAGGTGAGAATCCTACTTAGATATTTATACCTAATGTTCAGACAAACTAATATGTGATTATTTGTTATTTATTTGACAATATTAGTGTGTTGTCACGCCGGTCTATTTAATGAATCGTTTATTAGCCCAACTCAATTGCTCTAGATCCTTCTTGTAAGGTTATTGAGTCTCAACAAATTACTTGTTGTGTCAAGTGACGTGATTCTCTAATCGATGGTTGGTGCCAAATAGAAATTAATAAACATTAATTAATATTTGGAATGACCTTCTTGTAGACATAAAAACACAGGTGAAAATAGAGGTAAAGAAAGGAATGGGTCTTTTGGTTAAATGATTTAAATTGCACTTTTAACTTTCTATAAATTTTAATAAATCAATTTAATTTTCTAAGTTTATTTGTTAAATGAAATTGTTATATTTTGACTCCTCGTAAGAAATAATAAATGAATTAAAAATATTATAAAATAAACTTTTTTAAATTTTATCCCCCCTCCAACAAAAAATTTTTTGGCTTTACCCTTTCATATTAGTTTTTCCTTTCAGTAGGTGGATAAATACAAAACGAATCGGGAAAAAAAAAACATTAAATTTTAAGAAGTATTAAAGAGAGCCACGTGACAAGCCATCTGTTGTGCTTTTTATTGTAACATATGCCTCTGATATTAAACCGTGACATTTAAAGATGACCACCAAGTGTTTGGTGTTCGTTTCAATTAGTTTTAGATTCCTTGTTGGTTTAATACAAGAGAAACCCCCTCAAATAGAAATTAATGCTTTAGTCCCTGATTTGTATAAAATCTTAAGTTAATATATCATGAAATTATAGTTTGGCCTTAAAAAATGCTAGTATTTTGATTTAGTCTTTTTGAAAACTATCAATATATAAGCCAATACAATGGTGAAATTGCATTTTAACTTTCAAAAAAATATATAACATGATCTTGCTCTCCTTAAAAATTTTTGATTTCGCCCTTGGTTTAGTACCAAAATGACCTTTTAAGAAAATCGAGCCTTGCAGAAAAAAAAAAGTTTAATAAGTTAATGTATTTGTGTTATACTATATTGAAAATTTTCATTACATTACAATTTAAATTAATATTTTTTCCATCAATATAATAAGTCTAAAACATTGATTATTTTTGCTTCAGAATTAGTATATTTTCATCATTCAATGCTTACTTCTCAAGTCGTATCCACCCAATATAATGATCTTATTTTATGTTTTACAACAAGCTTTTCCAGAATTGAACAAGTGGTCGAATCGGTCAAGCCATTAATTCATCGATTCGATTGACTCAAATGATTCGATTAAATAAATCATTAGAAAATTAATGATCATGAAACTACAACAAAAAAATAGAAAAGAGAGCTTTCGATTTGTGCAAATGATACAAATATAGAAGACCATACATCAACAATTCTAACAACCCACTAACTTAAATAGTAACTTTCAAATAGTTCAATTATCATTTTGTAATTTTTTTTAAGTAAAGTGACCACAATATAAACTTGCTAATAATTTAGTGACTTTAAATAATTCACCCATAATAATATCAGTAAAGATTTCCACTAATAATAGCTTTAAGACGTGTGACATTTTTTTAAGGTTACATATTTACTTTTTAATCATATCAATCATATTAATTTCGTAATTTCTCTCAATAAAAAATGTTTGTAAATATTTAAGAATAATTATCACAATCAAATTTATAATTAAACTAAATTCAAATAAATTATATTTATAATAAAATTTAAAGAGAATTTCACAAATTATTCATACAAAATAAAACTCAAGTATAAAATCTCAATCTTCGTTACTACATCCTTGTTATTACGAGTTTGTTAAGATAATATTATAAAAGTATATAATTTAAGTATTATTTTAATTTAATAATTAATAATATTATTATTTATATGTTTACTTTATTTATAATATAATTCTTCATATTTATGTTTAATTATTTTATATCTAAAAAAATATGTTATATATAAATTATACCATAGTAATGATTAAGCATACTTAAAAAATAACATATATTTTTTATGTGATTTAGTTGTAAGTTCAGAAGTGATTGGTTGTTCGACCAAGCCTAGAATTTGTCTTTGTGAGTTCATAAGCATCAGAACGAATCTATAAATTCTTTTAGACGGGTCAAATTTGAATTATAATTTTTTGAGAGGTCAAAACATAATTCTATCATTTATTAATTTATAATTTCATCAATTTTTAAAGGAATTAAAAAGAATTTCTTTTCTCATTTTTAAGGGGCCAAAGTATAATTTTATCATTATATTCATTTATAATTTTATTATTTTAGAGGAAACTAAACAAACAATTTTTTATTAGAAAGGAGGCTAAAGCCCCTCAGTGCCCCTTAAATTCACTATTGATAAGCGTTGAAATTATTAAATTTTGTACTTTGAATTATTCAATTGTTTAAATCAATAGAGGGTGGGGATAAAATTTGAAAGCAAATTCAATATGGTAAAGATGAAGAGAGCAAAAATGCCCAAGGTGAGAACCGTACTTAGATATTTATACTTAATGTCCAGACAAACCAATATGTGATGATTTGTCGTCTATTTGACAATATTGGTTTGTTAGCATGCCGGTCTATTTAATGGATCGTTTATTGGCCCATCCCAATTGCTCTAGATCTTTCTTGCAAGGTTATTAAGTCTCAACAAATTACTTGTTGTGTCAAGTGACGTGATTTTCTAATCGACGGTTGGTGCCAAATATATAATAGTAAACATTAATTGATATATGGAATCACCTTCTTACAAACATAGAAATACAGATGAGAAGAGAGGCAATGAAAGGAATTGATCTTTTGGTTAAATGATTTAAATTACACTTTTAACTTCCTGTAAATTTTAATAAATCAATTTAATTTTTTAAGTTCCTTTGCTAAATGAAATGATTATATTTTGACTCTTAAAAAATATTAATAAATGAATTTAAAATATTCTAACATAAAATTTTTTAATTTTATCCGCCCTCTAACAATTTTTTTTTGGCTTTACCCTTACAATTAGTTTTTCATTTTGGTAGGTGGATAAATAAATAAAAATTGAAAAAAAAAATTAAGGGAAAGTTTAAGAAGTATTAAAGTGAGCCACGTGACAAGCAATCTTTTGTGTATTTTATTGTAATAGATGTCTCTGATATTAGACCATGACATTCAAAGATGGACACCAAGTGTTTGGTGTTTGTTTCAATTAGTTTTAGATTCCTTGTTGGTTTAGTACAGCAGCAAAAGGAGGGCCCCACCCCCTCTCTCAAATAGAAAATTGACGCTTTAGTCCTCAAATTGTATAAAATCTCAAGTTAATATATGATAAAATTATAGTTTAGCCTTCTAAAAATGCTAGAATTTTGATTCAATTCTTTTGAAAACTATCAATATACAAGCCAATACAATAGTGAAATTGCATTTTAGCTCTCATAAAAATATAAAACTTAATCTTGCCCCCTTAAAAAATAAAATATATATTTTTGATGTAGTCTAGTTGCAAATTGAGTTCGGAGGTGTTTGGTTGTTCAACTAGGTCTAGAATTTGAGTGTCATTGTGAATTCATAAGTGTTGATACGAATTTAGAAACTTTTTTAGAGGGGTCGAAATTTAATTATAATTTTTAAGAAGTCAAAATTTAATTTTATATTTATTAATTGATAATTTCATCATTTGTAAGGGAAGTAATTTTTTTTCCCCGCTTTTAAAGGGTCAAATATAATTTTATCATTATATTAATTTATAATTTTATTAATTTAGAGGGGACTAAACAAGCAATTTTCTATTAGAAAGAGGGCTAAAGCCCTTCACTGCCCCTTAAATTCACACTTGAGAAAATATCAAATTTTGTACTTCAAGATGTTCAGTGTTTAAATCAACAAATAGAGGAGAATATTTTGAAAGTAAATGCAAGATGGTAAGAATGAAGAGAGTGAAAAATGTTCGTGGTTAGAACTGTTTTTAAGTATTTATACTTAACATTGGGACAAACCAATATGTGATTATTTGTTGTTTATTCGACAATATTGGTGTATTGGCATGCAGGAATATTTAATGGATCATTTATTGGCCCAACTCAATTGCTCTAGATCCTTATTGCAAGGTCACCGAGTCTTGACAAATTGCTTTTTGTCTTGTGATTCAAGCATTAATTAATATTTTTAATTACCTTCTTACAAACATAGAAACATAGGTGAAGAGAGAGGCAAAGAAATGAACAGATCTTTTGGTTAAAAAATCAATTTATAATTTTTAAGTTCATTTGTTAAATGAAAGCATTGTATTTTGACTCTTCATAAAATTTAATAAATGAATTTAAAATATTTTAACATAATTTTTTTTTAATTTTGTACACCCTCCAACAAAAACTTATTGGCTTTACCCTTTCATATTAGTTTTTCCTTTTCGGTAGGTGGATAAATACAATAAAAATTAAAAAAAAAAACATTAAATGAAATTTTGAGAAGTATTAAAGATATTCAAGTGACAAGTCATATTTTGTGCTTTTTATTGTAACAGAGATACATTTGATATTAAACTGTGACATTCAAATATGACCACCAAGCATTCGGTGTCTGTTTCAATTAGTTTTAGATTACTTATGAATCGGTTTAGTACAAGAGAGAAGGAGGGGGCAAGCAGGGGCATGCCCCTTCCCCCTTCAAGTGGAAAATTAGTGCTTTACTCCCTAATTTGTGCAAAATCTTAAGTTAATATATAATGCAATTATAGTTTGGCCTTAAAAAAAAAGATAGATTTTTAATTTTAGTCTTTTTTGAAAACTATCAATATATAAGCCAATACAATAGTAAAATTACATTTTATCTCTGATAAAAATATATAACTTAATCTTACTCACTTAATAATTTTTTGGCTTCGCCCTTGGTTTAGTACCAAAGTCATCTTTAAAAAAATTGAATCTTAGAAAAAAAAAAACAAGTTTAGTAAGTTAACGTATTTGTATTATATTATATTAAAAATTTTCATTACATTACAATTTAAATTAATATATTTTTCCATCAATATAATAAGTCCAAAATATTGACTATTTTTGCTTCAAAATTAGTATATTTTCATCAGACAATGCTTACTTCTCAAGTTGTATTCCCCCAAATATAATGACTTCATTTTATGTTTAAAACAAATTTTTAAGAACTGAACAAGTGATCGAATCAGTTAGGCCACCGATTCTTCAATTCGACTAGTTCAAATGGTTCGATTAAATAAATAATTAGAAAATTAATGATTATTGAGTTACGACAAATAAGGGAAAATAGAGCTTTCAATTGGTATAGATATGCAAATATAGAATAGCCCAACAATTTTGACAACTCACTAACTAAATATAAATTTTCAAATAGTTCAATGATCATTTTATAACTTTTAGAGTAACAACAATGTAAACTTACTAATAATTTAAGGTTACATATTCACTTCTTAATCATATCAATTTTGTAATTTCTCTAAATAAAAAAAATGTTTGCAAATATTTAGGAGTAATTATTACAATCGATTTTATAATTAAACTAAAATCAAATAAAATATATTTATAATAAAAAAATTTAAAGAGGATTTCATAAATTATTCATACAGAATAAAACTCAAATATGAAATATATTTGTTAAGATAATATTATAAAATTATATAATTTGAGTATTATTTTAATTTAATAAAAGTGAAATATCATTTAAAATAATTACATAATATTTAATTTTGTTAATAGACGTTCATTACTTTATCTCAAAAAATTTGGGACTTTTTCCTAAAATTAATATCAAATATTCATAATCGATAATCTATGATTAAGATAATGTAAGTTTTTTTTTTTCTAAATAAACACTTTAACATGTATAGAAATATATATTAAACAAATCATGCCACATGTTTATTTATTAAGTTGAATGAATAAGATTTTAAAACTAATTTATTAAATGAATCGAACATTAATAAGACATGTTTAATTCATTTAAATTTATGAGTGAGCTCGTAAGCTTTTTATCTTTTGATTATTATATAAGTAATAATATTATTGTTTACATGTTTACTTTATTTATAATATAATTCTTCATATTTATGTTTACTTATTTTATATCTAAAAATATATGTTAAATATAAATTATACCATAGTCATGATTAAGCATATTTCAAAAATAACATATATTTTATGACGAGATTTAATTTAAGTCCTGAAATGATTGGTTGTTCAACCAGGCTTAGAATTTAAGTGTCATTGTGAGTTCATAAGTGTCAAGACGAATCAATAAGTTCTTCTAGAGGGGTCAAAATTTACTTATAATTTTTTGAGAGGTTAAAATATAATTTTATTATTTATTAATTTATAATTCCATTAATTTATAAGGGAATTTATAAGAAATTTTTTTCCATTTTCAAAAGGTCCAAGTACAATTTTATCATTATATTAATTTATAATTCTATTATTTTAGAGGAGACTAAACAAACAATTTTCTATTAGAGGGGAGGCTAAAGCCCCTCACTACCCTTTCAATTCACATTTGATAAGCGTTGAAAATATCAAATTTTGTACTCTGAAATGTTTAGTTGTTTAAATCAACAAAGGGTGGGGATAAAATTTGAAAGCAAATTCAAGATGGTAAAAATGAAGAGAGTGAAAATGCCCAAGGTGAGAATCATACTTAGATATTTATACCTAACGTCCAGACAAACTAATATGTGATTATTTGTTGTCTAATTGACAATATTGGTGTGCTGTCATGCCGATCTATTTAATGAATCATTTATTGGCCCAACTCAATTGCTCTAGATCATTCTTGCAAGGTTATTGAGTCTCAACAAATTACTTATTGTGTCAAGTGATGCGGTTCTCAAATCGACGGTTGGTGCCAAATAGATAATAATAAACATTAATTAATATTTGGAATGACCTTCTTACAGACATAAAAACACATGTGAAAACAGAGGTAAAGAAAGGAATGAGTCTTTTGAATAAAACCTTTCGTAAATTTTAATAAATCAATTTAATTTTTTAAGTTTCTTTGGTAAATGGAATTATTATATTTGGCTCCTCGTAAAAAATAATAAATCAATTTAAAATATTAAAACATAAACTTTTTTTTAATTTTATTCGCCATCCAACAATTTTTTTTGGCTTTACCCTTTCATATTAGTTTTTCTTTCGGTAGGTGGATAAATACAAAAAAAAAAAAAACTTTAAGGGGAAGTTTAAGAAGTATTAAAGAGAGCCACGTGACAAGCTATCTTTTATGCTTTTTATTGTAACAGATGCCTCTGATATTAAACCGTGACATTCAAAGAAGGCCACCAAGTGTTTGGTGTTTGTTTCAATTAGTTTTAGATTTCTTATTGGTTTAATAAAGAGAAACCCCCTCAAATAGAAAATTGATACTTTAGTCCCTGATTTGTATAAAATCTTAAGTTAATATATTATGAGATTATAGTTTGGCCTTCAAAAAATGCTAGTATTTTAGTTTGGCCTTCAAAAAATGCTAGTATTTTGATTTAGCCTTTCTGAAAACTATCAATATATAAGCCAATACAAATGTAAAATTTCATTTTAACTCTCATAAAAATATATAACTTAATCTCGCCCTCCTTAAAATTTTGTTGATTTCGCCCTTGGTTTAGTACCAAAATGACCTTTAAAAAAAATCGAATCTTTGAGAAAAAAAACAAGTTTAATAAGTTAATTGAAAATTTTCATTACATACGATTTAAATTAATATTTTTTCCATCAATATAATAAGTCTAAAACATTTATTATTTTTGCTTCAAAATTAGTATATTTTCAACGTACAATGCTTACTTCTCAAGTTGTATTCCCCCCCCCCCCAATATAATAACCTCATTTTAAATTTAAAACAAGTTTTTTCATAACCAAATAAGTGATCGAATCAGTCAGGCCATCGATTCATCGGTCTAACTGGTTCAAATGGTTCAATTAAATAAATGATTAGAAAATTAATGATCATTGAACTACGACAAATAAGGAAAAAGAGATATTTCAATTTGTGCAAATGATATAAGTATAGAAGACCATACATCAACAACTCTAACAGCCCACTGACTTAAATAGTAACTTTCAAATAATTCAATGATCATTTTATAATTTTTTAAAGTAGAGTGACTATAATGTAAACTTACTTATAATTTAATGACATTGAATGGTTCACTCATAAAAATATCAATAAAGATTTCCACTAATAACGGCTACTTCACACGTGTGACATTTTTTTTAAGGTTACATATTTATTTCTTAATCATACCATTTTCGTAGTTTCTCTCAATAAAAAAATGTTTGCAAATATTTAAGAATAATTATCGCAACCAAATTTATAATTAAACTAAATTCAAATAAATTATATTTATAATAAAATTTAAAGAGAATTTCACAAATTATTCATACAAAATAAAACTCAAGTATAAAATCTAAATCTTCATTACTTCATCCTTGTTATTACGAGTTTCTTAAGATAATATTATAAAAATATATAATTTAAGTATTATTTTAATTTAATAATTAATAATATTATTATTTATATGTTTACTTTATTTATAATATAATTCTTCATATTTATGTTTAATTATTTTATATCTAAAAAAATATGTTATATATAAATTATACCATAGTCATGATTAAGCATACTTAAAAAATAACACATATATTTTTTGATGTGATTTAGTTGTAAGTCTAGAAATGATTGGTTGTTCAACCAGGCCTAAAATTTGAGTGTTATTGTGAGTTCATAAGTGTCAAGGGGAACTTTTAAATTTTTTTAAAAGAGTCAAAATTTAATTATAATTTTTTGAGAAGTCAAAACATAATTTTACTATTTATTAATTTATAATTTTTTTTATTTTAGAGGAGACTAAATAAACAATTTTCTATTAGAAGGGAGATTAAAACCTCTAATTGCCCCTTAAATTCACCCTTGATAAGCGTTGAAATTATCAAATTGTGTACCCCGAAATGTTCAGTTGTTTAAATCAGCAAATTGAATATGGTAAAAATGAAGAGAGTGAAAATGCCCAAGGCGAGAACCGTACTTAAATATTTATACTTAACGTTTAGACAAACTAATATGTGATTATTTGTTGTCTATTTGACAATATCGGTGTGCTAACATGCCGGTCTATTTAATGGCTCGTTTATTGGCCCAACTCAATTGCTCTAGATCCTTCTTGCAAGGTTATTAAGTCTCAACAAATTGCTTGTTGTGTCAAGTGACGCGATTCTCTAATCGACTGTTGATGCTAAATAGATAATAGTAAGCATTAATTGATATTTGAAATGACCTTACAAACATAGAAACACAGGTGAGAAGAGAGGCAAATAAATGACTGGATCTTTTAGTTAAATGATTTAAACTGCACTTTTAACTTTTCATAAATTTTAATAAATCAATTTAAATTTTTAAGTACCTTTGTTAAATGAAATTATCATATTTTGACTCATCAAAAAAAAATTAATAAATGAATTTAAAATATTCTAAGATAATTTCTTTTAATTTTATCCGCCCTCCAACAATTTTTTTTTTTGCTTTACCCTTTCACATTAGTTTTTCCTTTCAATAGGTGGATAAATACAGCAAAAAATAAAAAAAATAAAAACATTAAGGGAAAGTTTAAAAATTATTAAAGAGAGACACGTGATAAGTCATCTTTTGTGTTTTTTATTGTAACAGATGCCTCTAATATTAAAACATGACATTCAAATATGGTCACCAAGTGTTTGGTGTTTGTTTCAATTAGTTTTAGATTCCTTATTGGTTTAGTTCAACAGCGAAAGGAGGGGCCCTGCCCCCTCTCTCAAATAGAAAATTGATGCTTTAGTTCCCAAATTGTATAAAATCTTAAGTTAATATATGATAAAATTATAGTTTAGTCTTCAAAAAATGTTAGAATTTTGATTCAGTCATTTTGAAAACTATTTATATATTAGTTAAGACAATAGTGAAATTGCATTTTAGCTCTAATAAAAACATATAACTTAATCTTGCCTCCTTAAAAAATTTCTGGCTTCGCCCTTGGTTTAGTACAAAAAAGATCTTTAAAAAATCGAATCTTAGAGAAAAAAACAAGTTTAATAAGTTAATGTACTTGTATTATATTATATTGAATTTTTTCATTACATTACAATTTAAATTAATATTTTTCTATTAATATAATAAGTCCAAAAATTTACTATTTTGGCTTCAAAGTTAGTATATTTTTATGGTATAATACTTAATTCTCAAGTTAGTATATTTTTATGGTATAATACTTAATTCTCAAGTTGTATCCCCCTAATATAATGAACTCATTTTGTGTTTAAAACAAGCTTTTCAGAATTGAACAAGTGGTTCAAACGGTCAGGTCACCAATTCATTGATCTGATTGGTTCAAATGGTTCGGTTAAATAAATCTTTAAAAATTAATGATCATTGAACTATGGAAGAGAATGGGAAAGAGAGATTTTGATTGGTGCAAATGATATGACTTAGATAGAAACTTTCAAATAGTTCAATGATCATTTTGTAACTTTTTAAAGTAAAGTGACCATAGTGTAAACTTATTAATAATTTAGTGATATTGAGTGTAATTTGCTCATAATAATATCAGTAAAGTTTTCACTAATAACTCGTTTATTCGTTTAGAGTTTTTAATAAATCATTTTTATTATTTGATTATTATATAAATTAACAATATTATCTTCTATATGTTTACTTTATTTATAATATAATTATTTTATTTTATATTTAAAAATATGTTTTGTATAAATTATACTATAGCCATGATTAAGCATACTTCAAAAGTAACATATATATATATAATTTGGTTTAGGTTGATTGTTCAACTAGGCCTAAAATAAGTGTCATTGTGAGTTCATAAGTACTATGGCGAATCTATAAAATTTTTTAGAGGGAATCGAAATTTATCTATAAAATTTTTAGAGGGGATAGAATTTTAAGAGGTTAAAACACAATTTTTTATCATTATTAATATTATTTTAGAGAGGTCTAAACAAGCAATTTTTTTGGGTGGGGGCAAGTCCCAACTTGCCACCTTAAATGTCAAATTTTGTACTTCAAGACATTTAGGCTACGTTGTGAATGGAATAGAGTTATAATAGAATAGAGATGTAATGGAATAGAATTGTAATCAGTATTTAAATTGTTTAGTTCAATGGAATGAAATAGAGCTGTAATAGTTAGGGGTGTTCAATCGGTTAACCGACCCGAAATAACATTAACCGAATTAACCGACCTTTCAAAAATTTTAACCGTTAACCGAACCAAAATTTTTTCAAAAAAATTAACCGAACCGAAATTTTTTTCGGTTAATTCGGTCGGTTAACCGAATTAACCGAAAATTATATGTTTTTTTATTTTTGGTTAAAAATTAACCGAATTAACCGAATTACCCAAATTACCCAAAATGAATCACTACATAATTAAAAAGATTACATAATTTTTAGTTTTAATTTTAGAATTTTATTTTTATTTATTAAATTATTTGTAATTTTTATGATTGGGTTGGATTGGGTAATTGGGTTGGGTTGGATATTTGGGTTTGGATTGAGTTTAGATATTGGGTTTAGGTGAATAGTGGGCCTATTTATATATCATAATTTTATTTATTATTTTTTTCGATTAAACCGAAAAAATTCGGTTAACCGACCGATTTCGAACCAAATTAACTGTTAACCGAAAAATCACAAAATAATTATCCGACCCCCGACCGAAAAAATTCGGTTAACAGACCGATTAACCGAATTCGGTCGGTTAACCGAATTTTTTTGGTTTTACCCGAATTTTGCACACCCCTAGTAATAGTATTATTGTGTTTGGTTGAATAGAATAGATGTTGTAATAGCATAAGGAAAAAGGTTTAAATGACCAAATTACCCTTAACAGAATTTTTTGGTTGGTAAATGATTATTGTTGTTGTTATTAAATTTTAATAAGATTATTATTAAATATAATTTAATAAAAATTAAATAAATAATTTAGTCATATTTTAACATAATTATTATTAAATAAAAATTAATAAAATAATATATAATTTAATAACATTCTTAATATAATTATTAATAATATTTAACAATAATTTTAATATAATATTATTATTAAGAATATTTCAATGCCTAATATATTTGCTTCAATCTAGCCTCTCACCTCTTCTCTTACAAACAAGTCACAATCATGAATATAAAAATGAGTTTTACATGCTGTATGATAATTCTCTAATAACATTTTATTTTAATAGTCAATTTTAATAGAAGGCAAATTTTTTATATTTTATTTTATCATTTATAATAGCATGATAACAACAATTAATTATAAGATATACTCTTTAATAAATTAATTATTTATAGCAATATTTGGTAAGATAAAAACCTTCAAATTTTACATGTAACATTAGTTTTTTTTTTCATATGTGAATTAAATAAAAATTAAAACTCATGAAAAAGAATAAATGCTAATGATAGATTTTCTTAGGCTTCCCTTCTTTAATGCTTTAGCTATTTTGAATAAATGCTAAAACCACGAGGGAAAAGGAGAATGAAAAAGAAAAAAATAGCAATCAAATTTTACTTCAATTAATACGACTTAAGACTACAACAATCTTTTTTTTTTTGGGGTGAAAAAACAATAATAACTAACTAATTACAGTCGAATGATCTGAAAAGTTAAAAGAACCCCTAGACTACAACAATATTTTCTTTCACAGTCAATCATGTTTTTGATTTCTTCAGTGTAACAGCAGCATATTCAATATTAGTCTTTAATGCAAAAGCATAAATTAGGTATTATATGCAAACTGCCTCCATTAAGCAGCTGGTAGCAGATCTCTAAGTAATTCTTCAGTTGCACCTAACAAAGACATAAAGCATTAAGGGTCTTTTACATTTCTCCAAGCTCGAGCACATTGAATACTAAACCACAACAAAAACTAATAAACATGAAATAACAAGAAGGAAAGTGCATCACCATTGTCAATGGAGATTCCCATTATACTTGTAGTTTCTAAAGGTCACTTTCTCAATACAGGAAAATTCTTAGGACATGTATCATTCTTGTGATTTCATGCCAACCCAGCTCTACCAAATCTCTAAACTTGTATCTACAATAAGTATGCTGGAGAAGTATTCACATGCATCTCTAATTATGCACTGATCAGCCATCGAGTTGAATTTTTATCAGTATTGCCTTCTTGCTGTGCTTTAGAAGAATATTCCTTTTTCTCCATGATCTGCTGGACACCTTCTTGATATCCTTCTATGAAACTCTCAAGAGCATCTCTATATGCAGAAGCCCTTATCATCCCTAAACCTCTGTAAAGCAGGCCTCAAAGTCTTCATCCCTCCTCTTGCAGCAATCGCTATTAAATCATTTCTATAGACAACATCGAAACAAAGTAAAATTCAACAAGATAAACTATAATACCGGGAAAATAAGAGAGAAAAAAGGGTGAGAGGAGAGAAATTTGGCCTATAAAATTTTAGTTGAAAAAGAGAAGTTGTACCAACAAGGTAAATGATGACAGAATAAGTAGAAAATTATCATGAGTTAAAAATTTTCTTTCTTAAATCAATTAAAGAAATATATTAAATTTTCTTTCTTAAATCAATTAAAGAAATATATTAAGATGTTCAGAAAATAGAATGTTGGCAGATGGCACATCATGCTATCATTCTTCAGAGTGATACCAAAAAGAAGAAAAAAAGGTACCTAGGTAGCATAAGATAACGGTATGATCGTCACGGTAATGGCTCTAGACAATGAAACCCAGATAATTAAGACTGCTAGGAGATAAACAGTAATTTAATATATTCCTTAATAACTGAACCTTGGCCTGGTGAAGAAGGGATTCACCAAAAATATGCCAATGGAAGCGAAAAATATAAGACTTGAAAACAGGTGCCAACAACATAATAAATCAAAATGCAGTCACAGATGACTCTGAGCAGCAAGGGGAAAAAGAAATTAAAGAATAAATTCCATGCTACCTCCAGACAAGTTCTACTAAAAAAGAAGATTGAAATGAAAACCTAACTAAACTCAAGCATTACGGGACTTTGTTCTTTGACCTCCATAAGATTTCTTAAGCATAAATCTAACGGTTTATTGCATATATAATATGCCGTATATTTTGCAAGTCATGCCATATACTTCTTGATTCATTACAGACAACTTATACATCAGAACATTTCAAGATAAGAAACCACAAAGTAAAGTTCCTCACCAATATCCTCCAAGGTCGAAGGTTCTATTTCTGTACTCCTACTCTTATCTCCATTGGATTTACCTTCAGTCCCATCATCCTTCTTATAATTGTTTGGTCTAAGATCAGGACCAATATCCCTCACCCAACTTGCAGCATAAAGCCTAAAGGCCTCTTTCAAGACCTAAAGAAGGATGACAGGTTTTTACTAATTATATACTAAAAATAAATGGCTCTTATTCCCTAATGCATGGGCAAATAATAGGCTCTTGAGCATTATTTGACATTCAAGTGGTTAAGAAACCCATCAAGGAAGCAGAACAGTACATAAAAGTCATTTGACCATTTCAATATCCCAATGATCTAATTTCCACCCTGATCACCAGCTAGCATCTGTAAGATTTCAAATTTCCATTATGCTTCTTTAAAATTTCTTAAAAGGAACAAAAGCAAAAAAAAAAAAAAAATTGTCGAAACCATTTTTTTGTAAAAAGGGGTCGACTTTATATTTTAAAAACGAAATGAAAAACGGGAGTCGCCACCAATCCTTTTTGATGAGGTGTGATTGGGTCACCTCGTAATTCAATCATTTTAATAAAAGTTTAAATTTATCAAAACGATGATTTTTGGTCTACAAAATCCAGAAAACGGGTTCGGGAGTCGGTTACGCACAAGGAAGGGTTAGCACCCTCGATACGCCCAAAATTGGTACGTAATTGATTATTTGATGTCTTTATGTCGGAAGTTGAGAATTCAGAAAGAAATTAAACTACGATCCCTTTTTTATTATGTTGCCTTTTTTAAAATTTACTTGAACGAGTCAAAAAATATGGAAGACCTTCTTATTTCAAGGTGTCTAAACGTCATGTCCCGTAAGTTTGGACATGACACTTCGAATCTTCGAGGATAATTTGGCCTTTTTCGTTTGAAATCTCGTGTGTTTTAATTTTTAAAAGGACATTCGATTACTCGAATTCAACGAGAAAAATTAAACCCCGTAAGTCAGGGCACGATTTTATCGAATCATTCAAATACGGAACATGGTCTATTTTTAAAAATTTTGTTAACATATTTGGGTAAAAATTAATGATATTTGAAAAGATACGACTTTAGGTTATTCGGGCAAAGAAATATGTGAATATATTTAAAAATAATTCACGACATAATTACGATAAAACAAAATGATAACACCAACGATTTAAAGTATCGAAAGCAAAAAAAAAAAAAAAAGCAAGTAATGATCATATCAAAATTTTAAAATCTACATTAATTAAATAATAATGAGAAAAAGTAAGTAATAATGTAGAACAAAGACAATGTAAGCATCATATATATATTTTATACTTATAAAGAATAAGGAGTAATAGGCGAATAAATAAATAAAATAATGTATTAATTTTAATGTCAATCATTCAAACATGAATTAATAATATTAATAATAATAATGATAATAACGGTAATAACAATAAAATAAAACAACGTAAAATACAAATGCATAATGAAAGGAATGAACCAATTTCGAATATAAAAATAATAAATAGTCAAAAAATATATAAAATAAAAACTTAAATATGAAAGAAGTAAGGAATGAATAAATACATAAGTAAGATAAAAAAATATTAAATGAATAAAGACTTAACTGAAACTTAAATAAAATGAAGGGATAGATTAAATAAAATAAAATAAAATAAATAATAATAACAATACCAAAAATAGAATAAAAAGAAATAAACGAATGCCCTCAAAAAATAAGATATAAAAAATAACAAATAAGGAAATAATAAATAAGCAGTTAAATGAATAAAATAATTAAAATGAGGGACTAAATCGAAACTTTTAGACAAAACTTGGGGAGAATCGAAAATAAAAAGAAAGGGGAATGACTGGATTCTAGTGCGTGAATGAAATAGAGGGGTCAGAAAGGTAAATATCCCCTCCCTCCAAAACGCATCACTTTGCGCGGGACTGAATTAAAATAGAAGAAAAATTATAGGGTAGAAATTAAAAATAAAAATAAATTGTATTAAAAAGATAAAAAATGCGGAAGGACCAAAAGCGCAATAAGCCCCAAAAGCAAAAACACGCAGATCCTCCCTGGCGGGTCGGGTAGCGCACGCGGGTCTGGAGTAAAACGGTGTCGTTTTGGCGCTAATGCCCCTGGTGCCGTTTTGTGGTTGTATTTAAGTCAAATTTTTTTGTAAAAATTTTCATTTTCCATTTGCTTTAAAAAAAAAACGTTTTCCCCCTTATCTCTTTTTCTCTGCAAGGGAAAAATCCCTTTTTCTGGCGAAATAAAAAATGTGAGTTTCTTCTTCCCTTTTTTACTCTTTTTGATATATACATATACGAGTATATAATTTTGAGAGAAAAAAAAAGAAATGAAGAAATAGGCGTATGTACATACTGTTTCAAAAAAGAAGAAGAGGAAAACAAGAAGAAAAATAAAAAAATTAAAGGGCCTTAGCCTTCTTATTTCAACTGCTTACTGTTTTTTTTTTATTTTCGTTGTGTTAGAATCTCTGTTTTTTGTATTAAAAATGTCTGGGTTTGAACGCTTATTCTTTTTTATTAATTTTTATATGTAAAAAATACAAGTCTGATTCAAGGCTTTTATAGCCGATTTACAAGTGATTTGCTATCTTGCTTGCTTTTTGGTTCTTTTTCTCTGTTTTCTTCTGTTTCTTGCCAGTTCTGTCTTGTTCTGTTGCTCTGAAGGCTTGTGGAAGGTCAATGGAGGCGAAGAAGAGGCAATTTTGCCATTTCCGTGCAAGGTGACAGAGGGCGCGTCAGGGGGCCTTGGGACAAGACGCTTCAGGATGAGGCGCGGGCACGGCGCTAAGGGAGGCTGCGATGCTTAGGGTTTCAGAAACCCTAGGTTTTTTTTCTAAAATTTTTTTAGTTTTTGGGCCTATTGGGCCAGTGGGAATCGGGCTAATGTAATTGGGCCTAATTTTTATATTTCGGGCTTGTAATTTGGACTGCCTTTTATTGGGCTTTTTATTTTATTTGGGTTTTTTGTTTCTAATTCGGGCCCGGGTGAATTGGGCCTTTTACATATATTATAGAAAGGAAGTGGCAAAATCGTCATATTTGAGTAGAAATTGCTAATAGTTCAAACGTAAAGTACTTCCAAACATACATTCTTGATTTAAAGTAAAAAAACCATGCATTTTTTTCTTCCAAAAAAAGGCTTCAGAATTCTAAAATGTTTTGCTTACAGCAATAGCAACGATGCAAAAAAAAAAAAAAAACTAACCAAGCTTACTATAATGTTTTACTATGATGGAGAAATGAAAGAGCCATGCTCTTTAAACTGGAAGTATATCTAAACTACAATCCAGTACTAATATAGCTTCCCCATCACATAAACCATCCAAAAATATAAAGGAATGGGGGAAACCCAGAATCTAACAACATTCATCATTAAAACCTAGAAATCAATAAGCAAACAAAACTCTTACTGCAGAAAAGAAACTAGAAAAGAAAAGTACCAAGAAACGCTTGTGCCAAGTCAATTTGTGGCGCTTTTTTATGTGGGGGGGACTAGGCAATGAACAAAGGAGAGCTATTTCTTTGAGATCGTATAAGACGTAGTCATACAGCTTCCTGCACACAACTTTTACCTTCATTTTAGGTTGATATAAGAGATACCCAATTTGATTAAGCTAATGAATTATCTTTGTTGTTCCACGGTCTAAATATTTAGGGGAATCAGGCTATTAACAGGGTTCGAAAGTACTGAGGCCAGAGGACTTTTGATTTATTTGATTTTCTTTTTCTAACCTTTTCCAGGTTTTCAGGCGCTAGCTCGGATTTGGGAATGTAAGTTGTTTGGTCCTGCTTAGATCAAAGATAAAGAAACCAAAATTAAAGCATGAAAAATAAACAAAATTCAAACAAAGAAGAAAAAGAGGTAATGCTTTCTTCTTATTAAACTAAACTTTAGGAATGAAGAAAATGAAAAACAAAGTAAAAGAATTACAGACAGTTGGTGAGGGGCAATGGTGGTGTTTAGGGCTTTGTAAATGGATAAGGTAGTGAACATGGAGGTTGTAGTTGGAACTGCAGAAAGTAGATGATGAAACAATAAGGGAAAAAATAAAAAAAAATAATCTTTCAGCATTCCTACTGTGCTCTGAATGGAAATTCAGAGGGTAAGGCAAAAAAGGCTATTCAGCTTCTATTCAGTGGTTAGTGAGAATAGAAAACTAAACAGCAACATTGTAATAGACATTTCATTCAACCAAACAAGGATTTATGGTGGGCCCATGGAATTGAATTGTAATGGCTATGCCATTATATTGAATCAAACAGGGTGTTAGATGGTTAAATCTAAAAAAAACATATTTAAATTTTGAAAGCAAGTTCAAGATGAGTGAAAAATATCCTCATACTTAGATATTTATACTTAATGTTCGTACTAACTGATATATGATTATTTATTGTCTGGCAATGTTAGGTCATGTTTGGTTTAATATAATAGCTATGCCATTACAATTCTATTCAATGGGTCCAATACAAACAACTATTTGATTGAATGGAATAGGGCTATTACGAGTGTATTCCATTACAGATGCAGGGAATAATGAGCATTTCTATTCCCTGTCCTCTCCGCCGAATGCTTATTCATTGTTTAAGAAAATCAATTTTACCTTCATCAATTTCTCACCTAAGAAATGCTCAGACTCAGCCTGACCGACAGCCACTCCCTTCCTTCCTTCAACTCTGATAGATGGAAAAACAGGCAGGTAGCTAAGCAAGCATATGACTGTTTGAGTGATGTTGCATCTTCCTTCCCACAATCAATGCTTCCATCTCCTCCTTCACAAAATCTCCTCTTTTGCCTCCAAAACTACCATTTTCATGACCTCCAAACAATTCATCCCTCCTCCTCTGCTGCCTTAAACCCTTTCTCCTAAACACTTCTCCAACCCCTCTAAACGCCTCCTTCCCTCTCTTTTTTCCAAACCCATCCCCCAAAAACCATCATTTCTCGCTCAGGATTAATGAGTTTTCTTGTTAAAAGGATTAGTTAGCTGGTTAGTTAGCATGTAACTAATTTGTTTTGTTGTTAGGAAGTTAGTTAATTATTGAGTATAAGTACAGTATATTAGGTGATGAATAAAATTGATTAATCTTTCCAGTATTTTAACATGGTGTCAGAGCGCCGATTATTTCCTCTGATTGACAACTCTGATCATCGTTTCTGGCTACTTCCTTTGGTTCTGTGAGTCTTTTTTCTTCTTATCAGTTTCTGGTTTTGTTTTCTTTATTGCAACATGGTGAGTCCGAGCGCAATGTAGATTGATCCTTCTCATCCACTGTATCTACATCCCTCCGATACTCCAGGGACTTAATTGGTTTTGCATCAACAAATTACAATATCTGGAGTAGGTCAATGAGTATAGCCTTACTTGCTAAGAACAAAGTTGGTTTTATTTATGGTTCTTGTTTGTTTGAAGATACTATAGCAGTTTTACAGCCACAATGGGAACGCTGTAATGCTTTGGTGTTATCTTGGATCTTGAATTCTATCAACCAAGAGCTTTCTGCTGGGATAGTTTTTGCATCCAGTACGACCCTTGTGTGGTCTGATTTGAAGGAGCGTTTTGATAAGGTGGATGGATCTCGAATTTATTTCTTCCATCAAGAGATTGTTACGCACGTTCAAGGTATGTCATCTATCTCGGTTTATCACACAAGACTTCGATTGTTTTGGGATGAATATGATGCTATTATTCACCTTGCTATTTGCAACTGTGAATCTACGAAAAGGAATATTGAAAATTTGAAGCAACAGAGGTTATTCCAGTTTCTTATGAGATTAAATGAGTCTTATTCAATAGTTTGTAGCCAGATTTTGCATATGAAACCTATGCCATCAGTTAACCAAGCATATTCCTTGCTTATTCAAGAGGAAGGGCAGCGTCATAATACTGAAAAAATCTCTTTGGTTTCTGAATCTACTGCATTATATTCTGGTGCATCTAACCAACTAGTGCAGTCTAAAAAACATTTTAATAGGACTTATGATTACTACCATATCAAGGGTCATAAGAAAGAAACATGTTATAAGTTGATTGGCTATCTTGCGGATTTTAAGTTTACAAAGAAGAAGGGAACTTCTGCCAATAGTGCAGTTATCACAGATACAAGTTCGGATTTTGTTTCTGCTAGTAATGTAAATTCAAGCTCTTCTTAGGTACCTCTGTTTACACCTGAGCAGTATCAACAGATTCTGGAGCTGTTAGGAAAAGGATCTGGGGTGCAGGCATCAGCTCATATGGTAGGTACTAGTTTGGTTCCTCATCACAGGATTAGATTCTTGACACAGGAGCTACCAATCACATGACATTTAATCTCAAGTGTTTGCATTCACCTACTGAATATGATTCTCCATCTTTTCTTCAATTGCCAAATCGTAAAACAACCAAAATTGCTCATGTTGGAACTTATTCATTGACTCCCATGCATACCCTATCCAAAGTTTTACATGTACCAGATTTTTATTTTAATCTCTTGTCTGTTTCTCAACTCACCAAAGAACTAAACTGTTGTGTTCTTTTTTATCCATACTTTTGTCTTATACATGACTTTTGCAGTGGAAAGATGAAGGGGATTGGTAAAGTCAAAGGAAGTCTATACACATTTCATTCACCAATATTTTCATCAACGCAAAATCAATCATTGTTTGTCAATTCTAATTTCAATTCGTGTTTTTCATCTAGTTCATTACCACATATATCAGATTCTGGTGTTTTATGGCATACTCAACTTGGCCATTCTTCCTTAAGTACTATGAATAAAATCTCTCAGTTTGATTCTAATCTTATTAATTGTGATCATGTTAAGCACTATGGTGTATGTCCTCTTGCAAAGCAGTCATGTTTACCTTTTCTTATTAGTCATACACGAGAAGAACAACCTTTCTCTTTTATACACATTAATTTATGGGGTGCATATCGTGTATCAACACATAGTGGGCATAAATATTTTCTCACACTAGTAGATGATTTCACTAGAATGACACGGGTATATATTTTTCGTCTTAAAAGTGATGCCATAGTTATTTTACAACAGTTTGTTGCCTATGTTCAAAATCATCATTCTACTTCCACTAAAACCATTAGGAGTGACAATAATTTGGAGTTTTTTAATCATGCAGGGAAAGAATTTTTTTCTTCACAGGGAATTGTCCACTAAAGCTCATGTTTGCATACCCCACAACAAAATGGGGTAGCAGAACGTAAACACAAACATCTTCTCAATATTGCCCGTGCGCTTAAATTTCAGTCCTATGTACCCATAAAATTTTAGGGTGAATGTGTCTTGACAGCCTGTTACTTGATTAACTTGTTGCCTACCTCTGTTTTAGATTGGAAGTCACCCTTTGAAAGGCTTCATAAGAGGGTTCTAGATTTGTCTCACCTCTGAGTTTTCGACTGTCTTTGCTTTGCAACAGTGCTTAATATTCATGATAAATTCACATCTAAAGCTATTCCATTAGTTTTCATGGGGTATTCAACTATTCAAAAAGGTTACTTGCTTTTTAACATTTATTCTAATACTTTCTTTATTAGTCGTGATGTTATATTTCATGAGAATTTATTTTCTTTTCAGTCACTTGATATAAATTCTCCTTTATTTCCTGTTTCTTCATCTTCACACGAGCTTGATTATGATTTTAATCATATCACTGTCATTCCTGTGCATGATGCACTTCAAGAACCTTTTACACCACAGAGTGTTTCTTTTCCTTTTTCTGATGCTAGTGGTGCATCACCTGGGTTATTGGCTGAGTCATCCTCTAATCTTTCTGCAGATCATTCACCTCTTGATCTCTTTCCTACTATGTCACCCACTATTCCTTCTAGTTAACTACCTTTGCGCAGGTCTTCAAGAGTCTCTATGTAACACCCCTTACCCGTATTCAACGCTGGAATAGGGAACGAGGCATTACCAGAATTACAAATTTATTTATCAGACATTTTATTTTAATTCAATATTTATATTTGAAACCAATCAAAATCAAACATATGGCCCCTTAAAGATATTCATTTTTCTCGTCATGTCTTACTTGAATTTATTACTCGTTTCATCATACTTAATTACCTTGTATTAACATATTAAAGATAATCACATATTTTCATGTCATGATAAATATCATTCACTTGCCGTTTCTTCATAAACATAAAGCAGTTAATTTATCATATCAATATTTCACGTACCATCAACTCATATTTTCTTATATCATATAATTAAGTTACACGAACTTACAAGCTAAATCAAATCGTAGAAATATCAAGATTCAGAGGTCATTTTGGTAATTTTCTATTTTCATCGATTTTTCAATCGATCTTAATCTAAATTACTAATTTCATTCAATTTTGCAATTTTAAATAATAAAATAATCTATTTCATGCAAATTGGACATTTCTACATTTTTACAAAATTAATCATAAAGTTTTACTTTTATTCAATTTAGTCCTTGAGTCTAAAACATTTCAAATTAGCCATACTACCTAAATATTCATACATATTTTCCTCCTCCTCCTCTCCATTCCACATCCTTAATGTATATAACATGCTATAAGTAACATTGTCAATAATTTCATTAATTACTCATAAGTATATTCAAAACTGCCCATTTGAGTTATAGTCACTAAATTATTTATTTCCGGAGCTACAGAACTCCAAATGAAGCACCGTTAATTTTTACTAAAACTAGACTCACATATATTCATACCATAAAATTTCCAGAATTTTTAGCCTAGCCAATTAGTACAGTTTATTCATCAAAGTTACCCCTATTCTGCTGTCTGGCAGTTCTGACCCTTCTTCACTAAAAATTAATTATCTCCTCATACACAATTCATATGTGTTCTCGTTTATTTCTATTGAAAATAGACTCATTCAGAATTCTAGACATATAAACTTAAGCCCCTAATTATTTTTCTCCAATTTTTTATGATTTTCCAAAGTCAGAACAGGGGATCCCGAAATCCCTTTAAACCAGTCTTACAAAAATATAAATATCTCAAATTACAGAATTCCTTTGCTTTCCCTGTTTCTTTCATATAAAAGTAGACTCAATAAGCTTTAATTTCATATATCATTCAACTTCTATTTCAACTTCTACGATTTTTGGTGATTTTTCAAAGTTACTCTACTGCTGCTGTCCAAAACAGTTTTGTTATAGCTTATTTTACAATTAAATCCTTTACCCAATTCTAACTTCAAATTCTTTCAATTAAACCACTAATTCATCTTTTTGTTCATCATATGCTATATTCAACAGCTTTAAAACTTCAAAAACTTCAACTTAAATTCATCAAAACTTTGTTCTAAAACTTATAAAGCATCAAAATTAAAAGAGAAGGACTAAATTAACTTACCAATTAAACTTCCAAGCTTCAAACCATCAATTTCTCCTTTTCTTCTTTTTCCTTTTTCTTCCCTTGCTTTCGTCTTGTTCTCTGTTTATTTTCTGGTATTCTCCCCTTTCTTTTCTTTTGTTTTTGTTTGTATATATATAATATTATAATAATATAATAATATAATATAATATTAATATATAATATAATAACATACTTTAAAAAATCTCAGATTTTTCATACTTAACCGCCTCAACTTTACAAAATGGTATAATTATCATTTTGGTCTTTCATAATTTCTTTTAATCTATAATTCAATTTTTACACCTTTTTCAATTTAGTCCTTTTCATTTAATTACATATCCAAACGTTAAAATTTCTCAACTAAACTTTAATAATAACTTAATGACACTTCATAAATATTTTTAGAAATATTTATGGCTCACTTTATGAATTCGAGCTCTCAATACCTTGTTTTTGGCCCAATTTTTCTAATTAATTCTTTTAGTTCACAAAATTCACTAATTTTAAAATATTTCCAAAATCACACTTAACTTATAATTATCGATTAACAAAGTTTTCTAACTTTTTCGTCGATTTAGAAATCTCAAATCACTGTTCGACACTATTGAAATTGAAAACATTACAACTCTTCCCCCCTTAAAAAATTTCGTCCTCGAAATTTCCTTGTTATTTTGATCATGAACTTCATTATTTCTATAATTCTATAGCTCCTTTGTACACATATTTATCTAGTTTATTATTTATATCCATTCTATATCCCTTTCAGTTTGCAATTTATTTTTAATTCAATATTGCGAACATACTTTATAACAAAAATTACTTACTTTTATTTTTATAAGAGGTCCAATAGATTAAACAGAACACTTAGGATATATGAAACAAATATAGAAGTGTATTATTATGTACTATTAATCGGATAGCATTTGATGAGTACCAACGTGTTATTATCGAGAGAATCTTGTTTGAGTCCCTTAATGGTATACCACAAATATCTTAGTAGATCTAATCTCATTTATTTGGGAAAATTACATTATACACGCATGTCACTTTTACAATTTTAACATAATGCTTTTACATACTTTACAATTTAACCATTGTACTAAAAACGTGTATGTTTATATCTTTTCTTTCTTTAATATATGTAACATATTTCAAAATTTTCTAGTCATTCTTAATTTACTAATAATTCTTATTATGTGCTTCACATATCATTTTTTTTTCAATTTCAATTTTACTTCAATTTATTCACAACTAAATTTAATTTCACTTTCTTATTAATATACAATTCAATACTAATATCCATCACTTAATTCAATTTCCATTTAATTCAACAATAACACTTACCTCATACTTCACTTGTTGTATGCATAATTTAAATTTAACATTTAATATTAAATAATAGACATCAAACATGTAACAATATAAGTCATATGTGTTAATTTATACTTTAATTTCATACCTCAACAATAGTCTTTCATCAAATAGCCTCATATACCATCTACATTATCTTTAATCAATTCATAAACCTTTGGTTCAAGCTTTCAATCTCATATCTCAATTTCAATTTACATTTCAATTCCTAATTCCACTTTTCCATACCTTCAATAGTTCAACCAATCAAATTCAATCGATTTTCTCATTTCGTTTATTCAATGATTTCAATAATAATAATTTGATGTTTTAACAAATTTATGAACCTTAAGTTCATACTTCAATTCTCACATTTCAATTCGATTCACAATTCAACTCATAATTTCTTACTCATATTTTTAATAGTTCAATCGATTAAATTTATTTAGTTTTTCTCATTTGATTATTCACCCTATTAACAATCCGGAGTTTGACGGATACAGATTCCAACCCAAACACACGATGCGGCACAATGTGCCTTAACGGTACATAGTATACAATACACAAAGTGTCGAATCGATAATTGAATAATAATAACGATGAGTCGGCACATAAGTGCACGATCGATCGAAGGCGGCAAAGACCCGTACTCTTCCATATCCTATGGCATGCCAATTATATCCGACTAGTCCGACAAGTTAATAGGAAATCAATTCTCATTTTAATTTCACTTAATATTCATATATCCCCTATCAACAAGACTCGGACTTTGGCGGATACGCGGATCCAACCAAACACACCGATTGGCACCCGGTGCCTCATCGGATAGTTGAAGCAATATAGTGACACCCGGTGTCTCATCGGCCTAGCCAAGTAAAGTGGTACCAGTACCTTATTGAATCTATCCGAAATAAATAATATGACACCCAGTGTCTCATCGACTCAAGGTCGAAGAATCCCTGAACACTTCCAATCCTATGGCATGCCATTTGTATCCAATCTAGCCCGATAAGTTAATAGGGTATTCAAATCATCATTTATTTTTTCTATTTCAAATTCACTTTTCCATTTTCTAATCAGTATACAATTCAGTGATTGACTTTGTTCTCATTTCACTTTCTTAGCCCAAAGTAGACTTTATAGAACACACCGGATATACGGAACAAATACAGAGGTGCATTATGATGCACAGGTGAACAGAGAGCACCAATGTGCTGATAATCAGAGAGCACCCGGTGTGCTAATATCGAGAGCACCAATGTGCTAATATCGGAGAGCACCAATGTGCTAATATCGGAGAGCACCAATGTGCTAATATCGAGAGCACCGGCGTGCTAATATCGAGAGCACCGGTGTGCTAATATCGAGAGCACCAATGTGCTAATATCGAGAGCACCGGCGTGCTAATATCGAGAGCACCGGTGTGCTAATATCGGAGAGCACCAATGTGCTAATATCGAGAGAGCACCGACGTGCTAATATCGAGAGAAGCACCGGTGTGCTAATATCGGAGAGCACCAATGTGCTAATATCGAGAAACCGGCGTGCTAATATCGAGAGAGCGCTAAAGTTCCTTAATATCCCGGTAGTTCTAAATTTCGTCTACTTGGGCATTAAAATTTGGATCTCATATATTTAAATAATTCACATAAATATTTCAAAGAAGATAAATAACAAAAATTTAAAATTCTTGTAGTACTTACAACAAAAAGGTTGAAATGATATATGTTATTCTTCCTTCACTCCTTAACCTTCTCTTTTCCTTTTCCCTCAATTCGGTCCTCTCCTTTCTTTTTTCAAATTAATTTCATATAAACATATAACATTTATATGTAAAAAAATAATCAAATAAACTTTCTGTATTATTTAATAAAATAATCATGTATAATATATTTTTATTCAATTCGTATTTTTAATTTATTGTCTAATCAAATTTAAAATCACTAATTACTTTCAATCAATATACATTTCAATTACTCACATATTTTCTTTATTTAATTTAATTTGATTCAATTCAAATCACTTTTAGTTTCCTATTAATATACCTTCAAATATTCACATAGTTCATAATTTAGTTACGTAATTTAAATAAATTTTAATTTTCAATTCATTCTATTTTCACTTCTTATTTTGATCGACTTCATAGTATTGCGAGTAATTCATTACATCAATAATTTCATAGTTTAACATAATACATATAACAATATTTAGTAACTTCACAATTCAATTCAAGACTCAAAATAATATTCAATATTCCATAATTCATTCGAAGATCAGTCTCAATTTTGATCCAATCTTAAATTTATCATTTTACTAAATACTTACCTTAAAATACTTACCACACATAATTAATAAATTACACATAATAGTAATACAAATATCATCAAAGTTGGAACATATCACATTATCTCAAGTTATATATTAATAATGGCATATATTTCTAGACTTCACATATATACTACGTTTGGTCCGAGAACCGACTAAACCTAAGCTCGATACCACTAAATGTAACACCCCTTACCCGTATTCAACGCATTTGGAATAAGTGAGGCATTACAGGAATTACAAATTTATTTATCGGACATTTTATTTTAATTCAATATTTATATTTGAAACCAATCAAAATCAAACATATGGCCCTTAAAGATATTTATTTTTTTCGTCATGTCTTACTTGAATTTATTACTCGTTTCATCATACTTAATTACCTTGTATTAACATATTAAAGATAATCACATATTTTCATGTCATGATAAATATCATTCACTTGCCGTTTCTTCATAAACATAAAGCAGTTAATTTATCATATCAATATTTCACGTACCATCAACTCATATTTTCTTATATCATATAATTAAGTTACACGAACTTACACAGCTAAATCAAATCAGTAGAAATATCAAGATTCGAGGTCATTTTGGTAATTTTCTATTTTCATCGATTTTTCAATCGATCTTAATCTAAATTACTAATTTCATTCAATTTTGCAATTTTAAATAATAAAATAATCTATTTCATGCAAATTGGACATTTCTACATTTTTACAAAATTAATCATAAAGTTTTACTTTTATTCAATTTAGTCCTTGAGTCTAAAACATTTCAAATTAGCCATACTACCTAAATATTCATACATATTTTCCTCCTCCTCCTCTCCATTCCACATCCTTAATGTATATAACATGCTATAAGTAACATTGTCAATAATTTCATTAATTACTCATAAGTATATTCAAAACTGTCCATTTGAGTTATAGTCACTAAATTATTTATTTCCGGAGCTACAGAACTCCAAATGAAGCACCGTTAATTTTTACTGAAACTAGACTCACATATATTCATACCATAAAATTTCCAGAATTTTTAGCCTAGCCAATTAGTACAGTTTATTCATCAAAGTCACCCCTGTTCTGCTGTCTGGCAGTTCTGACCCTTCTTCACTAAAAATTAATTATCTCCTCATACTCAATTCATATGATGTTCTCGTTTATTTCTATTGAAAATAGACTCATTCAGAATTCTAGACATATAAACTTAAGCCCCTAATTATTTTTCTCCAATTTTTATGATTTTCCAAAGTCAGAACAGGGGATCCCGAAATCCCTTTAAACCAGTCTTACAAAAATATAAATATCTCAAATTACAGAATTCCTTTGCTTTCCCTGTTTCTTTTATATGAAAGTAGACTCAATAAGCTTTAATTTCATATATCATTCAACTTCTATTTCAACTTCTACGATTTTTGGTGATTTTTCAAAGTTACTCTACTGCTGCTGTCCAAAACAGTTTTGTTATAGCTTATTTTACAATTAAATCCTTTACCCAATTCTAACTTCAAATTCTTTCAATTAAACCACTAATTCATCTTTTGTTCATCATATGCTATATTCAACAGCTTTAAAACTTCAAAAACTTCAACTTAAATTCATCAAAACTTTGTTCTAAAACTTATAAAGCATCAAAATTAAAAGAGAAGGACTAAATTAACTTACCAATTAAACTTCCAAGCTTCAAACCATCAATTTCTCCTTTTTCTTTCTTTCCCTTTTTCTTCCCTTGCTTTCGTCTTGTTCTCTGTTTCTTTTCTGGTATTCTCTCCTTTCTTTTCTTTTGTTTTTGTTTGTATATATATATAATATTATAATAATATAATAATATAATAATATAATATAATATTAATATATAATATAATAACATACTTTAAAAAATCTCAGATTTTTCATACTTAACCGCCTCAACTTTACAAAATGGTATAATTACCATTTTGGTCCTTCATAATTTCTTTTAATTTATAATTCAACTTTTACACCTTTTTAAATTTAGTCCTTTTCATTTAATTATATATACAAACGTTAAAATTTCTCAACTAAACTTTAATAATAACTTAATGACACTCCATAAATATTTTTAGAAATATTTATGGCTCACTTTATGAATTCGAGCTCTCAATACCTTGTTTTTGGCCCAATTTTTCTAATTAATTCTTTTAGTTCACAAAATTCACTAATTTTAAAATATTTCCAAAATCACACTTAACTTATAATTATCGATTAACAAAGTTTTCTAACTTTTTCGTCAGATTTAGAAATCTCAAATCACTGTTCCGACACTATTGAAATTGGGCTGTTACACTCTAAACCTTCTTCTTGGCTATCAGACTTTGTTTGTTCCACCAATCCTTATTCATCTACTACTTTGCTTACAGGTACATATCCTATATCTGACTCTATTTCTTATGCTCATTTACCCTCTCATTCTCATATGTTTTCCATCTCATTGTCTTCTATTATTAAACCCTACACCTATCAGATGGCAATTAGTGACAAGAGATGGATTGAAGCCATACAGCAGGAAATACAAGCTTTTGAGGCAAATGGCACATGGGAGGTGGTTGATTTACCTCCTGGTAAAAAACCAATTGGCTGCAAATGGGTGTATAAGGTGAAGTATAATTTAGATGGCTCGGTTGGAAGGTTTAAGGCAGGCTTGGTTGCTAAGGGTTATAATCAACATGAAGAGATTGATTTTCATGATACTTTTTCTTCTGTGGAAAAACAGGTTACTCTGCGTACAGTTATTTATTTGGCAACCATGTTTAACTGGCCATTGTTTCAGATAGATATCTTCAACGCATTTTTTAGGGTGATTTGCATGCCTGAGGGTTTTTACATCCAGGGGGAGTCTAAATCTCGGGTTTGTAGGCTGCTTAAATCACTATATGGTTTAAAGCAATCTTCTCGTCAATGAAATTTGAAGCTGACTGAAGCTCTTGTTGATAATAGATATATTCAGAGTCTACATGATTATTTGTTGTTTACCAAAGTTAAGGGAGACAAAATAGTATTGCCGCTCATATATGTTAATGATCTTCTAATTACTGGAAATGATGGAGAAATGGTTGAAGAACTCAAGGGCATTTTACACCTCAACTTCAAGATGAAGGACCTTGGGCATCTTAAGTATTTCATTGGCATTGAAGTGGTTCGTTCTAAGGAAGGCATTGTGTTACATCAAAGGAAATATGCACTCAAGTTGATCGCTGATTTGGGTCTGGGGGCACGTTGTACTTCAACACCACTTGAGCAGAATGCAAAGTATACTACAACAGACTATGATAAAGAGGTTCATGAGAATACAGTGGATGAGATGTTAGAAGATGCTACAGTTTATCAGAGGTTGATAGGCAGATTGCTTTACTTGACTTATACGCATCCAGACATTACTTTTGCAGTTCAACATCTAAGTCAATTCATACAAGCTCTTAAAAAGGTTCATTATGAGGCAGCCGTACTGATTGTTAGATATGTTCGACAGCATCCAGGACAAGGAATTTTCTTATCAGGTAGTTCAAAGCCAGTGTTGAATGCACACTGTGATTTAAACTGGGCAAGCTGTCTCATGACATGCAAGTCTGTTATTGGATATTGTATCAAGTTAGGTGATTCTTTGATTTGCTGAAAATTGAAGAAGCAAAATACAGTGTCACGTTCTTTAGCAGAAGCCGAGTATAGGTGCATGGCTTCCACTGTTGCTAAGCTGGTATGGTTTAAAGGGTTGATTGAAGAGCTTAAAATCAAACACGAGATTCCTACAGCATTGTTTTGTGATAGTCAGGAGGCGTTGCAAATTGCTGCTAACTCAATGTTTCATGAAAGAACGAAACACATCGAGATCAATTGTCATTTTGTGCGTGACGAGATACAAAAAGGTGTTGTGCAGACGTTTCATGTTGCAACTAAAGATCAACAATCAGACATTTTAACCAAGGGTTTAGGTCTGGCTCAACATGATCATCTTGTAAGCAAGTTGGGAATGAAAGATGTATATCCTTCTCCAACTTGAGGGGGAGTGTTAAAAGGATTAGTTAGCTGGTTAGTTAGCATGTAACTAATTAGTTTTGTTGTTAGGAAGTTAGTTAATTATTGAGTATAAGTACAGTACATTAGGTGATGAATAAAATTGATTAATCTTTCCAGTATTTTAACATTTCTTCTCTTCCTTCTCCCAGTATTTCTTCTCCCTCTCCAAGTATTTTTTATTTTCTGCAAATACAGGAAAAAGGTTGTTGCTTGATTGTTTATTCAGTTCTTTTTCTATTTATGCTAAATTTGTTATATAAGGAGTTGTTTTCTATTTTCTGGTATTATCTGATTGACCCTGTCATTGATTTTAGTATTTGGTTGGTTGTCTTATTTTATAATGTTTGATTTTTGGAATTTTAATCAGCTTTCATATTTGAGATTTCAAATAGTCAAAGGATCCTCCTATTGGCTTCTTTGTCACCACACCAGTTTTTAAGTCCAAGTATCACTATAATTTCCCAATTGTTAGTTCCTAAACCATGGAAGACACACTGGTTATTGTGTTGATGTGGCTCGTCTTATACAATAGCTAGCGATTTGTAACAGAGTTTTACAAGAGGTAGATCCTTACTTTGTCCTTTGGTTCCATTTCATTGAAATAATTTTGATTGGATAGACACAAACTTTCTTGTTTAGGACTTGGTTTATCATCCTAATATAGTTAAATATTGATCCTTTTATGGCTTTGGTTGTCACTGAAATATGGATTCAAGTTCTTTCTAAGTTTGGAAATTGGTTCATGTTTGTCTTGGAAAATTTCATTTTGTTTTAGTCTTGCTATTCTAGAAATCATTTAATAACAAAAGATGGAAATAGGGGATAAAAAAAGAGTGGTTTTATAAACTTGTTTCATATTGTTGAAGCTGATTGACATGACTTGAAAAATTAGAATTTTAAAATCAAGATTGTTGATGAATAAGGAGATGTCACCAAATTTTCTGTTCTTGACTCCCTTTCTAAAAGATTTCTTATGTTGCATACTTGCTGATTACCTTAAATAATTGCAAATGATGTTTTGAAATATACTTTAGGTTGCATATTACATCTTGCAAATTTGATGGTTTCTTTTTTAAGTTAATGATGTTGTGGAAGGTCGGAATTGTGTTTCCAATGTTGTTAATATGGGCTTGCCAAAACTAAACTGTTCTTTCTACTTGGTCCTTGTTGAAAATAAATAAATGGCACTTATGCATTTCCCTGATAGCTAGTGCAGCAGTTAATTTTGATGGTAGTTTGGCTTCAACAATCAATGTTTCTGTTGTGATTAAGTTGGTAAAAGACCTATTAAACCTGTGTATCACAACTCTTGCTATTGTCTTCTTCTTCTTTTTTTTTTTTTTTGAAAAACTATGGTTGGGAAGATGAAGAGAAGAGTTGATATGATGCACCTAAGCCATAAACCCTCTACCAGAGTTGATATGATGCACCTAAGCCATAAACCCTCTACCCTATATAATCTCAAATAGAATTTGAAGAAGAAATAGGAAACATTGCTTTTGCCCCGTCATCGTTCACTTGCCAAGTGTGATATTTTATAGTATTGCCTAAACATAAATTCATGCAAATTGGCCTACTAGTTCTGTGTTTGTTTATGTCAAGCCATCCCTCTATTGGAAGGTAGCGTGCTAGGCCTCTGAATCTTCATTCTATCCATTAATTATCAGAAAAGTTGAATGTTTCTCAACATTGTTTAAATTCATAAATGAAACGGAAAATGTTGATGTGTTGCTTGAATTCAAAATGTTAATGTTCAGTTGCATTGTAAGATAAACTTCCTAGTTTACTTGTCAGCATTCTTTCTTCTGGTTTAAGTTCCAATTTAGCGAATTGTGATTCTTTAACTGGGTTATCCATGTACAATTAATTGTTACAATCCATGAATGTGAATTTGATGTTTTTTTGGATGAGATGGATCTCTCAGCTATACAACCGCAACCATCTAGAAACCAAGATGATTCCACATTTTCAAAGAAGAAAAAAAAAGATTGCTGATGCAAGTGAACGTATTTCTTCTACTTCATTTACTGATGCTGCCACGTTATTGGCGGAAAACGTACGGACCGTTGGTTGGTGTAATAACATGATAGAATGTTATTACAATGTTGTAACTTTTTTATGTTGTAAAATGGAACATATAGATTATGGCATTTAAGTTAATGACATCATGTAACTTTTTGTTAATATATGAACATTATGTTTGGATGTAAAATATAATTCTCAAATTATTTATTATTTCTAATATTTTGCTTTTTATCTTAGAAGATAATTAAACTATTTGTTTCACGAATGATATTTTAGCACATTAAATATATATTACAATATAAAAATAAAAAAGTAAGTCATATATTATTTTTATAATATTATATATTATGATTTTTTTAATTCATATTTTAATAATAATTATATTAAGAATGTTATTAAATTATATATTATTTTATTAAATTGTATTTTATAATAATTATGTTAAAATATGATTAAATTATTTATTTTTATTTTTATTAAAATATATTTAATAATAATCTTATTAAAATTTAATAACAATAATCATTCACCTAAAAAAAATTTCTACTAAGGGTATTTTGGTTATTTAAGCATTTTTCCTTATGCTATTACAACATCTATTCCATTCAATCAAACATAAGAATATCATTACAACTCTATTCCATTACAGCTCTTGTAATGACCCAAATTTTACGGTTATCGGAAAGTGTATTTTCGGGTCTCCGTTTTCGTGAAATGGATTCATAAATATTTATTAAAAATATTTACGAAGTTAGTTGTGTGGTTAATTACGTTTTGGTTAGGTGAATTAGCTTGAATTAAGTTTAATTAGGTGTATGGATTAAATTGAATAAAGGAAGAAAGTTGAATTATAGATTAAAAGAAAAGTGAAGGGACTAAATTAGTAATTAAACCATATCTAACAAGTGTATGGCAATAATAGAATACATATGTACAAATAATATACACATGTATTAAATGATAAATAAATATTACTTAATATTTAAGTATAAGTATATATATTATTATATTATAATATATTATATTAATTTAATAATAATAAAACAAATAAAGGAATAAACAAATAAATAAAAGAACAAATAAGGGAACGAAACAGGGGAGAAAGAAAAGAAAAAGAAAAGAAAAAAGAAAATTAGGGTTTTAAGGTTCTAAGTTCAATTGGTAAGTTAATTAAGGTTCTAGGGTTTTTTGAATCCGAAAACAAAATACTACTTGATTTATGTTGAAATTTTAGAAGTTAGTGGATTTTTAGAAATTGTTCATGTTGAATAAATTGAAGTGTTAGGGGTTAAATTGATAGAATTTCAAGTTAGAAGTGAAAAAGAGATTGAATTGTAAAACAAATTATAAGTTTTGAAGTAATAGGGATTAAATTGTAAAATTTTGAGATTAGAGTCTTATGGTGATATTAGAGAGTTGAAATTAGTCTAAAGTGGAAATTGAATAAGATATGGAAATAGTTTTGGAAGAAATAGAGTTAGTTTTTGGTTAGGGATTAAATTAGAATTTATGCAAAAGTTGAATATAAATTGAAATATTCAATATGAAATTGTGTGTATTGGTGATTTTAAATTGTTTTAATTTCCGTAGCTAACGTTGTGCCGGAGACCTCAGCTAAGAAAGGAAAAAAGAAAGTCGACGAGTGATTTGGAAATTACGGTTTGTATTTCTATAATCTGACTTAATAATTAATTGTTGAATTTATTACTTGATGTGTATGGTAAGTGGATTGAGGTGAGTAATTGATATTGTGATATTGAATTGAACTGAATTGATTTTACGAGCATATGTGAATATTTGAATTAGAATAAATATTGTTTGAAATTGAAAAGTGAATTGAAACCTTATTAACTGTATCGGGCTGAGTCAGATATAGTTGGCATGCCATAGGATTGAAACTGTTTAGGGATTACTTCGACTTCGATTCGATGAGACACTGGGTGTCACATTATTACTTCGGATAAATTCGATGAGGTATTGGGTACCAATTTACTTCGGCAAGGCCGATGAGACACTGGGTGTCAATCTTTTACTTTGATTAATCCGATGAGGCACTAGGTGTCAAATTGGTGTGTTTTGGTTGGATCCGTGTATCTGTCCGAGTCCGAGTCGTGTTAATAGGGGTAATTAAATGAATTGACAATATGAACGATTTTGAATGATTTTGAATATGAAATTGGAATGGGATGCAAAATTGAATTATTCAAATGAAAAGCATGAATTATAGATTCATGGAATAAATATTGATATTGAAAATGAATCGTGTATCCTATTGAGAAAAGCTATTTGAATATCAATTATGAGATTGAAATAGTAAGAGATGAGAATTGAAAGTGTTATGATGTGTTTATGAAATTGATTAATTGTTTGAATGATCTTTGTTATGTGTGATTAGATATATAAATATTATAAATTCTTGCTTAAAAGTATTCGGATTATAGAAATATCACTGAGTTTATACTCAGCGTACGGTTTGTTTTCCGTGCATAGGTTACGTTAAACTCGAGTTGCCGAATCAGCATCCAAAGTCGATCCCGAACTTAAAACGTGGTGATGTATGTTTCTTTTTGGTAATGGCATATACTTAAGATGTTTATGTTTGTCATTTTAGGAATTGTTTGTAAATAATATTATAAGATGATATTGCTTGGTTATATAAATTGTAATAACCAATTTTTGCCCGGGCCCAATACAGACTAGAGGCCCAATCGATAAAACAAAAGCCATTAAAAACCAATAAAAAATAAAGTCCAAAAAACAACAGTCCCTTTTAGACAGTTTTTTACAAGCCCGAAATTAAGCCCAATAATAAAAACCAATTTTAAAACCCAAAACAGATATTACAAAAGCCAACCCCACTAAACAATACAGGCCCAAAGCTTAAGCGGCCCAATATAGCCCAATGGCCCAAGATCATAAACTAAACAGAACCCTAGGTTTCCTTCTGGTTAGACCAGCGCTGCATGCCTCCTAGCCTCCCCACGTCCCCCATACGCGCTCTTGCGCCGCGTCTGCCACTGCCCATCCCGCGCGCCCATGCGCTCTGACGAATCGAGCTCCCCCAGACGCCTCGGCCTCCATCGCCCGCACGCCTTTGCCCATACCCTGCGACAGACAGAGAAACGAAGAACGACAAGCAGAAACAGAGGCAACAGAGCATGGAACAAACAATAGAATAATACCAGATGTTGTATATTTAGGCTATAAAACCATTCAAAATCAAGGTAAAAAAAAAAAGAGGGCGTTCAGAAATCAAAAAACAAGAACACTTGAAAAGTTATAAGAAAAATCAAGAGAAAAAAAACAATAAAAGGTTGATTTCATTTTTGTTATCTATTGTTATCTACTGTTATTTTATTTTTTTACTTTTCGTTACATCAAAAACCTTATAAACGAAATCAAAAAAAGAAAGGTGAAAGGAGGGGCTGGCTCGGCTTCTCTTACAAACACTGAAAAGTTAAAGGAAATCAAAAAGCTTGAAGTGGCGGAGCGATTTTCCTCCGTCGTCGAAGTTCGGCCTAGAAGGGGGGTTGAAGGCTCCTTTCCTTTTGTTCTAAAAGTACCGAAAATTGAAGCCATCGGAGAGGAGGTTTTCAACCAGAATCTAAGGACCCATCTACGCACCTTGTCGGTCGCCGGATTTAATGGTGGTGCGGCTCATAGGAACCCTAGCGAAGCGGAGAAAATGAAAAGGAATGAGGGTTTCTTTGTTTTCTATTTTGGGAAGGGGAATCGAATGGCAAAAAAGGTGAAGAGGAGGGGTATGAGCAAAAGCAAATGACGTCGTTTGGTTTCTGGAGGCTGTGCATATCCCTTCAAAGGGATATTTGCGCGATAGGCCCCCTCTCCCTTTTCTATGCCTTTAATTTCAGCCCAATTTAATTCTTAAAATTTACCCTATTAATTTTATGTCGCTTTTAATTTGGTCCGCGTCCAAATCAGTTTGAAACGCTGCGCATATTGGCTGGGTTATTTTCCCACTCGGTCCCCACGGATTTATGCGCTAGACTCTATGGTACCTGGCCCCCCTTTTTGGGTTAATTTCGATTTTGGTTCCCACTGTTTCATTCTGATTTCAATATAGTTTTTAACCTATTTTAAAAAGTTTTTATTTATTTATTTTTCCTCGAAGTTTTATTATTATTATTTATTTATTTTGAGTTTTTGTATATTATTTCTATTAAACATCATATATATATCCGCATCCTTCACATGATTAATATTATCATCATCATTATCATTGTTTATATTATTATTTTATTATCATTATTATTATTCATGCATATTAATATTTTAGATTAACGATTCCAATGTCATGTATCACGTGTATTATGCTGTCGTTATACCAAATTCGTGTCACATTACCATTACTCGTCGCTTTGAATAATGTTTCTTTAAAACATAACCTAAATTTTTATCAGTTTTATCCAAAAGCAAAAATTTTCAAAATAAGGCAATATTCTGCGTTTGGAAACTTGAGAGATCGTGCCCTATGTGTTGGGTTTCGGTTTCCAGCTTGGCCAAACATTCAAATATCCTTTTGATATTTTAACGCATGAATCTCGGGAATTACGAGATGATCTCAGGTTCGAAGATTTAAAATATCGTGTCTTAGAGTGTTGGATGTGATATTTTATTCTTTCGGAACAAGAAAATCTTGTTATTCAATTCGAGAAAACTAAAATATTTCAAAGAAGAGATCAGATTTTAAATTCTTTTAAAATTTTCAAACTTTCGACATTGGGACATTAAATAATCAATTTGGTACCAATTTTGGGCGTGACGAGGGTGCTAATCCTTCCTCGCACGTAATCGACTCCCGAACCTATTTTTTCAAATTTTCGTAGACCAGAAACATAGTTTTAGTAAATCAAAATGTTTTATTAAAACAAGGTGATCCGATCACACCTAATAAAAGATCGGTGGCGACTCCCATTTTATTTTCAAAAGCAAGTCGATTCCCGTTTTTCAAAAGATGGTTACGACATAAATATATAAACATATGTGCTATGTTGAGGTTATAAAATGATATGTTTAAGCTAATGCATAAATGTGTATAAAATAGGCAAAATTTAAGTTAAATTGGTATGATTTAGAAATTGGTTTGAATGATGACTTGTTGGATTGTTTTGATATTAAGAGTAGCGTATCCAAGAGAGTTCATTGATTAGGCATTTAGGATGTCTATTGTATACAAGTTTTAGAAATATTTAGTCGTGTTTTGAAGTGGTTGAACGATTTGTTATTGAGTTGCTTGTTATTTAAGTTTGCAGGGTTGGTAAACTTGATGTTTAAGTTCATTTTGAGCCCAAACGGTCAGACACACAGGCGTGTGACCAGCCCGTGTGAGACACACAGCTTACACATGGGCATGTGGTTAAGCCGTGTGTCCCCTACACTTAGAAATTTCAAAACAGAATGCTCAAGTAATTCCACACGGGCAGAGACAATGGCGTGTGTCTTAGCCGCGTGTGACACACGGTCTAGCACACGGGCGTGTGTCAGCCGTGTGTCACACACGGCCTAGCACACGGGCGTGTGTCTCAGCCGTGTGTGACACACGGTCTAGCACACAGGCGTGTAGCTTGGCCGTGTGAGGTAAGTCAGAGAGTTACACAAGGTAAGACACGACCTGAAGCATGGGCATGTCATAGGGTCACACAAGCGTGTCCTTTGGCCACACGAGCGTGTGTGCCCTACACCTATTTTTTTTTTTGAAATTTCACGAAAAATTTTCATAGAACCCGGATTAGTTCCGATTTGTTTCTAATACATATTCAAGGTCTCGAGGGCCCATAAAAGGGACAATATGATTAATTTATGAAATGTGTGCTAATTGATTTGTATTATGTTCGTATTTGATCTGAAAAGTCTGGTAATGCTCCGTAACCCTGCTCCGGCGACGGATAAGGGTTAGGGGTTGTTACAGCTCTATTCAATTACAACCCTATTCCATTATAGTGAACCAAACGTACCTTTAGTGTGTTTGCATGTTTGGTCAACTTAATGAACTGTTTGTTGGCCCAACTCAATCGCTCTAGATCATTCTTGCAAGGTTGTTGAGTTTTAACAAATTGCTCATGTCAAATGACGTGATTCTTTAATCGTCAATTGGTCAAGTGATTTAACTTTGTGGTAATTATTTACAAGCTCATGCCAAATAGATAGTAGTAAACATTAACTGATATTTGGAATGACCTTTTTACAAGCATAGAAACACGAGTGAAGCAAAGAGCAAAGAAAATATTAAGCGTTTTTGTTAAATGATTTAAATTTCACTTTTAGCTTTTCATAAAATTTTAATAATTTATTTTATTTTATTTTATTTTATTTTAGTTCATTTGTTAAAAGAAAATATTGCATTTCAACTCCTCATAAAAATTAATAAATCATATTAACATAAAAAATTTTAATTTTATCTTACCTCCAATAAAAATATTTGGTTTTACCCTTTCACATTAGTTTTTCCTTTTGGTAGTTGGAAAAATACAAGAAAAAAAAACATTAAGGGAAATTTTGAAGTATTAAAGAAAGCCACATGACGAGGCATTTTTTGTGCTTTTTATTGTAAGGAATGCCTTTAATATTATATCGTGACATTCAACAATAGCCACCAAGTGTTTGGTGTTTATTTTAAATGGTTTCAACTTCCTTGTCAATTATTACAGGGGCAGTGGTGGGGGTTAGTTACGTCCTGACCCTCTCCAAAATGAAAAATCATTACTTCAATCTTCTAAATATTATAAAATTTTAAGTTAATATATGATATAAAATATGTAACTTAACCTCGGCCCCTAAAAAAATTATGACTTCACCCATGGTTTAGTACCAAAAATATCTTTAAAAAAATTGAATATTACAGAAAAAAAAGTTTAATAAGTTGATATATTCATATCATATTCATATTAAATTTATTCATTACATTACTATTTAAATTAATTATTTTTTCCTGTCCAAAACATCGACTATTTTGGTTTCAAATTTAGTACATTTTTTGTAACACTCTAAACCCGGGCCAAACACTACAACCGAATCTGGTATGTCACTTGAGTGATTTTATAAAACATGTCTCATTTTGGAAAATGATTTCTAGGTTTAATCATTAATACCGAAAAATTAATAACTTATTAAGTCATATAAGATATAAAGTTATAAATTGCCTTGGTGAATTTTAATTAAAATCCAAAAATCTTGTACATGTCTTAGCTTAATTTTAATCATAAAAATTAAAATGTCTAATAATTAAACCCAACTTAAACCCAAAAACATAAATAATAGTCTAGTGGCCCATGGCCTTATTACAACGAGATTTAAAACCCATTAAATTAAAGTTATAAAAATAGTAAACTGAAAGCCTTTTTGCTGAATCCAAATGTTCTTTTGCATGACCACCTCGCGTTCCTCTCCAGCCCGGTCCGATGCACTAGGTGCCACCTGAAATTGTTAAATTAAAAGGGGGAGTCGCGAGACTCAGTGTGCAACACTCATGCACCATTAGATTTGGGCCTTAACCCCACGGAACAGAATAATAAATTCATGTATATAAAAAATGATATGCAAAGCCCAACCCATTTCTTAGGTATCCATCCGCTACACGCCACCCGTACCAGCCATACACACCATTGGGGATTTCTACAATCAACCCACACCGCTACACGCCTTGATGGCAGTCGTGCTGCTCATCATCAGATCATGGCCGTAGCCACTACAACAGATCACGGCAAAAGCCGCTACAACAAATCACGGTAAGGAACCGCTACAACAGATCACGGTAAAAACCGCTACAACGTATAACTTCCTCCTTTCATCAAACCCAACCCATGCAATTATAGAAAATCGGCATACTCATATCATTTAATTAGAACATTCATTTAGTACGACAGGGATCACTAACCTGATGATTTGCTTTACCCTCTTTGGGTTTCAAACTTTGTGCCGGGATTTCGGCATTTAACAGAACATATAAGACTTATAATCATATATTTAACAAACAGATCTACATGGTATGGAGAGTTACACACCTGATATCGCGAAATCCAATATTCTTAGTCGATGTCCTTGCTATCCGGATCTATTATTCTCAATGTAAAGCCTTGCTCAAAAGCCGGAAAAACACACAAAGATTTAGCCCCTTCAACAATCGACCAAGGTTAATAAATCCCAAATTACACGTTAAAACTAATAGATCCCTTACCTTGAAATCCCGAAAGTAACACGATTCAAATGTTACTAATCCTTGACTTAAAGATCTAGGTGATTTACTCCACTAAAGTTCCTTTCAGATTTCGGCACAAATAGGTACCGCAGAAGCAATTCGGCAATCACAGGAGATGAGATCTAGGGATTTCGGCTTTTAGGAAAATCCCGAAAAAAGTATGAACAAGAGAAGGCTGATGTGTCTTTGGCTTTTAAAATACTTGAGTGAAGAGTTTCAGTTTCTGATAGGAAAAGAGAAGAAGAAAAGAAAACAAGGAAGAGACTTGAAGATTTTGGCTAGGAAGAAAAAGAGATGGAAAGAGTTTGACTTTTGAATCAAAGTGAAGATGAGGATTAAGCTTAGAGATTTTGGCTTTTTGAGAATGAAGAAGAATATGGAACTTTAGGAGTTTTCGGCTTTTACTCAAAGAAGAAGAGAAAAGAATGAGAGAAAACCCTAAATGCCGAAATTGAAGAGATATTCCCCCTATTTATAGAAATTTCGGCACTTACCTGACCTTGCAGATAAATCCTATCTTTTCTTCTTTATCTTAATCTACTAGCTCATCTAAAAGAGACTTAATTTTCTCTAACTCCTCCCTCCTTTATCATCATATTATCCACATATTTTAATCATTAAAATCCCTAAATTTTAGCCTTTATCTGCTTATTATCCACATAAAATAAATTCCTAAATAATAGCCTTTATCTGCTTATTATCCACATAGTTTAAACATTAAAACCCCTAAATTTTAGCCTTGTTGCCATCCACTTCATCAAGTCTTAATGCCAAAATTTAACTCACTTAAATTAAAAGATTTGGGCTTCATTAAACCTAAATTTTGGGCCCCTAACTCCTTGTGTGTGGCGTCACCTTCTAATTCCCTTACAGTGCCACCTTTTGTTGGGCCACAAGCCCACGTTGGTATTTTAAACATAATTACCACTCTTTTAACTCTATAATGCCCAATCTAATAATTTAACCAAGGCCTTTACCTAATTCTGAGCCCAATTTGGACCCCTATTACTTAAATTAACATATTAAACATATTCACTCATTAAACGCATAGGCCCAAAATTTCAGGATGTTACATTTTTATAGTACAATGTTTTTTTTTTTAATAATCTCATTATAGGTTCTGATCATATATGCTATTTTTGACATAATGCCTAGAACTACTCATAACCCCTCCCCAACCCATAAATATGAAGATAATGCGCTTCAACACACTCGAACCCACGTCCTCCTACTTTGACAACAATGCCCAAATCAATTGAGCCAAGACTCAATCGACTTCATAGTACAATGTTTACTTGCTAATTTTTTTTCCCAATTAAAACAAGCTTTTCAAAACTAGATTGGTGGTTGAATTATTTAGGTCAGCAATTCATTAAATCAATCGGTTCAAATGGTTTGATTAAATAAATCATTAAAAATAAGTAATTTAGCTTAGATAAACATGTTCGTACTATTCCCAACTCAACCAATCTAAAATCTTTTTTCAAATTGATACCAAATTTTTTTTTGAATTTTACCAAAATTCAGATAACATCAGTTTAAAATGCTAAAAAGGGGGGGGAGGAGTCATAAAAATACACCCATGCTTATAAGTTTTTGCCCTACATTTTGTCACCAAAATGATTGCCTTTCTTGCCCACTAGACTATTCATTTGCACCAAATATAAATAAATATTAGTTAGCAATGAAAGGCATCCATCTCCATTGCTTAAATCGGGTTTTCCTACCTCCCCATGTATGAAATGAGTGTTAAATTCTACTATTAGTGTTTGTATTTTGTAAAATTTATAAATTTAATTCTTATACTTTTATTTTATCAACTTTAATCTTATTCTTTTTAAATTTATCACTTTCAGTCATTGTATTTTTTAAATTTTAATCCTGACCCAAATAGTAGTAGTTAAATTTGTTTGGTTAAGTTCAATTACTAATCTTGCATTACACATACAATTATAGGTTTAGTTAGTTTTCTCCAATTGGATCATTCTAAGTCCCTATACTTTTCAAATTTTGAGATTTTAGTATTGAAGCAAATGACAGTTATTAATTCATTAACTGAATTTTTAGTGAGTAATATCTGGAAATAATAAGTTGGCATGGCATTACACATATATGTTTGGTGCATCAAATTTTAGAAACAACATAACTTTACTTAATGGATTTAATAGTTATTGTTTGGTGATGACTAATATTTTAAAATTTGAAAAGTACATGAACTAAAAATAACCAAATAAATCTATAGGGATTAAATCTACGACTTTTGCAAAAGCACTGGGACTAATGACGAAATTTAATCTAGAATGAGAGTAAAGAAAGATCCTAACACATAATCTCGACACTTTCAACCATCAGAACGACTTTGATGTTGTAAGTCTTTATGCAAATCTTTGTTATCGTGGCAATAGAAATACCTCTGAACCTAAAACAACAAATTATATATTTAGATCAAAGTATTTTATCAAAATAAAGTATTTAGGCTAATTGATAATATTATAAAATATTAGGTATAAAATAATATCAACAGTTAAAGTATAAATATTAAATTTCAAATTTGAGAATAGTAGAATGACCAAAATTGGAATTTCACTATTCTTATTTTTATATATATATCAAAAGGTTGTGTATTTAAACTTGTATCAAATAAATGTGCATTCCTTTCCAGGGGCGAAGCCAGGACAATTTTTTAGGGGGGGCGGATGAAATTTTAATTTTTTATAGTTTATATCTTCCTAATTTGTAAATGATTAAATCGAATTTTTATAATTTTAAGGGGGGCCAAAGTGCAATTTTATATTTACTAATTTAAAATTTTTAAAAAATTTGAAGGGCCTAAATAGAAATTTTACATTTTAGGGGGGCCGGGGCCGATGCCAGCCCCCCTGGATTCGCCCCTGTTCCTTTCTATGTTTATAATGTAGTTTTATCGAAATGATAATAACAATATTTGAGCTATAAAAAGTTTGTGCCTTAACTACAAAATTTGTGAATCCTGTATGTTGGTCTGATGGTCAAGGTGTTCATCGCCCCAGCTGTAGCCTGGGTTCGAGTCGTGCTAGTCGCGTTATTGTTAAGGCTTTGCACTCCTCTTGTAATTCACAAAAAAAAAAAAAAACTATAAAATTTGCATCCATATTAAAATTTATAAATATGTTATAAAGGGTAAACATAAAAAAATAACAAACTTAGTTGTAATAATGAAATGATGTTACAAATAATAGTTGTCATATAGAGGGTTGAGTGTATTCAAGTTATATGGTCGATCAATTTCCGGTTATCTAGTTGATTAATTTAAATTCTCTATTTTAATTTAACACATTTCAAAGTTTTATTTTTATAGTACCTTTAGTAAATTAAATTGATAATTTTCATTGTTAAATTAATGATGTTGTTAAATAAATGACATGATTTATTCACTATCATACGAAAATTTAGTCAATCATATTGGACCAATAATAAATTTAAGTATCAATGAAATCGATTGTTTAAAAAAAATCACGTAAAAGAATTAACAACACAATCAACCATCTCTAAAACAATAAAATTCTATAGCAACGTTTCATTATAACATCCGAGTTTATTGTAGAATTGATTTTTTATTTTTATTTTTACTATTTATATTAAGTTTTCATCTATAATATAAACAATCATAAGTATGAAATTAAACTTTTTACTAAATTAATTCTCTATAATAATCTATTATCTCAATTTTAGTAAAATAAATTCTACAAGTGAAATAAACATAATAAATTATAGTTAAAATATTATTACAATAAAATGTTTAAATTTTATATAAAAAACATATTAAAATGACTTTATTAGATGGAAGTAATCATTGATAAATATAATTACATTTGTAAATTTTATTAAAAATATGATCTAAATATCATTAATTAGTGTTTTTAAAATATTATAAAACTTCAAATATTGTTATAGGTGTCTTAGATGCTATTATAGACGGATATTAGCCACCTCCCTATAATATCCAAAAATTTGGCAAATAAATGAGATTTTTATAAAGAATGTTAACTTTATATACAAATATAGTCGAGTGTAATTTTGTTATCAATTTAAATCTCTAATAATAGTATAAAAATAAAATATTTAAATTAACCTTCTAGAAAATCAGAATATATCTAAATTTAGACTAGAATAAATTTCAACAAGCCCGCACATATATTATATATGATTAGAAATACAATAACACGCGTATGTATGTAGAAATCATGGGATGAGAACACGAATATGTGATTAAAAATAACGTATAATAAAAATATATAAAATACATCAAAATGAAACTTTTGTTATCTGGTAAATCTAAGATTTTATCAATCTAATTGGTGTGAGTTCAATTTTCATCATAGGCATAGTTTAATTTTTATTGGTTTTTGTTAATATAAAAAGACTAAAGTATTCTCAAATAATATAATTTAATTTAATTACAAAAAAATATTTTTATAATTTCCCCAGTTCGTGACACTAACTTAGTTGGGGTTTAAATAGAAGTATATATAAAACTCCAACTTCAACTAAAATATTAGTAGGTTTACGTTTTGGTTACTAAACTTCAAAAAACTACAAAGTGGTCATTGAACTATTCGAAAGTTTTCATTTAAGTCACTAAGTTGTTAAAAGCACTGTTGAAAGACCTTTTTTGTTCGCACTACCTGCACCGAAAGCTTTCCTTCCCCTTCTCTTCTACAGTTTTTTTATTATTATTCATGAAACAACTTTAAATGTTATGAATTTATGAATCAAAATCCAAATAGCTTTCCTTATCCTTCTCTTCTACAGTTTAGTATTTTTTTTGTTCATGAAACAACTTTAAATGTTATGAATTTACGAATCAAAATCCAAATAGCTTTTTTCTCCGATCTCTGACACTAACCGTCAAATTGACTTGGATCTAAGGCATGTTTTTCTACTCGCCGATGGGTACTAATCCACCAAATTGATCGTTGGATCATCACTTGGAATTCATTAGCTAGACTTAAAAACAATATTTACAACCCAATAATTTTTTTAAAAAAAAAAACTCTCTAATAAGTTTAGTAACTTAAATGAAAATTTTCGAGTAGTTCAGTGACCATTTTGTAACTAATTTCTTCTTTGATCTTTGCCACCAAACGTTAGATCAACTTGAATTTAAAATATGTTCTTCTACCCGTTGACGGATACTAATCTACTATACTGATCGTCGAATCATCGCTTGGAGCTCACTAGCTGGACTTAAAAAAAAAACCAGCCCAATGACTAAATTTTTTTTAGTAACTTAAATGAAAACTTTCGAATAGTTCAGTGATGATTTTATAATTTTTTAAAGTTGAAGGATAAAAATATAAACTTTCTCATAATTGAGTAAAAGTATAAATTACCAAAAAGAATATTTCAAAACTTATTCTTACCAACACATCATTAGCACTGAAAACATAATTAAAGCGAGTATAAGGAGGATCGTTTGTCTTGTTATAACATAACTTTCTTCTATAGGAAACTAATTTAATACTTTATTCAATTAACACCCCATTTTACCCCCTCCTTTTTCCTCATCCACTCAAGGATAGATTAGAAATAAGAAAAAGATCAAGGGTAAAATAGGAAAAATAAAGATTAGCACTAAAAAGAAGTGGGTAATAATTTAATGAGTAGATCGTCACCAAATTCGCTCCTTTTTTAATTGTCTGAGAGCATAGAGAAAGAAGAAACTGAAAAGCCGAGGCCATCATCGTCTTCATTAATCAAAGCCTTAAAAGGAAGGGTCTTAAGCTCCATCGATTCTCTGTTTGTGTGTGTGAAAAAGTTTTAATTTTTATCAGAGGTGAGCTTCACTATCTTTTTTTTTTTTTTTTTTTGCAATCTCGATCTTCTTTCATAAGCTTTCGTTATTCCAATTTTATCCTCGACTTCCTACATTATTTTACTTATTTGCCATCAAAACCCTAGCTTGACATTATCTCCACAAAGGGGTAAAAGAAGGGTCAATCTTTTTAACTTGTTACCTCATCTTTTGTTTTCTTCTATTTTTAGCATTTTAGCATGTAAAAGAACATAGCTTGTTTTTAGTTCTATTTTGGGGTTTGCTCGGTTTAGTAGATTTGTTCATTGCTGAATCAAAAACGGTGTATTTTTTTGGTATGCTGGGTTGAGTCACTTGGGGATGGAGACATTTGCTCATACTGTGTTTCAAACAATTATGTTAGAGATTAAATTGTGATTTTTGTCTTCAGTGGTTGTTGCTTTTATTTGTTTCTTAATTAAATATCCCCATAGATATGAGGTTTTACTTTCACTTTGCTGACAGGGTGGAGTGAGATTGATAAGCTAATTTGTAGATTCCATGTTTGAGGTGGCATACTCAGTGCATCTATGCTTTCTCAATTTGAATTTCTCTATATATATATATATATATATGTTTTTAATAAAATTCCACGGTGGTTCTGATATATATATGTTTTGCATGAATGCAGCTTGGCTTTGGCATCTCCTCTTAGTATTTGATGCTTGAAGCAGTATGCCGCTGATAGTTGGTAGATATGCAAAGGTATCATGGTGCCGGCTGCACTAGTGCAGTTAATAACAGCGCGATAGGAGGAGCTTCAGCTAGGGGTACTTCCCGGACTGACTCATCTTCATTACCACCTAACTTCCAATTCAATTCTAGGTGACTGTTCCAAAATACCATACTCGTTTTTGCTCTGGTTACAGATTCCTGTGTCCTTGGATTTTGAATTGATTTTACTTTTGTTGATTCTAAACAGCGTTAGACTATATTTTTGGGATATTATCCTTTGATGAATTTTCAATTAGTGACCATATGTTGAGAATCTTTTGCTCCAGTTTCGACTCTTAAGAACACTGCTAATCTTGAATTAGCTTCTAAGTTTTGCTGTGAGCACTTTGGTCCACTTATCTGATTGTATGACTGTGCATAGGGTGTTTGTGGTTAGAAGTGGTATCTAATGCTTGTATATCTCCCGCACCTTTATTATTTTTCAAATCATCTCGCACTTTCCTTTTTTTCCCCTGAAAAATAGATCTAGTTTGCTATGGACTGTTAATAACTTAATATATTAAATTTCAGAAAATATATTTATGCTTAGCGGTTTTTACTAGATCTATAAAGTTGTCTTAGTGTGAGAATACACTTTCTCTGCCTGGTATCCTTAATTATACCCATTTTATAGGCGGCAATCTCAGTTAGCATCCTACAAGTTGAAGTGTGACAAGGAACCGCTGAATTGCAGGTACCTCATAATACAGTTATATGACCCTTTTGACTGCTTTGTGATGATGGATTATGGAGCTATTTGAGTTGATTCTTAAATTATTGAATGTAGACATGTAGTTTATCTTGCATACTAGTATTTTATTATTGTTCCTTTTCAGACTTGGCCCCCCTGATTTTCATCCTCAGTCCCAAACTTGTCCTGAGGAGACTCTCACTAGAGAAAATGTGCAACTGGGATATAAGGATACCATTGATGGACTGGAGGTATATTCTTATTATTGACTGCTATCTTTACTCTTTTTCCCCTGCAACATCCATGTGTGTGGTTGGTAACTATGGTCGCTTTTCCAATCTATATGAATTTAAATTACTTGAACTTAATGCTGAGGTAATGATGCTTTACTTTCTTTGCCCTGCTTTGAGTTGATGCTGAGAAATTTACTTAGCCATATTGGTGTGAGGCTGCTTGGAGTTGATCCATATCAGTGTGAGGCTGCTTGGAGTTGGTGCTGAGATAGAGACTTAGTGATATCTTAAAGCCATAGGATTAAATCTGAAAAATTGTTCCTTGATCAATAGTATTGGTTTGAGGCTGTTTTGAGTTTGACGTGGAGATAGCAATTTCTTAAAGCTGTAGGAAATTTATATCTGGAAAATTTTTATGCTAATTTTAGGAGATTAACTGTCTTTCCACTAGCTTCATTTATTACAATCAGATTTGTTGCCTAACATGGTCCCGCCCTCTGTTCAGGATTCGAAAGAGATTTCATTGACTCAGATTCAGGCTTTTACAAAGCCAGTTGTTCTCAAATGCAGAGATGTAAGTCACTTTATTTCTAGTGCTATGGTAGTCGAGTAGACTGTTTTACTTTCTTTAATTTCTTGTGAGATATAACGTTCAGTTTTTGAAAAGTGTTTTTAACTTTTTAATAAGTTTTGTCTTCTTTGCAGGCAATAAGAAAGTGTCTAAGGGCTATCAGTGAATCTCGTGCTCAAAAGCGGAAGGTATGCATTTGTTCTATTCATATTTATTTACTTATCTGCTTCTTTAGTTGTTCGTGTTTCAGTACTTGTATTATCAAATTGTGTTTTGCTTCCTTTTTAAAATCTGAATCTCAGTATAGTATTTGAGGCTGTATTTTGTTCTCGTCAGGCTGGTCAGGTATATGGTATCCGTCTTTCTGGTTCACTGTTAAGTAAACCAGGGGTTTTCCCTGAACAAAGGCCATGCAGTGAAGATTTCAGAAAGAAATGGATTGAGGTGTGTTTATGCTCCCTAAGTTCTGTTGTTTCTTATCAATTTTGAGTTCTTGAAGCTTGGTGAAAGGCAAAAACAAACTTTATTCATTAACTCAATTATTTGTTTCCTTATATTTTTCCCAGGGCTTATCACAGCAAAACAAAAGTTTGTGTTCTTTGGCCGATCAGGTTCCTCTTGGGTATAAGAATAGAACATTAATTGAAGTTCTTATCCGGAATAACGTTCCATTGCTTAGAGCAACTTGGTTTATCAAAGTAACTTATCTTAATCAGGTACAATTGCTTTGATTATTGAAGCAATCTGATCACACTCTTCGCAATTGTTCTAGTCTATTCATCATATCAGTTGTTAGCAAATTATGGTTGTCTTTTGTAGGTTCGCCCAGGTTCTGCAATTTCTACTGGATCACTCGACAAAGCTCAATTATCTCGTACAGAGCTCTGGACAAAAGATGTTATTGATTACTTGCAGCACCTTTTAGATGAAATTTTTTCTAGAAATAATTCTCATTTTACTCAACATGGTAGAGATCGATTGCCACAAATGCATAATGCAGCGTCTTTGCAGCATAGGAGTGCCCCAGCATCAGCAACCCTTGATGGTGAGGAGCCATCTCTTCAATTCAAATGGTTGTATGTGGTGCGACTCTTGCAATGGCATCATGGAGAAGGGCTGGTTCTTCCCTCTCTTATCATTGATTGGGTTCTGAATCAACTGCAGGTATTGAATTTGGTGTGACCTATAAATGCTTTTTCCACCTTTCTTTGAGGAATGCTCGTATAGGGAGTAATTGTGTGCTTATGGACATTCTTGTAGTTTTAATTGTCATATGTGTTCTTTTCCAGGAAAAGGAATTGCTTGAGATTCTGCAGTTGCTATTGCCAATTGTTTATGGAGTTTTAGAAACAGTTATTTTATGTCAGACATATGTACGTAATCTTGTGGCTATAGCTATTCGCTTTATCCGTGAGCCTTCACCTGGTGGAGCTGATTTGGTTGATAATTCCCGGAGAGCGTATACAGTATCTGCACTGGTTGAGATGCTTCGCTATTTGATACAGGCTGTGCCAGATACATTTGTTGCTTTAGATTGCTTTCCTTTACCAACTTGTGTAGTTTCACATGCATTTAGTGATGGTAGTTTTTTGTCAAAGTCATCAGATGATGCAGGGAAAATAAAAAGCAATTCAGCATATGCTTATGTTCTCAAAGTTAAAGGGTTTGATTCCCAATACCAGTCCTTGTCATTCGATCATGTTGTTTCCACCATCCACAAGTGTGCTGATAATCTTGCTAAAGGTGCAAGTGCTGGATATCCTAGCCAAAGTATGGCAAAAGCTGTGCAGACTCTGGACAAAGCTCTTTTGCATGGAGATCTAATAGAGGCTTATAAACATATCTTTGATGATCTTTGTGATGGAGCAGTCGGCGAAGGTTGGGTTGCTGAGGTCAGCCCATGCTTAAGATCATCACTAAAATGGCTTCAAACTGTGAATTTGTCATTGATTTGCTCAGTTTTTTTCCTCTGTGAGTGGGCAACATGTGATTTCCGAGACTTCCGGACTGCTCCTCCCCATAACTTGAAGTTCACTGGTAGAAAAGATTTTTCACAAATATATCTTGCAATTCATCTTCTAAAGCTGAAGAGGAAAGAGTGGCAGAACCCAGAATACAATAAGGGAAGAGCTTCTGGACTTTACAGCACTGCAAAGAATACCAGTCATCAGAATAACTATTCCAGGAGGAATTTGTTGGGAAATATATATGAAGCTAAAAGCAATGGAAAATATGTTAATGGAAGAAGTAGTAGTTCTTCAGATATATTTGACAGCCCTGGTCCCCTGCATGATATTATTGTGTGCTGGATTGATCAGCATGAAGGGCTTAAAGGAGAAGGTGGCAAGCGTCTTCAGCTTTTCATACTGGAACTCATACGATCTGGAATCTTTTATCCTCAGGCATATGTGAGACAGCTTATCGTTAGTGGGATTATCGATATATCCCGACCTATGGCTGACCTGGACAGAAGGAAGAGACACCATCGAATCTTGAAGCAGCTACCTGGGCAGTATATGCTAGATATTTTGGAAGAAGCAAGAATTGCTAAGGGCTCAGAATTGCTTGAGGCTGTAAATGTTTACTCAAATGAACGTCGTCTTGTCCTTCACAATCTTCTTTTTGAGCAACATAATAGTGCAAACACTTCTCATGTATCAACTAATGACGAAAAGTCTCATTCTACCTCAGGAAGGGATGGTGCTTTCCAAGTTTCTGGTGATCAGTGGAAAACTCTTCAGTCTTCAAAGACTTTCAGGAGAGATGTGGAACTTGAAGGACTGAAGGCTTCCATTTCAGTATTGTTGCAATTCCCTAGCTTATCTTCTACATCTGCAGATAGTGGAGTTGAAGAGTCTCAAGGGAGTTCCAAAAGGTCTGTTGGGTCAACATGCAACAAGCCGGACATGTTTGAAGGTGCCCCTGGGTATGAAGATTGTAAAAGGGTAAAAAGACAGAAATTAAGTGAAGATAAGAGTTTATATCTTCAAGCACCTTCACCAATTCCATCAGATGATGAAGATACTTGGTGGATGAGGAAGGGGCAGAAAAACATAGAATCTTTCAAATCTGATCCTCCGCTTAAATCAACAAAGCAAGTTTCTCGTGGTAGACAAAAGACTGTGCGTAAAACTCAGAGTCTTGCTCAATTAGCAGCTGCTAGAATTGAGGGTAGCCAGGGAGCATCTACAAGTCACATTTGTGATAATAAGATAAACTGCTCACATCATAGAACTGAGGTAGAAACTTTAAAGCCAGTGGATGGAATCAGAACCCATTTTGGAGATATTGTTTCGATTGAAAAGGGTTTAAAGCAGCTTCGCTTTGTGGAGAAGAGAATTATCATGGTTTGGTTGATATCTGTAGTCAAGCAGCTTGTTGAAGAGTCGGAGAAATCTGTGGCCAAGGCTGGCCAGTACGGCAGGCCCTTCATTGCTGCTGATGAGAAGAATCCTTTGAGATGGAAGCTTGGTGAGGATGAACTATCAGCGATACTGCATCTAATGGATGTTTCCTGTGATTCAGTTTCAGCGATCAAATTTCTCCTTTGGCTGTTGCCAATAGTTAGCAGTAATCCTGGTCCTACTGTTCATAGTGGGAGAAACAGTCTAAGGGTGCCTAGGAATGTAGATAATTGTTCATGTGCAGTGGGGGAGGCATATCTTTTATCATCTCTTCGAAGGTGAAATATTATTATTCTACCTTTTTTTTTTCTTTTAACTAAATTGTTCATGCATATCAGTTCTGGCTATAAAAAATTTGTGCTTTTCTAGGCTGGCTCTTTATTAGTGTCCATTGTAGTGCCGATATGATTTAATACACTTGCTGTGTCTTGATCTTACTTTACCAGTAATTTTAGCTCTTTTCCTCTCTTTTCTGCCCCCAATTTCTGGCTAAAGCAAAACTGTTCAGGATTTTTGTGGATCTATCTATATTATTATTGTCTGCATGAAAGCATTTCAAAAATACATTTTTTCTTGTTGTATGATTGGAGTAGACTGATGTCTAGAAACCATCCTGGAGACTGGAGAACTTCAATATTTTTCTCTGGAAGTTATTGCTCAGGATTGGATTCTTGAGCTACTGGATTTGTCATGCCTTTTTGTGGTTCTTTTCTCTCTGCTGGCTTGACCTCCATATATATCTTACTTGCTTAATGATGTCTTTTCTTCAGGTATGAGAACATACTTATTGCTGCAGATCTTGTTCCTGAAGCTTTGTCAGCTATAATGCTTCGTGCTGCTGCAATTATGGCCACTAATGGAAGGGTTACAGGTTCGGGAACCCTAGTGTTTGCTTGGTATTTGTTGAAGAAGTATGGCAAAGTTGCCAGTGTAATTGAATGGGAGAAGAAATACAAAGGTACTTGTGACAAGAGACTTTTGTCTGAACTTGAATCTGGACAACAAGAGGGAGATTTTGGGTTTCCATTTGGAGTTCCAGGAGGTATTGAAGATCCTGATGATTATTTCCGTAAAAAGATAACTGGTGGACGTTTTTCGAGAGTGGGTTTAAGCATGAGAGATATGGTTCAGCGTCATGTTGATGATGTCTTGCACTCTATCTTAGGTAAAGAGAGAAAACTTGTTGCAGCTGGTGCTCCAAAAACTCCTGCTGTTGAAAAAGGGGGTGATGGTTATCAAGTTGCTCAACAAATCATAATGGGACTAATGGACTGCATTAGACAGACTGGCGGTGCTGCTCAAGAAGGGGACCCAGGTTTGGTGTCTTCTGCTGTTTCTGCCATTGTTGGCAATGTAGGATCAACACTAGCAAAGATACCTGATTTTACTGGTGGCAGCAATTATTCAAATTATCAACCCTCTATGAGTTCCTTGAGTTTTGCAAAGCGTATCTTGCGCATTCATTTAATATGCCTATGCCTGCTAAAGGAAGCCCTTGGAGAACGCCAAAGCCGGGCATTTGAGGTAGCTCTTGGAACAGAGGCCTCTTCTGCTTTAGCAGTAGCATTTGCTCCTGCAAAGTCCTCTCGTGGTCAGTTTAAGTTGTCTCCTGATGCTCCTGAGTCTAATGCGAACATATCTGGTGACAATTTGAACAGTTCTGCCAAATCGACTCTTGGGAGAACAACCAAAATGTCAGCTGCTATTTCTGCTCTTCTTTTAGGGGCTATTGTTCATGGGGTCATTAGCTTGGAGAGAATGGTAACAGTCTTAAGATTAAAGGAAGGTTTGGATGTTGTTCAGTTTGTAAGGAGCACAAAAACAAGTTCTAATGGTAATGCCCGATCTGTTGGGGCTTTTAAGTTGGACAACTCATTTGAAATTTATGTGCACTGGTTTCGGCTGTTTGTTGGGAACTGCAGAACTGTTTGTGATGGGCTAGTTTTGGAACTCTTGGGTGAACAACCTATTGTAGCTCTTTCAAGTATGCAGAGACTGCTCCCAATTAATTTGGTCTTTCCACCAGCTTATGCAATATTTGCTTTTGTTATATGGAAGCCATTCATTTTGAGTAGTAACATTGCAAGTCGTGAAGATATTCATCAATTGTATCAGTCTTTAACAATGGCCATCGGTGATGCTGTGAAACACTTACCTTTTCGTGATGTTTGTATGAGGGATACCCGTGGTTTTTATGATATTATAGCTGCAGATACCACCGATTCAGAGTTCGCAGCCTTGCTAGAGTTGAATGGTTTGGACACGCACTTGAAATTCATGGCCTTTATCCCTCTTCGTGCAAGGCTCTTTCTAAATGCTATAATTGATTGTAAGATGCCTTATTCTGCTCTTACAAATGATGAGGGCAATCGGGTTTCTGGACATGGCGAGTCTAAAGCTCTGCGTGCAGAGAATGATTCAAAGCAAGGTAAGCTTATCCGTGCATTGGATGCTTTGCAACCAGCTAAGTTTCATTGGCAGTGGGTTGAATTAAGGCTTCTTTTAAATGAACAAGCACTTATTGATAAAATGGAGAATCATGACATGTCCTTGGTGGATGCACTTCGCTCTTCCTCACCCAGTTCTGAAAGAGCTTCTCCTTCTGAGAATGAGAAAGTTTTCATTGAGATCATCCTCACCAGATTGTTGGTCAGACCTGATGCTGCTCCTCTTTTCTCAGAGGTGGTTCATCTTTTTGGAAGGTCATTAGAAGATTCATTGCTGATGCAGGCTAAATGGTTCTTAGGAGGCATGGATGTTCTTTTGGGACGGAAAACTATTAGGCAACGGCTCATTAATATTGCTGAAACTAAGAACCTTTCTACTAAGACCCAGTTTTGGAATCCTTGGGGATGGTCTTATTATGGTGGTGATCCTGTGATGAATAGGGGAGAGAAGAAGAACGAAGCCACCTTTCTTGAGGAAGGTGAAGTCATTGAGGAGGCCATGGAGTCAAAAAAGTGTGCGAAAGGTTCTCAAATCGATGTTGAAGGTTCCAATATCAGCCAGCAGCATGTAACAGAGAAGGCATTTATTAAATTGATTCTTCCTTGCATAGACCAAAGCTCTGCCGATTCGCGCAATACCTTTGCAAATGATTTGATAAAGCAGTTTAGCACTATTGAGCAGCAAGTAAAGTTGGTTACTCGTGGTGTAAGCAAGCAGACTGGAACTGCCTCTTCAATTGAAGTTTCTACTAATAAAAGCAACAGTCGGAAAAGTATAAGAGGTGCTAGTCCTGGATTGGCTAGACGAACAATGGCTCCTGCAGAGTCTGTACCTCCTCCTCCTGCAGCTTTGCGAGCTTCTATGTCATTAAGGTTGCAGTTTATTGTGAGATTACTGCCGATCATATGTGCAGATGGGTAAGATTTTTTCTATTTTGATGATTTGTCACTCTTTCTTCCCTGAAGTAATTCATCTCTTTCGTATTTCGTAAATTGAAAAAATGAACTGTTTTGATATGTTTTATATCTGATTTGATCGTCTTTTCCTTTATCTTATGTGAGGAACTTTTTAACTCTTTTCTGTGTTGCTGATGCCTGAAAATTGGGTGCCCGGAGTATTTTCTTCTCTTTATGGGAGAATTTAAAAAAACTGAAAAATACATTGACTTTTGGTCTTCTACCAGAAACTATTCCTCCCTCTTCGGATTCTTTCATCCAAATTAAAAACCACTCAATCAGATAGTCGTGATGGAATATTGTTTTTTTTTTGTTCAACATCGTGATGGAATATTATTAAGAATCTGTGTTACTATGTCTGGTATTTAATGAACTAGTTCACCAAGGTTCATTTGTTGGCTTATTTAGGGAACCATCATCAAGAAACATGAGGCACATGCTTGCCTCTGTAATACTTCGATTGCTTGGAAGTAGGGTTGTGCATGAGGATGTGGACCTATCTTTTAATTTCAAACAGTTGAAGAGGGACGCGGAGTTGGTGTCTTCTATTGCATCCTCAGAGATTTATAGAGATAGTCTTTTTGATCGCTTATTGTTAGTTCTACATGGGTTGTTAAGCAGTTGCCAGCCAAGTTGGCTAAGGTCAAAGACTGCCAATGATTTTTCTGGATTTGACCGTGAGGCATTGGAGAGTTTCCAGGTTTGTTCTTTATCCTTCCCTTATTAAATTTACTGCTGCTTGTTTTGGTAAATAAACCTAAATTTATTAGAAATGTGGTCACAACGTGTTTTTGCTGCACCTGTAATGTAATTGGTATAAGGAATATAAATAAAGCAGGCATGCTGCATGCTAAAGACGTATATGGTTGCACTTCTAATTTGACTTTTGGTTTTATGTAAGTTATGAGCTCTTGAGATACCCTTCCTGTCAATGTAGAATATTGATTCATTTTAATTCCTCTTTTGAAACAAACTATCTTCTTATGAACATAAAGTTCTCAATAAGTCTTGCCGTGTGCGTAAAAGGTTATTTATTCAAACTGAAGTTAGCATTGGAGTAAAATGATAGATGATTCTTTACTCAGTAACTTTTTTCTGTTGGTGCAGAATGAATTAGATTCTATGCAACTACCTGAGATGATTAGATGGCGTATTCAGGCAGCGATGCCAATATTATTTCCTTCTTTCCGCAATGTGATCTCCTGCCACACACCTTCGGTCCCAGTCGGTGCTCTTAGTGCGCTTCAATCCAGCATCTACATCCCTGAATCTTGCAATGGTACCTTAAATGCACCTCAGAGACAGGTTGCATCGGCACGAACTGCAAATAACATACCGGGAAAAGCCAAGTCAATGCCTTCACTACAGGAGTACGATATGGAAATCGACCCATGGACACTTTTGGAAGATGGAGCAGGTTCAAGTCCATCTTCAAGTGGCACTATTGTCATTGGTGGCAGCGACCGTGCTAATCTTCGAGCCTCAAGTTGGCTTAAGGGGGCTGTAAGAGTGAGGCGAACGGACCTGACATATACCGGTGCAGTGGATGATGACAGCTGATTTTAGATTTAACTTCATTTTTTATTTGGTATATGGTTAGCGATCCCCAACCCAAAAAAAAAAAAGAGCAACACGTAAAATTTAACACGAATTCTGTTGCATGCATGTTGGCATCGATTTCACATCTCTTACCTGTTCCATGTCTAATAGTGGAGGGGACACTGTTAGGAGGGGATTTTTTTTTTTTTTTTCAGTCGGATGGTGGGGTGGCATGCTGGAAGTCTTTGTACAATAATCTCAAAATGTGTTCATTTTAGGCCATATATTCGGCATGCAATACAACTTGCCATCATTTTATACCCCCACCTAGACTGTATCACAAGTGCTATTCAGAGGCCTTGTTGTATATATAGAGATGATTGTTTCTGTTTACCAATTGATTTGAGCAAAATATTCCAAGAATGACATGTAGTTGTTCCGTTTACTAATCTACTTTTTGCCTCCTATTTTCTCTCTCTCTCTCCAAGGCACATGCACATGCTAAGCTATGGACATCCACATGCCATGTACTGAAATACATTTATTGCTTATGTTGCAGTCATGCATACACTACTTTAATCATTAAACATCAGTTTCTGTGTACTTAAATTGATTTTTTTAAACATTTCTGATGTCAAGATAACATTTTTGTTGGATAGGCATCCGCCAGAACTAATGGATCATTGATTATAGGACCCAACTTGTTTTTTTTAATTGTAATTATGCACTATAAGTAGTTTTAGATATACAAATTTGGGATATCTAGGAATTTTTGTAGTTTTATATACAAAACCAAGGGTACTTATTTTAGTGTTAGTTTTAGCTTTAATTAAGGTAAGATGACTTCCTATATGTTCCAATGTTTATGAAATGCTAGTAGTAATAATATATGTGGGTCTTGACTCTTGTATGAGAAAATTGGTTATATTGCAGCTGTTTGAAGATAATGAACTTAATAGACTGCATCTCAGTGGTCCAAAAATAAATTAAAAAACTATGAATCTCAGTGAGTCTGATACAATGTAAAACATTAAGCATCATCCGTTGGAAGGAGCACGCAAGATCCCCTTACCCTTGGAGTTTTTGGCCTTGAGAAATTCGTAGCTGATATCTATTTCTGGTTTAATTCTATTCTCAAACTTTATAGGTTCTTTTTCCTCAGCATTCATGTAGAAGCAGATACTATAAATTCTGCTTCTCTATGCCAATCCCGATAGGATAATTATCACACATTAGTCACATGTTCCACTTCAATCATATCAAGCCGTACCGCCGACCAACCTTGCACCTATGCTCATGGACACGTGCTTGAACCAAATACAGGTATCCATCCATGGACTGTCCCATAAGCCGAGAACTCCCTCTCTCCTGCCCACTTTTCTACTAGTTTGCACACCATGCCTCATAGTCTCTCGGCATAGAAACTTAACCTTCCTCCACCGCGTGAACCATCCTTTCCACTGCTTCTTCCACTTCCTCAACACACAGACATATATTTATATGTATTTGATGCAGGCTTCCAAGTCCCTGTGGTTCATTGACTGATGTTTAAAATGGATTAGTGGGTATCCATTCTACTTTTATTTCAGATTGTTGTTTCACGTATAACCTGTATTGTTTGCGTAACATATGATCATGAACGGAACCCATTTAAAAAGCAAGGTTAAGGTGTTAGAAATTACATGGTTTATTTAAACGATTCTAATGTACAAGAAGAAATGGTTCAAATATAACAGGAATCAACATATGCAAGGAATTTAGAAAAAGAAGAAGAGGAAGAAGCTGGGTTAACCAGCTGAAATAATGTTGGGGTTGAGTTAGCCCTTTTTCAGTCTTGGTTTCTTGTTGTACTGTCTACAAAAAACACATCTTCAATCCAAGCAACAATGTTGAAAGCTAGTCCTTCTAATACCCTCGAATAACTCTCAAGGATTGCTTGCCCCACATCCTGCAAAAAAACCCCCACAATTTTGGCATTCAAAGCTTGCATGTTATGGTGGAAAGCAAGAAAATACCAGTTTTTTATCACTTACCCTATTGTACTGAATTTTGCATGTGTCTAGGGACGTTTGTGAGAGTTCAGGGTATCTTTGCTTCAATGAAAATAACAAGCTCTCTGCTCTTTCAGCTAATATATGGTTTTTGTCACTTCGATCGACGTCGGACATTAAGTCTTTCACCATACTCCATGATGATTTCGAATGGATCAAGCATGCTTTACGTCTCCATGTGTACATTGAAGCTTCAACACGATCTGCAAGTTCAAGTGCTTCGTGTTCGGATGCTATGTTGAGACAATCGAGTAGATACTCAGGGGAGAATTTTTCTGTGGTGTACATGTAGCGGTATATCGGGTCTCCGATGCTGGCTCTTCCACTCTGTAGATAAGAAAAAGAGAGTTAGTACCTTGTCTATCAAGAAAGCATTAGGGACGGGAAGGGGTTGCATATGCTAGAACTCGAATCTTGGACTTACGAAATATCGCTATACTTTTACGAGTGGCCGCACGAACTAACCAAGCTATTATGAATGGAACATTAGTGTGTATATACATTTTTTATCAGCATAAGGGGCTAACCTTTGGAAGTGATGCCATGTATGAATCTGGGATTTCCATCTCAGAAAGAACACTGTTGTTTATAGACATAGCAGCCTTGTGAATTTGATTAGCACATTCTCGTTTATGTCGCAAGTGCTTCCTCGCTTTCTCGGTAAGACCACTCGAAGGAACACACGGCACTGGTACCCACCATTTCTCGTCATTTCTTTGAACAACTCTTCGAAATGAACCCATACGGGTTGAATTCGCCGACATACTCCCTTGCTCTGCGTACCAGAATTCTCTATCCTGGAAGCTATCCAGTATTTCCTGTAAAGGAATGTAAGCTCTAAGATATATATATATATATATATATATATATATATATATAAACAAAAGACTGATTTTTTTCGGTAAGAGTACTACATAGACACTTGTACTATGAGTTAGATTGCATTTTGCCCTTCTACTAAAAAAATGGGCAAATTAGTCTCTGCACATTAAATCAAAGAACAAATTGGTCCTTTTATTAAAAATTTCATCAATTTCTATTGTTAAAAACTGGTCTCTGTAGGTTAGCATAAGGTAGATATTGCATGCTAAGCATCACTGTCTTAATAGTACAAAGGATGAAATTTTTAATAAAAAAATCAATTTGCCCTTTGATCTAATTTACAAAGACTATTTTACCCATTTTTTAGTAGAAGAGGCAAAATGCAATCTAACTCCTACTGCAGGTGCCTCTATGGTACTTTTACCGATTTTTGTCTCACATAGAGCTTGTATCTTACAATGAGCATTGCATCCAATTTTCTCAGTGCTGGAAGATTGATGTAAATATCTGATCTTTGCCTGCTTTCCATTATCTAAACATGTAACATATATATACATACATAGATATATATTAAAGCAAGCAAAGATGATAAATCTCCATAAAAAATTAATCTTTTTGGATATGGACTATGAAATCTTACCTCAACAGCTGCTCCATTACGTAAATTGTGTGACTTGGGAGTAAATTCCACAATATAATCACAGACAGATAAAAGGCAAACCATTTCTCTTTTCCAGAGAGCTTTCTTTTCAGGGTTCAATGGCTCCAACCTCAAATTTTGCCCAAACACAGTTGCTGCAGTTATTACCATTCAACATAGAGTAAGCAATTCCATAGATTTCAAATATATGGTAAAAGTACAACAGAGGCCACTGTTCTAGGAGTCAAATTGTATTTGGCCTCCTAAAGTAGAAAAAATAGACAAATTAGTTTCTGTACATTAGATCAAAGATCAAATTAGTTATTTCTGTTAAAAATTTCACTTATTTGTACTGTTAAAAACTGGCGTGCTTGACGGAATAACCAGATAGTGACATCATGTTAATGTAAAGAGATCAATTTTTAATAGTAGAAATAAATGAAATTTTTAATAGAAGAACAATTTGCTCTTTGATCTTAGCTACATGAACTAATTTGCTATTTTTTGAGTAGATATGAATGTATGAATGTATATGTGCGTATCTACCGTAAAGATTGGTTATGGAATTTGAGATTGTAATAGCTGTGCATACTCCTTTTCCACTTCCAGACATATCTTCTCCCAGTAAAAGTTTTGCAAATCTTTCCTTCATCATTTCAAGTTCTTTCCAACATAATTTTGAACCTCCATTAGCATAAAAATTAAAAAAAGAGACAATATATATACATATATATATATATAGTTTAAGCATATGAAAGACAAACTCAAGCAATTTTACATACCTAAATCCAATGATTCCAAATCATCAAGCTTTTGATGATCATCTGCATTGCTATTTTTGCACTGTTTTGTTACAAGCCTTGTAAGAAAAGCTTGCTTTTGAGGAACAACCCCACCAGATCCCCTAGTTGACCAATGAGAACAACAAGAAGGTGAAGCTTCACTACAACAACTATGGTGATCATCAACAGGTTCAGAAAATACTGAAGTCGATGAATATGTTCGGCAGTACACAAATGAATCACCACTCATGGTTGACTGATCATTTGGATCAGTTGAACAAGGTGATGGTTGATAACCCACATCATAGTTTTCATCACTGTTTGATGAATTCTCCATTTGAACACCTCTTTATAACACTTCTCTTTACTCTTTGCTCTACAAATAATCATTAAAATTTTGGTCAGTGGGGGCTCAAGATTTAAGAACTTTTTTGAAAAACCATAACCAAACCATGGTCCAAAAACATGGACCCGACCAAAAAAGGCTTAAACTGAATAATTCTACATTGTAAAGAAAGAAAAAGAAAAAGACCCAACTTTGTTACAGAAACAAAAAAGCAAATACTTGGTGTGCTAACAGTCACAGGTCATTGTAATTCACTGACAATATGAACAATAAAGTTTATATATAAGCAACCGTTGATGATAAAGCAACATTCTTTTTTTCCACTTACCTTTTTAAAGTATAGATTTTTGAATTCAAAACCGTTGAAGAAGATGATGATAATATAGCTAGTAATAATCTGAAGAGGAACGTTTAAAACAGTTCCTTTATATTGATATAATCCAAAAGAAAAGCTTTCTCTTTGCAATTCCACCATGCTACCATCATCATCATCATCATCATCATTATCATATGAACATAAAAAGACAAGGGATCTTGACTTCTTGACCGTCTGATTGATGGGTTCTTTTTGCTTTTTGTGATCAAAGAAGAAAAACCCAGTTTCAGAATCTGGAAAACAAAAATGGGTTCGATTGGATTCTTGTTGAAAGAGTATTTTTTTTTTCGGTTTCTGATAGAACATACAGAGTGTGTTTCTTAATACAGAGTGTGTTTCTTAGTTGTAAATTGAATTGAATATTTATGAAGACTTGGGTGGCTTGTATTATTATATGATTTTGCAAATTGCAAATACGTGATGAATATTTTATAGTTTTCGGTGAAAACAGAATCTCAATTATTTTTCATTTTTTAATTAAATGAAAGTTTTCTAACTTTCTGAGTTAGTGTCAGAAATTCGATCTTTTAACCCTGAAATTGATATATAAAATTAGAGAAAAAAATGTTGTTAACTTTTTTTTAGAAAAAAACATAACAACAAAATTATCACTTTGACCTTTGACAATTAACTTTTAAATATTTAATTTAATTATCTTTTTTAAAGTGTTGTTAACGGATATGTTACCATGTGAGATCACATTATGCAGATGGGTATGTATAAGAAATTGCCTAAAATAAGCTGATTTATCAAGTTATGATTAAGTGATGTAAAAGGCAAAAAGATATATATATATATAACTTATTTTAAATAATAAAGTCTCTTATTCATAATTCAATGTTTTGGACTATAAAGAAAATTATGGGTTTCTCTTTCAAAAAAAGGAAAATGATGGGTTTCAAAGTAAATTTAGAAACTTTCATTAGAATGATGTAAATCCAAAACATGTGAAGGAATAACAAATTGGAAAAGATGGTGTCATAGTGAAGGTTTTATGAGTAGCTAAAATTAGGGCTTCCCCCTTATGATATTACTCCAACCACTTTGCCTTTAAAAACTTATGTGGTATTAATATTTAGTTCCTGAATTTGTTATTTTTTTTTCAATTTGATCATTAAACTGTTTTGGGTCTATAATAGTCTCAAAATTTGACAACTTTATCTAATTTGGTCACTAAACTTGGATTCTTTTAGAGTATGCTGACATGTTATTTTGAAATTGTGCCGCATCAGCACCTGACTTCTTTTTAAAAAATAAATGAAATCTAAAAGTTACAAAAAAAATAAATTTTTAAAAAAATTCAAGTGATGACATGATGTAATTTTCGAATGCCATGTCATTATATCTTTAAGAAATCCAAATTTAGTGATCAAATTGGACAAAATTTATCAAATTACCTCATCATTTATTCAAGTTGATGGGAAAGTTAGAAAACACCAAAATCCATTTTTCAAACAAGTTTTTTTCTTTTTCCACATAATAACAAAATTAGTTCCTAATTTTACTTCTTTACCACTTTAGTTCTAATTCTTTTCCTGGATGTAAAAATTAACTGAAATGTTCTTCTTTTAATAAGACATTCCTATATCCGATATTCATACTGGGTCTCGATTGAATTTAAAGTTAAACTAGATCAAACCCTTAAACATGAAGTAAAATTCCGTACCATTGTCCCTCCATTAATGATATTCAAAATCGAAACCCTACTTTAGAGATATCAAACTTCTTGTCACTTGACCTAACATACATTTTATCTGATCTTTACAACAATTTCTTTGCCAAATTTAAAATCTTCAATTTTGCTTGCATGTTTTGGAGAATTTATTTATAGGCCCCCTTGGTCGGAGGTTAGCTTGGAAATCAATAGCAAGCACACAAGTCTTTGTGAACAATAATTCATGGTGTTCTTTTTTAAATTTCGATAAGTCAAACATAATAGAAAAATAGAGGGGGAAAACAAAGCAATAATTCATTAATATCATGAGATGGACGTGCCTCCCATTTCTTTTGAACCCAATGGCCTTTCAGGCCTAATTTGGGGGGTCAAATTGAAACCTTTTACAAAATGGTGTAAAGCCTTATTATTTCTCTAAATTATTGAAAAAAAACATCTCATATCATGTAGATTTTCAGACCAAAGTTCACAATCTTACATTAAATCACATGCAGCTGACATCATGCTGTTCCACTCACTCATGCTTGTGCTCCTTTTTGGAATTTTCCTGTTTAAAGGGGTATAAACATATCCACCATGGGAATTTCCATAGATTCTTGATGCAGCTACAAATTGATCTTGGTTCATTAGGCATCACAGCAAATTCTCGAATCTCATTTTGCACTTCTTTCTGGAAAAAAAATATGTTTCATAACTATTTTTACTATCCATGAAAACTAATCCTTTGAGTCAATTACAGATCTTAAAACTAAATTTTAAGGGAGTCTTAGTAAACTTTTAAAAAACTATATGAATTTAATGAGAATTATTTTTTAAATTTTTTGGAGATTTTAAATTTTTGTGAGATTAAGGAGAATTTTTACAAAATTTGAGAGAGCTTAAAACAAAATTTTCAAAAAAAAAAAAGAATAGAATGAGAATTTAAAAAAGAAATTAGAGGGCCTAATTAAATTTTTTTTAAAAAATTTCAATGGATAAATGAAATTTTTCAGAAATTTGAGAGAGGGGTAAGGCCCCCTAGACCATGATTATGGTCCACTTGTGCTTTTGAAGTTCATAATTGTCCCTTTAAACAACATTGTTTCTAAAATTTAAACTTGAGTTCTCTTTTGAAAATGGAATATGCTTTACAATTGCATATTTGCATCCATCACTTGTATAAATTTTTAAAAAAAATATAATTTTTGGCTTTTGAACTTGGTACAAATACAATATACTTTTTTTTTTTTGTCCACTTTGGTCTAGAACTTAACAACTAAATCTATTTTGGTCCTTGAACTTATATTCTATCAAGATTTAATGAAGTGACCTGGAAAATGATCAAATGGGACAAATTGAGAATTGATCAACATAACAATTCAAATAAAAGGATTGGATTGATTAATTTAGAAATTGCTTGGAATTGATCAAAATTAAAAACTGGGACAAAAATCAACAATTGAACGGGTTGAACTTTTAACATTTATTTTTTAATTTCTTTTAGATTTTTATAATTTTTTTTATTAATTATTTAACTATTGTTGGTCTGACAATCGACGATCGTACCGATCAAACTGGTTAAATTAGAAATTGTGGTTTGACATGTTCAACTACTGGTTAAGTTATTAAAACATTGAATATAACAATTTGAGATTATACCATATCATCACCTAAAAATTATATTATTTTTAAACTTTCAAATGATAATATGACACAATCACAAAGTGCCGTATCATCAAATTTTTATATTTTTCAAGTTTAACTTTGTTGCCTGTCCAAAAATTATATTACCCCATAAATTTAAGCTTTTTGGCAACCTAAATAAGATGCTTAACTATAAATAGAAATGGGAACTTGGGGTCTTAACAAACTCACATTAGCAATGAATTTAAATCCAATCTTTATCTGTCCTTTATAGGTATCATCTTCAAGCACTACATTGTAAGGAGCTGGTCTCACTACTATAAATCCTTTGTCAGTTCCTTCAGTAATTATTCCACCAAGGTGAATTCTGAGAAAAAGTAAATAAATGAACTCATCTGGTTTGGTTATTTGTGGTAATTGTCTCGAAAAAAGAAAAAAAAGTATCATGAAGGTTTTTGTATTAAGAGTTTGATTGTATTTAATTTTCTACTAAAAATATAGACAAATTCGTCCCTATATGTTAAATTAAAGAGCAAGCCGGTCATTTATATTAAAATTTTAATTCATTTGTATTGTTAAAAACTGTCGTGGCTGACGGAATAACCAGATAATGACACATGGTGTGTCACGTATACCTCATGTTGATGTAAATGGACCAATTTTTAACAAACAAAATGGATAGAACTTTTAACAGAAGAACCGATTTGCTTTTTAATCTAACATATATGGACTAATTTGTCTATTTTTTTAGTAGAGGGAACTAGCACATGGAACTTCATGGTACTTTTACCTCAAAAAAGATGATTGAATTACAGCAACAGTTTCACCATCTGCTAAGCATTACCAGATGATATTTTTTGTCCTTATATTACTTTCCCACCAGTATTATCTATATATTTCATGGCATATGAAAATTCTAGAGAATAAATGCAAATTTAGGTATCAGGGCATTGCGAATGGAGGTAAAAGGCATATTAAGAAGAAAGAAAGGAAGTAAAATAGATTACCTGGTTTCACCAACAAATCCGTTGTTTTTGAAGAATTCCTTGTCCATGATCCTGAATTTTATATGAGTTAAGTTTTTCCATTCGGATAGCGGAAAATCGAACTCGAATTTCTCATTCCACAATACTTTCTTATGTTTTCCTGCATCATAAAACACAATTGTTATGTTTCAAGAGACCCCAAAAGAATAGAATTAGTAATTTACAGGTCATCAATAGATATGAAACCTGGTGATGTTTTGGTTCTGTATTCTTTAGTTCCACATTGTAATATAACATAGTATGCAGGTCTTCCTATAACCAAATGATCAAAACCAAATTAATAAAACAGGACATATCTATGATGCATAGCCAGGGACAAGAGATAGAGATACCAATAAGATTAGTGTGTCTAATGTCTTCAGCATTTACGATAAGAACTTCGAGGATTCCTTCTTTCATGAGTGAGATCAATCTGCAGATAAAACAAGAGCAAGCTTGGTTTCTGTGTTGGTGTTTCTGTATTTAAGAAAGGGAACAAGACTGCAAGAGAGTGATCAATATACAGGATTTATGATGTGATCAAGTTGGGAAAGTTAATGCAGTCTCAGTTCTTTAAAGTTCATTTAATACAACATTTACTCCAACTTCAAAGTACCAATTGGAGTAACTTCTAGCCATAAATTCTACACTTCAAACTCCCAAGAAGAACCCAATGTTCATTTAATTCTAGCATTGGAAAATGTTTTGTATACTGAAAAATGGAATAGTTTGATAGCGAGATCATCAATACTATTATATCCAAGTAGGTCTTGCCTGGTCTCAACTATCAAGCTATATCCGGGCTTACTTTAAAGAGTAAGGAGCTTAGATTAGTTTTCATTTAGATGATAGGCTTTTTAAAGGAAAAATAAAGCTCTTAGCTAGCTCAAGTGTTACCATATCCCCTAATTGTTGGCCTATATGTCATAGGTATATGCCATAGGTCAGGGGTTCAAACCCCACCAAGAGTGAAGACACTCACATTCCCTTGGTGGGTGGCCATGCGACCATGTATGGTCTGTTGCCTTGAGGCGCTCCTCTCCATGAACCATACATGTCTCAATGGAGGTGGGAGACAAAACCCCGGCACGAGCTGGGGACAATACCTCATATCATTGGGGGCTCGGCCGGTTGCCTGGCGGACGACACTTCGAAGACTTCCTTCGAAGGAGTCAGGCCCCCTCAACAAAAAATAATACTTGTTCTTACAAAGTCCCAAACTTAGCTCAGAATTCAGGAACATGGAACTTTATTTCAGTCCCAATTATGATATCAAAGCATAAAACGAAATGAGAAGGTAATTTTAGTAGCATACCATAAAGACCCCAGATTCCATGAAAAAGACAAAACCCTCGTGTTTTACGATGTTACGGATCATAAAATTCATTTTCAGCATACCACAAAATGAATATCATACAGGGAAAGGATACCAATTGGTTTGCCTACTGGCTACTGCTCAATTGATAGAATGTACAGAAGACAAGCTACTGAGGTATCCAACCTTTTCTTTCCAGGCATTCTCCACCAATCTTCTCGTCCTCTCTACATCTTCCTCTCTACCTTCACTTGCATATAGGTCTGATAAAATTGTGTAATAGTTAGTGCTATTTTGTGGATCCAAGGTAGCAAGCTGTTCAACAACGAACTCTACAATCTCAATTGGCCCAGGCGTTAATCGACAACCAGCAAGAATAGCTCCCCAGATTCTTTTATCTGGGTCCATTGGCATTTTCTTCACAAAGTCTAGCGCTTGTTCAATATTACCCTGGCGACTGAGCAAATCCACCATGCATGCATAGTGTGCAAGCTTTGGAGTAACATTATACTTCTCTTTCATAGAATAAAACCAGTTCCAACCCTCGTATTCTAGCCCGCAATGACTACAAGCAGATAAAACAGAAAGAAAAATAATTTCATTTGGCTTTATCCCACAATCTAACATATTTGACAATGTCTCAAGAGCCTCAATTCCATAACCATTTAATCCATATCCATTAATCAATGAACTCCAACAAATGAGATCTTTGATAGGAACTTCATCAAAAAGAGCCTTTCCTTGCTTGACCCTTCCTGATCTGCAGTAGAAATCTATCAAGGCTGATGATAAATAAACATTCCTCGAGTAACCGACTTTTTCTATGAAAGCATGAATGCTATCTCCAAGTTCATGAGATACTTCTTGAGATGCCATCAAAGAACACATTTGCAGTAGACTAATTAAACTGAACTCATTAGGTTTCGCGTTCATATGTAACATCTGTGTAAATGTATCCACGGCATTAAAAGATAACTTGCTTTGGGTGTAAGCTGAGATCATTGCATTCCATGCAATGACATCTTTATTGCCAATTTGATCAAATACACTCCTAGCTGAACAAACCATTCCAAACTTAGCATACATCTGCAAAAGAGCAGTTGCAACGGAAACAAAAGCCAAGAACCCGTTTTTCATTATATAGCAATGAAATATGGATCCAAATTTATTCTCTCCAGATTGTAACACAGCCATAATCATATCCCGGACAGCAAATTCATCCGGGGGAAAAAAAGACAACAGCTGCATCTCTGAGAAGATATTAATTGCTTCCATGCCACATTCATTCTCGATGTAACCGCGAATCACAGTCCTCCAAGAAACCAAGTCCTTCTCCAACATCCCATCAAAAACACGAATCCCTGACTCGAGATTCCTACATTTTGCATACATATCAACCAATGAATTCTGAACACTAATAACATGAGAAAACATTCTTTTTATAATAAAACCGTGTATTTCTCTACCTAACCGTAGAGCGCCAAGATTAGCACAAGCAGGCAAAATGCTGACAAGACTAACATGATTAACTTTCAACCCAATAAATTGCATTCTTCTAAACAACTCAAGAGCCTCCAGATAATCCTTATTCTTAACACAAGCAGAAACCACAGCACTCCATAAAACAACATCTTTATCAGGTATTTGATGAAACAAACTCCAACAAGTTCCCATACCATAAACGGAATAAGATCCAATAAGAGCAGTTAAAACGGAGGGCTCTGATATAAACCCCATTTTGACCACCAACCCATGAACCATCATTACCAAAACATCCCAATGTAGAGCATCTAAGGCTTTTATTAAGCTTAAAATTGTAACATAGTTAGGCCTTTGATTACTCTTCAACAATAGCATTCTCTTGAACAAGCAAATGGCTTCCTCTGGCTGCCCTTGTTTTACCAATTTGGATAACTTGGATGTCCATGATACCAATACATAATCATTTTCAGCATTGGGCTCAACAGTGTCATCGTGGCTTGAATTCCTATGGAATAAAGTAGCAGAGATTCTCGTCGGCGAGCTTTTAATTCTTTGGGTAATTTCTGCAAACAGCTTCTGTGCATTGCGAGATTGAGAAAACATACATACAAACGTGTTAAACGATCAGAGAATCCGCTAACAATGTGCTTTCGCTTTATGGCCCAAACAAGAGAAGAACTTGTACTAAAATTAGGAAGCCCACGAGACCTATGGCCTGTCATTGACTTCCTTATTCTTTTGCTTTGCTTCTCATGAGTTACGAATACAGATGTTCATGGCAGGACTGGGTCGAGATCCGATTTTAAAAAGTTTCTAGGCTTCATCTTAAGTTCGTTTTGCTCAGGCCTATTTAAATAGTTCAGTTTAGTATTTAAAAATTGATAATTTTTTATTTTTATTAAACAGTAAATTAATTGAGTCGAGCCAGATTGAAATTGAAAAATATAAATTTAAGTTCGATTTAAGCCCGGCCCATAAATGCCTCTCAAATTTACTAGAAAGTGTAACCTTTTATTTTTTTAATATTAATATCATTATAGGTTCTTATTATATCTACTCTTTTTAATACTGTGAAAAATATAACGTCGGTAATGACAATATATCGCAAAGAAAAAAAAAAGAAATAGAAATAAAGAACACACAGATTTTACGTGGAAACCCTTTCGGGAAAAACCACGGGCAGAGGAGAAGAAAATTCACTATGTCAAATTCGAATTAATTACAAGAGGAATAGACCATGTCTATTTATAGGCTTATAAAGCCATGTTCTAATAGGAGTGTAGTAAGATTGAAACTCCTTATTCTAATCAATATCAAATAGATGGAGTTTAATAAGGTTTAAAAAACCTTATTCAAAATAAAATAAAAGAAGTGTAATTCTATAAGGATTCTCCTTTTATTTTATTTTACCATGGTTTTTATTTAAATAAGAATTTGGGTCACTTAATTCTAACAATCTCCACCTTGACACGAATTCTCAATAAACAAGTTCTTCATCGCGAACTCTCAACGAACAAGTTCTCCACCTCTTCCATAAAACCCCTTAAGGGTTTAACTTCAACAATGAACACCAACCAAGTCTAAGCAATGCTTAAACTTGGTTATAGGAAGTGACTTAGTCATCATATCTGCAGGATTTTCATGAGTACTAATTTTGCTCACAACAATATCACCACGAGCAATAATATCACGAACAAAATGATGACCAGAACATCAATGTGTTTTGTTCTCTCATGAAACATTTGATCTTTTGTAAGGAAGATGGCACTGATTGTCACAAAATCTTGTCTTGATTTGAAGGTCTTCATTGAGCTCACTAAAGAGTCCCTTCAACCAAATAGCTTCTTTACAAGCCTCGATGAATCGCCATGTACTCGAACGGTGGTAGACAAAGCGATTGTAGTTTGCAAAGTAGCTTTCCAATGATTGCACAACATCAGATTGTAAAGACATAACCGGTGAGAGATCTTCTTCTATCAAGGTCTCAAAGAAAATCAAGCATCAACATACCCAATGACTCCATCTCTAGTTCTTCCAAACTATAAGCAAACATCGTAGTACCTCGTAAGTATCTTAAAATCCTTTGAATCGCTTTCCAATGTTCTTTTAAGGATTCACCATGTATCTCGCTAATCTGACCGACTACATATGATAAATCGGACGTGAACAAACCATAGCATACATGAGAGATCCCCCTTTGCACTAGAGTATGGAACATGTGACATGTACTCAATCTCATCATCGATTGTGGAGACAAAGCCGATGAAAGTCCGAAAAATACGCTAAAAAGAGTACTAATGAGCTTAACCTTTGCAAAGAACTTTCTCAATGTACCCTTCCGACTTAGGTACAATTTACTTGCTTTTCTATCTCTCGAGAATCTCCATACCAAGTATTTTTTCTTTGGTCCTAAATCTTTCATCTCAAATTCTTCACTTAGTTGGGCTTTGACCTTTCTTATCTCTCCTTTATCTTTTCTTTGCTATCAACATGTCATCAACATAAAGAAGTAGATACACAAAAGAACCATCACTGTTTTTCTTAAAGTAAACACAATTTGTCAAAACTACTTCTTTTAAAATCATGAGAAGTCATAAAGGAATCAAACCTCTTGTACCCTTTGTTTTGGTATTGTTTCAAACCAAGTAAAGAGACTTTTTTAAACAAGCAAACATAGTCTCTCTTTTCTCGAGATCTGTAAAACCCTCGGTTGTTGCATATAAATATCTTCTTCAAGCTCTCCATGCAAAAATGCGGTTTTTACATCTAAGCGCTCAAGCTCCAAATCTTGCATGGCCACAATACCAAGCAAAGCTCGAATTGAACTATGCTTCACAACCTGGGAGAACACATCTGTAAAGTCCACTCACGGAATTTGTTGTAACCCTTTGCAACAAGCCTTGCTTTATATCACGGGTTCTTCAACTCCTGGAGTCCTTTCTTCCTTTTAAACACCCATTTACAATGAACAACCTTTTTACTTTTAGGAAGTTTCACAAGATCCCATGTTTTGTTTTTGTGGAGTGATTCTATTTCCTCTTGCATAGCAAACATCCACTTTCTCGAGTCTTCACATTCTTAGCCTCGAGAATAATTTGTGACTCTTGGTTTGCATCTATATCTTGACCAATTTAAAGCATAAGTAACTAGGTCAACCTCAAAGATACTTCTTTGGAGGTTTAATTTCTCTTCTAGTTCTGTTTTTGGCGATAGAGTATTGTGGTGAAGAAGCAACTCTATTCTCAATTTTTGTCTTGGCTTGAGGAGTTGACTCTGTATTGTCGATGCTCCACCCGATTTTGATTTTCTTTATTGGAAGAGTCTTTAAGAGATAAGTTAGGTAGCATAGCAGTTTCATCAAAAACAACATCTCTGCTAATCACAACTTTTCTATTTTCAGGACACCATAACTTATACCCTTTTACACCAGCTTTATAACCAAGAAAAACACATTTAATGGATCTTGGTTCTAATTTTCCATTATTAACATGGGCATACGCAGGACACCCAAAGATCTTTAAATCAGAATAATTAGTAGGATTACCAGACCATACCTCTTGTGGAGTCTTTTTCTCAATGGCAACGGATGGAGATCGGTTGATCAAAAAACATGCAGTAGAGGTTGCTTCGGCCCAAAACAACTTTGGTAAGTTGGCATTTGACAAAATGCATCGAACCTTCTCCATAATCGTTCTGTTCATTCGTTCTGCAATGTCGTTTTGTTGTGGAGTATGACGAACTGTCAAGTGTCTCATGATTTCTTCTGACTTACACAGTTTATTAAACTCATCAGAACAAAACTCTAAGCCATTGTCTGTGCGGAGGTATTTTATTTGTTTTCCCTTATGTTTTTCAATCATAGTTTTCCAAGACTTAAATGCGGAAAGCACATCGCTTTTCTGCTTCAGGAAGAATGTCCAAACTTTTCTGGAAAAATCATCAATAAAAGTTAGCATATAATTAGCTCCACCTCTCGAAGGCACTCTTGATGGCCCCCACAGATCAGAATGAATATACTCTAATGTTCCCTTCGTGTTATGGATTCCTCTGGTGAATCGAACTCTCTTTTGCTTCCTAAAAACACAGTGCTCACAGAACTTCAGTTTGTAAATTCTTTGCTCATCAAGAAGTCCTCTTTTGCTCAATTCTGCCATGCCATTCTCACTCATATGCCCTAGGCGCATATGCCAAAGTTTAGTAATATCATCATCCGACAAAGAAGAGGAAGCGGCAATTTGCATCACCAATAATGATAGAACCACCATGAAACATATAACTTGGCGGTCTTTCTACGCCCTTTCATCACAATGAGGGAACTTTGGAAATCTTCAACATCCCACTTTCATTTGTGTATTTGTACCCTTTTGAATCAAGAGTACTCAACGAAATTAAATTTCTCTTCAACTCGGAACATGTAAATGCGTCACTAAGTGTTCGACAACTCCATCAAACATCTTAAATTTAATTGTTCCAACACTGCGATTTTACACGAAGCATTATTTCCCATCAAAACAACACCTTCGATAATCGTTTCGTAATTTGTAAACCAATCCCGATTGGGACTCATATGGAAGGTGCGGCTGAGTCAAGTATCTACTCCTCGCTCTCTTTAGAATTGTTGACATAAGCGACTAGAAGTTCACCATCACTGTAGTCTTCTACAATATCAACTTTACCAGAAATTTCTGGTTGTTTTCCCTTTTGATTCGCAGCCTCTCTTTTAATCTTGTTCTGTAGCTTATAGCACTCAGATTTAATGTGCCCTTTCTTCTTGCAGAAGTTACAAGTTTTACCTCTGTTTGAAGACTTTGATCTACCCTTAGATTTACCGTGAGGATTCCTTTCCTGTGTTCTTCCACGATCATCATCAGCATTCCGATCTTGTCTCCCACGAACAATAAGACATTCTCCCTGGGAGTCGGGTTTAACCACAAGATGCTTCATCTTATCATACGAGGTCAAAGAATCATAAACCTCATCAGCTGTGAGAGACTCGCGGCTATATAAAATCGTGTCTCTAAAGGTTGAATAAGGCAGCAACGAACAAAGTAGAATCAACCCTAGATCTTCCTTATCATACCGAACCTCCATGGCCTCCAAGTTTGAGAGAATTTCTTTAAACATCTGTTAAGTGTTCGTGCATGCACGCACCTTCCTCCAAAGCGATGAGCATAAAGACGTTGCTTCATATGTAACTTGCTAGTTAAAGTTTTCGACATACATATTTGTTCTAGCCTCTTCCATAATCTTTGCGGCGATCTTCTCCTTCATCACATCCTGCAAAATTTCATTAGACAAATGCAGATGTAACTGTGTTAACGCCTTTCGATCCTTGCGCTTCTTATCTTCCTCCGTCAATGTCGAAGGCATCTTATCTACCACTAGCAGGCTTCCTCTAAATCCATCGTGCAAGAAGCGCTGCATCTTTATCTGCCACAACACAAATCTGGTGTTGCGATCCAACAGCGGAATTTCATACTTTAAAGACGTCATTACCGTGATCGAGATGAAAAAAAAAACCCGGAAGCTCGGATACCAATTTGTGAAAAATATTATGTCGGTAATGACAATATATCGCAAAGAAAAAAAAAGAAATAGAAATAAAGAACACACAGATTTTACGTGGAAACCCTTTCGGGAAAAACCACGGGCAGAGGAGAAGAAAATTCACTATGTCAAATTCGAATCAATTACAAGAGGAATAGACCATGTCTATTTATAGGCTTATAAAGCCATATTCTAATAGGAGTGTAGTAAGATTGAAACTCCTTATTCTAATCAATATCAAATAGATGGAGTTTAATAAGGTTTAAAAAACCTTATTCAAAATAAAATAAAAGAAGTGTAATTCTATAAGGATTCTCCTTTTATTTTATTTTACCATGGTATTTTATTTAAATAAGAATTTGGGTCACTTAATTCTAACAAATACAATGCCTAGAACTACTCAAAGCCCTTATCTAATCCTTAAATAGTAGGATAATACACTTCAACGCACTTAAACCCATATCCTTCTACACTGGAAACAATATCGATGCTAATCGAGCTAAGATTTAATTGGCTACTAGAAAGTGTAACCTTTGAACAGGGGAAAGCAATCAATTTTTCGATCAATTATAATTTTATTTGACAATTTGATTGGAGAATTTATTTTATTAACTCATCTTACCATATTATCTATGGTCCCTACCAATTAAAAATAAAAACATTATATTTTTTTCCACATCATCCATGATTACTCTTTACCAACTATACAAATGATGTGGAAAAAAAATTAATGTGTTTATTTTTAATTGGTAGGAATCATGAATGATATGATAAGAATAGTTTATAAAATAATTTCTCGAATGATTGATATACGTCTTAATCCGCCAAACTAATTTCATTTATCATTGGTCAGTTTAGTTGGGTTAATTAACCGACTTCTATTTGTTATTTTTGACCAATTAAATTAATTATAAATAAAAAATAATTAATGGAATTAATTTGTATTGATAAAAATAGATAATTATTATTATAATAATTAAATTATGAAATTGTTCAATTAAATCGATTTTTTAATTTTCGGTATAATAAATTTAGTCTTCCACATTTATATTTGTTGTTAATTTGACCATTATTCCTTTTTTTAGTTAAATTTAGCCATTAATCTATTAAAAAGAGTCGATCACTTTTCTTTAATGTAAATGCTTATTAAAATATTATTTTTTTAACAATTTTGGCCGTGTGGCAGTCTACATATATTTCATGCTGGCATAATACAATTGTCTTGTGTGTCATATCAATAAATAATTTAAAATTATAAAAAAATCAAAAAAAAAGCTCAAAACAAACTTAAAAAAAAACATAAAGTACATGCAAATTGTTATGCAATCAGCCATGTTTAAAAATGCAATGTTATAGTCAGTATTTTTTATAAAAATACATCAATTCAACTGTTTTTGAAAAGTTGATGGTTAAATTTGACTCTTTTTAAAGTTTGAGCCAAATTTAGCTAAAAAACCAAAAGAAGAATAAAGGTCAAATTGACAAAAATGTAAAGTTAATGGCAAATTTTGTCAATGAGCCTTAAATTTTTAACCCAACCGAGTTATTGTTCTCTCTTGACTATTGACCTCGATTTGGGCTGACATAGAGGCCCAATAACTGCCCGTATAAGGTCCTTTTCTCTATAATCACGTTATCTAAATGGTCTAATTTCATTTTATCTCTCTATTTTATGAAAATTGATATATTAATCCTTATACTTTAATTTGGCAGAATTAGTATTTATACTTTACAAAAACTAAGATATGAGCCTAGATATTGGTAAACAAAGATGTAAACTTTAATTTTCAATTGTTTTGATATAACAAATCTAGTTATAAAATCTCTTAATCAAATTCGCGTAAATTATTTCAATCTTATCCAAATATATTTTCAAGTATTACAATTTAAAAAAAAAAAATCTAAATGAATTAAACTTTCTACAATAGTTTTTGAAAACCCCCAAGTCCTTTAAAATGTTTTTAAGCCACATTTTTTAAAGTTCCCAATCTTGTCTTGAGATAAAAGCATGTTTTTCTCAAGACAGACCAACATCGAAGCTAAAGTATGCTTCAGGTGAGTCTTGTCTCGAGACATGTGGTCAATTGTCTCAATACATGCCTATTGTGTCTGAGACCTCAGACTCCAACGATCATATTTGTTGTTCCTACCTCGAGACAAGGTTTATATGTATTGTCTCAAGACATGTTGCTCCAAGTTACATTAAATGTACAAAATAAAATTCTTTTGACGGCTCCAAACATCCAAAAGTTTGTTAGATGGTATATATTCAAGTCAAGAGCACTCGAAAACATAAGCGAAGAGCATCCAAATATTGAAATCAAGAGAAAAGCCTCAAATTCTTTTTTTTCTTCATTTTCTCTTTTACATATCTCTTTAGGTGCTTATTGTTAAATCTATTTATCATTCTCATTTCAATTCTTTGAGAGAGTTTAGCACTTGTAAACACACACCTTTGCGAGGTCTCTATTGTTTACATTTTTTCTTTGTACTTGCTAAAAGATACTTAAGGTTGTTGAGGTACAATTGCATTTTGTAAAAGCTAGAGAGTTCTAGTTTAGTCACAAAAAGTAAGGGGAATGTTCTACCTTGGCTTTGTGCAAAAGATAAGAATTGTAAAAGTTATACCTTTTGTAGCAAAAGGGGTCCCCATTTTGTACCATTGAATCCACAAGTGCCGACAGAGGACCAAGAGATTACTAATCCCGTACATTTGTAACAATACCAATGGTGTTTGTCAAAACTTGCTTGAACATGAATAACTTTTTTTGGTATTCTATGTGCACTTTTTCATGCATTACTGCGCCTGTTCCTACGTGAACCAATTTTTGGTATAGGTTTTGCCATATTTTATCATTTCGTAAAGATACTTTAGAGATGAAAGGTAAGAATTCAAGTATAGTGAATTGGTAATTCATCAGTTGAGGTTTATCAAAGTAGTGGAGATAAGCAACTGTGGTCGAATCACTATAGATCAAAGTATTGAAGTTATTCTCTCCTTTTTTTTCTTTTTAGTTTTGAAATAAATTATAAGAATTTTAAAATATCAATTCACCCCTTCTAGATATTTTCAGGCCTAACAAAATAAAATAAAATAAAATTACTGATTTTTGTTAATTCATTGCATATAAATTGATAAATTGCTTTTTCTTTATTATAATTCATTGCATGTAAATTATTGTTTATTTCTAGGTCGAGATTTAATGATAATATTTGACAGTATTTTGATAAACTACGAGGATATACAAAATAAAGGGACTAACTTATTTTTTTGGGTAAATTATATTAGTAGTCACTTAATTATGGAATTTTTTATCATCCAACTATTAAAAAGTATAAAATGACCACCCAATTATTAGTGATTTTATTTTTTATCACCAAATTATTAGAAGTTACAAAATGGTCACTCAACTATTCAATTTTGTCTTTTTTTGTCACCCAACTACCTTGTATTTTTTTGTGTTTCCATTTTTTTTACGTTAGTCAGCTAGTGATCACAAAAAGACAAAATTAAATAGTTAGATGATCATTTTGTAACTTTTCACAGTTGGGTGACTATTTTGTAACTTTTCATAGTTTGGTGACAAAAAAAGGAAAAAAAAAAAACCATAGTGGGTGACCTCTAAAGTAGTTTACCCTTATTTTTAAAAAGGGACTAACTTATTAGTTTTAACAAAGTAGAGGGATGCAATTCAAAATTAGACCTATCTAAACCCACTCCAAAAGTAATCTTTTAATTATAGAAATCGGAAATAAAATTGCTGGTTTCAGACACTTCCTAAATCCCTTTTTCGTCGATTTCCCTCATTTCCAGTTCTTCAAGCTCTTAACCTGATCCGATAATCCCAGGTCAGCATTTTCTCTCTATTTCCCCCCTTAATTTTTATATATATTTCTTATATATTCATCTATTTTATCATTACTCAATTTTTTTATTCATTCAAATGTTTATTTGCAGCGATTTTCTATCTCCATTTTTGGAGATTTATGTTAAATTTTCTTAAGCCTTTTTTTTTTTATATAATTAGCTTAGAAAATTTGGTAGATTTATATTTAATGAGTGATTGATCTCGATTTTTGATGTTGGCATGTATATTTTCCGTTAAAGTTTGGAGAAGAAATTATTATTTTCTTTTATTTTTCTGTTAATATTTGGCTCCTTGATTTTTAAGGTCCCTTACAATATGAATTCTAGCGCTAATTTTTGAATACTTTTTCACAAATCGAAATCTAGAAACAATTTTTTGATTGGGGTTTAAAATGGGATTTTGACTTGGATGACAGTTTGTGATTTACTTTTGAATTTACAGGAGTCATTGTATTTATCTATATGATTATCTAATTGCAATTTAGGAAATTTATGCTGTAAAATTGTCATTAAACTCTTTTTTATTAATTACAGATTGTGATGCAAGAGGTTTCTATTGAAATAGAGAATCCGGAAGGTGGATCAGAAGGTATCAGTCGAATGAGACAACCGCAAGAGCCACTGATACGTGGACTTCCCGATGATATCGCGCTTTTATGCTTGGCTAGAGTCCCTCGAGAATATCATACTGTCCTGAAGTTTGTTTCTAGGAGATGGAGGGATTTGATGCACGGTGAAGGGTTGCATGCTCATCGTAAAAAGCATAATTTAGATGAAACTTGGATTTATGCTTTATGTCGAGACAAGTTTGAGCAGGTTTGCTGTTATGTATTGGATCCCAATTCTTCGAGAAGATCTTGGAAGCAAATGCGGGAGCTTCCGTCTCGCAGCTTGCTGAGAAAAGGTGTAGGTTTTGAAGTGTTGGGGAAGAGACTTTACTTGATGGGTGGCTGCCGATGGTCTGAAGATGCTACTGATGAGACCTACTGTTACGATGCTTCGAAAAACTCTTGGACTGAAGCTAATCCCTTATCAACTGCAAGGTAATATACTTTCTTCTCTTCTTCTTGACGATATTAAGATTGCATAGTAGTTTAAGTAAAAATGAATTGCAAATACTTATGAGTGTATATATATATGGTATTGTTACGTGTTATAACGGAGGTTGCACAGTAGGTTAAGCAAAAGATGAATTGCAAATACTTGTGTGTCTATATATATGGCATTGTTATGTGTTATAACAGAAGATGTTAAGGTTTCACGGTAGTTTAAGCAAAGATGAATTGCAAATACTTATGTGTATATATATGTATGGCATTGTTACTGATATAATGGTAGTGTGTGCTTTCTCCGTTTTTGCTTGCTTGTTAAAGAGGATACTTTATGTGTTTTTATGTGCTCAGATGCTACTTTGCGTGTGAAGTTCTCGGCCAGAAAATATATGCAATTGGTGGATTGGGTTTAAACTCAAGTGTTCCACATTCTTGGGACACGTATGATCCTTGCACAAACAATTGGACTTCTCACTCAGACGGAAATATTGTTCCCGAAATTGAAGATTCTTTCGTATTGGGTGAGAAAATCTATATCCGCTGTGGCCGATCTGCTGTAACTTCTCAAGTTTATGCAGTAGTTTATGAACCATCAAGTGGAACTTGGCAACATGCAGATGCTGACATGGTATCAGGCTGGCAAGGCCCTGCAGTTGTAGTAGATGATACACTTTACGTGTTGGACGAGAGTTCTGGAACAAGGTTAATGATGTGGGAAAAAGATCTTCGGGAGTGGGTGGCTATAGGGAGGCTTTCACCCTTACTTACAAGACCGCCCTGTAAACTTGTTGCCGTCGGGAAAAGCATCTATGTGATAGGGAAGGGGCGTAGCACGGTAGTCGTCGATGTTAGCAATGCAGGAAATGGTGGAGGAATGATGGTGAGTTCTTCTATACCTAAACTGACTTCAAATGACGAGATAATTAATTGTAAATGTTTGTCCATCTGAATTTTACGGGCTTCGATTCGTCGAAAGCTTATGAAATGAAAGAACATCACTTCTGTAAGTTACATGTATTAATTCTATACAATACATTTTAGTTTTCTTCTAGTACAGTGGAAACAACCATAGCTGAAATATTGTTGAAAGTACCTGAGAGGTCCCTCTATTATAGGGACTTGATCAAATTAGTCCCTCTACTGTTAAATAGATCAATATAGTCCCTGTACTATTAAAAAGAATTAAATAAGGGCAAATTGAAATAGAGTCAATATTTACTGGTTAAAAAATGATCATTTAACTATACGGTCACTTGAAAATTTTTTGAGGCACCAAAGCGAAATTTTAACTCTTTAGACATGATTTGTTTGGACATATTTGGTTTGGTCGGCTGATTCTTTACTTATGTTTTGTATTATAAATTACAGTTAAACAACTAAATAAATAAAAAATATATATTAGAAGTAATTGTGGTTATTATCTAGTGTAATCCTCTCAAATTTCAACTTTTTGTAAGAATCTGAGCAATGAGCAAAGAGTCATTACACTCAATTTAAAAACCCGTTAAATGATTAACTAAATATGTTAGCATTTTAATCGAAATAGTTAGCATTACAAAATTGTTTATTTAAATTAGCTAACGATATTATAGAGAAGTATATTTAAATTAGCTACCGATATTATAGAAGTAATAAATCATAATAGAGGGACTAAAACCACAATTTGACCATGTATAACCTAAAGCCTACGGCCTTACCCATCATTGAGAAAGAGTAGTCTTAAGCTGATTTGGACCAGTGGATCTGTCCTAGACTTGTCTGAGCCGGGTGGCCCGATCTGCTTGGCCTGAGTTTGGAGGAAGATTCTTTTTAATTGATTCAGTTCAATTTTAAATTTTTTTATTTAATATTAAAATAAAATTATACATCATATTATTCTTAAATTATAAAATGAGGTTTTTTAGTAGACGGAGTTGGGCCTTGGCCCAAACTTAGATTTTTTTTAAAAATCAAACTTCGGCTCGAACTGTTCATACTAATTTGTTCTGTAGAATCTTCTCTATCGTTTTCTTTACATCCGATTCCAGATTATCAAGCCCCTTTCGAGTTTGATCTCTAATTTGATTTGTGGATTGTCACCGAGAATTTATATGGGTTTTCACCTGTTATTGACTTGAAAATTTTAATTAACCTAAGTGAAAAAGGATGTGGTTATACTTAGTCCCATAATCGAATGACTAATAAATAACAAGTTAATATTTTCTAACCTCTCAATACTACCTCAATGGCTCAATTCTCGTATTGAATTTTTAAAGTGATGCCTAAACTATTAATTTTTAATTTATTTTACTCAAAAATTTTATAGAACATCCAATAGAAATCTGCTAGATGTCATGTCCTTATTGGCTCCTACTGTTTTCAAGGTAATTTAAGACACATCTGATCGTTTAGATAATGTTTCTAAAAAAATCTTCTAAGGATCAAATTGTAAATTGGAGTGAAGTTTAGAGACCAATTTACTAAGATAACCTATTTTCCAATCCCCCGCCAGAATTTAAAAAAAAAAAAAACATTTTGGAAAACGTTCTATTTGCTGTTTTGCTTAGCCATAATAAGAAGGAAAATTGCCCAAAGACCAAAATCAAACTTATTTTAATTTTCTCAGTAGCCAAACAGTAAAATTTCACAAAAATTCTTCTGCCAATCCCTGCATTGAAACTTGAAACGGTTCTTCTATGTCAAGTTCAATGTGCAGGGCGAACAATCCGAGGCGGTAATTTCTCAATTCTCAGAGTAAAAAATCCGATACAAAAGAGACAAAATTAAAAAATAAAAATTGGGTAATAACTTCGTCAACTCCGAAGCAATCGACGATGCTGAAACCATTTGTATTGTCTCCTATTACAACTACGATATTATCTGTCACTGTGTCGATTTTAAGCCTTTTTAATTCAAGCTTTTGTTTTTGTATTTTTAAGTTTTCAAAATCGGTTTCGCGATCAAAATGGAAGATTTCAGGCCGTCTCATTCTTCTTCAACGGTAAATTCGATTCCTTTTCGAGATTATGTAATGGCTCAAAGTGAAAATTTTGTTTATTTATGAAGTAAATTGATGGGTATTGTGTTTTTGGAACAGAAGCTGGTGGGGCAGAAAGTTGATTCAGGGGGTCTTTATAGACTGCTTCAATGTGCAAGTAAAGGGGATACAGCTGGCGTAATACAAGAATTAGATAAAGGTGTGGAGCCTAATGGAGCTGATTATGATAGGAGAACTGCTCTTCATTTAGCTGCTTGTGAAGGTTGGATTGAAGTTGTTGATTTGCTTCTTGAGAAAGGTGCTGATGTGAATTCTTTAGATCGTTGGGGCCGAACTGTAAGTTTCAAATTTCATGTTATTTTATCTAGTATGAACATTTTTTGGGGGGTTATGATTAATTTATGGGTGTTGAGCTGTTGATACAAGGATGGGGTTAAAGGCGGTTTACGACGGTTCGACCGATGGGTAGAGAATTGTAATGTTTATGGGTGATTGGAATTTGAGTTTTTTGAGGGTTGGAGTTGGAGAGGAAAAAGAAAAATAGTTGGAGTTAGGGTGGAAATTTGTCCTTGTAGGTCTTAAAAGGATGTCTCTGTTCATTCACCCCCGAATGCCACATGTCATCTCTGTATTAGTTTCGTACTCCCTGCAACCTAGCTAATCTATTGGTCTCCTGTTCTCGTAAGTATTATAATAGATAAATGTGATGTAAAGGTGGCAAGTATTCTGTCCGTGTTCAGTGTGGTCGGAATTTGGGTTCTTTGGAGGGTTGGAGTTTGAAAGGAGGAAGAAAAATAGCTGAGAGTGTGAATGTAGAGATAGAGGGAATGTGTCTTTGTTCCTTGGTCCTTGTGGGTCTTAAAAGAGGTGTCTTTGTTTATTCACCCCCAAACATCACCTCTCATCTCTGTATTAGTTTTTCATACTCCTTAGAACCCAACTGATCTATTGATGTTTTTTCCTCGTGGGTATGGTAATGGATAAATGTAATGTACAAGTGACAAGAATTTTGTCCATATCAAGAGTGTGGTCTCTATGTCATGTGCTAGTGAGATCATGGGCTCAAGGTTAAGAACTTGCATGAATCTTGGCCTCACAGGTGTCCTTAGCTCACAAAGTGATTCTTAGTCTAGGGTATTATCCCGTGCTATTGGTAGGGCACGGAGTGAACTCGCAAGATGTAGGTATAACAATGGGAAAATGAATCTGATGTGAGTAATTTTTTTTTTTTTGTAGCCATTGTCCGACGCACATAGCTTTCGACACCACGAGGTTTGCAAGAAACTTGAAGCTCGAGGGGGAATCGATCCGGTATTTTGTTAATATGTTGTTGTTATTGTTAAGCTTATAAAGTTTATGTTTTTAGTTCCAAGAATGCCAAGTTTTCTGCATTGTCTGCCTTGTTCTTGACAAATTGTCCATGAGAAACAAATTCATATTCACATCTTTGCATGACAGCATCTGTACTTAAATTTTGAGACATCTAGTCTGCAAATATCATACAATGTTGTGTCTCATTTGAAACCTTATGTATTATTTCCTTGCAATAGGTAGGAATGGACTCTCAAGCTCCGTGCTTCGAAATTGATCACAGTGAGGTTGACATGGATGAAGCAACCCGTATCGGAGAGGTAAGTTCGTCGGTTTTTAAGTTCCCAGATGGCATTTGATATGATCTCCTCACCTTGATTTAGGCCATATGGGCCTCAATTTCTTTTTATGGTATTTCACCCAATGCTTAAGTTGTTTAGTATACCAGGGTGCATATGGTGAAGTTTTTTTGGTAAACTGGCGTGGCACCGAAGTTGCAGCCAAGACGATTCGTTCCACGATAGCATCGAATCCTAAAGCAAAGTAAATTTCATATTTCTATCATTTATATCAGGCTTCGTTGACATAGGTTACAGGATCAATAAAGCTTGAATTAGGCTAATTCTAGCTTGAGAATCATAGTGAGGTTTTTCCTCTTTGCTGTTGAATGTTTTAACAGAAATACCTTTCTCAAGGAATTGGCTTTATGGCAACAGTTGCGCCACCCTAATATAGTGCAGTTCCTCGGTGTTCTAAAGCATTCCGATCGTTTGATCTTCCTCACTGAGTATCTTCGGAATGTGAGTCTTGCCTCATTATATTAGGACTTAACTTTCATATGATTGTCTTGTGCTTATTTTCATTTAAATTGTGTGTTGGAGTTAGGGAAGTTTGTATGATATATTGAAAAAGAAGGGAAGACTCGACACGAAAACAGCCATCTCTTATGCTCTAGATATTGCAAGGTACATATGACTGCCACTTTTCCGTTCATGCACATGATAGTCCGTATCGTTCCAATTTTATCGGATGTTTACTAGTGTTGGAGCAGTTACTGAGCCCGGAAATGAGCTGATATCGTTTTAACCTTGCAGAGGCATGAACTATCTTCACCAGCATAAGCCACATGCTATTATACACCGGGATTTAACACCAAGGTATTGGAAACTAGATCTTCCAGCTGATGCCCGAGTCAAATCTCCGTCACTCGGTTGGTCATCTATGGTCAAATTCTGACACCTTTATGTTGGTCCTGCAGAAACGTGTTACAAGACGAAGCCGGTCGCCTTAAGGTCACTGATTTCGGTTTAAGCAAAATTGCACAAGAAAAGGATTCCTATGGTTACAAAATGACTGGTGGAACTGGTTCATGTAAAAACTTACTTCCTTTTGAATAATTAAAACATTTATAAATTATAATTTTTTTTTTTACTTTGATGCTCTTTCGAGATTTGCCAGATCGTTATATGGCACCTGAAGTTTACCGTCGAGAATCCTACGGAAAGAGCATTGACGTCTTCTCCTTTGCTTTAATACTGCACGAGGTAACTTGTGTTGCAAGCAAGGATTGTTTATAACTTTGTTGGTATTCCATCTGGCCGTTGCTTTATATTTTCATACAGATGTTCCAAGGTGGACCGTCGAATAGGGCAGAAACAGCCGAACAAATCGCAGACAAAAGGGCATATGAAGATTCGAGGCCACCGCTCTCTTCATTTTTATACCCCGAACCAATCAAAATGTGAGCTTTTCTTGGTTCATAAACCAAATTGAAATCAATTCAGTCTTATGGTTTATGTTATTGTTGTTGCCGTTGTCGTCTGAATTCAGGCTTCTTAAAGAATGTTGGCATAAGAACCCGGATTGTCGACCGACATTCGAAGAGATAATATTACAACTCGAGGTAATCGAACAGGATTTTCAAAATGAGAAAGCAATGAAAGCCTGTTGTAGCTGTGCTGTCCTATGAAATTATATAATTTCATCATTGGCAGCCAAATGAGAGTTTTTCCTTTTTTTACTATAATCAATTTATGTCTGTTACTACCTTGTTTTTTTAAACTGTGTTCTGTCATGTAGAACCTGTACTGATTTTCTACACAGCAAAAAAACAATGTAGACAAAGAATGTTGTATCATCATCCCTTTGATGTTTGTGTATAAAAGAACCTTAATGGGGAAATCTCTTAGATCGAATGAAGAGTTGTGGTTCATACCTCAAAGGTAATATTTATTTTGATTCGAAAGTTTCACAGTTTAACTGGTATATATTTAGTTAACTTTATTACGCACAATAAAGGTGCTTATACTAGAAGTCGGATTACATTTTCTTCACTTTATTAAAAAAATAAAAAATTAGTCATTGTACGTTAAATTAATGAACAAACCAATCTTTCCATACAAAATTTATCAATTTCTATTATTAAAAATTGATTCTTGTACAATAAATTAACGTACAAAGAATAAAATACTTATTTTTAGTAAAAATGATAATATACCATCCGACTCCTAATACAAATATTTTTTTAGCCCTTTTACTGATAAGAAATTAAAATCAATTTAATTTTGACAATTATAAATTGACAATTAGAAAATAATATGTATAGTTATAGACTCGATTGATAAGAAATTCCAAAAATTCATCCCTCTTCAAATTAAAAGAGAACTAAGTCAGTTTTACCGAGTTAATCCATTTAACTGAGCAATTTAATTAGACGATTAAATTAATTGTAACAACAATTTATTTGAAAACCAACTTAATATTTAATATTTTAAATTTATTTATATTTCATATTATATAATTGGATTAAATCAGTTAAATATTTTTATTTTTAAATATATATTTTATAATATATTTTAGATAAATCAATTAATTGAATTAAAGTTAATTTTGTTAGATTGACTCATACAAAATATAAATCGGTTGATTCGGTTAGATTAACTCATACAAAATATAAATCCGTCATCACCCCTACTTAAAAAAAAATTACAATGAATTACAAATTTAACACATTTTTTAGAATGAATTCTCAAATGTCACATGAAGTTTTTGATACAGAAATTACAAAAGCTTGTGAACAGAGAAAAAAGTTTCTCCACTCCCAATCAATGTGACTGGGAATAATTTGTTAACATCAAATTTCACAAATTTGATCAAACCCAACAAAGAATGAAACAAATCTCACATACACTCATAAGGGTAAAAGAAAACATTAAAAAAATTAAATAAAAAATGCAATGATATCAGTGACTATTACCTTATGACCATCAATGGCCATTCTCCATGGAAAACGACTGCTTTTCCTATGGTTGAATTACAGAATGAATGAACACTTGGTTGCGTTGGTTTGTAGCGGAGCTGTTTACTTTTTCCCCGTCACTGAGCTTCTCTTGGATTCAAGAGTCGCGCCTTCCTTAAGTGCCGTTTGAGACTCGTTCTCCATCCCAAGGGCAGCGAGTGCGGTTGCTTGAAGATAGGAAGCAATGTGCCATACTGGGGAAATCACTTGGGCTTGCATTGCATCGTTCAGTGCTTCTTGAGGCATGTCATTAATGAGATAACACAAGCTACGCCGTGCGAAAATAGTTGGAGAAACCATGGTGCCAACATCGATGAACTGTGAATTTACGAAGAAACTGTCAGCTGCTTTCTGCGTATGACACTAACCGAAAACTAAAATTTTCACAAGCAGTATAGAAAGTGTATTCTGAGTTATACGAAGTTACAACTAATGTTCTTTAAATTGACTGAAAACATCATGGTAAGAACTTAACCTGCGTGTAACACTCGATTGCTTCTTTAAAATCTTTCTGCCTGAAAGCAGCATCACCCTTTTTCTTTGAATTCAAAGTTTCCTGCATTTGGTCAGTCCACATTTGGAAGGAGAGCTGCAAGGAAACGGCAATGGCAAATATGTACTTTGCACGTTAGGCAGAAACCAAACAAGTGCATAGATTACCAAGTATTTGCAATTTTTGAAAATCTAGATTGTAGCAATCAAGGAACTACGATTACAATTAAATGTGAGAGAGAGAAGAAAAAAAAAAGTAAAGATCGAACTAAGTGGAACACAAACCTCATTTACCACTCCTTCGTCATCTTTGTAGCCAAGATTCTCTAATATCTCATGTATAGCAGTCAAGTCCCCTCTTGAGCAAGCTTGCCCAACTGGGGATAGAGGAGTGAAGGAAGCACTGTGTGGGATACCCATTAAAACATGTGAAGGAACCTACACAGGAAAGGAAACTGTTACTCAGCGAACTGCAGTCTGTTTTCCTCTTTTTTCTTAGTAATTCATGGACCTTCATGAAAAGAAGATTTCCTTATTGACCTTCACAAAATGTAATAAATTGCCGCTTGACAGGAAAAAGAGAAAACAACTTACCTCAGTTTCCTTCTGAAGGGGTGTCAAAGCAGCAACTAAAGATTTAGGATTTGGTCGCTCTCGAGGTTCATATTGCAAACATCTAGAAGCCAAGCGAACTAGCTCAGTTCCATCATTATCAGAAAACTGCCCTTCCAAGCAGGAATCAGTCAACATCTGAAGGTTTCTGTCTCGTATTAAGTCAAGTGCCTGGCGAAAATTGCTTAGGCATTAGCAATCAAAGATGCAACAAGTCTTAAAATCTCAATTTCATGACAACCACATCAAGAATAGACATTCTAGCGTGTTCAAATGAGGAAGGAAACAAACCCAACGATAATCTTCACAAAAGCAAGTAACTTACATGGCTAGGGGGGATATGTTTTCCACTGAGAAGATCAAGCAGAAGAGTGCCAAAGCTGTATATTACACTTTCCGGTGTTACTCTTCCTATATAACAAATGTAAGACATTTAAGTTCTTGATTAGAATGTATTAAGTACAAAAGTTAGTGCCAGATATATGTGCAAGCAAGATTGGCATCTTAAATAACACTCAGAATGCTGTCATAGTGGGTATATGGAGACACAGCTAGAACATTATTGAGCCATTATTCAAAAACAACACAATGGAATGCATACTATAAAAAATATCCATATTATAAATACCAGTTCTCAAATATTCAGGAGGAGTAAATGCCAAATTTGTACTGTAACTTTTTCCATCTCTACTGTTTTTCATCAAGCCAAAGGTTGAAAGTCTCGGATTTCCATCCTGCAAGAATTCTAACATATAAATTGAGGAATCATATAAAACTGACCAATCAAAAAGTATCAGATAGCTAGATAACAAATAATTACCTCATCAAATAAAACCCTGTAAGCATTGAGATCGTGGTATAATGCACGCCCTTTGTTTGTGCAGTATTCTAAAGCTTGTGCGAGATAGAGTACAACCCTTAATCGCATGGCCCATTTCATTGGTTGTGTTTCCCCTGATTCAAGAAAGTAAAAGGATTACTCTTTTCATTTTGGGACAGCATCCAGGAAACATATTTTCAAACCCATTGGTTGATACAGCAAAAAGCCAGATTACCCTAAATATGTAATAACTAACAACTGGTTCTACATTAACTTAAAAAATAATATATTTGTTTACATGGAAGCATTTTCCCAATGATACTGTAAAACAGTTATGACTGGCTAAATTAAAGGACTCAGTTTTATGCTAATATCCAATAAGATATAAAATTACAAACACACGAGGATTATAAGCCTTACAATGAAAAAGATGTTTCGCGAGTGTCTCGTTGGGCATGTACTCTGCCACAAGCAACCTTTCATCACCTTCACAACAACATCCAAGTAAATTTGCCAATCTATTGTTGCGTAGCTGACCAACTGATCTTGCTTCCTCCTATAGATACAGAAGAAAATATCCCCAAGTTACAATCAGTAAAAGAAATGGAAAGCAAAGCTTATCTAAAGCGCAAACTTGATTAAAATTATTTACCAAAAATTGTCGTGAATCAGGCCAAGCCATTCGATTGAAACGTTTAACGGCGATCCTCCTGTGATTCTCTAACTTCCCTCTATAAACAACATTGGGAGCTTTCTCTCCATGCTCAGAAACAATATTCTCAACTGCAAATCCAGATGTTGCATTCTTGAGTTGCTCCAATGTGAATTCTCGAAACGCAGGCACATTATCAACCTCATTATTCTCCTCATTCTCTACAACAAGTTTAAATCATTTTAACCAATCATCCGTATTCTCAACAATCAAAACAAAAAATAAAAATGCCAAAGAAATTTTCATAATGATAATAATACCCACCAATATCAGGGGCTTCTAACACTGCTGCTTTGAACTGTGAATCCCAGCAACATGGCATTAACTTAGAGCCTTGACACCCCATTTCAGTGACTTCAAAAAAACCAAATCAATATATATATATTAAGTCGTTAAAATTCAAGCCTTTAATGACTGTACTATTCTCTATTTCAAATTTACCAAAAAAAAAAAAAGGAGCAACTAAAATCAGAAATAAAATTTCTATTAAATACGAGAAATAATAACTTTCCAAAAATAGGAGGAGATAATAAATGATAACAAGCAGCCACAAATTAAATTAAACGCACCAAAAAACCGCGGTTCCTCTTCCTTGCTTTCGCGAGTCAACTCAGTTTCAGCGACGATTTCCTTCAGATTTTTATCCAAAAATCAAGTAAAATTCTTGTCTGGATCAAAACGAACTCAGTACTCACACTTCTTTTACAAAATGATCCACCACATATCCTTTTTTTCTTTCTCGTCCCCACTCTTTCAAATCGCAATCAAATCCAAACGTATTTCAGATTCACTTTTTTCCTCGATCCAATAAAACCGTGAATTATTGAGAGAAAAAAAAAACTAAAGAATCAAATCGACACGAAGAATATACGAAAATCTGAGAATGTTGATTGATAAAAAAATATGGAGATTTGAGATGGGCGATCAGATTCATGAACAGGGGAAATTGATGAAATTACTTTTTGGGGGGGTTTTAATTTAATAATAATGAATAATAATTTACCGACATGTTATGAATTTTTATTCAAAGTACCCAGAAAAAAAGCTACAATCTTCTTGTTTATTATTATTTTAAAGTCAATTTTTTTTTAATACAGCAGGTGTGTTGGAATAATTATTGACTTGGTAAACAAAATATAATAATTATTTATTTTTTCTTTTAAATTAAATTAAATTAGAGCTTCTTCTTTTTTAAGTTTATTTTCTTCCATAAAAAATTTTTAAAATTATTAAAATTTCACCTGTTCTTACTGTCTATTATTGGATTTGTGGCTGTTACTCTAATAAAATTGTCTTTAAGGCACAGCCTCGTCCTCCTCTTTAGAGTATAATGTAACATTAGATTATTTTAATCCTATATGAATATTACATTAGATTGAAAATATGATAAATTACACCCAATCGCACAAAACTATTAGTAAATTTACATTTTAGTTATTCAATTTCAAAAAGTTATAAAATAGTCATTAAATTATTTGAAAACTTTTATTTAAGTCATTGCGCTGTTAAAATCATTGTTGTATAGTGATCTCTGTTTGCATCATCTACACCAGTCGAAACCTCTTCTTCCTTTTCTGTTTTTCATGAAATAGTTTTGAACATCACGAGTCTGAAATCAAAATCCAAACAATTTTCTTCTTTAATCTCCGACACTAACTATCAGATCAACTTGGATCTAAGATGCTCGTTAATGAGTATGACATAAATAAAAAATTAAATAATTAAGTGACTAAAATATAAAATTATTAATAATTTAATAACTTTGAGTGACGTTGATTATATATTTTTATAATATTAAATTGAAAAATCATTAACATGAAATAATTATGGATATAACATAAAAAAAATTACAAAATGAAAAAGTCAACACATAAATATAATTAATAAGAACATAACCAATAACTAAAAATAAAATGGCCCAAGGTTCATAATCACAACACGTTGAAATCGGCCTAAAAGGACTTATTCTCCTTGGCTCATTGATCAGAAAAAGAAATTTTGAATTTTCAAATTAATTCTAAAATTATATTTCAATTATTTATTATTGAGATTGGAATTAATGAAATTATTTCTATCTACATCTGATTTGCATTTAATAAATATAAAATTATTTTGGATAAATATACTTTTTGGTACCTGGAATAGGTTTCATTATTCATATTGGTACTTATCTTTTTTGGTCGTAATTGATACCTGAGTTTAACTTCCATCATACGTATAAATCCATTTTTTGTACATTGTTAAAATGGTATAATGTGGACCGATCAAATTATTACATGTGAATCACATGAGACATCAATAATTGGATGTACTTGCCATGTTAGTAAATACAATATATTTTTTAAAATTTTTGTAAACTTCTAACATAATTCAAAATTATATATGACGTTAAAATTATTTAGAATTTTATAAAATCAAAAGTAGATAAAAATATGAATTTTAATGCATTTACTGACATGAAAATTATATTTACTTAATGAAGTAGTAAGTGTGTCACGTGTAACAATTTAATTGGTTTAATTATTGCATTTCAATAATGTTAAAAAAACTAGACGACTGAAATGTAGAATATAAATTTAGATAATTATCAATCTAAATGTTAGAACCCGAATCTATTATCTGTAAAAATAAAAATAAAACGTATTCAGATAATAAGAGTTAGAATTTGGGAAGAAAGAATAGCTTAATTCTCTATTTAAAAAATAAAAAATATTTAAAATTAATTATAAAAATATAAAAAATTAATAAAAATTATACTCAAATTCAATCTAAAGCCGACACCCATGAACTAACACTGTACGGCAGCAAGTCAGCTTTGAAGAGAGGAGTGTTGAAGGGCAATAATGAGGAGCAGCAGTCAAAGTTATCAATGCTGCCAGTGCCTACGCCAGCTGCTCTGTATCTCTATCATCTTTCTCTGCTCTCCACTGTACTGGCCTTTTAAACAGATTAGACTATCAATTATTTAGTTTAATTAAATTAACAAAATTAATAAAATTAATTTTTTTTTTTTGGATTCAATTATAATGATTCTCAAATTAATAGATCTGTTACTTTTTTTCAAATCGATAATATTCGATTTAATTAATTCGATTTAAATAATTATAACTTTAAATTTTATGAAAAATCAATCCAACAAATCAAAATTTAAATTTTTTGAAGTCTTTTGAGTTATTTTAAATTTAAATTGAATCATTTTAATATCGAGTTTAAGTTGGACTGATTTAAATTTTATTTTTTTATGATCAAACCAGGCTTTACCAAGCTTTCAATACCTTCGATGTAACAATTTACCAAACTTTCAAGTGCACTCTATCATACATCTGATTATAAGCCAAGTCAGGTTCGAATTGAGTTGATGCAAAACTTTAGGCTCGAGTCCAGTTTGAAAAATAAGCTTAAAATTCTGGCTAAGCTCGACTCAGATTAAAAATGCTATACTCGAACTCGACTCGACCCACCTATGTTAAATTTTTTTAGATTATTTTTTATATAAAAATAAATTTAAAAATATAATACATCAAATGCACTAAAAATATTAAAATAAATATTTTTCAACAAATCGAAAATACATTAAAATTTTTTTTACTTAAATAACAATAAAATAGTTACAACTTAGTAAGCAAATACCTTTAAAATGATAGCAAAATTAACAATAAAATAAGAGTTTTACAATATTCAAATAATAATAATAAATAATAGAATATAATATCAAAATGACAGCAAAACAATATGAAAAAGGAAAGTTTAAATTGATTCGGATCAGGTCCAAGTAAAAAAAAAAAAAAATCCTACCAAGACTAGACTCATTTAGAAAACGAGTCTTATTTTTTTATTCAAACCTATTTTTTGAATCTATATTTTTACTCAAAAACTCACTTTTCAAACCAGTTTTCGAACCTAAATGTATGAACCCAACCTAATGAGGTTACCATTTCTTTTATATGGAACAATACATAAACCATTTTAATCTTTTCAAATTTGTAATCCCCCTTTTTGACAATTTTCTGTAAATTAGGTGAAATTTTACTAATTACTACATAAGACTCCAAAGTTTGGCCATGGAATGACAAACATAAAGAAAGTGTTACTAACTTTCATGTGGCATCATGACATTGGTACTTGTGTATAATTCCCATGTCTATTTTTTATTTCATTTGTTGAAGTTTTTTAAATAAAATGACAAATTACTTTTTTATTAATTATTATTTTGTTTATTTTGTTATTATACATTTTTATATTAAATTAAAAATAAAAATATTATTTTTATAATTAAATTATAAATTGTATTATATTCTAATATAATCATATATTAAACCTAATTTATTTTTCAATATATAAGTTTTCTTTTAAGTTATAAATATAGTCACAATTACAATTATAAATAATAATTTAAATAATTATAATCAATTAATCTCAAGTTATATAACTAAATTACATATAAATTTAAAATATTTAATTTTATTTGAAATTATTTTTTATAAAAAAAAAGTTAAATGTATTCAACTTTATAATATTTCAACATGTTATAATAGACGTCGATAATGGTAATAGAACGATCGCAAAGCAATAAAAAAACAAGAAAATAAAATACATAGATTTTATGTGGAAACTCTTTCGGGAAAAAACCACGGACAAAGGAGGAGAAATTTACTAATGTTGAAAATGAATGATACAAGAGGAGTTTCGACTAAATCTATTTAAAATTTGAAAAATCCTATTCTAATCAATGTCAAATAGAATAAGTGTAGTTCTATACGAATTTACTTGTGTGGCATGGTCCATAACTATGGCCCTTGGCCTCTAGTACCCACAGATCCTCTTATTTTGTCACTGTATTTATTTATTCAACAAGTGACGAGATTTAGGTCACACAAACTCTAATAAAACATGTAATTAAATTACCATATATTTCACACTAAACTATGGGGTAACTTTTTTTTAATGGATTTGGGAAATAAGTGAATTTGTGTTTTTATTTTTTTTGTAAATTCTTTTAAATATAAAATAATTTTTTTATAAAAAGCACAAAATACATGTATTAAAATGTTAATTATATTTAAATATATAATATCGTATCTATTGTAATTTTGTTTATAGTATAATGTCAAATTTAACTCTCAACGTTTACATCTTTTGTTAATTTGACCCTTATACTTTTTAGTTAATTTTGGCCCTTTTCAAATAACATTTTTAATGGAAATGCTGACTAAAACATTATTTTTTTAACGATGTTGGCATGGTAACCCATATGGTAGTCCACGTATACTTCATATTAATATGACATTATTTATTTTATATGTCACATCACCAAATAATTTAAAAAATATAAATATAAAAAGTTCAAAAAAATTTAAAATTAAAGTACACGTAGATTCCATATTTAAAATTTAATATTTTAGTCAACATTTTCATTAAAAAAAAACAAATTCAACTCTTTTTAAATTTTTTAGAGCTAAATTTAACTCAAAAAGATAAATTAACAAAAAAAAACATTAAGGGCTAAATTTAATATTATACCTTTATTTATTTATTTATTTTGTATTTTTTTACCATATCTTTTCTGTGGTTTATTGATCCAAAGTTTGACTTATGTTAATAAATTAGATATTATTTTATGATATCTACTCTTTCGCCCGACATTAAATAGTGACTGTGTGGCCACATTGAAAGTCAACCTTGAATTGACCCATTAACAAGAGGTGGAAATCACCCAAAACAACACCATGCCCTTTTTTTTTATTGTTATTATTAATTATTATTATCTTATAATTAGAATAGTATTTAACTCATAATTCATTTGTTACAATAATAACTTTTTCTTAATTTAGTATTTAATCTTTCTTTTTGTTCGATTTGGTACTTGATTTTGTCAAACATTTTACAAATTACTCTAATATACTAACAATGTTATCTTTATGAGGTAGCAAATATAATCAATGTATGGCCGATATGTGACAGATGATATGATATTTTTTTTGTATTTTATATATTCAATTACTTTTAGTTTTTTATTTAATTTATTTATTTATTAATTGAAAATAATGAATTTATTTTATTTTAGGTTTTTAAAACTCTTTTTTTCTTATTTAATATTAATTTGTTAAGTATAACTCAATACCTATTTTTTAATATGAATTTCTTCTAATACTGACAATATTTTTATAGAGTAACAAAAAAAAAGTTAACACCGTTAATGTTAATTTGTATAATATTTAATAAAATTAGGTATCAAATTGAACCTAAAGAAAGCTGAGATATCAAATTAGGAAAATAATGCGAAGTTCAAGTACCAAATTGGGGCCAAAATAAGCTTAGATACCAAATTAGAAAAAAATACCAAATTCAGGTACTAAATATTATATTAACCTTTTTTTGCAAAAGGATAACTTTTAAAAAAAAAATTTCTTTCATTTTTACTACCAAACACAAAATTATAAATTACAAATATAGGAGGAGAATTAAATTAAATATACTTTTGAAAGGAAAAATCCAACATAATTATTTATATGAAATTTTAATTGATTATTAATTTTCATTTAAGTTTAATTTTTTTGTCAAAATTTAAGTTTGAATTTAGAGCATTAAATACTAATTGATTTTCCAAAATTTAAGTTTCAACCCGTCTATATCGGTATGCAATTCAATTTATCCGATATCATTCTCTAAACCAGTACTTCTATTAATTTTTGATCTAGCCAATATAATTGGTCGGCCTAGTCTTATTCAAACATCATTAATTTTTGGGGGAAATTAAGTTGGGTTGGATTGAATTTATGTACAGTAATAGTATTACATGTAGTTTTTTAAGTTTGATCTAGTAAAAAATATGAGTCCCAAATTTTATCCAAATCATTCATATTTATAAATAAATAACTTAAACTGTTTAGACCCGTCATTTTTTTTATATTTTAAAATATAATTACTTTTATTTACTAATTATATATATGACATTTATTACTATTAGAATTTTTATTAAAATTCTAAACACAAAGGACTTGATATGTATTTTTAATATTTATATATTATAATATATTTAATTTTTATATGATATAAATTATATAATATATAAAACAAATAAAAAATATAGTACAAATTTAAAAATAGACCAGGTCAGGTCGAGCTTCAAATATTAAAACTCGACCTAACCTATATTCTAAATTAACTTACTTTTTTTATAAATTTATTTTTTGAATTTAATATTTTTATCTAAACCAGGGGCGGAGCCAGAAGAATTTTTTAGGGGGTGACTGGATAAAATTTTAATTTTTTATAGTTTATATCTTTATAATTTGTAAAAGATTAAATCGAATTTTCTAATTTTAAGGGGGCTAAAGTGCAATTTTACCTTTACTAATTTAAAATTTTTAAAAAATTCTAAGGGCCAAAATAATAATTTTACATTTTAGGGGCCGGGCCCATGACAGCCCCTGACTTCGCCCCTAATCGAAACCCTATTAAATTCTGAACGAATGAGAAAAGCTTTGATTCAATTTAGTCATGACTTTAGTTAAAACTTGATATCATCAACAAATATAAAAAAAAAAACATCTTATTAAAAATAGAAATATCAATTATATTAAATTAAACAAAATAAAAGAAGATTAAAATACAAGTCCCTGTATTATTCATAAATTTAGAATTTAATTTTTATATTTTTATTTTGAGGAATTTGGTTCTTTTACTTTTTAAGTTTCAAAATTCAGGTTTAACTGTTAACATTATTAGTTTTTTTTTGTTAAATTTATTAGTGTGACATTTAGAAAAAAATATTCATTTAGTAGCCATATATGTAAAAAATAGTGTTGTAATAAACTTGAATTTAATAAAATAATTTTAAAAGTATTAATAGTTGAACCTAAATTATGAAATTTAAGAAGTAAAGAGACAAGTTTAGATGAACAGTGTGTTTACCTGCTGTTAGTGTAAAAACAGCGGTGACGATAATATTAAATACTGTAACGTGAGACAAAAAGTAAACATACTACACCTCATTATCCATCCAAACCCACCCTAAATATCTAAAATTTAAATTTTAAATTTGTGAAGTGTACAAAAATTTATAATATATTTTAACCATAAAAAAATCTCTCATTTTTTTTTTTGAGTGGATTACGTCTCTCATTTTAACATAATAAAAGGATTAAAATCATAATTATACCTCTCACTCACTCACTCATTGGTCACACACTTAAAGAAGAAGAAGCTGGTGGAGAAAGAGAGAATTCTCAAGATAAATATAAAGACAAAACCCTTTTTTCTTTTTTTCAAGTAGCAACTGGCAAGAGAGAAAATAAACATAAAAAAAAAAAAAATCAGCTTTTATCATCGTAGTGAAGTGAAGGAGAGAAAAAAAAAAGAAAAGGAGAAAGACAAAGCTTTACCCTACAAATATGCATCTTGATAAGGACTGCTATATTGTATGCCAAGTACCTTTTTTGTAGTAGTAGTAATAATCCTCCCCCTTCCCCTGCCCCCAACCCAACCCAAAAAAAAAAAAAAAAAAAAAAAGCTTGCTTCCTCTCAACCTTCACACAAAAATGGCTTCTTTTCACCATTTCTTAGTTTCCCATTGATTTCCCCTTATCTTTTCTCTCTTTTCAAAAGACCCCATTTTCTTCAAAGCTTCTTACTTTCAGAAGGCTGCACCTTTAACCACAGTTCAACTAATGTAAGTTCACTTTCTCTTTCTGGTTCTTTTTTTTGGTTTCACAGAAAACAAGCAACAAATTTTACCCTTTTCCTTTGTGCTAAGCTAAAAAGATGTTATGTGTTGGTTAGAGTATGGACTATGGACCTTGTTTTTAGTTTCAAATTTGCTTCTTTATATCTTCATCATAAGCTGTAAAATAGCTTGCTTTATTTTTGGTCCTTTTTTTTTTTTTTTTTCAAGTTTTGAGCTTATGGTCTTTGTAACCTATGGTGTTTTTGCTAGTTCTCTTCTACCTTTAGCCAGTGTTGGGTTTAGCTTTAGCATCATTTTCATTTGTGTTATGGCTTAATTCAGCCATGCATCTGTAATATGAACAAGGCAACATGTTCTTCAACTGTTTAGTGGTCACAATTTGGAGCTTTATGGGCTCTTTTAACCATTTTTGCTTAGTTACTTAAGCTTGTAAGTTGATTTGAAGGTACATTCAAGTATTGGTTATTTGAAGTAGATGCATGGATAGAAGGGATGCAATGGCATTAACAGGGTCTGCATCTTATTATATTCAACAAAGAGGCATAACTGGGTCAGGGGTACATGGATCACAAGACATTCATATGTTATCTAGTCCAAATGTACAATACCAATCAAGTATGAGTGCTACTACTATGGGACCTGTGGAGAGTAGTACCCCTCATAGTGTCAATGTAGGCACACCTTCAGCTGTTCCATCTAGTGAGACCACGAAACGGAAAAGAGGAAGGCCTCAAAAGTACGGTCCCGATGGAACCGTTTCATTGGCATTGACTCCTCCATCGGTTACTAATCCAGGGACTTTAACACCACCGAGTCAAAAACGAGGTAGAGGGCGACCACCGGGTACTGGAAAGAAGCAACAACTTGCTTCCCTTGGTAAGATACTTTTGCCTATTTTCATGCTAGAATTGTATAAGTTGTAGCATGAATGCCGAAAGGAAAAGAAGAGCTGAATTGGAGAGTGTTGAAATGTGATGAACAACATCATGTTTATCTAATTGTATGCTCAGCTATATATATATATATATATATAGTTAGGAACATATAATCAAACATAAATACTCGAACCGGAATGTCATTCTCCTCGGTGTTTAGCCTCCTCAAAGGCTACCTTGAGCTATTTTGCTCTTTTTATTGAATTTTTTTCCATGTAAATGATGTTGCTAATATCGAATTGTTTTGCTAGGTGTATGGCTGTCTGGTTCAGCTGGGATGGGTTTCACTCCGCACGTCATCACCGTTGCCATAGGAGAAGTATGCAATTTTCTTTTCTTAATTAGTACCCGGGTTACTACCCTGCATTGTAACAGGCAAAAAAAAAGCTACTTGATCCTGTATGTATAGTTTTCTACTTAGATTTTACCCTGTTTCTCTCCCTCGAAAGTAGCTATTTTGTTTTCGAGTATAATTTGCTTAAATTTGGTTACTGGTAAGATATCTTTTGGCTAGTTATCTTATAACTAGAATAGAGTGCTTTGTGTCTTGAAATTACTTTCGAACTTTTCTTGTAGGATATTGCAACAAAATTAATGTCATTTTCACAGCAAGGGCCAAGAGCCGTATGCATTTTATCAGCCAACGGGGCGGTCTCGACCGTAACTCTTCGTCAGCCTTCATCCTCGGGTGGAACCGTTACATACGAGGTTTGAGCACTCAAGAACCTGGTTCTTAGTTTCGAATTTAAGCCAAAGTGAATTCAAAAAACACACTTGGATTACATATAATCACATGTATGTAATTGTCCACTGTTTCATTTCGAAGATCTTATTTTGATGCGTATATTTTGTGTCCATTTCAATTTCCTTAGGGGCGGTTCGAGATACTATGTCTGTCAGGCTCGTACCTTCTAACTAGCGATAATGGCTCATGCAATCGAACTGGTGGTCTTAGTGTTTCCCTTGCTAGTCCTGATGGTCGTGTCATTGGTGGAGGTGTTGGGGGGATGCTTATCGCCGCTAGCCCGGTTCAGGTAACTTCTTGTTTTAGTCTGCTTAAATATGATTACGGACCATCATGAGCATGACGTTAACCTTGATTGGACCAACGTTTTATGTATCTTAATCGAACTATGAACGAACCAGGTGATCATAGGAAGTTTTCTGTGGGGTGGTTCAAAGATGAAGATCAAGAAAGGCGGAGACCAAGACGGTCTAAAGGGCTCTGATAATCAGAATGTTGACGATGTAGTACCCCCACCGGGTGTTTCACCAAGTCAAAATCTGACTCCGACTTCACCGGCAGGTATATGGCCTGGTTCACGATCGATGGATATGCGTAATTCACATGTTGACATTGATCTAATGCGCGGGTAACTCTTTAATAATTTCATGAGAAATGTATATAGTTTGCAGTTCAACGGCGCCGGATCGTAATCCGGCAAGTCCCCACAAAGCCGGCCTGTTTTTCAACTTGATGATTCCCACTTCATTTACCAATGACAATGGGATTTGTTCTTATATTTGTGGCTCGGTGAAAAGATAGTCGACGGACTTATCGATTTATGCAGATTTAATGTTTCTACTTTTATTTGCTCTAAATTTAATTTTCCGTTTTTGTTAATTTGTTTTTTATTTTTATTCTTGGTTTAATTAGCCCTCAATCTTTCTTTTTGATAAGTTTGGTACAATTAAGTGGAATTGTTAGAAATTATGCAATGCACGGCTTGGTGGTTGCTCATTTTCTTCTTTAATCATGTGGTTAGAAATTTTAATCCCTGAAGCCATCTGTTTGCTCTCCATCGTGAAGCTTGCACCCTTTAAACATCGTCGATGACAATGGAGTATTTTGAGATGCAAATTAAGTTGAAATGCAATGAGAAGCGATTATATAAAATTGTGGTCTCACGTCATCTCTATCCTTTTTCAATAGGAGAATGAAAATATGAATTTTTTCAAGAGAAGAAATATGAATTGCCATTTTCTTATTGGAAAATGATAGTAATGACGTTGAATAACAGTTTCATACAATCTTTTTTCGAAAGACAACTGACAATGAGGTTGTATATAAAATTATAGAATTTTTTTTTTATAATTTTTTTGTAATTTTTTATTATTTCTTGGATAATTTTTAATAATTTGTAATGTATTTTTTGTAATTTTCTATAATGTTTATTATTTTTTGCACTTTTCTTTTTTTTATAATATTTTTAATAATTATATATATATTAAAATAATTTTCATATTTTTTATTTTTTGTAATTTATATGATTTTTAATTTTTAATCTTGATAATTTTTGCAAATTTTTATAATTTATATAAATTTTTGTCATTTATAATATATTTATTTTTTTGCATGTTGATTTATTTTTAATGATTTTCTATAGTTTTTATGATTTTAAATATAAAATAACATATTTTGTCATGTGACATAATCATGATGTGCTACATGGTGAAAATAACTCCTCAAGGATGTTGTTACTATTTAATGGTCAAAGGGCTTAATAGATTGAAATTTTAACATTTAAGAACTCAAATGAGTGCAAAAAAGTGTAGAGGCTCAATTGATCTTTTCTAGAAAAATTCACAGGCTTTAAAGACTCTTTAGCCCATTTTAAGTGATATTTTAGTTAAATTTAGGTCAACTTTTGCTACTAGTGATTGTACTATACTTAGGTTGTAGACACAATTATTTTACTCTAATCCGATTAATTTTTATCATTGTATTTTTCGAATTTTAAAATTTTAATCTTAACCCAAATGATGACCATTGTAAAGTTAAATTTTGTTATTTTTAAAATCTTATGTGACAAACATTTTATCACATGTGTATTGCCATCAAAGGCTAATATAAGGGGTCACAGTGGCCTTGGCTCCCTTAAAATGATAAAATTGTATTGAAATCCTTCTAAAAAGTATAAGTCACTACAATGGTAAAATTACACTTTGCCCCCCAAAATTTAGAATTCAAAATTTACCCCCCCCTAAAATGATTTTTTGGCTTTGCCTTTGAATACCATATCAACTTACTATTTCCACATAAAACTCACATAAAAGCGATGCCATTTTACCTAATCATTTAACGATTATTACAGGGGTGAAGTCAGGAAAAAAATTTAGGGGGTTGAAATTAAATTGTCTATATCTTTATATTTTTAAATGATTAAATTAAAATTTTATCATTTTTAGGAGGCCAAAGTGAAATTTTACCTTTAATAATTTAAATTTTTTAAAAATTTAAAGGGTTAAAATGATAAATTTTCTATTTTATGAGGGATTGGGGCCCTATCAAGACCCTAAATCAGACTCTGGGTTACTAGATTGAAACTCAAAATTCAAAAAATATAGAAATTAAAAATGATCAAATTAGAGAACATAAACTTAATCCATAATGTACATATAGTAAGAGACTAATACCAAGATTTGACTTAACAAATATAATTACTACAATTTAAATTAGGATTGAAATTTTAAAATTTGAAAAATTATAACAACTACGATTGGCTAAATTAGAATACAATAACTAAATTTACAATTTACCTATAATACAAACATTAATAACAAAGTGGTCCACTTTATTTTATATTTAGCAATGTTTGATAGTTATTACATCTTTTTGTCAGTTTCACTTGGCTGTTTGCTGTAAGAAGAATTTCAGGCCGAAGGAGCCAAGTTCCCTTCTATATACTTTAGACAATTTTCAAATTTTTGAAGCCATAAATGCAAATTCCCCAAATTTTTAAGGAGGCCTTTATATATATAAAAGGAAAATTTTCAAAAAATTTGGGATCCTAAGATAAATTTTCCAAACCTATCTCCTATTATGTTCCTTTGTTGCATGGGGAATAAGAGTAACCAAACGCCAGTACAAACCAATTTACTTGAAGGCTAGAATATGTCTATAGTCCTTGTACTTTTCCAAAATCAGGAATTTTATCTCTATACTTGTATTTCCAAGAATTTAGTCCCTATACTTTTTAGATTTCAAAATTCAGGTCCAACTATTAATACTTTTACATTTTTTGAATTTAGGTCAATTACAACATCTTTTTTAATTACATGACTACTAAGTGAGTAGTTTTTTATATTTCAAAATGTCACAACAACAAATTTAACAAAAAAAAAAATATTGTTAACAGTTGACTTAAATTTTGAAATCTGAAAAATAGAGAGGCTAAATTATAGAAATACAAATATAGGGACAAAATTATTAATTTTTGAAAAGGATAGGGACTGTAGACAAATTTTTAACCTTAATTGAATTAAGCATGTAAGGACAGGTAGATGCCTCGGTTATCTCATATTAAAATCCAAACAAGAAAAAAAGAATCTAACTAGCAATTTTGGCTAATATACAGTCAGATTCTAATCTATCTGATTAACTGAATGGTTTAAATTCAGATTTTCATCCACTTTAGTTTACAAAAATTGACAAATTAGTCCCTCAACTTTAGTTTTTCCAAAATTCAATATCGTACTTTACGAAAAATGAGGAGTTAGTCCAATTGGGTAACCATGTTAAACGTTCTTATTAAATTTCTAACTTGAAAATCAATAGTTCAACAATTTATATGCAAGAAATTAACAAAAATCAATAGTTCAATAATTTATATGCAATAAATTAACAAAAATAAGCGGTTCTAGTTCATGTGTTTACCAACAAACTAATTTATCAGTTTTTATAATGTGCGAAGACCAAGTTTTGACAAATTGAAGGAATTAAGTTCTTAATTTTTATAAAATAGAAGAATGAAATTCAAAATTAAACCAAATCAGGTTCTAGTTGGTGATAGAGGTGTCCATGGGCCGGGTCCAACCAAAATTTTAGGCCCATTTGCTAGACTTGGCCCGACCTAGCCCGAAAAATGGGCCTAAAATTTTTTCCAAGCTCGAACTGAATAAAAATGCTAAAACCCAGGCCCGGCCCGGCCTGGCCGTGTTAATTTTTTAATATATTTTTTAAAAATGTATAATACATCAAAAATACTAAAAATATTACAATAAATGTTTCCAACAAATTAAAAAAACATGTATACTTAAATAACGCTAAAACAAGTGGAACTTAACAAGTAATTCCTCTAAAATAGTAACAAAATTAACAATAAAATAAGAGTTATACAATAAAAACAAAATAGTATCAACATAATAGTAAAATGATAGCAAAATAATGAGAAAACAACAAGAAAAAAACACCAAAATGGTAAAAAAATAGCAACAAAAAAAAAACAGTAATTCTTTGTTTTTGTTGTTGCAAATTCAGACCAAGCTCGGTTCAGAAAAGCTTTACCCGATGTCTGACCCGTTTTCTAAATGGGCATTATTTTTTTGCTCAAATATATTTTTAAAGTATATATTTTTACCCAAATCCTCTCACTTTTCAAGTGGACCTTCGAACTAAATTGAATGACCCCGACCTATAAACAGATCTAATTAATAAGGATCATAAAATAATTTCTCCTAAGTAACTTGCTTAAAATTTAAAAAAATTCCAAACTTAACATACAAACAAGATATGGGCCTTGTTACTTATATACGTGGAGGCATATTGTTGACCATTGCTATATTAAAAACAATATTTATTGATGTTTTAACTTTATTATGATTCTAACCACGTAAATGAGGCAATTTTTAACCCTTAGTGACACATTGTTCACCTACTTGCGATACTTTTGATAAAATAGCTTTAAAATTGTGAGGATTGTTTTCTATATAAAACCCCCACATCTTCATGTTCTTTGGCACCAATCAACAAAGATTTAACAAAAGAAATTCAAGATGAATATTATCAAGAGATTTCCCACTGTTTTTCTTTTCATTTGCTTTGTTTTAATTATCATAGATTGTTTGATGGTTGAAGCAAATACTTGCAAACCCAGTGGCAAGCTTAAAGGGAAAAAGCCTCCGCCGGGGCAATGCGATGATAGTTGTTGTGAAGACGGAAAGTTTTACACAATGTATAAATGTTCACCACCTGTGTCGAGCCATACAAAAGCAAAGTTGACAATTAACAGCTTCGCAGTTGGTGGGGATGGAGGCGGACCATCGGAATGTGACAACCATTACCACTCGGATGATGAACCTATAGTGGCACTTTCAACCGGGTGGTTTAACAACAGAAAGAGGTGTTTGAAGTATATCAAAATCCATGGAAATGGAAAAAGCGTGAAGGCTAAAGTCGTGGATGAATGTGATTCTACAAGGGGATGTGATTCGGAACATGGTTACCAGCCTCCTTGTCCTAACAACCTTGTTGATGCCTCGAAAGCAGTTTGGAAAGCTCTTGGAGTTCCTGAAAATGATTGGGGCTTAATGTATATCTATTGGTCGGACACCGATTGATCTCTTTGACCATATTTTTAATTTCTGTTTGCAGTTGAATAAAAACTTCTTATGTTTTATGATTTATAACGTTAAAATTAATAATAATGTAAAAAGTCATACATTTTATGTTTTATAAAATGTTGAAACAATAATACTTTGTGCCAGGACCTTAGCTATACCATCTCTTTAAGTTTCTTCTTATATTCAAACAACTTTTTGATCTGCTTGTTTTGTTACCATGTTCTATCCTTTGTTTGAGCAACTGTCTGGACAAACCCTTAGACAATAGTCTGGACATGCCTTTAAGATAGCCTACGTGCAATATAAAATTGACACTTTGGACTTTAATCTTCATGATGTGTTACACTATCAGCAAATGATCCCTAGGCCATGCTTTGTTCCATCCTTAATGATGCTGATCGAATTTGGAAAGGAAGAGGAGGAAAGATCAATTTCATCATCTCATACCTTATCATTTTATTTGGAGATTGTTAAGTATGACTCCTATTTCAGTCAAATTTGAGAAGTAATCTTCTAGTTAAACTCTGTTTATTTGTTTCAATCAAACACTGGTTAGTTTATATTATTTTATTATTATTTGACCTATGAATTTAGCCTATAAATAGGCTCTTTTACAACCTTAGAAAATACACTCATTAGATATTAGAACTCATAACACATTTAGAGAATTTTGTGTTTACGTTTTGAGGGTTCTTTATTTTCAGGTTTTCGGGGTTTAGTTTTTATCTCCATCTTTTGCACTATTCGTTCTTTTGCCATTATAGTAAAATTACCTTTGCCCGTAGTTTTTTATCCTCTTTGGAGGGGTTTTTTCCACGTTAAATTTGTGTGTGTTCAATTTTTTAATTTATTCCGCTATTTTTTATTGTTACTTAATCAGGTCGATCCTAACAAGTGGTATCAAGAGCTAGTTCAATTTTCATAGATCAACCCATTCAGATATGGCAGCAACAAGGTTTGAAATTGAGAAGTTTGATGGTGAGACAAATTTCAATCTGTGGCAAGTTCGGATGATGGAAATTCTAGTTCAATCCGGTTTGAAAAAGGTTGTTACCGGGAAAAAGCCTGAGAATCTAAATAAAACAGAATGGGAAGAGCTTGATGAAAAGGCTTTGTTTGCAATCCAATTGTACCTCGTGAATACGGTATTGCAGGAGGTATTGATGGAGAAAACCTCATCCACCTTATAGAAAAAGTTAGAAACTCTTTATGCGACTAAGTCTCTGGCTAACCGTTTAGTGTTGAAACAACGTCTATTTATGTTTCGCATGAACGAATGTGAGCTTCTTAGAGATCACATCAGTCAATTCATTACTCTTTTAAATGATTTAAAGAATGTTGAGATTCATATTGACGATGAAGATCAAGCTATGCTATTATTGTGCTCTTTACCCCCTTCATACAAGTCTTTTAGGGAGACCCTGATTTATGGCAGAGACAAACTCTCGTTCAAAGATGTGAATGGTCATTTGTTGAGTAGAGACAAACTCGACAATGAGCTGCATTTGGATAGCAAGGCAGATAGGCAAGCTTCCATTTTGATAACATCAAAAAAACAAGACAAAAGGTGTCGCTATTGTAAAAAGTTAGGTCACGTCAAAGCAGATTGTTATAAACTGCGAAATAAAAGAGCTGCTGAGAGTAACGAGGAAGATGTAGCTGGTGCTAATTTGGTCGATGAAAGCGGTAATGATTTCTTGTTAGTGTCAATTAGCGATAACTCCAAGCTCACGTCCGAATGGATCCTAGATTCAAGATGTTCTTTCCACATGTGTCCCAATAGAGAATGGTTCTCCACATACAGTTCAATTGAAGGTGGAGTTGTGTGCATGGGAAACGATTCATCTAGTAAGGTAATTGGTATTGGTACTGTTAAAATTAGGATACAAGATGGGATGATTAGGACGCTCTCAAATGTCAGGTATGTACCTGATTTACGAAAAAATCTCATCTCCTTGAGTATTTTAGACTTGAAAGGATGCGGAATCAATATCGAGTCCAGCGGCATTAAAGTATCTCATGGAGCTCTTGTTTTGTTAAAAGGTAAAAGAACCGCGATCTTTATATTCGGAAGGTTCTACGATGGATGAGGTGAAATCGGACGTCCTCGTCCGCATTCTGAGTCGAAGTCAACTCATTTAGAGCGGAGACAACTTGATCATAGGAGGGAAAAAGGTATGACCGTTTTGTTGAAGAGAGGTTCTCTTTTGGATGCAGGTTTCGAAAAGTTAGGGTACCGTGTTCGTGAAAATCAAACCCGGGTTAGTTTTGATTTGGCAGTGTACAAGTCGAAGGCTAGAAGTCTTCCAGTTTCTAAGCACAGATTCGACTCAGTTAATTCCCTGCATGGTTCAAGATAGGCTCGTGGCGGGCTTTGGCAAAGATGGCATTGTGGAAATATGAGTCAAGGTGGAGATTTGTTAAGTATGACTTCTATTTCAGTCAAATTTGAGAAGTAATCTTCTAGTGAAACTCTGTTTATTTGTTTCAACCAAACACTCATTAGTTTATATTATATTATTATTATTTGACCGATGAATTTAGCCTATAAATAGGCTCTTTTACAACCTTAGAAAATATACCCATTAGATATTAGAACTCATAACACATTTAGAGAATTTTGTGTTTACATTTTGAGGGTTCTTTGTTTTCGGGGTTTAGTTTTTATCTCCATCTTTTGTACTCTTCGTTCTTTTGCCATTATAGTAAAATTATCTTTGCCCGTGGTTTTTTATCCTCTTTGGAGGGGTTTTTTCCACGTTAAATTTGTGTGTGTTCAATTTCTCAAGTTATTCCGCTATTTTTTCTTGTTGCTTAATCGGGTCGATCCTAACAGAGATCAAACTGGTTGTTTTACTTGGATATGAAGAAAGATATGAGATAAATATTCAATATAATTCAAGAGATAAATTCAACTAGTAACTTATTGTTTTAAGCTTATCAAAAAGATGCTTGAAGAGTTTTTGTATTAGCCTATATATAGGTTGTTGGTAAACTACATCTTGGGTGGTTATCTAATGCATTTTGGGTGCTTTTGTAAAATGTTTTTTTTGATATTTTGATTTGTACTTTTGCACTCTTGTATCAGGCATTTTATTAGAGAGTTTTTGAAATTTGTAAGTGAGGTTTTGGGTGAGCGGATTGTAACAATTGTGGTAATTATTAATCCGGACGATAAGTGAGTCGAATGATTGTTGAATGAAATCATTCATTAAGTAAGGCTCTACAAACGTAGGATTGTTGATCCACCTATTCCTCATTCTTTTATTGCTTACTTTAAATTATCTTCTTCCAACTTTTGTCTGAACATCAGTTGGGATATTGAGTTAGGACAGTTCTAACTTTTGTCTGAATATCAATTAGGAGATCTTTTCGGGGCAAGGAACAAACTAACTTGTGCTTTTTCAATTGGTATCAAAGCGGGCATCAAAAGTTGTTTAAATGTGATCCTCAATTTGATTTGCAACCATAAAATCCATAAAGGAACGTAGTTCAATTACTTGACCTTGTTGCTACTTGGTTCAGAAAATTATGCACATTGGAAGGCTTGCATGAGGATTTTCATCATTTTTATTGATGAAGCTGCCTAGGAAGCTTTTGAAGAAAGGTGGACTCGACTTATTGTGACTGTTGCTGATGGCACCATATAGCATGAAAGCTTCATAAACAAACAAATTTGAGACAAGATGGTGCATAGTTGGGTAAAAAGTTGCCTTTTGATATAATTTGTGGTAATGTTGACCCACCACTAATTATTTTTCCTCATAATTATATGTATATTCTTTGGTATGATTATAATGTGGCTGAATTTTTTATCAATTTGGGTGCATGAAGGACGGCATGATGCAAGGGAGTTTTATTTTTTTTTAAAATCTCTTAAAGTGGAACAAGCATGGATGGCAATAATGGAGCATTGGTTGAATTTTAAAACATGAAGAAACAAAACAAGAATGGGTGATGGCACTTCCAAGCATTGAAGCATGGGATAACCAAATGGAAGCAAGTGGACGACATGGGAAATGATATTAAATTCTTTAAAATTTGGGTGCATTGGCTGAACATTCAGCCCTCCAATTTTGTTTGAACATTCAGCCTTCAATTTTGTTTGAAAAAGAATAAGCCGAAACCTCTTAGCCATATCTCTTCTCCTTTCTTACGTGTTGGACATTTCTTCATTTGGTTGAATCTGTGCTCTAATAGTTTGGCTGAATAACACATCCTTGCCAACTAATCTTTAGCCTTAAGTTGAATCGGTGGAAGTCGGATCTACCATCGATAGGTTGCTCTTCTCTATTCGTTGACCTTTGGAAGTAATGGTGCCGACGATCAAGAAGGTTTAGTCCTTACCGTAATCAGGTGTGTAATCCCGTACCCTTCCGAATACATGTTTGAAAATGGTGTGTATAATACATGTTTGAAAATGGTGTGTAATCTCATACCTCTCTAAATGTTTGCATGAAATGTTCTGTGAATCGGTCGAAAGACTGAAAAGACAAAAACTAGCATCTATGGCCACTCGGGCGTACGTGTGTTCGAAGTGGTAACTATATTTTGTAACAAAACAGTTTTGGTTAGCAGCAGTGATGTGATTTTGAAAAATCACCAAAAATAGTGAAAATTGAATTAGAAAGTGAAGGAGATATGGATTGAAAGATAATTGAGTCTATTTTCTTATAAAAGAAACGGAGCAAGCAAAGGATTTTATTTTGATATTTTTATATTTTTGTGAGACTGGTTCAGAGTGATTTTGAGATCCCCTATTCTGACTTGGAAAAATCACTATAAATTGTAGAAAAATAATTACGGGACATGGTTTATATTATTAGAATCCTTAGTGAGTCTATTTTTATTTGGATCAAACGAAACCAGTATTTGAGTTCTGTACAATAAGATATCTAAGATTTTGTGAAGAGAGGGCAGAACTGTCAAACAGTGAAACAAGGGATACTTTGAAGAATAAACTGTACTAATTGGCTAAGCCAAAAATTTTGGAAAAATTACAGTAAGAAGTTATATGAGTCTAGTTTCAGGGAAAATTACGGATCTAAATTTTAAGTTTCCCAACTCGAGTTATAGTCAGTTTAGTCGATGACGCCTTGAGATGGACAGATTTTGATTTTTATGCCCTAAATTAGTAATTAAGCCTAGGTTGTGAAAATTACCATCATACCCTTAGAGGGTAAATTACCGAATTACCCTTAGTGGGTACGTTTACCGAATTATAAAAATGCCCTTACGGGCTGAATTACGAAATCTCCCTATGGACCGAATTACGAAAATACCCTTAATGGGCCAATTTGATAAATTGCTATATGGGTCAATTTGGTGAATTGCTATATGGGAAAATTTGAAAAACTGCTAGATCGATATATGGGCCAAAAATTGCTAGATTGATATATGGGCCAAAACTGCTAGATCGATATATATGGGCCAAAACTGCTAGATCGATATATATGGGCCAAAATTGCTAGATCGTTAAATGGGCTAAATTGCTATTTTGACTAACGGGCCAAATTGATAACTTGTAATATGGGCTTTTTGTTGAAATTTACCTTATGAATATATTGTTATGCAATATATATATACATGATTGCATGGGTTGGGATAATTGACGAAGAGAAGAAAGGCCTGTTGCCAAAATCTAGTTCGGTGGCTCTGTCACAAATATTTTAAATGGCTTAATGCCTCTAGTTCGGTGACTTTGTCACAATCTAGTTCGGTGGCTCTGCCACAAATATTATAATTGGCTTAATGCCTGCTATTGGTGTGTTAGCGGGGTGGGTTGACTTGATCCCCACAGGTGTGTTGGTTGGTACGGGTGGTGTGTAGCGGATGGAAATTAGGTTTGGTTGGGAATTGCATATCACATGCATTTTTTTATATATATTTGATTTATATGTATTGTACAATTGTAAATGGGCTCAAGCCCAACTAATTGCTTAAATGTTTTTGGCCCAGTGAACACGGTAAGTGGGTTACACATTGAGTTCTAAGTAACTCACCACGTTTTCCTTACCCTTCTCAGGTAATAATAATTGATGGAGGCTTGGGCCGGGGATGACTTCGTGTGGAGGCCATACTACGAATGATGAGTTACAAAAACTTTGAACTTCTTTTAAGTTTTTTTTTTTATCTAAGTACTATTTCAATTGCGATGTAATAAGGCCTCTGGTATTATTTTTATGGATTTTTATTCGTGGATGGATTTTAATATGTTTTAGTTACTTAAATGGGGCTGTTTAACTCTTATAAATGTTTTCTTAAACTTACGTATAAAAATGGTTTTTTCTTAAATATCACTTACTAGTAAAATTCCCGTGAAAACTCTTTTATAAATTTATTTCAACCAATTATTTAAGTTTTTAACCAATTATTTCTCTAAAAATCAAATTGTAAACTCTCATGTTTTAAAAGTAATGGTTTTCAAATAAATCTCGATTTTTGATAAACTCCATCTTCAAAATCATTTTGAAAAATTGTTTTCATTAAAAGCATTAATGACTGGACGTAATTTCGAATTGTGTGGCATGCCAAGTCTGGTCTTAACGCATAGGCCGGGTTTGGGGTGTTACAAGGCTGCTCATGAAAATTCACAAGCTCTAAATGTCATATTCAGTGTAGTTAACTTGGATCAACTTAAAGTCATTTTTGTGTGTGAATCTGCTAAGGAGGAATGGACAATCTTGCAAAACTAACATAAAGGAAATAATACTCTGCGCATGTCAAAACTTTAATTTTTAATCAGCAGTTTTGAAAATCTAAGAATGCATGAATATGAGTCTATTTCTGAATTTTATGCTAGGTTATGTGATATCTCTAATAAGGCTTTCTGTCTTATTGGACTTTTTTTTCTAAAAAAAACTAGTGAGAAAAATTTTAAGGTCCTTGTCGAAACACTTTGCAATCAAGGTTACAACAATTAAGGAAGCAAAGGATATCACCACTCTTTGAGTTGGATGTGTTAATTGGTTCATTTAAAACCTTTGAGTTGAACTTAAAGGAAGCAAAACGTAACAAAATGAGACCCGAAAAGAACATTGCTTTCAATGTTCAAAAGGTTGTTTCAATAGTAGAACAAACAACAGAGGTTATTGATGATATCAAGGAGCAATTATCTTTGCTCATATATACCATAACGAGATTCTCTAAGAAGAGTGTAAAATTAAATTTTAGTGGAATAATGAAGACTCACATAAAGGAGGGAAATTTACGGCCAAAGAAAAAGGTTGTTCAATGCTATAAATGCAATGAATTTGATCACAATATAAAATCTTTCAAAAATTATGAACTAAATAAAAACTCTTCAAAATTAAAGAAGATTAAAAAGAAAAAAAATGTAAAAGTTACATAAATTTGATCACTTTATTATTAGAATCGCTTTCTATTAACTCCGTTTAAAAAATAATGACATGACTTTTACATTTTCATATGTCATTATTTGACTATTATGTGGCTGTACACATTAGAATATAGGTATCAAACTAAACCTTGAACCCTTGCCAACAACTCAAAGCATTCTTATGGTTTACTTTTTTTAATCAAATGACATGTCATATGCATATACTAATGTGTATGGATATATAACAAAACAACCAAATAATGACATGTAAAATAATGCTAAAGAAAAAAATTACCTAAAAGATTAAAAATGAATAATTCGAATAGTAGATGGAATAATTTTATATACTTTAAAAGTTCTTTTAAATTTTTTAAAAATTTTGAATAGTTTTTACTTTTTGTAATTTTGGAATTTTTTATAATTTTATAAAATAAAATAATGACATAACAACTATGAAATGTACATAGACCGTCACACAGTCAACCGCATCAATATATTTTGTGATTTCTAACAATTTTATTAAATTTTAGTATAATTTGTTTAATTTGACAACACATAGAAGGTAGGAAACAAATAGAAAAAGAGTTGGGGACAAATTGGAAAAAAAAAATTGTAAAAGTTGAGGGTTTAATTTGTGGTTATACTTAATTTTGAAATGGAGCTAACAAAATAGTATAAAAACAGAAGGATTAGATCCGCAAATTTGATAAATACAAAGACTATCATCAAAATTTAACCTCGTTTCATTTGTGATTTTTTTTTAATCAATAGGAAGCTTTCAAAGCTCCATACAAGTGAACAAGAGCAGTAACTCCAAATAAGATTGACAAAAAAATATAAATGTGAAGGGCTAAATTTGAAATTATTCTAAAAGAAATTAAGGTCAGTCTGATAATTAGAATATAATTTAGGGATTATTTTATTATTTTACTATTACACTGGTTGCAAAAGCTTTTACATCTACAATGATTTGTTTTATTTCTCTCTCAAAAGTCACCTCCAAAGATAGATACATACATGCATACAACTAATGGAAAATAGAGGTAAAACACCATCAAATTTCATGTGCATGACAAGGTGTAAACTAGAATTAATCCACTTCTTTAACCTTGGGTCCTGCACCGGAGCCTCCAGAGCCAGTTCGAGCACCACCCATGGGCACATCATCACCACTACCTTGGTACATCTTAGCAATAATGGGATTGCATAATCCTTCAAGTTCCTTCAATTTGTCTTCCAATTCATCAACCTCAGCCAATTGGTTCCTATCAAGCCATTCAATGGTTTCATCAATGGCTTTCTCCATCTTCCCTTTATCTGATGGATCAAGTTTCCCAGCAATCTTGTCATCTTTAATGGTGTTCCTCATATTATAAGCATAATTCTCAAGTGCATTCTTAGCTTTAACCTTCTTCTTCACTTGTTCATCTTCAGCTTTATACCTATCTGCTTCTTGTACCATTCTTTCAATCTCTTCTTTACTTAATCTTCCTTTATCATTAGTTATTGTGATCTTGTTCTTCACTCCTGCTGTCTTGTCTTCTGCAGACACGTTCAAAATCCCATTTGCATCAATGTCGAAACAGACATTGATTTGCGGCACACCTCTCGGTGCTGGTGGGATACCGGTCAGCTCAAATTTACCTAGCAAATTATTTTCTTTAGTTCTTGCCCTTTCACCTTCATACACTTGAATCAAAATCCCCGGTTGATTATCAGCATAAGTAGAAAAAATCTGTTCTTTTTTAATCGAAATTGTTGTATTCCTCAGAATCAACACCGTCATCACACCGCCGGCAGTTTCAATACCAAGACTAAGAGGTGTAACATCAAGAAGAAGCAAATCTTGTACTTTATCATCCCCTTCGCCACTTAAAATAGCAGCTTGTACAGCAGCACCATAAGCAACTGCTTCATCAGGATTTATACTCTTACAAAGTTCCTTACCATTGAAGAAATCTTGTAAAAGTTGTTAAACTTTAGGAATCCTTGTCGACCCACCGACAAGAACAACCTCATTAACTTGACTCTTATCAAGTTTAGAATCTTTAAGACATTTCTCAACAGGTTCCATACATTTCCTAAACAAATCCATGTTCAGTTCTTCAAACCTAGCTCTTGTAATAGTGGAATAAAAATCAATACCTTCATATAACGAATCAATTTCAATGGTGGTTTGAGAAGTAGATGACAATGTCCTCTTTGCCCTTTCACAAGCAGTCCTTAGCCGTCTCAACACCCTTGCATTACTACTAATATCCTTCTTATGCTTCCTTTTAAACTCTTGTACAAAATGATTCACTAACCTATTATCAAAATCCTCTCCGCCGAGGTGAGTATCACCGGCAGTGGCTTTAACTTCGAAAATCCTTTCTTCAATCGTCAACAATGAAACATCAAAAGTACCCCCACCGAGATCAAAGATCAAAACTTTTTTTTCACCAGAATGTTTCTTATCCAAACCATAAGCAATAGCAGCAGCAGTTGGTTCATTAATGATCCTTAAAACATTAAGTCCAGCAATGGCCCCAGCATCCTTCGTAGCTTGTCTTTGTGAATCATTAAAATAGGCAGGGACTAAAATAACAGCATTTTTCACAGTTTGACCCAAATAAGCCTCAGCAACCTCCTTCATTTTAGTCAACACCATTGAAGATATCTCTTCTGCAGCAAACTGTTTCTCTTTACCTTTATAAGTAACCACAATCATTGGCTTATCACTAGGACCAGCAGCCACCTTGAATGGCCAATGCTTCATATCGCTTTGCACTGATGGGTCAGTGAACCGACGACCAATGAGACGTTTAGCATCGAACACAGTGTTTGGAAGGTTCATAGCGACTTGGTTCTTGGCTGCATCACCAATGAGCCGCTCGGTGTCAGCGAAGGCTACGTAACAAGGAGTGGTGCGGTTGCCTTGATCGTTGGCTATTATCTCCACTCGATCATTTTGCCACACCCCAACACAACTGTATGTGGTTCCGAGGTCAATCCCGATCGCTTTTCCTTCAGCTTTGGTCGCCATTGTTGATAAACAAACAGTAGGTACAAGAAGAAACTAAACTGAATGGTTTTGAGAGATTCTTTTTGTTTAGTCAACTTGGGTCTGCTGAATATTTCTGGTTGAAGAGCTAATGGGGAAGAGGGGTGGTATTTTATACATGAAACAATGGGAATAAGCAAGAAATTAGCAGAGAAATGTAGAAAGTAATGGAGATTTGAAGAAGAAACGAAAGAAGACAGACCAGGTCAGGGTGATAAAGCTGGAGAATTCTGGAATTACTAGAACCCACTAAGACTCTGTTAGTTCAAAAGTAATTGTTTATGGTGATTTAATAGGTTAAATCAAAAGCACATTTTACTATTAAAAAATAATAAAAAATTATATTTTAATTGATATTTTATATATTTTATAACTAAATTTTAAATCTAAAAATATTTTTATTATTATTTAAATTAAATTTAGGCCGGGTCAGGCCGACTCGAGGTGCAAAAATTCTTATTCAAGCTCAGTCTTAGTTGGGCTGGGACTATTGGGCTGAATGGGCTATCTAACTTTGGGACAGGTCTAATTTTCAAGAACTAATTTGGACAATAAAAAAAGTTTAAGCTCCAATGCGGGAACAATTGCTAAGTTTAGGGTCTAACTTAAATAAAAAATTTAGGCCCCAATATGGGAAAAGTTGCCAAATTCAAACCCTAAAAAGTGATTTAACCCTTTTTTTTTATTTAAAATGTGTTGTTAGTATCTATACTTGTATAGAATTCATACTTTAAAACATAATAATTAAATAGTCCTATATTTTCAATTTAAAAATCCTAATTTAATCATTATTGTCGCCAGTAGATTTTGTCAAAATTTGTCAATATATTTATATTCTATCAATCATATGTCACGTCATATGAGGATAGTTTAATCAAAATTTTAGGTTAACAAATTTGATAGAAAAAAATTTAATTTTAATGACTGAACTGAGAGTTTTAAATAAAAAATAGAAGGAATTATATTTTAACTTTCTAAGTACAAAGACTAACATTTAAATTTTGTCAAAATATAAGGATTAACATACAGATTTTAACCTTTTTCTAATACTTACTGGATTTTTTTTTGACTGTTTGACTCGTTTGTTGTAAGAAGACTTTAAGGCCCAAGCAGCCATGTCCAAAAGGTCCAAGTTTCCTTCTATATTAGCAATTTGGGTAAATATATATTTTTGGCTTCAAGGTTCAAATTGCTACCCAAGGTTTTTTTTAGTCCAATTAAGTACCTAAACTTAGCCTTAAGGTTCAATTTGGTACTTAAACTTTTTTAGGATAAATATCAAAACTATATATGAACACCAATCCAATATGTAATCTGATAAGAGGGAAAATAATTCTCATTTGTGTTCTTTATATTTTTGCGAGTGTTGGAGCTCAAACATGCAGGCCTAGTGAAAAGATAAGAGGGGAAAATCCTCCGTCAGAGCAATGTAATCCTAAAAATGACTCAGATTACACAATGTATAAGTTTTTACCACTTGTACCAAGTAGTACAAAAGCAACATTGACAATTAACAACTTCAAGGTTGGTGGAGATGGCGATGGACCGTCAGAATGTGACAATCAACACCACTCGGATAATGATCTTGTAGTGGCACTTTCGACTAGGTGGTTTAACCACGGAAAAAGGTGTTTAAAGTATATCAACATTTGTGGAAATGAAAAAAGTGTGAGAGCTAAGGTTATGGACGAATGTAATTCTACGATGAGATGTGGTTTTAACAATGATTACTAGAGTCCTTATCCTAACAATATTGTTGATGCCTCGAAAATAGTTTGGAAGGTTCTTGAAGTTTCTGAAAGTGATTCGAGTGAAATGGATATCTATTAGCCAAACACCCCGATTGATTTCTTTAACTCTGTTTTCAATGTTTATTTGCATTAGGATAAATATGTTGGAAAAAATGGATACTTTGGAAGTTTTGAGGCATATTCTCGATTAGTAAAGGTGGAGATTTGAATCATAAAACTATGGTTTTATATTCTACTCCATGAGATCTTTACAGCGATATATCATATGCTCAAAATGGTTGAGTGATGAATGAGAAATTGATGCTTAAAGTAAGCCACTTGTGAACTAAGTTGAGGAAAATGAAAAGCTTAGTCCTACATTGGTTAGATATCAAAAATGGAATATGTTTATGGACGAATGTAATTCTACAATGAGATGTGATTTTAACAATGATTACTAGCCTCCTTATCCTAACAATATTGTTGATGCCTCGAAAATAGTTTGGAAGGTTCTTGAAGTTTCTGAAAGTGATTCGAGTGAAGTGGATATCTATTAGCCAAACACCCCGTGTAACACCCCTTACCCGAGACTGTTGCCGGAGTCGAGCACGAGGTATTACTAGACTTAACTACTAATTTGGAGCATAAAAATTGAAACTGTCCATCTGCATCATGTTGACTAAATTGACTATAAATCGAGTTGCGAAACTCAAAATTTAGATCCGTAAATTTTCCTTGAAAATAGACTTATATATATTCTTACTATAATTTTTTCAGAATTTTTAGTATGGCCAATTAGTACATTTTATTCATTAAAATTTCCCCTGTTTCATTGACTGATGGTTCTAACCTCTCTTAACCTAAATTCAAATATCTCATTGTACAGTTTTCATCTGTTGTTCCCACTTATATCTATTGAAAATAGACTCACTAAGAAATCTATACATATAAATTATAACTCATAATTATTTTTTTACAATTTTTAATGATTTTCTAAAGTCAAAATAGGGGACTTCAAATACCATCCTGACCCTGTCTCACTAAAATTCAAATATCACAGAATATAAAATTCCTTTGCCTACCCTGTTTCTTTCAAATAAAAATAGACACAATAATCTTTAATTATATATCTTATTCACTTTCTAATTCCATTTCTCCTATTTTTGGTTATTTTTCAAAATCACATCACTGCTGCTATTCAAAAACTGTTTCATTGCAAAATATTGTTAACTAGTTTATAACATCTTTACTCCATCTCATTTAAACTCTATACATGCCATATAAATCTTTAAACATCAAACAAAAGCTACAGAAATTGATCTGGATAGTGAGCTTTGTTGTGATGATCCGATCGACCAACTTCTCTTTAATTCAATCTACATAAAAATATCAAACACACACAAGTAAGCTTATTGAAGCTTAGTAAGTTCATAGGTTTAAAAGTAATGCTTACCAAACATAATAGTTTCAAACAATAACAAAGCATTTACTATAGTTCCCTGCCATTCACAACCACTGTTATGATACTTCACATAGTTGAGCTCAACATTAACAACTACTCAATCTCTTTCAATAGGTTCATACCTCTTGTATTACTTATTATCAAATTAGGAAACATCTTACGAATTGAGTACGTCGTTGCTCAGTGCCACGTTACACAACTCAGTATGGTTTTCCTTATTGAAACACCATACCTACATTTCACAACTCGGTATGGGAAATGCCATACCTACTTTCTTAACTCAGTATGGTTAATACCATACCTACGTTTCGCAACTCAGTATGGATGATACCATACCTACATTTCACTACTCAGTATGGATGATACCATACCTACATTTCACACTTTGCCATGGATCAACCATGGCCTTTCCCGTCAATTCATCACATGTCACGATACGAACGTACTCAATCCTGCGTTTTTCCTAATTTGAATTACCACATTTATTCTTTTATTTTATCAAAATTTTCACAATCCCACAGCAAATTCATATTTAATAACACATTATATCGTTCAATAATTCACAAATAAACATTACCCGATTGATTTGTAGAAGATATTGAAATTTAGAGACTATTCCGCAACTTTTTCTTTTCCTCGTTCTTCTTTGGATTCTTGATCTATAATGAAAAATATTTTCACTCATTAGCATTTATTTCATTTCTATCTTACTTCATAATTTATGCTCTTCAATTTTTGAAATTTCACTTTTACCCCAAAATTTACAATTTTTACAATTTAGTCCCTACTCATTTCACCCATCAATTAAACTAATTTTTCCCAATTAACACTTTATTTTATCATTATAAACTATTTCACAACCTTTGATATTCTTAATTTCAACACCAACCTCTAATTCACAACTTTTTCACAATTAGGTCCTAAATACCATTTTCTATCAAACTCACTTAATAAAACCACCTTAATATGAAATTAGAATTTAAATTTCATAATAATTCATCATAAAATTCCCTTACTCAGCCAGGGTAACTTCTAATTTCACCCACCAAATCAAAAACTAATGAATTCTATAAGTGGACCTAGTTGTAAAAGTCATAAAAACATAAAAATTATCAAGAAAAAACAAGAATTAAACTCCAATGATGTAAAAATATGAAAAACCAGCTTTCTCCAGACCTCCTATGGCATTTTGGTTGAGAAAATATGAAGAGATCTCTAGATTTTTCAATTTTGTCCTTATTTTATATGTTAAAATGGTAAAATTTCCAATTTTGCCCTTATTTTCCTTATTTTTCTGATGATTTTCTTGCCCTTGCCGTCCAACCTATTCACTTTTGGTCTTAATTTCCCTTTAAATCCTCTTTATTTTAACACTTGTGCTATTTAATCCTTCTAGCAAATTTTGCATTTGTTACAATTTAGTCCTTTTTGTTTAATTGACTACCCAAATGTTTAAATTTCTCAACCAAACTTTAATACTAACTTAATGACACTCCATAAATATTTATAAAAATATTTATGGCTTGGTTTTCAAATTTGAGTCTCAATACTTCGTTTTTTTGACCTATTTAACATAATAAATTCTTTTAATTCACCAAATTAACCAATTCACAAATTCTTCTAAATTCTTACTTGACTCATAAATAGTAAATTACTATCTTATTCAATCTTACTTGTCGGATTTAATGATCTCAAATCACCATTTTCGACACCACTGAAAATTAGGCCGTTACACCGTGATTGATTTCTTTAACTCTGTTTTCAATGTTTATCTGCATTAGGATAAATATGTTGGAAAAAATGGATACTTTAGAAGTTTTGAGGCATATTCTCGATTAGTAAAGGTGGAGATTTGAATCATAAAACTATAGTTTTATATTCTACTCCATGAGATCTTTACAGCGATATATCATATGCTCAAAATGGTTGAGTGATGAATGAGAAATTGATGCTTAAAGTAAGCCACTTGTGAATTAAGCTAAGGAAAATGAAAAGCTTAGTCCCACATTGGTTAGATATCAAAAGTGGAATATGTTTATATATGAGAACCAACTTGATGATTATTGAATGATTAAACTAATGTTCTCCTTCATGTGCAAAAGTTTGCAAATCCAAGCTTATTGAGGTTGGGGGAGCACACCCACAACGTGGGTGATGGGAAATGTTTGAATTGATTGGGCTTGGGCTTGTGGATGTTTTCCTTATTTTCCAAGTTTTCGTGATATTTTTTCCCTGCTTATTTTCCAATCTGTTTTCCGATGATACAAAAAGGCGAGACTATTATTCGTTGATCACTACTGTCATGCTCATCTTGTTGTTATATCTTGGGAGACAATCGGCCACCGTTTCTCCAGCACCAAATGAGCGGCCGAATCTGTCTTAAGGAGACTGTCTATACAGGCCTCAACTACCAGTATAATATTTCAATTTAATTTTATTTTCTGTTTTCCAGTTTTTTATATACTGTTCTTGTTCGATCTTGCTATTAATATGAAATGTCATATTACTGTTATTTTACTAACGTTTGTGCCACAAAATATTTCTAATTTCTTGCGTGTTTTAAGTTAATGTTAAATTAATTAAAATTATGTCTTAAATCTTACTTTTAATTAAATCAAACATTTCCAAATTATATTCTAAATTTTAAATTGGTAATTAAATTTTAAAGTTTTTTAATTGAGTCCTAAAAAGGCTTGTATTTTTTCAACCATATCCTTCTGTCACGAGGCTAGAACTTTAGCTCGCAATCCGTGTGGCCTTAGGCAAATTATTCGCTCCAAAAATGCCTAAGTTAGCCTAACTTCCAACAATTGAGGATTCAAATAGAATTCCTACAAGGCACCAACGCAAAGCGAAAGAACTCAAGATGAACAAACTTTGAAATATAAGAATAAAGCCACAGAAAAGCTAAAAACACAAGAGAGAGTTTTGAGTGAATGCTCTCAAGAATTTTATTACTCAATGAAGTGATTTACAATTAGGGGGCCTTTATTTATAGTTGAGCCCTCTCCAAATTCAACGGTACAAATTAAAGTACATTAACGGCTAAGATTAAACCTTATGGACAACTCAATTTTGACGTGTTAAAACAATATACAATGCTATTAACATATAAAAGAATATTTTTTTTCTTTTTAATTCAAGTAGTTCACACGTTAAGTACACACATGTTTGTGATTTAATTAACATATTTTAAATATGTTTCACGTTAGATTTGAGCTAACATTCAACACTCAAGCTAATGGCGAGGTTTATAGAAAAATCTAATCAATACAATATTGATATTTTGATGATTCAATTTAAATAATTTAAAATTTGAAATCAATTTAAAATTTCGACAATAATTTAAAGACATCAAAAAACCTGTCAAGCATAAATTGACATGTAGATGCCTTGGAGATGAATATGCTACAAATCAAAGCTCATATAGTAATGTTTTATTAGTGTTGTTTTCGAGTATTTAATTTAGGCAAATATATGCTTAGTCAGATTGATCCCTTTCAATGTTTACATATTCTGTTAATTTGATCTTCATTATATATATAAAAAAAATCAACAATTTTAACCGCAATATTTACACATTTACAAAAATGTTAGAGATTAAATCTGTTAAATTGTGATCATCCCGAAACCAGCACTTCTCTCCACCATCCTCTCCTCCCGAATGATAACCATTATCAAAGAGTATCCAAATACAAACTTAATTTATTTGCGAGGAATTGTTAGCTTCCACGTTCAAATGAGCATACATAGCTGTTAGAGAAAATATTATAGATAACTAATATAACACTTTAATTAAGTGGTCAGGATGGCGGAGTGGTCTAAGGCGCTAGCTTCAAGATCTTATCCTTTGTGAGGGCATGGGTTCAAATCCTTCTTCTGACATTTTTTTTTCTAATTTTTCCTTCTAACGGGCCGGGGCTTCATTGAGTTCTTTTTCTTTTCTTCTCACCTTTGCTTCTAATAACGGGCCTTACCATTGGGTGTTAAAGAAATTGAATAAATGAAAATGTTATGTTAAATTCTACAATTAGTCCCTATATTTTTTTTGTTTTGAGCAATTTAAATTTTTTTATGTTTTTTAACTTATTTTTTCTTTATTTTCTATTCTCCTCCGCTTCTCCCTCTATTTTCCTCCCTTTTCCATTTTTTAACATAGTTTTTTTTATGTATTCCATTTGTTAAAACTAGTCCCTATACTTTTATTTTGGTATTGGGTATTTCCTATACTTTATGTTTAATCTTCCTTTTAATTAGTTTTTCTATGTTATAAGAAATAGAGAAAGGAGGAAAATAGAGGGAGAAGCAAAAGAGAATGGAAAATAAAGGAAAAAATAAGAAAGTTAAAAAAACATAAAATAAAATAATTAAATTGTTCAAAACGAAAAAATATAGGGAGCAATTGTATAGTATAACCCAAAATTTTCATTTGAAATGATGATTTAACGTGCTACATCAGCTTACCGTTACACTGCTAACGACAATTAACAGCTCAGTGACTAAAATGTTACAACACGATAACGTAAATGATCAAAATGTAACATTTCAAACATAAGTGACTAAAATGTAACTTGAGGCAAACAAAAATGACTATTTTGATAGTTTACCCACAAATATATTATATGCTTTGATTCTTTTAACAAATCATATACATTGATTAAAATACAAATTAATCATATACATAGTATAAACTTTTCATTTTAATCATAATATATTTTCATGTTTGTACAAACTTAGAAATGAAGCCTTTTTGGACTATGTTGTTTAGTGATGTTTGGAAGTACTTTTTCCGAGGCTGAGTCCAATAAAATACAAATTTACCCTTAATATTTACACATTGTGTAATTTTATCTTCTTCTTTTTTCTTTTTATCTTTTTGCTTTTTGTTGTAACTCTTTCACCTAAAAAAACTAAAAATTTAGCAACAAAATTTGATAAAACAATATAAAAAAAAAAAACCAAAACCAAAATCATATGAAATAATTTTAATTTTTTCTCATTCTTTTTAAATTAACCTTCAATGTCACAAAGAAAAACAAAACTGCAAAAAATATCAAATTACATAATGTGTAAATGTTTAGGGTTAAAATTGTTATTATGCCAATTTTAAAAGTTAACAAGTTTAAGGGAGAGCAATTTTCAATTTTACCTGAAAAAACTGACCCATTTGGTTTTTTTTTTTTTAATTTAGTTGGGTGGGGCAGGTTGGTTGGTTTTTATCTCGATTTAATTGGTTAATTCGACCAATTATCGATTTTAGAATCTTGAAACTAAATCGGTTGAAAAATTGACTTATTTTATATTATTTTTAAATTATTTAAAATATATTTATTTTTTATAATTTATAATATATAATCTATATAACCCAATAACCCAACCCAATAACCCAAGGTCAGTTAACCCAAAAAGTCAATCAAATCAAAGTCGGTTCGATTTAGTGACTATGCCCTGACATGCATGCACCGAGGCAGAGAATCAACACAAAATTATCAAAATTAAAGCAACTTATCTGTAAGTGTGACAAGTCAGTTGTAATATTTGTGTTACAATGAAATATAAAGTATTCCTAGGATCGAACTCAAGAGAGATTGGGTGATAAAATGACTAACAATGAGAATGCATGCAAATATGAAATCTAACTAGTTACTCACTATGTAATATTGTACGACAAGTCATCATCAAAGATTAATTACAATATCTAAAACCTAGAAGATCTAAATTGTAAAACAGTCAAAAGTGTACAAATATCAATTCAACGAACTAAAGTGGTCGGTTGACTTCCATGCTACTAGTCAATTCTTGGATTAGAGATCTAAAGGGTTCAACCTCCTAATTGGTTCAATTTTACCTATCTGTCACCAATTATCCAATTAAACGATTTAGGGCTCCTTTGGTTTAGCTGTTAACATCAGTGTGGTGCAGTTAGGGCTACCAAACTCATCGATATCTTTGTTTGGTTCAACAAAGACGATCCAAATGAAAATTGATTTCAAACCACAATCGATATCTGAAAAGTGGTCAGGGGGTCAAAGCAACAATTAAACCCAGTGGGATAGTAGGTATTTTTAAGAGACAAAAATACCCATACTTTTCGTTATTATTTTACCATTTTATCCTTTAAACTTAAATTAATTTCTTTCCCAACCTTATTTGTTTTCAGATTTGGGAATGAAACAACCATTTTCTTTTTCATATTTGAGAAGTAAAACACTGATTTCTCCCCTCTTTTTTGCTTTATTCTTGGTCGTGGCTGCTTTTTGAAGGTGTTTTCGTTAAATTCTTGTTATCTCTAGTTCTGGCTTCTTCTACTCTTCTTTGTCGCAGTTATTATTATTACTATTATTTTTGGGAACAAAAGAGCCATTTTCTTTTTCATATTTGAGAAGTAAAACACTAATTTCTCCCCTCTTTTTTGCTTTGTTCTTGGTTGTGGCTGCTTTTTGAAGGTATTTTCATTATTTTATTGTTATCTCTAGTTCTGGCTTCTTCTACTCTTCTTTGTCGCAGTTGTTATTATTATTACTATTATTTTTATTATGATTTGTTAGTCTTTTTGACTATTGATGTTAATGGCAATAGATTATGTGAAAAGGTTATCAATGAAACTAAATAGTTTTACCATTGATGAATTTCTTAGAACTATTGAGTTCCGACCTCTAAGGGGATTGCAGGTTCTGTCACTATATGATATCTGAAGATGAAATGAAATGTTATGATTTTCATTGCTGAAGAGTTTGTTTTGGGGCATGGATAGGAAAAGTAACAGAACGTGTAGTTGCTTTCTAATTTCCTATACTAGACTAGAGGTGAATGTTATCTGTTGAAATTAATTCATGATCACCCTACATATTGTAACACCCCAAACCCGGCCCACTAGCCTTGACCGGATCTGGTATGTCACGGGGTAAAAACGTTTTGAAGGATTTGGGTTAACAGTGGAAATCTGAAAATATTGTTGAATTTATGAAACGGTGTTTACTAAAACTAAGATGGGTTGATTTGATAAACACGATTGAGTTGAAAACTTTTTCTTTTCCTTTGAAACCATTTGATCATTTAAGTTTTTAAAACCATCAGGGCTATTGTTAACTTAGAAATTTTTTGCTACCCGATGGTAACATTTTTGAAAACGCGTACGAGTACAATTTTGAAAACGTTACTATTAACCGATTTGTTTAGCAGTTTATAAGTTCATTAGTAATATAATAGAAATAAAGTAAAAGCAACTATTTAAACATCCAAAATAATAACTAGCGGCCATATTACAAACCAAACCAAAATTTAGTAAATAATAACTTTAACGATGTGAAAATAAAATTTCAAATTCAAGCATGGCCACCTCGAGTCCTCTCCGGCTCCGTCTCCGCGATCTACTCACCTGCAAAATGATAGGGGAAGGGGGTGAGTCACCAAGACTCAGTGCATAGTTATTACACATGTCTCCACATATGGGCTTGGCCCATATCCACACAGTCCATACACATGAATATGCAATTATGAAGCCCAACCCATCCTAAGTCCATCCGTTACTCCTACCTTAGCAGACTCCCTGCTCAAGGCCGTGGCTAATCCACCGATCACATAGTGATCCACATATCTTACCTTGGCAGACTTACTGCCAAGTCCGTTGGCAGAGCCACCGATCACATAGTGATCCACATATCTTACCTTGGCAGACTTACTGCTCAAGGCCGTGGCAGAGCCACCGATCACATAGTGATCCACATATCTATCAGTCCACGGTGATGCACACAGCTATCAACCGCTGAGATGGGCACTTAGCCAACACCTCCCTTGATGAAGCACATAGCTAACATCAAGCGCTAATGTAGCACAAGGCTAGCATTAGACCACGTACATAGCGTACACCCTCTCCTCCAATAGTCACATCCCAAGTCCCATGCATATATATGTGTACCATGGCAACATGTTACTCGAAACAAATATACATCACATGTCATCACATTTTTATACGTCATCAATAATCATTTATTATTGTAAATCACTGAAAGGTTAATACCATAACCACTCACCTGATTATTCGATCACCCACCTTGGGTATCCATCATCTTAGCCCTTATTTCGGCTAATATACACAACATATACATTTACATATAACACATGTAAACAAGCAAGAGAACAGTGCGATAACTACGCAGCTGATTACTAGCAGCGTTATGCCCTCAATCCCGATACTATCACTAAGCGACACTACGGCTATCTGCCTATGTTGTTGTTCTGACGACGCCCACACCCAGCCGCCAATCTGCATCTGCGCCGAGACAGATCGTTTCTTAAACTTTGAAAAAGGACTTTCCCTTGCCTCCCTTGATTTGGTATTTGCCTCCATCAATACACTTAATCGAGATCAAACGGTTAATCATCCAAGTCATAAATCTAAGTATCGAATCTTACTAACTATTCTTACCAAAACAACCTTGAATCCCGGAGGCTACTATATGCTTCTGTCGATTTGCTCCTAAGGACCCTAATACACTATCGGTTATCATCAAAACCCAAAATATAGTCTAGGTAGAAAGTCAACAACCACTTACCTCATCTGAAACCCAGAAGCGATACTATATCTTTGAGTAGTGAAATCCCTACATATACCATATGTTAAAATCGGCTCAAACAACAATCTAGATAAAGTGACCCTTGGCCGAAATTATTCTAGCTTACCTTGATGTTCAAAAACCCGAGAGCTCCCTTAAAGTTTCCTTCCTTCAACGACACAAAAGAACACACCAATATAGTCCTTGAAGGTTCGGCCACATAAGAGAAATGGATTCAAGTTCTTAGCTTTTAAAACTCACCATAAGATTCGGCAATAGTGACAATATATTTGGCTAACAACAATGTAAGGAAGCAATAAGGACTTCCACGATTTCGGCTTTTTCTAGAATGGAGAGATGAAAGAGATGGATGAAATAGTAAAGAGCATTTTCAACACAATGGGGATTGAGAGAAGAAAAAGATGTCAACAGAGAAGGAGGGTTGTTTTCGGCTTGCAAAAGTAATCAAGGTGATGAAGAAGAAAAAGAAAAAGATGGAGAAAAGATGCTTGCTCTCACTCTTGCTAGGTCCAAAACCGTCCAAGCAAGCCCCCAAAATTGCTTCATATCCCGCCATGCAAAAATATGGGAAGAAAGAAAGCAAAGCAAGGAAATTCGGCACCCCTTGCTAACTTGAAAACCGAATTGAAGGCCCCTAGGAAGACCACATTCGGCCAAACACCGATTGGAGGGGAAGGAAACAAAACAATGCATTTCAGCCATGCCTTGCTAAACTAATGGCCGGCCATGCTCCCAAAGTGAATAAAAAAAATAAAAAAAATAATAAAACAACACCTATTTGAATAACACAAAGTTTAATAAGCTCCCATGCTCTAAATCCCTTCTTCCAATAATAATAATAATAATAATAATAATAATAATAATAATAAATAATAATAATATAACAACTACCCCATCCTTTGCATAAACTAATAATAAAAATAAAAATAATAAAACTATGCCATACCTCATGCAGCCTTTGAAAACGAAATAATAAATAAAAAAAAAACAACTAGCCCATGCGTGCATGCCCCATGCAGGCCACTACCCACGCCTGCACAAAAGGAAAAACCCCAGGTGCAGCCCCCAGGTCTCGGGAGAGAATTCCCCAAGCTTCCAGCCACTCTTCTAACGTGCCTTTCATGCCATAACTCGTCATGACATTCTTTTAAACTATCCTTCGCTGGCTCCTTATGCTTTAGCGCTAAAAGAAAAAATAAAACGCCTCAAGCGCGACCCCTAGGACTCGAACACGAGTCCTCCTAGCCGCAGCCCTCAAGCAACGTCCTTAGCCACTCCACCCATGCGCTTTCTTGTGACATAATTCCGCCCCGATTTATTATAAAGCCTCCTTACCTTGCTCCCCTTCAGCGCCAAAAACAAAACTCCCAATTGCAATACATGCAGCTCGAACTCTTACCCTCCTAAAGTACCCTAGCACCCCAAGCCACTTTGCGAAATTATTCCTTATGCAATAAACCCCACATAATTCTTTTAAGGCATTTTTTCCTATTTTCCTCTTTTTAACCTAAAATTCCAAAACTTTTCCAAAGCTTCCATTTTAGTCCTCGAGCTTTAAGAACTCCTAAAACACCTCCAAACCACTCTTAAAGCCTACTAACACTTGAGTTATGCTCCAAACGCACAACCCCTAATTTAGGATGTTACACATATGCTCACCTTTATAGCAATGCTGCCATTTCTGTTTTTGGCGCAAAGTCTCTCTGTTTCTTCTTGATGCTTTCTGTATGTAATTTGTTTTCATTCTTTCATTTCTTTTCCCTTTTTTATGTTTCATTTTGCTTCTATTATAAATTAAAATGCAATTTTGAAACTTTAAGGAATACTCGTGTTGTCTGTTACAGGGATGGAAATCAAGAAGAGACTTTTGAAACGCCCCTTTTTTGATTTTGAGAAACTATCGATCTCTGAATCATCCCAAAGAGGTATTTCTTTTCCTGATTAAATTCAAGGGTCATTCTTAATTTGCATGCTCCATAATTTAGAAATTTCTAAAACTGAGGCAATGATGTTGTTTATTAGTAGAGGAGTTGAAGAGTAGTCATGTTTGTGGTGAATCACAGGGATTAATTTATTTAACCTTCATATTATATTTAAAAATATACTTTAAAGTTATAAGAAAAATAAATTAAAATACTGGAACTATGTCATAGAAAAGTTTTTTTGTCCTATATGTACAAAGTTTAAAAATAAATTATTAGAATTTCATTACCCATATTCATAATATTAAAAGAATTATCTATTAAATATTTATTTTCATTTTTGTAAAGTAAAAATCTTATTCCAAATTCATAATTTTGAAATTTTACACTATTTAATTGTAATTAAAATTATATAACCGTATTTTCAAAAAATGTATAAATGTCATAGAAATGTGTTTTTAAATTTAAAATTATATAAAATGTATTTGTCAATTTATTGTTTAAAGCTAGATTTATGAAATGTGTCAAAAGTATGGGCTAATAATGCCTACTTGTAAACTCCACCTTCTTATTCCTGTACTGTCATCGTATATTAGTCGAAACAACTACCATATTAAATAATTAGTTATACTATGAGATTGATGCCATAACCTTGAGTGATTAAATGCATGCTTTTTTTTAGACTAAAGTAAAAATTTGATGACTAGTGTTGCTAAGAAAAACCAAACTGCTCAAGTTTGCTTACATTTTTGAAAAGATAGTCATAATCAATTATCCTTTCTATATCCTCGTTATTGTTTACCATGGATTTTTGAGAATTTTTTTCTTTACTGTTCATCTTATGGCTTTCATCTTTTTGTGATGTGTTATTCTTAATTTTTTATGAAACTATATTATTATATCTAATTATATATTTATGGTTTTATGTCGGTTGACATTTAAAATCAAAATAATAATAGATGGTAAAGACACGAAAATTTGTGGAGGGAGAAAGTACCTTAGCAACAAAAGCTATTTGGGATGATGAGCTGACGTTGATATTTTGTGAACTTTGTGTGAATGAAGTCAATGCTGGTAATAGACCGACAACTCATCTGAACTTAAAAGGATGGGAAAATGTCGTTGCTTTTTTTCAAGGAAAAACACAAAAAAATTATGTAAAACCTCAATTGAAAAATAATTGGGATACATTAAAAAAGGAATAGAGGTTACGGAGGGAGTTGCTTAAGGAATCTACAGGTATTGGATGTGTCCATCTAAAAAGACGGTCGATGCTATCGAAGAATGGTGGGCTGAAAAAATACAGGTTAGTGTTAACTTTATCATTATTTTAATGCATAAAGTTTATTGAAATTAATAATTTACAAATATAAAAATCTGAGTATAACATTTAACATTTAACATGTTATGTAGGAAAATCCTAATTTTAAAGGATTTAAGAATAAAGGAATTGAACCACGATTGAATGATTTAATGTGGCAAATGTTTGGTGGCATTGTAGCCACTGGAGAGAATGCATGGGCACCTTCGTCTGGTGTTCTTCCAAGTGGGGTTCCTATGGGAGATGATACACCTAATTAGGGATTTGGTGATTCAGATGAAAATAGTAATGAGAATGAAGGTATCCCTCCTAATGAGGTACCATCAAACCCTTCTCATGAAACTCCTAATCGAAGAAAGGAAACATTTGGGGTTGTACACGGTAAAGGAAAAAAATCAAGTTCAAGTAGAAAATCATCAAGAAATTCATTAGCTACTCATATTGAGAAATTGTGTGAGAGTATGGCTAGTTCAAGGAAGTCAGTGAATGAAATTATTTTTCCTCACTCTCAATATACTATTTCAAATGCAATGGATGCTTTGCGTGATTTGGGAGATGAAATTTCAAAAAAGGATGAACTGTACTATTTTGCCATCAAAATGTTCCAAATACCGGTGAAATGAAACTTAGATCCAGATGTTAGGGTTTGGTGGCTTCGACGTGAGTATGCTGAACAAAATCCAATTGCATCATTTTCATCCTTGGTAGCAACATCCTCATTTCCCTTCCAACCATACCATCCACCACCTCCACCATAAGCTCCTTAGAATTATTATTGTAATATAACTATACTACCTTTTTTATATGTAAAACTAATGTATGATCTACTTTTTTATAAGCAAAACTAATGTATGATCTACTTTTTATATGGAAATAGAGAATCAAATTCAAATGCAGCAGAGCGGTTTCAACGATCTGGGGAGACTGTTAGTCGAATTTTTACTGATATGTTACATATATTTGCTCGAATGGGAATAGACATGATTAAACCCACTGAAGGTCAATTCGAGGAAGTACCAAACCATATTCGACATGATACAAGATATTGGCCTCACTTTAAGGTAAAATTTACACAATCTTTATATTTGTAAAATATGAATTAGTTCTAACTTTTATCTCATTGCTTGTATTTATTTTAAAGGATTGTATTGGGGACATAGATGGAACACACATAAAAGCATGCATTTCGCCTTCTTGTCAAATACCTTATATCGGACGGAAACGTGAACCAACTCAAAATATTATGGCAGTTTGTGACTTCAACATGTGCTTTATTTTTGCATTTCCTGGTTGGGAAGGAACAACACATGACAGTAGAATTTTTTTGCAAGCACTTAGAAAATAAGAGTTAAAGTTTCCACACCCTCCACCAGGAACTTTAATTTTTTAATTAATATTTACATAAAAACAATATTAAAAATTTTAATTTATTTTTAAACTTGATATTATGTTTTACTTTTTTGTAGGAAAATATTATCTTTCTAGATTCAGGATATCCGCAAATGGCAGGTTTTCTAGGTCCATATAGGGGGGAACAATATCATTTACCTGACTTTCATCGAGGTAATCATCGAGCATCTGGAAAAAAAAGAAATCTTTAATCGTGCACATTCTTCGTTACGCTCTGTGATTGAACGAATATTTGGAGTGTGGAAAAAAAAATGGCCAATATTAAGAGATATTCCAAGCTATTCATTCGACAAGCAAGTTTTAATAGTTATTGCAACAATGGTTTTGCATAATTACATTCGAAGACATGCTTGGTCAAATGATGAGGATTTTCGACAATTTGAGAATATACCCGACATGCCAATCTCTTCAGGCCATTTTGATAGAGGTGAATCGAGTTTTTCTAACAGTGAAAGTGACCTTGAAATTGCAATGTTAAGGGAAACCATTGCAAATAGTTTAATGAATCAATATTTGTAAAACCAATTTTGTATCATAACCTAATTTCTAGTAATAATGAAACTTGTTATGTCTTATGTTACTATATTTTTTTTATTAAAAATCATTCGTTTAGATACTTCAAAAATTGATCCAAGTGTAATGTTACTATTTGCGAAAATAATATTTATCACTATTATAAAAGAATATTTAACTATAAAAAATTAAATATAATTTTCATTTTATCTAATAAATAATTTAAAAATTGATTATATAATTCATTAAAATATTTATAATAAAATATTGGAAGATACATTTTAATTTTTTATTAAATGGATTTATAAATTCACATATTTTAATAATTTTATATAAGTAAAATAATTTAAAAACTTCTATTATATATCAATTCTAATCTGATGTCTTTAATAGTCATTTTTTATTTTCACCTCACCGCTACAGCTGCGTTTGAATCTAAACACACACTCCACCGCTGTTTCTAATCTCACTGCTACAGTGTCCAATCTCATTGCTACAGTAACTAATCTCACCACCACCGCTATTTTTAAACCTCACCGGAGGTAAACACACCGCCCATCCAAACTAAGCCTTAGTTTGGTTTATCTCTCAATCTTACTAAACTAAATTGGGATGATCGAATTGGTTCTCAATAGGCTCTCCTTTCTGTCTCACCTATCTAATTGTTCATCTAGAGATGCCAACTCTAGGTTTTAAATTCTATTCTATTTAGTCTAGTTTTTTTTACGATTTAGTCCTTAACCCAAAAACTAATCATGCAACTTTTCCATCAACCAACCACCATGAGATTTACTTACTACCCATTATCAACACACAAACATTAGTCAAATATATGGTCAATTGATTCATTAAAGAAAGCATAAAGGGCAAGGTTAAGAAAATCTTAGGGTCTCTTGATGGAGTTTTTGTAGAAGATGACAACAACAACAATGAAGAAGAAAGCACAACTAAATTGGGATTTTTACACTTTTTAAGGTTAACAAAACTTAAATCTATTAGAGGATTCAAAGGGAAATCAAAATACGAAGTAAGGTTTTTGTATCTAAATGTAAGGAAGTAAAAAGCTACAGTAAAAACTAAGAAAACTACTAGCTACAACTACTACGCGGAGAAAGGTAAAGAAATAAAACCTAAAAATGGATAAGAGAATAAAAACTAGGTTAAAAGGATGATAAAGTTGGCTTTTTTAGTTTGACAACCAAAAGTGTCTTTAATACAGCCAAAATTCAACCCTAAAACTTAACAAAAATGCACTTGGAGTATATAGGTTAATTTGTGTTTATGTTAGACATAAAACTACCTTTGTAGTAATTTTCACCACGTCAGGCTTCCATGTTGTGACACCTAAGCTTTGTTGTCGTGACATCCTCGACACTAGCCTTGACTCCTTCACTTCAACCATCGACAATGGTATCACAACTTTGAAGGCTAGGATTCGTGACTTCGGCTTGGTGTCACGACAATATACCCTCGGCATCACAACATCCTTGGTAGACTGCTCCAGGTTGGTTTCTCATTGAAGTCTTGCCCCCTCAAGATGATGAAGGCTCAGTGTCGCAATACCCAAGTCGAGTGCAGTTTTCCTCAAGGATTGGCCGTCGTTGTCCCCCTACACAAACTCAAGTACACCATTAGGCCCCCAATGGCACCATTTTCCCATTTGGGTCTCCAAAAAGGATTAAAATAAAAGAAAAACGATCATTAGTACTAAAGACTAAAAATCAACAAAAAGCATAGAAAATACTCATAAATTGCTAGAGAACAAACTCATAAAGCGTTCTAGAGAGCCTAGTTCGATGTATCAAATTACGATAGATCATTTAGTTGGTTTTCTCAATGAAAGTCGATCGATCCAATTTTCTCATGTTAAAGTTAGTAAAGTCTATTAAAAAAAACCGATCAATTAAACTGATTGCTCTCCTCTAGCCAAGTTATCTTTCTATCATGAAATTAATAGTTGGTGACCAAAAATGAAAAAAGTCAAATAGTTAAGTGATTATTTTATAACTTTTAATAATTGAATGGTCAAAAAAATTACTAATAGCTGTGTGACTATCAATGCAATTTACCCAAAAATTAATATGATGTTTGACAATGATAGAAATGAAAAAGAATCTAACCTTTAATCAAAAGAAATTTGAATAAATGAAGTACAAACACGTAATGTGAAGCACTCAAATCTCCAATCTCATATCACGTAATCCAATCTTTCTTTTAAGTGATGGTTATTATTATTATTATTATTATTATTATTATTATTATTATTATTATTATTATTATAAAACACTTTAGATTGTATTTTCTAATTCTTGAAAATTTGATATATAGTTAATTAGTTTTTTATTCCGTGCGTTTGCACGAATTAGTCTCGTGTTTTATAAAATTGTTATTATTTAAATAATGATACATTAATTAAAATTATTAATGAAACAATATTTAAAGATATAAACAACTTAAAAATACACTTAATTTTTTGAATTATAATATAATAAAATTATAATATTATGAATTTATGTTTTAATTATGAGGAAGAAAATTTAATGGTTTAGAATCTTGACACATACGTACAAGTAAATTTAGAAATAATTTATTTTAAAAATAAATTTTTATTTTTTAAAATTTTTAATTTTAGAAACAATCTATATCTAATTTTTTTAATTTTAGAAATAAAATTTTAAAATAATTTCAAACACAGATTTGACTTGTAGGTTGAAATGAAATATCTAAAAATTATTAAATAAGATAAGTTAAACTACATAAAAAAATTTAAAAAATATATAATTTGGCTTTTGTTAAATTAATTTTGAAAGATAAATTAAGATAAAATAAGGATGAAATTATAAATCTGACAAAGTTAAAAGGACTTATCTCGCAGATATTCTACAATCATGATATATGACAGCACTTGTATATACCAAATAATCATGGTTACGGCATTTATCTTTACAAACTTTAGCTTTAATATATTCCAACTTTGCTTAGAAGATATCAAGAAATATATATATAACTTCTACAAATCAAATAAAAAAATGGTTTAAAAAATTGTCCACTTATAAAATATCCAATTTTTGTTTATAATTTTTTTAAAATTTATTGTTTTCCATATGGGTTTTTTTTATTATTTATAATAATTTCAACTTTTTTTTATTCAAATAATTTTATTCTATGAGATTCTTCGATTTTATTTTAACTAAATTTGAAATTGAGTACATTCATTCGCACCCTTAAACGGAGCGCAAAAATATCTATTTTTTGTTTATATTTTTAAAAAAATGTTTATCTCATTTATAGCAATTTTGGTTTTTTTTTTATTCAAATGATTTTATTGTCCGAGATACTTTGATTCTTTGTAGTCACAAAGAATTTTAACTAAACCTAAAATTGAGTTGATTCGATTCATTCAAACCTCTAAACGGGATGCAAGCACTTCCAACACTATTTTCTTTAAAATATCTAAATTTTTTAGCAAAAGAATATTGTTTTCCATATGGGTGTTTCTATTATTTATAGCAATTTCTCCTTTTTCTATTCAAATAATTTTATTGTTTAAGATTTTTTGATTTTTAATAGTCACATTAAGTTCTAATTAAATTCACAATTAAGTTAAATAAATTCGTTCGAACCCTTAAACAAGAATATAATCTCTTTCAACACCTTTTTTTATTCAAAAGATTTAAACTCGAAATTTTATTTAATAAATATTAAATTTCTTACCACTCAACCCACCGGCCTGTGTTACATAATGTATGAAAGATAAAAAGGAAGAAAAGATACTATTCCATTATATCAAAAATGAAATCAAGTGGAGCGAATTTGGCCACCATGGAATTTCCAACCCTTTTGAGTAAAGTAAAATCTTTATTCCAAATACTAGCAACTATAAATCTTTTTTTTCACTTCTTTTTGCTTTTCTATATAGGAACTTGTTCTAGATACTTCCTTTACTTCCACACTAAACAATCATATAAAAAAAATGGAAATAAAAATTGATTGAAGGGTTTATAAACACTAATTAATTTTTTATTAATATTTTATAAATATTAAAAATTTTATCACACGCATATACAGGTGAAAATCACGTGCTCAAAATAAATATGTGTGTAAAAATAATATACAATAAATAATAAAATGTATGTTTTAAAATTAATTAATAATAACACATGAAATATATACGATATTAAAATAAAATGTGCCTAATAAAATAAAAATGTAAAAAAATTAAAATGAAGTTTTGGTTGAGTGACAAATTTAATGTTTTATTAATTCAATTGTCGCGGGTTTAAATCTTACCAGATGCATATTTTTATTGGTTTTTTTTAATGAAAAACTAAAATACCTTCAAATAATATAACTTATTTTAATTATAAAAAGATATTTTTATAATTTTTCTAATCAACCGATTAAGAGTGACACCAACTTAATAAATACTTGATCATTTAAGTCTAAAATAATTGGTAGGTAAGCGTTTGGACTTTTTTAAAATGAAAAAAAAAAGTATTTTAGTTTTTTTTAATTATAAAATTTCAAATTAGTATAATAATAAAATTATATTTTAATCCCTCGTAAAAAGAAAAATTCAATTATGATCCTGAGTTATGGTTTAATCAGTTAAAAAATTATAAATTTTACATATGAGATTAAATTTTAGCTCTCTCAGAAAAAGTTATATTTCAAATTTAGCTCCTCTAAAAAAAATCTGGTTTTGCCTCAAAATGAGTATTATCAGGGTTAATTATGTCAAAAAATTTTAAATTATGGTGATCAAATTAAAATATATGTGTAATTATTACATGACAGTTTGAATCAAACATGTTAAAAACAATTATAAACCCGTCAAATTTAAGTTATTAATATAATTGGAACACATTTATTTACAATTTAATTCATGTTAAATTTGAGTTAGTTAGGGTTACGAAGGCACTTAATTGCATAATATTGATACATTGGTAATTTAATTAAAACATTTTAAAGTTTGAAGATGAATTTAAAATCTAAATAGTAGTCAGAGGACAGGAACGAAATTAACCCTATTATTACCAATTACTAATAAATATCTTGCGATGCGGTGTTTACTGACTCCATGGTCCCTACTTCATCACAGCCATTCGATGACAAATGGACCACTTTGCATTATGATTCTGGATGGTAAAACGTGTCTAAGATCTTTCTTTACGTGTCAAGATACAGAGACTACATTTAGCACTTAATGGCTCATGTTTAACCACGTTGCCTTTGCTATCAAAATCAAATGCTATGCCTTTTGTTGTATTGTTCTATCATGGATCTCACGTAATTATAGAGATTGATTTAACGATAAAAAGCTTAATTTGATTCGGTTCTAATTTTTCAATTATTTTTCATTATTATTCATACAATACTATTAAAATTTTAAACCCTAAATTTTAATCATAAAATTTTAACCTTAAATCATAAATTTCAAAAAGGAAAAAAAAAAAAGAAGAAGAAAAGGAATGGCCAAAATTTGTCCTTTGAAAGCATGGACCATCGTCTTCTAATTTTCCAATTATGGATATGTAGGGAGATAATATCAATGGTAAACAAAGATTTTTCAATATGATGAAGTGATTTTATTTTTATTTTTGAAATGAAATCATTACAATTAATATATTTATATAGTCACAATCAATCACATTATATTTGTCCATGGCTCGGCTCACTCAGCTCAGTTTAAAGGTCTATCTGGAAAATGGATTTGAGTAAAAAAAATAAGGTCTACTATAAAAATAAAAGAGTTTTGGATAATGTTTTTTTGGCTTGACCCGAATTTGCAAAAAAAAAAAAAAAGAAACTGTTATTTTGTGGTTGTTTTTTCACTGTTTTGCTATTGTTTTCTTATTGTTTTTCCACTGTCTTGTTGTCATTTCACTATTATGTTGTTATTGTTTTGATATTGTATAACTCTTGTTTTATTGTTAATTTTGATACTATTTTAGAGACATTTACTTGTTAAATTGCACCTACCTTAGTGTTATTTTAAGTATATAGATTTTTTTAATTTATTTTTAATTTATTATTAAACATTTATTTAATTTATTTAGTGTTTTTGATGTATTATATTTTAATTTTTTATATAAAAAAATTAATACAAGCGAGTTGGGTCGAACCCAAGTTTTAACATTTTTATCTAAGCCGGGATTGCACATTTTTTAGGCCGACCCAACCCATGGACAACTCTAGATCAGACAATGTAAAAATAAAAATATAAATGCCGGGACTTAAAGTAAAAAAATATTGACTAAGAATACACATAATATTAAACAAGATAGCAAAAGTATTAGTAGTTTATAATGTTGGTCCGCAATAATATTTTATTATCTAGAAATGTTTAATTAATTATAATTACTAATGAATAAATGTGTTGTAAAGACTTAACTTTTGTACGTAATTAAAGTTATCATATAAAGCAACTTTATATAAAAATTACTTTTATAACAACACAACTCTATAAAAGGATATCTTATTAAAAGATGTCTAATGAAAACATACATTTAGTATACGTTTATATAAAGGACTTTTATGTTAGTCATTCTGACTATTCTACCGGGAGTGTTGAGGGCTTTATTGTATATCGGAGGCATTTTAAAGCTTTGAAAAAAGTATTTTACACACCTCAAAGCGGATATATTTTAGTAGTTTCACTTTTAGTTTTCTTGTTTCAATTTTTATTATTTATTATTTTAACACAAAGTTATTAGAATCTCAACATTATCATCAAGTCAAAGTCTCATTGAAGTTATGTCGAAACAATAAAAAAATAAAAACCGATCCATATCATGCTATTTTTTATGATTTTTATTCACAAAATAAAAAATCGAATTTTATTGATTTTAATTTTAAAGATGTAAAAAAAAAATATTTTATATATAAAATTTTGAAAATAATTTAAAAATACAATATAAATTTTTTTAAAGAGAAAGTTAAATACGATCATAAAAATTTATTTAAATATTTGTTTTCATTGCTTACATCAATCAAAAGTTCTTATTTCCCTTCTCTTCTGTAGTTTAGTTGTTTTTTTTATGAAACAACTTTGAACGTTACAAATTTGTGAATCAAAAGCGAAATAACTTTTTTCTTCAATCTTGATTCTCTAACACTGATCGTCAGATTAACTTGGATCTAATTTATGTTCTACTCGTCGATGGGTATTGATTTACCGTACTGATTTTTGAATCGCCACTTGAAGCTCGTTAATCGATCTTTAAAAAAATAATCAAATAGTACAGTGATTTAAATAAAAACTTTCGAATAGTTCAATAATCATTTTGTAACTTTTTAAAATTGAGTGACTAAAACGTAAAGTTACTAACAGATTAGTAACCTTGAGTGTAGTTAACTCATGATTAAATTAGGATTTTTAAATTAAAAAATTAACCAAATTTAATTTTTAATTTTAAGCACAAAAACTAAATCTCAAATTTTATGAAAGTATAAGGACTGGCAAGAAATTTTGACCCTCAATCGGTACAAAACATGACACTGTCGCCGTTAAATGTATAAATATTAAACAACCTTCAAAAAAATCTCCACACACACACACACAAAAAAAAGCTCTGTATTTTTTTTCATTAATGGAGTGTGACAAAAAATACATCACCATTCAACAGCTAGAACAACACAACAAGCCAGGAGATTTATGGGTTTCCATCAACGGCAAAGTTTACAACGTTTCCGATTGGTCCAAATACCATCCTGGCGGCGAAGCCCCACTCTTAAATCTCGCCGGAAAAGACGTTACTGACGCATTCACAGCTTATCAACCCACCACAGCTTGGCAATACCTTAACAAGTTCTTCACCGGTTATCGTCTAAAAGATTACAAAGTCTCTGAGGTATCCAAAGATTATAGAAACTTAATCCATGAATTCAATAAAGCTGGTATGTTTGAAAACAAAGGTCACACAGCTGTTTTTACATTAACATCGGTAGCCGCCATGTTTGGTTTCGTGTTTTACGGCGTTTTGTGTTGCAATAGCTTGTGGGTTCATCTCTGTTCGGCTATGGTGTTAGGCATGGCTTGGATACAAAGTGCTTATATTGGCCATGATTCTGGTCATTACATTGTAATGTCTGGCCATGGTTGGAACAAGTTGGTTCAACTTATAACAGGGAATTGTTTAACAGGTATTAGCATTGCTTGGGGGTAAAAGTGGGCATGGAGGCGGGATTTCATTTTGCACTAAATTATTTCTTATAGCTTTAAATTACTTCTTTAATTTTTGTGTTAAATTTTTTATCAATTTCTACTGCTAAAAATTAATTTCTATACATGAGTTATAAATATCACGTCATTTGTAATTATTTGGTTATTCTGTCAATAATTTCAGTGTTAACAGTAGAAATGGATTAAATTTTTATTAAAAATAACTAATTTACTTTTTAATCTAACTTACAAAGATTAATTTCTCTATTTTTTTAGTAGAGGAGGCTCTTATATTAGGAATCGGATTGTATTTTGACCCTCTTCTAAAAATGGGCTCTTCTAAAAATGGGCAAATAGTCTCTATACATTAGATTATTCTGTTAAAATTTTCATCCATTTCTACCGTCAAAAATTGGTCTTTATAAATCAGAATGAGGTACACATGGCACGTCATGTGTAATTGCCTGGTTATTTTGTCAGTAACGTTAATTTTTAACGGTAGAAATGAATGAATTTTTTATTACAAAAGACTAATTTATTATTTCAGCTAATGTATAGGGACTATTTTGTTCATTTTTTGAGGAACGCTGGAAAAATGCAATCTGACTCTTAGTATAGACCCTTTACTAAAAAATGAGTAAATTAATCCTTATTCTTTAGATCAAAGAGCAAACCGATTCTTTTTGTTAAAAATTCCATCCATTTTTACGGTTAAAAATTAGTCCTTACACATTAATATGATGTACATATGGCACTCCATGTGTGACTATTTGATAATTCTGTCAATCATGGTAGTTTTAAACAATAAAAATGAATGAGAATTTTAACAGAAATGACCAGTTTACTTTTTGATTTAATATATAAGGACTATTTTACTTTTTGAGGAAAATAGACAAAATACAATTTATCTTTTAGTATAAAACCTCTATGCTACTTTTACTGAATCTCTAATCTCTAATAGTTGGAGCAAGTTGGTTCAAGTTATAACAGATAATTGTTCAACAGGTATTAGCATTGCATGGTGGAAATGGACCCATAATGCTCATCACATTGCTTGTAATAGCTTAGATTACGATCCCGATCTTCAACATATCCCAGTTTTTGCTGTCTCATCTCGGTTATTCAATTCGGTAATATCTTCTTTTTACGGTAGAAAACTCGAGTTTGATTATATGGCACGAATTCTGATCAGTTACCAACATTGGACATTTTATCCTATCATGTGTGTAGCAAGGGTAAATTTATATATACAAACATTATTACTATTGTTTTCTAAAAGAAAGGTACAAGATAGAACATTGAACATAATGGCGATTATCGTGTTTTGGACATGGTTTCCACTTTTAGTTTCATGGTTACCAAATTGGTCACATAGGGTTATGTTTGTTCTTACAAGCTTTGTTGTAACATCAATTCAACATGTTCAATTCTGTTTGAATCATTTCTCGGCGAATGTTTACGTCGGTCCGCCGAGCGGGAACGATTGGTTCGAGAAACAGACGAATGGGACGTTGGATATTTCGTGTTCGCCATGGATGGATTGGTTCTTTGGTGGGTTACAATTTCAATTAGAACATCATTTGTTCCCTAGGTTGCCTCGTTGTCATTTGAGACAAGTTGCACCATTAGTGAAGGATCTTTGTAATAAACATAATTTGCCTTACAAGAGTTTATCTTTTTGGGAAGCTAATGAACTGACGATTAGGACATTGAAGATGGCTGCTATGGAAGCTAGGCACGTGAACAATAGTGGTGTTTCAAAGAACTTGTTGTGGGAAGCTGTTACCATTCATGGCTGATAAAAATGGGGGTGTTTGAAGATTGAAACTGAATCTGTTTTTTTTTTTTTTTTTTTTTTTTTTTTTCTGTTTCTTGTTCAAATGATGTGGTTTACTCTTTTATGATCATAATAATGTTTTCTGATTTCTTTATTATTATTATTTCTTCAAGATTTTTTACTTATGTATGAAAAATTTCTAATTCGAAAAACGTCCTTGAAGAGTTATCTGTCTAAAGTCAGCATGTTCAGTATTATCTTCGGTGTCTCTCTACTTCGGCACACACGTATGGTTTGCCATAACAAGCATCAAACGAGACGTTTTCATTTCATGAACCATGTATAGCTTTTAGTAGAGTTGAGAGATAAAATCTCTATCAAGGATAATATCGGACATGTTAAGGGATTCACCAGCTCCGGACCAATGACACTTTAAAGACTACTCCCAAAGAAGTTGAAAATCTCTAAAACAAAAAAGGACATTTTTGTTAAGGGAAGGTTGGTTCTCACTTCAGAAAAGTTAAGATTTCTTTGATATGTGCTCAAGCTCTAGGTAGAATCAAGAGATAAAATTGTCATCGAGGGTAACACTAGCCTATTGAAAGATTTACAATTGATTTAATTATGAATTTCCTATTTTAAATCGTTAGAATATGATATTGAATTTTATGGAAACTAAATAAAACTTTTTATTGTTAAACGTTCTCACTAAATTGCTCACTTGAAATCAGGCATTCAACAATTTAAAAGTAAAGAATTAGTATAAATCACAGTTTAACAATTTGTGTAATAAATTAGAAAAAAAGAAGAAGAGTAAATTAACAAAAATCGACAGTTCAACTTCAGACTAAATTTAGATAAATTTAAAATTTTCAACCACTAACCTTTTTTTTCAATTGGATGTGAAAATTTGTAATTTGACAATTCATTTTCATGGAAAATTTATGAAATTTCTAGGGAAAATTAACAATGAACATTCAACTATACAAACTATTCATAAGAGTGGATAATGTAACTCATCATTATCCACAATGAGTGATTCACATGGTGGCATTGGGACTGTTCAAATGGAGATTCATGCAACATATCCAGCTTTTAGCTTCATTGCTTTCTGTTTGACAAAGAAAGCTGAGAGCAAGCTTTTGCTTCTAACAGGTGCACCAACGATCTGACGCTTTCGGTTATCAAATGACCTGAACACCATCGACGGTCCCTCCGATTCCTGAAACGAAGACAGGGTTTTTCCACAACCATGAAATGCAACAATGACAGATTTTATATCAGATAAGAGAGCAACCAATCTAAAGCTAAATCCATCAACTCGGGTTTCAACAAACAAGCATCGGTTTAAAGGGTTTCAAGCATGTATGCATTATTGTCGATTCGAACATTACCCCATGTGTGATGCCCAGTGTTGGAACAAGTGGATTCGAAGCAAGAAAAGGTGCTGCCGAAGACTTTGTCCTTGTGTTATCTCCATTATCTGCAAGAATTACGGTCAAAATGCAAGTCTTGTAAAGCAAGAAAAGCTATGATGTAAAATGCGTACCCAATAGCCGGAAAACTTCAGAACCATTGCCCGAATGTTTCGAGATTTCGTTGCTGCAGTGTAAACAATGTCAATAATTACTTCTTTGCTCTCATTACAACACTAGAAGAACCACGTTGGAATAGTTCGGCCAGACTAACCTTGCCAAAGTGTCTGAATTCCCTTTCGAAGTAGGCTTCGTTTCCAAGGCTAAGTAACATGAAAGAGGCTTTGGTGCAGGACTATCTATATACCACATTTAATAAGTACAATGAAAATAATACAGCAATCAACTCAAATTTTAGAACAGTTCCAGCCATCGTACTGAAAGGTTGAAGACGAGAAGCCTCGAAATAGTTTTGTCTAGAATCTGTACGCACGAGCGGACTAAAATGAACCTTCTTGTTCACGGAATCTGGTTGATAGAAACACAATAGAATAAGAACCAGCAAAAAAGGAGAAAAAAAGGGAAAGGAAATGAGAAACAGGCTTCAATCAAGTAGTCTTACTTGGTAAAATGTAGTGCTTGTGATGTTTGGGGATAAATGCAAACACCTGGTGCTGCCGGAGACCTTCTTTACCGGTGTATACTTGGCACGTATGAAGTTGCTAACTTGAACAAACTAAATGAGCTCAGGTCATCCCTTCATTATTGTGTTAGAAATTAACTCAAATTCATTTGGTTGGAGGTTACTTGATGATTAAGTTAGACACGGGACTGGTTAACCATCTAGATGTCGTATTTGATTACATTTCTGCTCTCAAGTTCCTAACATACTGTTTACCTGATGCAAACAAGATGCTTGTAGCTCCATGGTTGACACTTCCAATATTTGCTGCTCGAGAAGATCAGTTAACTTGTAAGCCACAGTACCAATGTGATCAACAGCATTAACAAGAGCCTGTACAGCATAGTCTTTCAGGTTGTCTAGTACCCTAGCAAATTTTATCCAAGAAAGCAAGAATATTTCAAGCACAAACACGGAGGCAAGCCATTGTCATGCTATGGAGTGATTAAGTGTTGAGAGATTTCTGACTTCTTTGGAAAAAGTCTTCGAAGAATCGTCCACGCCAAGCCAATGAACCCCTCAATAGAGGGGCATTATTCCAATCAGAATTTTGTCTCATGACTCTGTGAAGTGCCTGAGTACCGAAGGCTGCACGAAGAGACGGTAGATTCAACAAAGTGAGTGCACCTCATCGGGAATGTGAGTGTTCACACTTAATAGAATTTGAACCCCTGACACTTGTGGCTAACTATGCTGCAACTGACTAGCATAATTGCCCATAAATACCGCAGCTTTAGGGCACGCGCTCAAATCTTACCAAGCGCAAAAGTTCATACTTTCTTGGTAAATGACCGCGCACGGCACATGGTTCATGCTCGATAAAACGCTCTTACTTTGTTGAACCCATCACCTCTTTAGACAACCTCAGGCTCTCATCAAAGGAAGAGCACAAAATCCACCAAGGACAATATTGGACGTGTTGAAAAGTCTATCGACTTCAGATAGACTAACTTCTTTCGAAAGACTTCTTTTGAAAGAGTCAACCTCACCTAAACACTCGAGGAAATAATGAACGAAGCAACAATTATTGAAAGTAAAAGTAAAAATATGGATCCTCACATCTGCTTCTGTTCACTATGTATATATGACTTTTCACAGTACTCCGCAGCTGAATAAAGCTGAGGCCTCAAATTCTTCAGCTCCTGCAAAATGTCAGGGGCCAGATAGAAAAGCTTTGAACATGCATAAAGCTCTAAATATTAATTAAGACAACCTTTCAAACAAGATGCATGCACTTTTCCAAATTTCCTTTTAACATCATGTAAACGAAGCAAAATCATTGTTCTTCCATGCACAAGATAAGTGAAACAAAAAGAAAAAGAGAAAACACGAAATTTGCTATGCAAAAATTGGACCCCCAAAAGATAGAAACCTGCAAGGCTATGACGAAGCTTTTGCTACGCTCCAAAGATACCTCATCGAACGTGGTGGCTAGATTATTAGATATGGGTAACTCTACATCCATTTGTGTGATCACTTTAATAGATTTTTAGAATCAAAATGCGAAACCCCAAAATCTCAAGAACAAGAAATTGGATTAATGGAGAGATTTTGAGGGGTTAGCAAACTGGAAAATTGTAAAGCTCAGGGGGAGCGTTAATATGGTAGGTGAACGCACACTTTGAGTTGACAAGCATTGAATTGGTCGTTGATGGGTCAATGTCTCAACAACTGATGAGAGTTGTAAAGTTAACATTTATACACTAACTGACGCCTTTGCTCTGCCCATTCAATGTAATGCAGCAGCTATGGCGATTTAATCCCTTCACGATGATGTCACCGGGGAATTTGATTATTAATCCCAATCTCATCCAGTTTAATTTAATCATAAAAAGTTAATTACTACAATTAGATGGAATCATACTATTAAAAATTGATATGGATGGGTTGAATCGACAGTTAAACAGTTTATTTTTTAAAAATTTTAATTAAATCAATTAAATTAGGAGTCGATGATTTAATCGGTTCTATTATCGGTTTAGCTTTAAAAACATTGAATCAAACCTTAGTTGAACAAAGCGCGGATGTAGTTTACTCAATTGAGTCATTAAACTATTGTAAGTTTATATTTGAGTCACTCAACTTTAAAAAGTTACAAAATGATCACAAGCTAGTTAAAAGTTTCTATAGTAACTGAACTAGTTGAAAGTTTTTTTATTTAAGTCATTGGGTTATTAAGTTTTTTTTTTTTTTTTTTTAAGTTCAGCTAACGAGCTCTATGCAACAATTCAATAATTGGTACGGTGGATCAGTATCCATCAACGAGAAGAAGAATATACCTTAGATCCAAGTTGATCTAACGGTCAGTGTCGAAGATCAGATAAGAAAGCCATTTGGATTTTAGGTTGCAGATTCATGACGTTCAAAGCAGTTTCATGAAAACAAATTGAACCGTAAAAAATAAGATGGAAGAGAGCTTTCGATTTAATATAGGTTGTGCAAATAGAAAATGTCATACAACATCGATTTTAACAAGGGGGCAGGCAATGGCCTTGATCCCCTTAAATTTTTATGAAATTACATGTTAGTTATAATGGTAAAATTATACTTTGGCCTCCAATAATTTATGATACATCTCTGCCCCTTAATGCAATTTTCTAGCTTCGTCTCTAGTTTTAACAACTCAGTGAATATTTTGAAACTTTTTAAAGGTGAGTGGTCAAAACATAAACTTATTAATAATTTAGTGATTATAGATGTAATTTGCCTAACTAATAAAATTATTATTTTTTAACATTAATCTCATTATAAGTTCTTATCATATATGTTCTTTTTAATATAGTGTGTAGGAGGATAATGCATACTGAAACGCACTCGAACCCATGATTTCCTATACTGACAATAATACCAAGACAAATCAAATTATAACTTAATCGATAACATCAAAATATTTTATTTAAACTTGACCAGCTCGAAATTGAAAAATTAAACCCAACCAAAACAAAAACTGAGTCCATCCAGGGCATAAACACCTAAGACCTATATTACAAATAGGTCCAAAGGTTTATAGATCAAATACTCATTGCCGGCCCAGCCCTAAAATTTTCTCTTTTGAAAATAACCAACTTTCCCTCCTTCAACCTTTCTTTTCTTCCCATCACCTGAGCTCTCTCTGCCCCTATTTCTTTCCATTTGTTGTGGTGGGTTTTCTTTTTTTTTTTTTCCCCAGCCGGCATTACCCTTTCCTTCGGTGTCACTTTCTCGGGAAAAACCCATACTCTTTTTTTCCTTTTCTTGATGAAACCCTAAAATTCTCGAGAAAAATCGAAAAGAAGAAGAAAGATTGGCACAACAAGGACCGGGTAATGGAGAAAGATCATCCTCATCATTATGTGCTGGAAATAACCTTAATCTCCGCACAAGGACTTAAAGAACCATCTGGTCAACTCCGCCGTATGCAAACTTACGCCCTTGCATGGATCGATCCTTCTCTTAAACTCCGTACTTGTATTGATCGTTCCGGCGGTGGAAACCCTACTTGGAACGACAAGTTCCTTTTCAAAGTCTCTTCTGATTTCCTTTCTAAAGAAACTTCCGGTGTTTCCGTTGAGATCTATTCCGTCGGCGTCCTTCGTGATTCCCTACTAGGAACCGTTCGTTTACTCGTCGGTAACTCGATCCGGTCTGGTTTTACGATCCACCCTCCTTCTTTCACCGCGGTTCAAGTTCGTCGACCTTCCGGCAGGTTTCACGGCGTTATTAACATTGGGGTTACGGTTCTTGACATGGCCGATGTACCCTCCATGTCTGGTTTATCCGCCGTCGGTTTCCGTGACCTGATCGGAGAAAGCATTAATTCGAAGAAAAACAGGGGATTGAAGAAATCGAAATCTACTACACTACCTTTACCCGGTGAGAATTTGTCCGATGATCAATCAGACGATTGTCATTCCTCGACGACATCGTCATCTTCGCCGGCGTCTACGGCTCTAAGGGAATGGAATGGGATAATTAGGGAAATTGAGAAAAGAAAGAATCATATAAGGTCTTCATCATCGGAAGATGGAAGCTTGCTTTGTGGATTGGGCTTATCGTCTATGAAGGTTGGTTGCCTTAGCCCCTTCATTGTTGGTGCTGCAAGTATTAATGAAGGGAAAAATCCACCATGAATGGGGGCAATCCATTATAGTTTTAATGAGATGACTGATCATTGTTTTGTATATTAAATAGAATTTGAAATTTCATTTGTAAAACCCTTCGGTTCCTAAAGATTTTCCTTATGAGATGATGAATCCTTTTGATTTAGCAAAAACAAAATGTTTTTTTTTTCTTCTTTTTGATAAATACTTCTATTAGTTTGTCTACTTTGCTTAATTGTGAATTTAGTATTTTTGAATTTAATATTTCAATTATTTTCGAATTTACCTTGTTAAATAAGTGTACTCTGCGTAAATTGTGAATTTAGTATTTCTATAATTTTTAAATTGATCAATTTTAGTTTGTAGCTTTAATAGCTATTAATCAGTCTGGTTAAATTTTGTTATTAACCTTGCACTGTATAATTCATGGTCTTCAATTGAATCATTCTTAGTTTTTATATATTTCTCAAATTCCAAAATTTCAGTCTTAACTAGCAACTACTGATAAATTCATTGATTGACTTTTTTGTGAGAAATATGAAGAAATATAACAAGTTGACATGACATTACATATGTGATAATATAATTGTCACATAAAATTTTGAAAATAACATGACTTGACTTAATGAATTCAACAACTATCGATTTTTATATTTTATTTCTATCTTCTTTAATAATTTCTCATCTATAACAACGATCGTAAATTACGAAGTACACTCTTTATTAAACTAGCTCTCTGTGACAATCTATTGTCTCAAATTTTAGTAATATTAGTACCCTTAGTAGGAAAAATAAAAATCATAAATTTTAGTTAACATATTATAAAATTTAAAATTTTTATAAGGATTTTATTAATGATATTTTATTAAATAAAATAATATTTGTAAACTTTATTAAAAATACAATTTAAATCTCATTAATTAATATTATTAATACATTAATCTAAATTTCAAATATTATTAAGATTCAAAATTTTGATTAACAAATGAGACTATTATAAAAAGGATTGATTGTATATTTAATTATTATTTTTAAAAAAATATTTTTGTTAAAATTACATTATTATCAATTATGCTTATTAATATTTAGGCAGGATTTGATTTTTAAAATATTAATATTTTATTTTTTTAATACCTGGTAACATAACAAATTTCTTGAGAAAAAAATAAGTTATACGGAAAATAATTTTTCATGGAACAACTTTAAATATCAGATTTTTGCAAACTAAAATCTAAACAAATTTCTTCACCAATCTTTCACTTTGACCATCAAAATCGATTTAGATTTAAGATATGTTTTTTTACTCGTCAATAAGTACTGATCTACCACACCGATTGTTAAATCATTGCTTAGAGCTTGTTCTTCGAGTTTTAAGAAAAAAAAAACTTAACAAATCAACAGCTTAAAGAAAAAATTTCGAATAGTTTAATGACCTAAATGAAAAGGTTTAAATAATTAAGTGATCATTTTATAACTTTTTGAAATTGAGCGGCCAAAATATAAACTGTGTTTTACCCTATTATTAATGTATCAAATAATTATTATTTTTATTTCTGTATTATATAAATTAAAAACTAATTGTTAGGGGCCGAAGGTTAAATTGTTAGTTGTTGCAGCCTCTTTTCCGCTCCACCGCCCAATCTTTTTTTACAACCAAAATAATTAAAAGCAAATAAAATAGAAATTAAAAAAAAATCTTTGGATTTATTCAATCAAAAGGTGTTTGATTTTTTTATTTATTTAAAAAAACTATAATTTGGTTTTTACTTAACAGATTATAGTTTTGGATAAATAAATAAAAATTCTAACATTGCATCTTAGATTTCATCATCTTACAAGAAATTGAGATTCTCTCTTACAAAGGTATAATCAAATTCATGTTCTTAAAAAAAAAATTGATTTTTATTTTGTTTTTATTTTGTTGAATGGCATTTCATGTTTTTTTATTTTTCATATAGAAAGATTACAAAAAGTGTACCAATTTGAGAAGTTATTTTTTTTTCATTTTATAATGAAAAAAATTGCAGAGTGAAATTGAGATTTACATGGCATTTTCCGACAAGGAGCTTATGACGACGGATTATATGATTCAATGTTCAAGACATCATTGCAATAATCTCCCTCCCGGAATAGTTACCGGCTTTGAATGGAAAGATTATTGTCCTAAATCTTTCAGGTTTTGCAATTTTTTTAATTGTTTTGATTTTTATTATATTTAATAGATTGTGCCAATATATCAAGACGTGAGTTATTGTTATTTCATTGTTTTTCTAGACTTATTCAAGAGCTTGAAAACATCGATAACGATGACTACATGATGGTAGTTTGTAGTGATGAAACTATTAAGCAAGTGACGTCTACAATGAGACCTGGAAACATGTTCCTTTTCTCTAACGACTCTAGATTTGCCATTAAAACACTAAGGAAATCCGAACTCAAGGTAATGAAAACAAGTCTTTCTTTCATATAACATTAAGGAAATGTCATTCGTCTAGACCCTTCGAACTCCTCAACAACTTCGAGATTGGCTTTATAACATATAGCCCCAATGGTAGCAATCTCATCCATATGTGTGCCTTATATGCTATAGGGTGTGGGTTTGAGGCTAACCATGCGCAACAGGCATGGTTTAGCTTCTTAGGCATCCGACATAACACTCCCACTTGGTGAACCTGTCGTCTCTTCAGGTCACCTTTTCAAGTGCGTGGGCTTTCAATAGAGTCGAGAGACAAAACCCCCCACCAAGGACAATACTGGATTTGTTGAAGAATTCAATAGTTCCAACTGGATGACACTTTGTAGACTTCTCCCAAACGCTTGTTGACGATTTTTCAACTCTGTCAGGAGAAATCTATGAAGTGTTAAGACAAAAGCCTATCGAGATAATACCAAACTTGTTTAGAGATCTGTTGGCTTTGAACAGATAACACTTCACAATTTCCTCTCGAATGAATCAAAAATCCCTCGACAAATTGATACATAAATTATCATATATTTTGCAAATCATCCCAAACTGTGAAGTAGTTATTTAGGAATTCTTAGTGAGTATTATCCCAATACAGGTTCTCTTGGAAATGCTTCCAAGCTACTATAGCCATATCAAAAGGTTCCGAAGCACAATATTGAACAAGCTATATGGAGCTCATGTGGTGAAACCAGCCGGAGGTACTAAGGTATTTATCTTATATAAAGCTTTGCTCTCTAAACCTTTAAAATATATTTTATTGGTTAAAATGTGCCTATAGTCCTAGTAATTTTCAAAAATTAAGAATTTAGTCTCTATACTTATATTTTCAAGAATTTAGTCTTTCTATTTTCCAGATTTCAAATTCAGGTCCAAATATTAACACTGTTAATTTTTTTGGTTAAATTTATTGCTGTGACATTTTGAAATAAAAAAATTACTTACTTGGTAGCTATGTAATTAAAAAAAATGTTGTAATTAACCTGAATTTAACAAAGAAAAAAAATTAGCAGTTTGACTTGAATTCTAAAGTCTGAAAAATAAAGAGACTAAATTCCTAATAATATAAGTATATATATGGAATAAATTAGGTTTAAAAAAAAATACAAGGACTATAGGCATATTTTAAACTATCTGATTTGATATGGAAGTTTTGTTACTCAACTTCTTCTTTTGTTATACTGTCTGAATTCTCTAAATAGGTTTATTTTGTGGTTGTGGCAAACATATTCAAGTCACATTTGTTGATGCATCGATGTTATGACCTCAAAGGCTCATTACAAGGTCGAAAAGTTGAAAAAATGCGATACCGAGAGAAAACTCTACATAAGGAGTCTGATCTTGATTTCCTATTTTACCTTGAACCTTTAGTTCGACAAAGGCTTTTGAAGTAAGTCAATAAAAGTATCATGGAGGCCCATTTTCTAGGAGTCAGATTGCATTTTGCCTCCTCTACTAAAAAAATGAGAAAATTAGTCATTGTACATTAGATTAAAAAGTAAATTGGTCATTTTTGTTAAAACTTCCATCCCTTTATACTGTTAAAAATTAGCGTGGCTGACAAAATAATCAGACAATGTGACATGTGATGTGCCACATGCTGACGTACCTAGACCAGCTTTTAATAGTAAAAAATGGATGAAGTTTTTAACAGAAGGACTAGTTTCTTTTTTATCTAATATATAATGACTAATTTACCCATTTTAAATAAAAAGAATAAAATACAATCTGACTTCTATTACAAGAGCTTTCATGGTACTTTTTCTAAGTCAGTTGCTATAAATCTATACATTTTTTTCTCTTTTGTTTTCTTTCTTGATTAACAATCATAATTTTGTTTTTGATAGACAAATCAAATATGATTGTGCTTTCCTAGAGGCTGCAGGCATCATGAATTACAGCCTCATGCTTGGCTTGCATGTAAAAGGATCACATCAAGGTAAATTTTCACTACTTTAGTTATATGTGTTATGAAAAATGCAACAATGGTGACATTATTTGAAACAAGCCAAATCTTAAAAATAAAACAAATTGTAACATATATTCCTCTGTTGTCGTTTAGCGGATTGTGTTAACAGCAAATGTTCTAACAATGGCATGAGAATTTTCAATGTTGCATTGCATCAAAGTGATGTAGCCTCACAAAGATCCTCTGACTCTTTATATAAAGGTGATGTACAGAAAAATACAAACAATGTATCAAGCTTTACTTATAGTCTCTCCTTTGGCCCTCACTCCTTGTTGATATTAATTCATATATAAAATAAAAGGGTTAAATCACCATTTGGTGTCTGAACTTAGCAATTTTTCTCACATTGGGGCCTGAATTTTTTTTTTGTGTCCAAGTTAGGTCCTGAACTTGACAATTGTTCCTACATTGGGCATGGACTAAGCAATTATTCTCACATTGGAGCTTAAATTTTTTTTTCCAAGTTGGTCCTTAAACTTGACAATTGTTATTACATTGAAGCCTGAACTTGGTAAAGATTCCCACATTGGGACTTGAACTTTAAGGTTTTCAAGGGCTAACTTAGACAAAAAAAAAAAAAGTTCAAGCCCCAATGTGGGAACAATTGTCAAGTTCAAGGTCTAACTTAGACCAAAAGAAAGTATCAATTTCTAAGTCCAACGCCAAAAAAGGTTTAAGTCCCAATGTGAAAAAAGTTCACATTCAAGTCCCCAAAAGTGATTGGTTAAATAAAACTATTAAGTTTAAGAAGGAAAAAATATTTGCTATGTGATAAGATATGTTATTTGGATTCTTCATTCGCTATATTAATAAAAAGTATATGATCTTCGTGAAAAAAATGACATAATTGTATAAAATACCCTCAATGTTTATAGGTTTTTGGGTTTGAGCCCTTAACTTTTTTTTTGTTGACACCCTCAATGTTATAATTTTTCATAAATCAGTCCAATTTTAATGATAAACGTGAGTTGACCATCAGTCAAACGACATGTCAATGAAATAGCCTATGTGGCATGCCACATAAGCACAATGTCATAGATGATGTCATCAAAACAAAGTTCTTTTTTTTTTTCATTTTTTCCATCTTCTTTCTTCTTCTCTCTTCCCCTCTAACTGTTGTTACAATAAAAAAATAAAACACCTACCACCATTTTGCATTGAATCAATGTATTGAATTTTGTTTGCATTGAATCAAAATCAAAACTCCCAACAAAGAAAACAACACAAAAAAAAAAATAGAACATATCAACATCTTATTCACCTTCATTTTTCCTATAATAATGATTCTTGGTTGCCTCACACCCTCATGCCCTTGTCAATATCCACTCCCCCCTCACTCTTTATCTCTCAATATCCTACCTATAAAACCCCATTGCCCTCTCCACTTCTCTCTGTCACCTGTATTAATTTTCTTCAACACCACCAAATCCCATCATTAAAACCAAAACCCAACATCTTCTTTTTCTTTCTACATATTCTCTTATATTTTGTCCCTATTTTTAAGTTCATGTCTTTGGTTTTTTGTTACTATTTAGCAATGACGGTTTTAGGGTTTGAAGGTTTTAAGAAGCAGTTGGAACTTCATTTCTTTGGTGATGATCCATTGAGTAATATAAACAACAATATGGGTCTTCGCTTACTTGATTTTGAATCAATCGAACAAGCCCTTCATGTCGTCCAATGCACTGTCGTTTCCATCGCCGGTAACCATTTTTTTATGCTTACGTCTTGTCAGAATCGAGTTTGTTCATATTTCGACTAAGATTATAATCAAAACCTATGAGACAACTCCGTTACTCAAATCGATTCGTCCATTGACTCGCTTTGCCAACAAGCTTGATCTTAAATTATGTGGGTGTCGATACACTAGGGGAAGTTTCATTTTCCCCAAATCTTAGTCTTTCCCTCATACGAATTTCAAAGAAGAAGTGATTTACATCGAAGAAAATCTCCCAAGAAATCTTGTTTATAGAAAAGTCGTCATTATGCCGTTAAAAAATCCTTGTTATTCGTGGCATGTTTTCGCCCCCGGTGATCAAAACTATCGTAAGAAATGGAATTCCGATGTTACGTTTGAAATTTGTATAGCAGACCTTGACCATCATTTGGCACGTAAGTTTTACAAAAAGCCTGGGATTGCAAAACACGGGATTCAGCCAAGAAAGAGATGACGGTGTTGACGGGGGTTGATGATATAAACCCTAGGGCTTTCATTTGTGATTTTATTCTAACTGAGGGGGAGAGGGAAAGAGAGAAGAAGAAAGAAGATGGAAAAAATGAAAAAAATGAAAAAAAAAAAAGAAATTTGTTTTGATGATGTCATCTATGACATCGTGCTTATGTGGCATGTCAAATAGCTATTTTATTGACTTGTCATTTGATTGGTGGTCAATTCACGTTTACCGTTAAAATTGAGTTGATTTTTAAAAAAATCATAACATTAAGAGTGTTAATAAAAAAATATTAAGGGCTCAAATCCAAAAAATCTATAAACATTGAGGGTATTTTATGCAATTATGCAAAAAAAATTAAATTTAGTATTATCATTCCTGATGCATGCCTATATTTAGCACTTACCTTGGCTATGAATTCCAAAGATTTAAGTAGTCAGTGGCATCAACCTTGCTTGGATTAGGTCTAGTAGTTGATTTAAAGGTTAATTCGAGTTTTAAAACTTTTAAATTATTTTGAGTTTGGATAATTTCAATTTTGGGTTAGTTATTCATTTTGGGTTAATATTATTTTTAGCTACTTCTTTAGGTTTGAATTGTTAGTTTTTATGATCAAATTAGATTGGATTCGATTTGGATTTATTTCAACCTGTTTGAATTTTCTATTTCAATGTAAGAATTGATAGGTATAATTGTAGCTTAAAAGGCAAAGTAAATAGGAAAAAAGGTAAAAGTACCATGGAAGCTTCTATACTAGGAGTTGTATTGCATTTTGCCCCATCTACTTAAAAAATGGGCAAACAAATCCTTATACATTAGATCAAAGAGTAAATTGGTCCCCTTTTTTTCTATCCATTTTTGTTGTTAAAATTAGTCTTTATACGTCAGCAATGAGGACACTTGGCATGCCACGTGTCGTTTTTTGATTATTTGGTCAACCATGCCAATTTTTAACAGTACATATGGATGAAAGTTTTAACAAAAAAGGACCAATTTTCTCTTTGATCTAACGTATAAGGACTAATTTACCCATTTTTTGAGTAAAGAGGGTAAAATGCAATCTAACTTTGATTAGAGAGGGTAAAATGCAATCTAACTTCTAGTATAGGGGTAGAGGTGTTCATGGGCCGGGCCGGGCTCAATTAAAAATTTAGGTCCATTCATTAGGCTTGGGTTGGGTCGAGCCCAAAAAATGGGCCTAAATTTTTTCCCAAGCCCAGCCCATATAAAAATGCTAAAACCCGGGCCCGGCCCGCCCGTATTAATTTTTTATATTATTTTATATAATTTTTAAATATATATAATACATCAAAAATATTAAAAAATCAAAATAAATATTTCCCAACAAATTAAAAATAAATTTTAAAAAAAATATGTAGACTTAAATAACTCTAAGATAGATGTAACTTAACAAGCAAATACCTTTAAAATAATAACAAAATAAACAATAAAATAAGTTTTATACAATATTCAATCAATAATAACAAAATAGTAGCAACATAATAGTAATATGGTAGCAAAATAGGGAGAAAATAACAAGAAAATAACATTCAAAAATAAAAATAAAAAGAGCATATTTTTTTGTCATTTAGTGAATTAGGGCCAGGCCGGGCCCGGGCCAAAAATACCTTACCCGAGGCCCGACCCATTTTTTAAACGGGCCTTATTTTTTGTCCAAGCCCATTTTTCAGGCTTATATTTTTGTCCAAACCCTCCCAAATTTTGGTCGGGCCTTCGGGCCGGGCTACCCGGCCCATGAACACCTCTATATAGGGGCCTCCATGATACTTTTACCAGAAAAAAGATAACCTGAAAAATTTAGGATTTGTAAGAAATTAAGTGCTTAATTGTTCTAATAATGTGATCACTCATTTAATGAAACATATTCTACTTCTTTGCATTGTAGATTCAACAAGCAAATACAGTACAACCAACATCATGGACATTATCTCTAATACCTCTTTATCTGAGAATGAAGCATCAGAAGTGAGTTTTGGTGATCAATGGCTACAAAACAATAGGTAAATTTTGCTTGTTAAATACGTTGGGGTCATTGATCACCCAACTCTGAAAAGCTACAAAATGATCACCTAACTATTAGTAAATTTCTTTTTTTTGGTTACCCAACCATGAAAAGTTACAAAATTGTCACTAAACTATTCAATTTTGTCTTCTTCTTTTTTTGTCACCAAGTTACACAATATGTAAATGTTGATGATCAATTTTTTAGAATTAAGACTAAATTGACATAGTTTATAAATGTTGAGGCTTAAAATTGCTACTACACCAATTCTAAAAGTTGTCACCGTTAGCTAGCTAGTGACAAGAAAAGACAAAATTGAATAATTGGGTGACAATTTTGTAACTTTTCATAGTTAGGTGACCAAAAAAGGAATTTACTAATAGTTGGATGACCATTTTATAACTTTTCATAGTTAAATGACCAGATAAGAAATTTACTAATAGTTTAGGTGACTACTAGTGTAGTTTACGCAAAAAATTTTGGGGTCAAAATTGAATTATAAATTTTAAAGATCAAAATGCAATTTAGCATTGTATTAACTTACAAATTTTGTTTCCATAGTTGTAAGTTTGGTGAAGAACTAGCTGCACGTGGTGTTCGCATATCAAAGAATGGAACAGGAATGTTATCATGTCAAAATTTTACAGTGATAGAGTGCTATGATGTTCTTTTGTGTTTTGGGATAGTGGATTTTTTCCAAAATTACAATGTTATCAAGCGAATTGAGCATGCCTACAAGTCATTGCAATTTGATCGAAAGATGATTGCAGCTGTAAATCCCAAAATATATTCTTCTCGTTTTCAAGAGTTTATTAGTAACATATTTAAAGCAGATGAACCTCTCAATTGACCTCACAAATGGTAAGGTTTTTTCTTTTTGGCGTTAATTACACCATATATCCTCAAACTATATCTCAAATTCTAAATTGGTCTTTGAATTTTTCTAATTTAATCTCCAAGGTATCAATATCATTTTAATTAGGGCATTTTGTTAGTTTGAACATCAGTTGAGGCATTAAATGTTAGTTTGAATTTGACATTAAACATATTTAAAACACATAGATCAAAATTTAAATGCAAGTATATGAATTTAACATGTTTTTTTTTTTTTTTAAGAAATAGCCATATTAAATTATAATGTTACATTAGATATAAGTTGTTTATGTAGTTAGTACAAACGTATTTGAAATTTGATCAATATGCTTTAGATTTACTCCACGTTAGATTTCAGCTAGATTTTGATACCTAAGCTAATGGTTAGGTAAATAGGACTTGATTGAAATGATACTGATATGTTAAAGACTTAATTAGAATTATTTAAAATTTGAGGACAAATTTAGAATCTAGGCCATAAGGTGAGAATGTATGGTGAAATTAACTTTTCTTATAATATGTTGATCACAACAAAGTACCTTTTTAAAGGTCTATTTGTTTACAAACATGGGCTGATTCAGTTGGTTTAGTATTCATTAGCACAATGGAAAGCACTAGAGTTAGAATCTCATCAGTAGTCTATTTGTTTACCACTTACACCCCTTTATGAGGTTGGCAACGTGCCTAACCCTAGATTAAAATAACTTCCCTAACTTGAAATTCTCATAATTAAAAAAGTATCCAATAAAACTTTTTCACTTTTGTAGGTTGCTTGGATCCCCAGTGACATAAGAACATGTAAAGAACAAATAAAATAGTGATTTATGGGAGACATCAATGACTAACCATATACACAAATCTTTTCAATGACTCGAAGAGTTATCCCTTAGTTATTATATAATAGAGAAAATTTTCCATTTCATGTAGCATTAAATGATCATTTCTATTATTTAAGAATTAGGTTATGATTTATCAAGTTTTTGTTACTTTGCAATGTAATGTGTTCTAAAACATTCCAATTTGTTGGTGTAAATTGGTTTGTACATATTTAAATGTTATATGTAAACAATGGCAAATATTTGTACTTAGTTTCTTCATAGAGTCAAAACCTCTTATTTTCTTTGGATGAAGTGGTTGTGTTTTAGGTATTCAATATTAACAAAGCTAATTGTGTTGTTAGAGTAGTACATTGCAAATTTTTCGAAGGAGATAACCCTAATCCTTGAAATGTTAAAAGAGAATTTCAATCACTTTGTTAAGTAGTTGGCATTGAGAAGGATGTTGATGGCCACTAACCCTAAAAATGACTTAATGAAAAAAATCTAAACCTGTCTAGGGATCAAGTTATTAGTCTAAATCTGAAGGCCTACTTGATACTACGGAGGATTTGAATAAAAATATTAAACCTAAAAAATGGACTTGGGTAGAAAAAACAAAGCATGTTTAAGATATGGGGCAAGTTTGGGCTCCAATACTTAAGAATGACCTAACCTAACTCATTTTCGATTTTATAAATATTGTGTAAGAGTTTGTTGATTTTGCCTTCTAAATATATATTCAGTTGCAACTGAACTTGCAAATTAACATAGTCAAAACATAAGATGGATACAAAAGTATGGATACGTGATTCAAAAACTTCCTACATTTATGAGATCTTGTTTAGAGAGTAATCCACTATAAATCTACCTATACAAGACGTGATTTAAGTTCAACTAACTCACTAAATTTTGACTTCACTTTATGAATAAACTAAATCGCTCTCTTTACTAAAACTTTCCCCTTGAAAGCTTACTTACAAAATGAACAATGAGAACAATTTGTTTACAATAATTTGCACTAAAAATGAGTTCCTCACACAAGATAAATGCTTTCATGCTTGTACTTAAAAAATTATAACAAGCCTTATTTTAAATAGACATATATTGACTTGCAAAACTAAAATCAACATGAATATCTATCCTCTTGATTTAGCTTGATAAAATTTTCAATATGGAATAGAATCAACAAAGATCTTCTCGAGATAATCTTTATAAATCATATCTCTTCAAATAAGGAAACTTTGATCACATTGAAAGTCTTCATAAAATCCTTGCTTGACTTAATTTTATTCACAATTTAACTCAATAAAGTGTTACTAAAACCCCTTCAAATATGTACATATTGAAAAGGTCCAAAGTTTTCAGTCAAAAGATACAAACAAAATATGGCAGGGTACATTATGTTCTTGATGTAAATTAAGTTGTAACTGGAGTTGCATCTGAACAATGTAATTGACACTAACATTGTGTACCACATATCATATTAAAATTAAATATACAATAACCTGAATAGTATTGAATCAATTGTTCACAAATATAAATAAACTTTAACAAAATTTGAAACACATATTTCATACCGTATCAAACTTAAACAATTATATTTAATATCAATACCATTCATAAACTCGATTAGACTTGATTTATGCACTTTTTTTTTTAGAACGGCCCAAAGATAGGCTAAGTTCCTTGTCAATAGTTTTTTTGATATTATTGTCATGTACAATTTATTTGATTTTTTTTTTTGAAAGAACAATTTATTTTATTATTGGAATATTATTATCTTTGGTATTCAGCCTCAATATATTGCTTGAAATATATGGTGTGATAAGAGGAAAAATAAAATGTATTTTTCGATATTTGATGGTTATATTTTGTGACAAGTAAAAAAATTGAAAATATAAAAAATTGATTTGAAACTAGATGTTTGGACAATTTATGGAATATATTCATTTAATTTTTGATTAATTTTATTTTTTATATGTAAAAATAAATATTTTATATTTAAAATAGTGAAAATAACTTTAAAAAAATATTATATATATTTAAAAATACTATATAAAAATTATTAATCATTTACTTGAGAAATTGTTTTTTTAGAAATATTTATTAAAAAACTTTGAAACTTTATCAAATACTATCCAAAGTGCATAAAACAAAACTCATTTTGTTAAAATAAATCCAAAAATAAAAAATATACATAGAAAATTGAAAACTATACCAAATTATAATAGATAATTCGTAAACTCTGAAAAACTCAATTGAACCAAATCAATTTCACTATTAGTCACATGAAGTTTCGACTAAATTCGAAGATAAATTGGTTGAACCTTTAAATGAGAGACAAAGTTCTCTCAGTCTTTTATCATTTATAAAACTCGAATTCGATACCTTATTTAAAATATATCTTTTTTTAGTAAAATAGCTAGATTTTTATTATTAAATAAGAGAACAAGTTTCCAAGCAATAAGACAAAAATGGAAAAGTACATCGAAAATTGAAATGTTCCCCAATCCTAATTAAAAGAAACCCAACCAAAATAAATGAGCTCAAAACACCTTTAGAAACATAAAAAAAACAATAAAAATAGGAGCTCATCTGTATCTTCATCCTTCCTTAAGATTGAGCAGATTTTAGGGATCATCTTCAAGCAACCAACGAAATCACAGTCTAATTTGGCAGATCTGTCCACCACCAGTCTCTCTCCATCGCACTAGCTACAAACAGAGGCACTTCTTTTAACAGGTAAGTTGTTTCTCCTTTCCTTATTCCTTCTCTAGCTAAGAGATGTGCTACTTCATTCCCCTACCTTGGTGCATGCCTGAAAATATACATCTTCGATAATTCTCACTAAGTGAACGCGAATCCATAATATATGCACTAATTTTAGATCTGTCTTGCCCATCTGCATGAAGCATTTTCAACATTGTAAGCGCATTACCTTCAATCTCCACATTCTGAAAACCCAAATCAAGGCCCATCTGAACCTCCTAGAAGCATGCAAAAGCCTCCGCAGCAAAAGCCGAAGGTATGTGATTATTTATTATCATACTGGATCCCAACATCAAACCATTCGAGTTTCTAACCACAATCTCCGTACATGACCTCTTTGTATGGTTTTGAAAAGCAACATCATAATTAATCTTCATAAAAGGGATCTCCGACGACTTCTATTGTTCAGTCTCCACCCTTTTAACAGGTAATTTATGGTTGATTACATCTAATTCTCGAATATATGAAATGATTAAATGGGTTGTGTTCTAAACTGTCTGTCCGTTCCCTTCATGAGCTACTTTATTCCTTGTTATCCATATTGCCCAAATTGCACAATTTACAATCCTACAGTGGTCATTTGAATGATTCGAAAAAATATATGCCAACCATTCCTAATATTTTGAGTTTATGACTTCATAAGGCCATTAAATATTTAACTTATGCCATATTTCCTTTGTAGTGGAGCAATCTCGGAAAATATGTTCTAAGTTTTCAACTCTATTGGAGCATTTGGGACAAGTTACGGAACCAACTAGTATTCTGTTATGTAAATTGTTAAAAGTAGGAATACAAGTATGGAAAACTCGCCAATTTGTGATCTTCACCTTAGCTGGTAGATCGAGTTGCCATAACTTTTTATAGAAAGGTGTAAAAATATGTTGGTTGTTAGAAGGCATATGTGTGTTAATACCTTGTAAAAGAATTTTCTATCCTCTTCTCACTATATACTAGCCCGAAGCTTCACCTCACCATACAAGTTTATCATCATGTAGAACTCAAGCAAGGGGGATGTATAGGATTTTTTCTGCTTCACCATCACTAAAGGTACTTTACCGCTATTGCGCATGCGCGTTAAAACAAATAATTTTATAAAAACTATTTTTGAAAAACAGTTTTAACTGTAAACATACAGTGTCAATTGTAATATTTGTAGTTCCGATGGAACACAGAGTATTCCAAGGGGTCGAACTCAAGGGAGGAGGCTATTGAGCAATTCCTATCTAAGAGCATACAAAGAAGAAGTCTAAAAAACTAATCGTTAAAAGCTATATTACGAAAAATCATAAAATGAATAGTGATTAAACTAATTATCTATTAGCTACCTAAAGAACTAAATCGTAAAGGATGCAAAGTTATGAAATTCACAAATAACTAAAAAATAGTGGTTGGTTGACTTTGATGTGGTTCACTAATCATTCAATTAAGATTCTAAATTGCTTAAACTCGTAAAGTGGTTCCATTTTACCTCTTGGTGTCAACTTTACCAAGTTAGACAATTAGTCATGTTTATCTCTCGATCTCACTGCCTAACCCGAGACTAAAGAATTGGTGCTCAACAAGATTACCTCTCGGTCTCACTTGCCTGAATACTCCCTTAGGGTCGTCAATCCTAAGTTTTTATGTTCATTCAATTTGTTCCAATTTGTTGCAATTTAGTCCCTTAACCAAAAATTAGCTTATTCGCATCTCCATCAACCAACCCTTTTAGAAGTTTAGTTACTCATGTTAAAAGCTAAACTAACAAAGATAAAAATAACAACCATAGAAGCCATTGAAGAAAAGCTCAAGAAAAATAATAATGTTGAAATTTTTAATGAGGAAAACTTAAAAGTAAAGCAAAGATGAACATCTAACAGTAAAATAAGAAGCAAGGAACATGAAAAGTAAAGGCTTTAACAATTGAAACTAAAGGGAACTGAAAATATATTAAACAAAGATGAAAATGCCAATATAAGTAAAAAATGGACTAAAAGTGCAATTAACCCTAGCTACAGTAATAACTAACTTAACTAACACTAAGAACACCAAGAACAACATCAAATTGCAGGAAAAATAAATAGTACACTAAGGAAGAAGATGATAAGAAGGAACCCTAGAAAAGGGGAAAGAAAACCTAAGAGAAAACTAAAGGAAAACTATGCAAAAAGACTAAACTAGTGTAGCCTCCTCTCTTCTCAGCCAATTGTGGCTGATTTAGCAATATATTCTAACCCCTTTTGTTGACCAAAATGTCCTTGAACGGGCCTCCCTTGATTGATGCTTCGATTGGACAAACATTACCTCTAGCGTCATTTTGTTGTCCCCTCAGGACAGTGATATTGTGATACAGAGGGTTGGATATCACGATATCATCGTCAGTCTTGAAATAGGGTGTTTCCTTGTCACATGGATATCATGATACCAAATGAGGATATCACGATACCACAGTAGCTTGCCTTAATATTGGGATTGGTGTGGGTATCGCGATTCCACTGCTTCAATGTCGTAATACCCCTTCTTTGGCAATGTTTTGTACGAATTCAAGCCTCCGACAAGTACCTACAACACTAAATCGAAGGTTAGGGCCCCCAATGACACAATTGGTCAATTTGGATATCAAAAATGAGAAAAATGAGGTATTTACACTTATTCAAATGAAAACTTAAAAACTATGGAAAATTCTTGCCATTACTCGAAAACAAGCTACTTAAGTATAACGGGAAAGCCTAATTTGACATATCAAATTATGGCAGATCAATACTATTAATCAAATTGTCTTTACGAAGTCTTGTGTTTGGATCAATCAGATCCGTGGCCATATGTATGTTTGAGTTGCTAACATTGCTTTAGATCATATAATATGTGGAACCTGGAATCCAAGCATTAGCCCAAACTGAGATTTTGGTTCTTGTTCCCACCTGCCAGCACATACTTGTTTGGAGGAGCCCTCTTACGGCTCAAATGCTTTTCCAGGTTTATGATGGGTGAGTTCCTAACCTGACATTTAAAAATTTTTATTCCAAATAATATTTAGCTTTCAACGTGCGCGCCAATAAAGAATTTGGGTAACAAATCAGCCGTCACCCCTGTTTGGCAAGTAGTGCTAAATTATTTTTTTTAAACACCGAAAACCATACCACCAGTCTCTTTAAGGCATAATCTAATCCACCAACACCAATGAATTCCACACTTTGCATGATGTTTCTACCACCAAAACTTGCTAATAATATGTTCCATATCCAAACAAAGAGAATTAGGCAACAAAAAACATGACATCGAATAAGTCGAGATAGTTTGCAAAATAGCTTTGAAAAAAACTTCCTTGCCTCCTTGGAAGAGGTCTTTAATACACCAACTATTTATTTGACTGCTCACTCGATCTTTCAGCAACTAGAATGCCATTCCTTTTTTTTGGTCCACCATATTTAAGTGCCCAAGATATTTTTCCAGATCCCAAGAGAATCAAACATTAAGGATTTGGGAGACTAGTTGTCGTGTCTGATCTATTACATTAAAGATATAATAAAGCAAGGATTTATCAAAATTAATACATTGGCCAGAACAAACTTCATATTCCCTAAGGGTATTCTTCAAAATATTAGCCCCCCTCTCCATAGCTTCACTAAACATGATAAAACCATCTGCAAATAATAAGAGAGAAATCGATGGTCCTCTACAACATACTTTGGCTCCAAGCAATAAACCTGCCCATCTTGCTAACCTCATAAGGGATGATAATCCTTCACTAGAAATAAAAATAGACAAAGACTTAAAGGATCTCCCTAACATATGCTTTTAGTAACTTTATTAACCTCTCTCGCTTTACCGTTAAGGACTATAAAGTAGGGGTGAGCAAAATTAGGGTAAAACTGAAAAAATTCGGTTAACCGACCGAATTCGGCTAATCGGTCGGTTAATCGAATTTTTTTGGTCAGGGTCGGTTAATTATTTTGTGATTTTTCGGTTAACAGTTAATTCGGTTCAAAACCGGTCGGTTAACTGAATTTTTTCAGTTTAACCGAAAAAATTAATAAATAAAATTATAATATATAAATAAGCCCACTATTTACCTAAACCTAATCCAAACCCAATTACCCAACCCAACCCAATCATAAAAATTACAAATAATTTAATAAATAAAAATAAAATTCTAAAACTAAAATTATGTAATCTTTTTAATTATGTAGTGATTCATTTCGGGTAATTCGGGTAATTCGGTTAATTCGGTTAATTCGATTAATTTTTAACCAAAAATAAAAAATATATAATTTTCGGTTAACCGACCGAATTAACCAAAAAAATTTCGGTTCGGTTAATTTTTTTGAAAAAATTTCGGTTCGGTTAATGGTTAAAAATTTTGAAAGGTCAGTTAATTCGGTTAATGTTATTTCGGGTCGGTTAACCGACTGAACACCCCTACTATAAAGTGCGATATAGTACTGATGCAATGCATAATAAGGTCCAACCATGAGCTAGCAAAACCCATTTTTAGCATCATACTCCGTAAAAAAGACCACTCAACCTTGTCATAGGCTTTACTCATATCAAGTTTTAGCACGAAAAAAAACTTTCTGTCCATTCCTTCTTTGCTCAAAAACATGTAATACTTCATATACAAGTAGGACATTATCAGTGATTAATCTTCCGGGTACAAAGGCGCTTCGTCAATACATGTATCTAATACTTTTTGAAAACAATTAGCAGCGTTCTTTGAAATAATCTTATAGAACATCATACAAAGACTGATAGGATGGAAGTTCATTAACTTATTAGGATGAGCAGCCTTAGGCATAAGGACAATATGAGTAAGATTAAGAGTCTCCAAAGAAGTACCTCAACTAAGAATGCCAAAACAAAAAAAAAAAACCAATATCCTGACCTATAATGTGCCAGTATTTTTGAAAGAATAACCTTGGTAAACCATCAGCACCCGAAGCTTTTGATGGCTCCATTTCCTTCAAAGCTGAAAAAATCTCCTCTCTTTTATATTCGACAGTAAGATTTTGGTACATACTGTCTGAAACGCACTGATCTACTCTAGAAAGTATATGCTCGAGATCACCAACCCCTTGTGTAGAAAAGAGATTAGAAAAATAATCATTAGTAGTGGCCTCCATTTCTTGATGATCCGAAGCAATCTGTCCATCCTTTTGCAATCTTCTAATATAATTTGTGTGGTGTTGTTTAGAGGCAAATTTATGAAAGAAAGTATTATTTCGGTCCCCCATTTTTAGCCTATTTGCTCTTGCCCATTGCTCCCAGTAAAGTTTTTCTTTTTCAATCACCATATTGAGGTGTATTTTAACATTAATAAGCTTTGAGAGGGTCTCATCGTTCTTGTCAAGGTTATTTAGATGATCAAGTCGCTTAACAAAATTCCTCGATAAACCAGCTTTTTGCTTCTTTAATTGCTCTACCCAATCCTACAAACCAACACTTAAACAAGCAAGCCGATTTATAACATGACCAGAACTGTTTTCCTATGGCGTCGAACTTCTGATTCATGCGAATCCTCCAAAGTCCACATGTTTCAAGGTGAAACCTTCTCTTCCTATATCCTTGTTCTTCTCGGTTCGCGGTTACAAGCAAATGACAATAATCGGAGAAAGAATGCGGTAAGTGACGAAGAGAAAAAATAGGATAAAACATCCACCATGCTAAATTCGCCACTCCTCAATCGAGTCTTTCTCTAATATTATTCTTCGACATATTTACCCTTTCCCACGTAAACTGTGGGCCCAAATAACCCATATCCTCCAATTGGCTTTCAATTAAGGCAACTCGAAATTCCTCCATACGCCCTCAATCTCGAGGCAACCCCCTTTCTTCTAAAAAAAATACCAAATTTCATTAAAATCGCCATATACCATCCATGGCAAATTTTGGTTCCACCCCAACGATCATAAAAGGTCCCAAGATTCTGCTCTAGATAAGCATCAGGGGCACCATAAAGCCCTATCATCTGCCACCTTGGACTATCTGCATCTTTCTAAATCTCAACATCAATGTGGTTTTTAAAGAAGCTTCTCAGTGTGACTAAACTCCTTGTATTCCATCCAAGACTAAATCCTCCATGTGTGCCTTCAGTCGACACATCAATACCATTTTAGAACCCACAACGTTTTCGAACTTTTTTCCATCTAGTTTGAATTGAGTTTTGTCTCCATGAAGAAGACAATTTGAGAATGATAAATTTTCAGCATATGTTGAAGTCTTCTGATAACTCGTGGACTCACCAAAATATAGACATTCCAACATAATATTTTCATTACATCCAATAAGCTTGCCTAACGACAGCCGCCGATATCCTTTGGTGACGAGTTTGGCCACGCTCATTAGTAGTCTCCAAAAGATTTGTATAGCCAAAAACGTCGAAAACTGGTCCAATAGATCTTAGCCTTTTCTTTCCATAAATGCCCTCAATTGGTCTGTCATCCAAGTCATGCTCCATAACACCCTTACTCGGCCCACTAGAGTATCTCTCTTCTTTCCTTCCCGATGGATTCAAATTTCCTTCCAAATTAAATCCCAAGATAGAATTTATCTTCTGCCACGATTTCTGCATTTAACCATCCCATAAATTTCTCCTTATATCTTGCTTTCCTAATTTAGCTCCCAAAAATTCTGCACTATCATCTTCACAAAGCCAAACACTGGACATGGTGGTGGTCCTTCTCATAGGTGCCTTCAACAATAAATCCCATCTTAATTCCATCTCCTTCATGCCATGATTTAATCTGATAGGGCAGAAATTAGGCCCATGTCCAAGGCATCCACACAAAAAACAGATAAGTGTTAGCTTCTCGTATCGAAATTTCGCATAAACAAAATTTGAAAGAGAAATCATAATTTTCTTTTGTCGTTTTAATGGTATTCGAACATCTAGTTGAAAACAAATTTTCGGGAAATTCTTAAATTTGCGACTAATCTGTTTGGCATAATACTCCAAAAACGATCCAATGAAATTTCTAAATTGTTTTGCAAGTCTCAGAAAATAGTCCCAGTGGGAGATCATGAATTTGAGCCCAAAAAGAAGAGAAAATCAAAGGCTCTTGCATCAGATCTTTATCATCCTTCAGTTGATGAAACGCCAAAAGATGATTATGAAACATCCATGGGGCACCCATAATTTAAATAAGTATCATCCCCCCAAAATTGAAATCAAAACACCTCCAAGAAGGTGCTAGAGATTTGTCATCATATTTCGCATCGCTGCAAAATGAACAACACTTGTTGTATGAAAATATCCAACTAAAGAAAACTCTTACTCTGATTTTTGAGGTTCAATTCCACTATGAAACTGCCATACCTCCTCTTCGCCGTCTTCAATACTCAATCCCGCCATTTCCTTCTCTATAGAAAAGAAAAAGATTTAAAAAAGAGTAGAGATACTAGGAAGAAAGTAAGAAAAACACAAAAATTAAATTAAATTAAATAATAATAATAATAATAATAATAATAATAAAACCGTGCCACCCAAAGCAGAAAAAATAGAGAGCAGACATTAATGATATGTGGGTTTGAAAATAATAAAATATAGCAGATGACTCGTACAATTTCATAAACTTAAAATCTAAGGTTGAATATCTTAAATTAAATAAAATATGTTTTCACATCTCCATCACTTGTTTCCTTGGTTGAAAATTTATGCTACAATTTGTCTACGTCTAGCTGAAATGTATTTGACTGTTAAGTATTGATATTAATTTTAGGGAAAAACAACATTTAATTCTTAGAATTGGTAACTTTTTTCAATTTCATTTTTATATTCCTTTTTTCGTATTGGTCTCAAAATTTGACAGCTTTTTCTAATTTAATCCTTAAATTTAGATTTTGTTAAATTATGATGATACGATACTTTATTATTGTACCACATTATTTCCTAAAAAAATTATAAAATCCAAAAAATTAAAAAAAATTAAAAAAAAATTCAAATGATGACATGGTATAATTATAAAGTGTCGCGTCACTATACCTTAAGAGAATATAATTTAAAAGATCAAATCGAGAAAAGCTGACAAATTCTAAAGTTAATATATATAAAGTTTAGAGACCAAATTGAAAAATATCTGTTAAATTTAGGGACTAAATGTTATTTATCCCATAATTTTGTGCAAATATATATATAGTAAAGACTTGGCAATAACCAATTAGGAGGGCGGCTTCTTTTTTGAATTCGCAACTTGGTCACTTTATTATTGTTAAATTAGCAACTTGGGTGGATTTGGTTGAACCTACAATTGGGGGCCAAACACCAAATTTTATAAAATAATAATAATAATAATAAAACGTGCTACTTCATTGGGAAGGGTCAAAATTCTTCATTTCAAGGCCAAGATTTAATTGCAATTTTAGTCTTTTTATTACGACGAAATTTGAGGTTTAATCCATTTACTTTAATTTAACATAATCTGGTTCTAAGTTCAATTTGATAATACAGTTACTTGTTGTCGTTAAAATGATGATATGAATTTATTATTATCTAATCATACAATCGGGGTTACATGAAAATTCAATCAATTATGTTTAACCAATAATAGATTTCATGTCACTCAAATGTTTATGTTTTTTTTTTTTTTGAATTCATATCATCACTTTAACACCAACACGTTGGTCCCTACCCTGAAAAGAAAAGGTATAGGGACTAAAACCATAATTATACCATTTTGAATCCATAGATTACGAGCCAAAGCCGATAATTGTAGGAATATTTTATTTTTTAACTTTTGGGATGAAATAATTATAGGGATTTACTTTTATAATCATTTAAAAACTTTTTTGTTGGGATTATTACAGTATTGGGTCACGTTAATAATTCATACTGGATAAAGGGATTAAATTGATAAAATATAAAAATGTTTTTAAGATAATAAAAAAAATCCTTAATTAGAACCTTCTTTATTCTTCATTTTAACATAAATGTATTTTTAACTTTTTTTTATTACATGCCAACCAAGACAGAAAAAACAAAATAAATAAATAAAAATTAGCTGATGAGGTTTAAATAATAATCAAATGATTGAAAGCTCACCAGGACTGACCCCATTAATTCCCTTATTTGGCTATTTCAAATCTAATCTAAATAATTATTGCTAAAAACCAAAAATTTTAAAAATTATAAAATCGGTTCAACTATCGTTTTTGTCTCGATTTTTGTTTTTTATTGGGTTTGAACTATCTACTCAGAGGCCAATTCAGCTCTATATTCGGACTCATAGATCAACTGATTCTTAATTTAACGAGTCCGACTAGTTGATCTAATCCGGTTCAAATAATACTAGGTTCAGTTGAAGATTAGGTTGATAGAAGAACAAGATAGACAACGTTCTTGGATTCAAATTCTAGGGACCAAATTAAAAGATTGGAAATAATTTATGGACTTCATGGAAATTACCCCCTTTTTTCTCTCGAAAAATGATACTACAAAAAGGCCTGTAAAGCTTATTCGTTTTATATGTACTGAAAAATTCTTGGGTAAAAAAATTTATCAGTTGCAGCAACTTAATCCATCGCCTACCTTCATTTAGGTAACGCCAGTTTTTTCAATTTCTAGGGTTTTCCTTTTTGTTAAGCTACTCTTTTCAATTATTTCATATTATCAGTTTTTTTAAAATAAAAAAAGGCGAAGGGAAAAAAATTTAAGGGAGGGTTTTAGGTTCGGGGGGATTTTGGGATGAAAGACCAATTGAATTCGGATCTGTTTGACCCGAGAAATGAAATGGACTCGGATTACTCCCGTGGTTCCGCCGGTTCTGGTGGCGATTTCGGTTTCGCTTTCAACGATAGTAATTTCTCCGACCGACTTCTTCGGATCGAGATTATGGGAGGGCCATCCGGTTGTCTTCCTGATGGAGAAGGTTGTACCAGTATCGCCGATTGGGCTCGACACCGTAAACGGCGCCGAGAGGATATGAAGAAGGAAAATGGTTTGTTAATTCCCCCCTCGTTTGCTTCTGTTTGGTTAGCTGCGAAAATGAAACAAGATTTTAAAGAAGTAGTAATAAATCAATTGAAGCTTACTTTGTATTTAAGCTTTCTTTGTGAACCCTATGTTGAAAAAGAGAATGAAAATGAAAATTAAGGCTATACTAATTTTGGGAAATTGAAGGAAATTTTGATCAATTATATTCAAAATTTTGCAAATAAAAAAGGATTGTGCCTAAAATAGCTTTCAAAGAATTGAGATTTAATCATCTTAACATATAATAGCTTTCAAAGAAATGAGATTTAATCATCTTAACATATAATCTTTTGTCTCACTTGTTTTAAACCAGATTTACAGTGGTCCATGCATATTGATATATTGATAGTTAATCTTTATGAATAAAATATGTTTTTATAATGTTGGTTTGCTTTTAACTTTTTTTTTCTTTCATGTCTTTTGTAGTTTTGGATCTTAGTTTATGCCCTGAGGAGCAGGTTTTAAATGACGGCCAACCAGATATGTTCGATGCTGCAGGCTGCGAAAATCAAGATGAGGAGGCGGTGGCGATGGTTGAAGAAACTCAATCAGGTTACTGCTTTTATTCATTTTTATGCGCAAAACTTGGGAAATTTTTACTTGAACATGGCTACTGATGATCTTGCTAATACTCTTGTTTTTTACTGAATTGGAATTAAGCAAAACAAGAAAAACTTTTAGAATCTTATAGACATGCAGGTTTTATGTAAATAAACGCGGAAGGCGAATTAATTTTCTCTATATCGAAATAGTATAATTAACAAGGGAATTTAGTTGTTCACTTTGAATTCTTATTCGTGCCATTACTGTTTGGCATAGTTGCCTAGTTGGCCTTTTGATCTTGGTTAGAATTTTTGTAGGTGATGAGGATGCTAATAGCAATGAATCGAGCTGGAATATGGATTGTTCCACCGTTCTGAGAGTTAAAACATTGCATATTAGCTCTCCCATTTTAGCCGCAAAAAGCCCGTTCTTCTACAAAGTAAGATATTGTTTTTTATCGAAATAGATTTTTAAAAAAGTGAAAAGATATATCATGTTTATAGAATTGATAATACTTATTTGTTTACTTATTCACATATTGTAGCTTTTCTCAAATGGGATGAGAGAGTCAGAGCAACGACATGTTACCTTAAGAATCAATGCCTCTGGTACGCATAAACTTCGTTTTATTGTTCTTGTTTATGTTAGTTACTCGAAATGGTTAAAGTACCATGGAGACCCTTGTACTAAGAGTCGGATTGCATTTACCCCCTCCACTCAAAAAATAGCCAAATTAGTCCTTATATGTTAGAATAAAGAGTAAACTAGTCCTTTTGTTAAAAATTTCATCCAATTCTACTGTTAAAAATGGTCCTAGTACGCTACCAGTTTTTTACAGTAAAAATGGATTAAATTTTTAACAGAAAAGACCAGTTTGCTCACTGATCCAATGCACGATGCACAAGGATTAATTTGCCTATTTTTTGAGTAACGGAGGCAAAATGTAATCTAACTTTTAGTCTAGCGGCCTCTATGGTACTTTTACCTACTCAAAACATGTGTGAGCAGGCGAATTTGAAATGATGAATTTTACGTTACTTTGATGTTACAGAGGAAGCTGCTCTCATGGAACTTTTGAATTTTATGTATAGCAACACCTTATCCGTAACCACAGCTCCTGCCTTGCTCGATGTGTTGATGGCTGCTGATAAATTCGAGGTTGCTTCTTGCATGAGATATTGCAGCCGGCTATTGCGCAATTTGCCTATGACACCAGAGTCAGCTCTGCTTTATTTGGATCTTCCATCAAGCGTATTAATGGGTGAAGCTGTCCAGCCATTGACTGATGCTGCCAAACAGTATCTTGCTTCCCGTTACAAGGATATGACCAAGTAAGCTCCTGTTCTTCTTCATGCTTCGTGTTATGTTTTTTTTGCTTGAGTCGTGTTATATTTGCTTTTGTGGCACATTTTATCAGGTTCCAAGAAGAGGTAATGGCTTTGCCGCTAGCTGGGATTGAGGCAATATTGTCCAGTGATGATCTCCAAATTGCATCCGAAGATGCTGTGTACGACTTCGTTTTGAAGTGGGCCAGGACTCAGTACCCAAAACTCGAAGACCGAAGGGAAGTTCTCGGTTCACGCCTTGCACGCTTTATCCGTTTCCCTTATATGACCTGCAGGAAACTTAAGAAGGTGTTAACATGTAATGATTTTGATCACGAAGTTTCATCAAAGCTTGTCCTCGAGGCCCTCTTTTTCAAAGCTGAAGCCCCACATAGACAACGAAGCTTGGCAGCAGAAGAATCAGCCACCTTGAACCGTCGTTTCATCGAGCGAGCTTACAAATACCGACCCGTTAAAGTAGTGGAATTCGAACTTCCCCGTCAACAATGCGTTGTATATCTAGACCTCAAGAGAGAGGAATGTGCAAACTTGTTCCCATCGGGACGTGTCTATTCTCAAGCATTCCACCTCGGCGGACAAGGCTTCTTCCTATCGGCTCATTGCAACATGGACCAACAAAGCTCGTTCCATTGCTTTGGGTTATTTCTAGGAATGCAGGAAAAGGGTTCGGTTAGTTTTGCAGTGGATTACGAATTCGCAGCAAGGTCGAAACCAACAGAGGAATTCGTCAGCAAATACAAAGGCAACTACACATTCACCGGGGGCAAAGCTGTTGGGTATCGGAATTTATTCGCTATACCATGGACATCGTTCATGGCTGAAGACAGTCTTTATTTCATAAATGGTATTCTTCATCTTAGAGCTGAGTTAACCATTAGGCACTAATCAACTCTTTTGATGTAAGCTTTGGTCAATTTACATTTTAGATGCACTAACTCCGTCATTTTCATCTGTTCTTTCAGTTTAACCCCTGCAAAATTCAAATATGTACCAAGTAGGACAATGGGTTAGATCTGGGTTTATTTTTAATATCATCAATTTGCTTGAAATTAGTGTGATATTTTCACATTACACCTGGAACTCGGGCTGAGTTGAGTTGCCGATCCAGTTTAAAAGAATAATATTTATGTCCAGTTGAGTTGCACAAAATTGGAAAAATCCTTGTTCAAAGATCTCAGTTTTGGACGACCTAGTTCACACCTAATTAATCTTCTTCTTCTTCTTCTTTTTAAATTTAATTAATATTAGTGTCTATATTGTTTAAGTTTGTATCTGACTCATTTAACCTTGGACTCAATTCATTTTGTTTTTTATAAAAATTTTATATCAGTGTTTTTTATATATCTTTTTTAGGTGTAATGATCTTTTTGCCCTTAATTTTTTTTTAAATGTCATTTTTTTATTTTTTTTAGTTTTTAAATTTACATTTTGTCAAATTACTTCAAAATGGATGGAAAAGTTAATATTTTTCATTTTATTGACATGGTATAAATGGGAATTGTCATGTGGATGACATGTTAGCATTTAATTAATTTTTAAAAATTTTAAAATTATTAAAATTATTTTTTTATAATTTTTATTCTTTTTTAATATTTTTAATGATTTTTAAAAATATTTTTATACTTTTTTTTGAATTTTTAAAATTTTAAAAATTAATTAAATATTGACATGCCATTTACGTGGCAATCCACATCAGCAAAGTTTAAAAAATTAATTTTTTCATACACTTGGGGTGATTTGACAAAAAATTAAGGGTTAAAAAAGGTTAAAAAATTAAATAAATTATTAAAATGACTTTTCTTTTTGTAAAGTTGAAGGGCCAAATAAATTAATATGACTATTTTTATTAAAAATTTAAACAAAAATTTTTAAATATTTTTAAATTTATATTAAACTATTATTTTTTATATTGCACATATTATATTAAAATAAAGTTTTTGCCCAGTAATAAAATTAATGTTCTAATAATATAAATACTACATGTTCATATCTCACCAATTGCAAATTTATATTAGCTTTTAAAAAAAAAAGATTAAGATACTCTCGAATAATATAGTTTATTTTAATTATGAAATAACATCTTTATAATTTTCTTAATCAAATTAGTATATAATTGACTTATGACACCAACTCAATTAAAGACTTAAATAATAGTATAGAAGTATAGATATATAATATTATACTAATATATATAATAGGTTGGACTAAGTCGGATTTAAATCTTAAATATTACAACCCAAGCCTTGTTCCATATTTTAAAATGAGCTTAATTTCCTTTTACCTAATGTCATTTTTTAACTTAGGAAATGTTTGGAAAACCACCTAGTAATATTTAAGTGTAATTGCTTGTAATTACGTAATGATGTCATGCTTGGGTAACTATTGTAATTGGTGGGTCTCACTGAATTTGATGTAATTACACTCTCCATTTCCTAAGAGAGAGCGAGAAATAGAATAATTACGCAAGTAATTACACTTAAATCTAATTGTTTTTTAAAAAAATTATTTTTTTACAGGTTATAAAAATTATATTATAAGCAAGAACATGCATAAGTGTTTGAGATGGTTATGGCAAAAAAAATATATTATATTATAAATTCTAAAAATTTATATTATAAAAATAATTTGTGTATTTTTTATAACAAAAAAATTATATTATTTAAGTTCTAAAAAATTTCTAAACGTATGATAAAAAAAAGTTTAGTATAAATAATAATTTACATATTATAAAAATATTATAATATATTTATTTATAAAAACTTATGATCAAAAAGTATAGACATAACTTATTTATGTGTTCATGCTTTATATTATAAAAGTAATATACTTATTCATAAAAAAAAAAACATTATAGTTTATTTTATCATAACTTATTTATAAAAAATAAAATTTTAAAGTTATGAAAAATTCTATATTATTTATAAGAAGTGTAATGAAAGTTATTGAAAAATTTATAATTTTTTTATAAAGGTTATATGTTATAAAATTTATATTATTTTTTACTCAATTTACCTATTATAAAAAGGTATATAACTTAACATAAGTTTTTCTTCAAATTAAGTTTGTATAAATTTTTATAATTAAAGCTATAGATAAGGGCAAAGGCAGAAATTTTTTTAAGAAGGCAAAATTAAATTGTAATTTTTAATAACCTATATCTTTATAATTTTTAAATGATTAAATTAAATTTTTATCATTTTTAAGAGGGGTAAAGTGTGATTTTACCTTTACTAATTTAAAATTTTAAAATTTCTAAAGGGCCTAAATGAATAGTTTTTCATTTTATGGGGGTCGGGGCCCTTGCCAGCCCCCCTAGATACGCCACTGGCTATAGACTCTTTGACCTGTAAACATAATATTATAAGGTTAATGCTATTGATGTAAATATAAAAGATTTTATTACACCATATCGTGTGATATGATATCATTTGAGAGAATGATGCTAGACACAAGTACCATAGACAACTTGCGAATTCTTATTTTTGTTACATGTTTAAAAATTATTTGTGTCATACTAATACTTTTTTTATAGTAATTAATATTTTTAAATATAAATATTTAACTATGTAATTATAATTTGTATTACCAAACATAATGTAAAGAATTACGATGTAATTACACTTTGTCAGCCAAAAAACCGAAAAAAACTAATGATATTATTAACTTGATTAACAAGCAACTACTATTATTTACTTGTATGGCAAGTAAAAAAAATCATGTATTTTATTTTTTAAAATATAATTTTCATTTATTCTTATTAGAATAATGATATTAAATTATTCATGTAATTTGTTTTTTAAAATTAAATATTATTATTTCTTATTATAAATACTTAGTTAATTCGTCCAATCTTTGCGGGATTTCAACTTTCATTATCAAGAATAAGATCTTCAATTCAAAAACAATTTTTTTCAGATCACCGGAGATAACAACCGGAGAGAAGAAAAAAAGATGCCAAAGAACAAAGGAAAAGGAGGAAAGAATCGGAAGAGAGGAAAGAACGAAGCCGATGATGAGAAACGAGAACTGATCTTCAAAGAAGACGGCCAAGAATACGCTCAAGTGATCCGAATGTTAGGCAACGGCCGATGCGAAGCCATGTGTATCGACGGCACGAAACGGCTCTGCCACATTCGTGGCAAGATGCACAAGAAGGTATGGATAGCCGCCGGCGACATCATCCTCGTCGGCCTTAGGGATTATCAAGATGACAAAGCTGACGTCATCATGAAATACATGCCTGATGAAGCTAGGCTTCTCAAGGCTTATGGAGAACTCCCGGAGACTACGAGATTGAACGAAGGTGTCGCCGGCGGAATTGATGAGGACGATGATGGCGCCGGCGATGATTATATTGAATTTGAAGATGAAGATATAGATAAGATCTAAAACTTATTTTAAAATATGCCAATGCATTTGATATTATTATTTGATTTTTTGGATCTAAATTTATTCTATAACACAACAATGCTTTTTTTCTTTTAAAATATTAAGGGTTTATTTACATTGTTATCAAATTATTTTCATAATATTTATCCTATTCGATAAATTATGCATGTCTATATAAATTAAAAATATTTAATTATTTGCTTAATGTAAAAATCATCAAATATTAATGATGATAATATCCTTGATGTATACGAGAGAAATATTATATTGATTTGAAACTTTACGTACATGATAAGTATAGTTATATTTACATCGAAATTCAATAATTGAATTATTAAAAAAATTAATCTTACAAAAATATTTCTTCATCGGTTAACGGGTTGGTATTGCCTACTGAGGGAATGTGAGTGCCGTGCACTTGGTAGGGTTTGAAACCTTGTCCCCTTGGTAGATAGTTGTACACCACTCACGATCCGATCTAACAAGACGCTATCACTTCGTGACTCTTGTGCGGCTCTTGATAGAGTTGGAAGGTAAACCTTGACTTGAGACAACACCAAACGTATTGAAAGGTTCACTAACTTTGAATAAACGCGCTTTAAAAACTCCCCTCAAAAAAGTCAAAAACCCCTCAACATCATTAACATAATAAGAAGCCATGGTGTCAAGGCTGAGATTTGGAAGTTCTTGATGTCTTGATGCTTCTTTGTTTCACCTAATTTTAATATTAGTGATTATATTGTAACTTTCGATCGTTAAAGACCAAATCGTAATTTCTTAAAGTTTGGTGATTGTTAAAGACTAAATTTATGGTTTACCCTTTTATATATTGAGTACTTACCAATAAGGGTAAACTACACTATTAGCCACTAATTACGGGTAAGTTTTTGTTTTGGTCACTTAACTAAAAAAAGTTACAATTTAGTCACTAAACTATTTGAAAGTTTTCATTCAAGTCATTGAACTATTCAAAAGTTTTTATAAGTCATTAGGTTGTTAAGTCTTTTTTTAAAAGAAAGTTCTGCTAGTGAACTTTAAGCGATAATTCGACAATTGGCACGGTGAATTAGTACCCATCAACGAGTAGAAGAATATACTTTAGATCCAAGTCGATCTGACAGTCAATGTTGAAGATCGGATAAAAAAGTTGTTTGAATTTTGGTTTGCAATTCATGACATCTAAAGTTGTTTCATGAAAATAAATGAACTGTAGAAGAGAAGGGGAATAATAACTTTCGATTGATGCAGATAGTACGAACAGAGAAAGCAATATAGCATCGATTTTAATAGTCCAGTGACTTAAATAAAATTTTTTGAATAGTTCAGTGACCAAATTGTAACTTTTTTTAATCAAGTGACTAAAATGGAAATGTATCCATTTAGTGACTAATGGTGTAGTTTACCCTACCAATTATTACTAACTTGCGCTCCGTTATTTTTCTTTTTGAACCAGCAAATCGGACTCATTTTTTAAAACTTCACCAAAAACCTAATTCATAAATAATTTATTCTAATATGCTTAATATATCATTTGCTATTTGAGTTTGATACTTTTTTTCTAATGTGGTACCTGTTTTAACTTTTTCATCCAATTGGGTATCTATATTTGACAAAAATGATATATTTTGGCATCCAAAAATAATGCTATTAACTTTTTAATGTTTAATTCAAGTTCTAGGGTTAACTTGATGTTAATAGTAAAAAGTATTTTTGTCAATTTGAAGATTAATGTTCATAGAGTATGGATAATTACAAAATAAATTCAAAGTCGAGTAAGGTTGAACTCTTGAATAGAGGATAGGCTCTCTTGACGTTTTTTTTCTTAATCGTAAGATTGGAACTTGAGACCTTACTTAAAAGAATATTAAACTTCTTATCACGAAACTGAACCATTTATTGCTTTAGAAAATTTAAATATCTCATTTAGTCTTTAGTCGACATTATTGTTATTACAACAATTAGGAATATATAAATTTGTACATGTTTAGCGCATATTATCTTCCGATTTGAAGATTTGATAAAGTTTATGAGAAATAATAAAAATTATATATAAATCAATATATGTTTATAATGAAGGGTAGTTGCTTAATTTAGAAAAAGAAAACATTCATAATTTTTTTTTGTTTTTAAATTAATTTTATTTGATGTCACCTAAATCATAAGTTATTTAATAGAAAAAGTTGGTTGTGTTAATTAAAAAAAAAAAGTTGGTTGAGTTAATGTCATCAATCATGGTCTCAATTCAGATAAATAATTACGGAAAATTCTCTTTTTAATAATAAAAAACAAACAATATTTTAAGAGTATTTTAACTTTATCATTTCAACTAAACATTCCTTAAGTTTTAATATCAACTTTTATAAATGCTTTTGTTATATAATTCTAATTTTCACTCGTCGTGATGTACCATAATCTAGTATAATATAAAATAGGATAAACTACACCTAATGTCACTAAATTATTAGTGACATTTTGGTTACTCAACTTTAAAAAGTTACAAAATGGTATTAAACTATTTGAAATGTTTCGTTTAAGTCATCAGGCTATTAGAATGGTGGTTGTATTGCCTCTATTCAAACCGCCTATACCAATCAAAGGCTTTCCTTCCCCTTCTCTTTTGCAGTTCAGTTTTTTTCACGAAACATGTAACGGCCTAATTTTCAGTGGTGTCAGAAATGGTGATATGAGTTCACTAAATTCGACAGGTAAAATTGAGTAAGAAAGTAATTTAAAATTTTTGAGTCAAGTGAGAATTTAGAAGAATTTGTGGATTGGTGAATTTGGTGAATTAAAAGAATTTACTAGGTCAAATAGGTCAAAAACGAGGTATCGAGACCTCAAATTTGAAAATTGAGCCATAAATATTTTTAGAAATATTTATGGAGTGTTATTAAGTTAGTATTAAAGTTTGGTTGAGAAATTTAAATGTTTGGGTAGTCAATTTAATAAAAAGGACTAAATTGTAACAAATGTAAAATTACTAGAAGAATTAAATAGCTCAGGTGTTAAAAGAAGGAGGGTTTAAAGGATAATTAAACCTAAAGGTGAAAAGGCTGGACGGCAAAGTGAAGAAAATCACCAGAAAGATAAGGGAAATAAGGGCAAAATTGGAAATTTAATAATTTTAACATGTATAATAAAAACAAAGTTGAAAAATCTAGAGATATCTTCATATTTTCTCAGCCAAAACACCATAAGAAGTCTGGAGGAAGCTGGTTTTCATAGTTTTACACCATGTGAGTTTAATTCATGCTTTTTCTTGATAATTTTTATGTTTTTATGACTTTTACAACTAGATCCACTTATAGAATTCATTAGTTTTTGATTTGGTGGGTAAAATTAAAAGTTACCCTTGATGAGAAATGGAAGTTTATGATGAATTATTATGAAAATTAAATTTTAATTTCATATTAAGGTGGTTTTATTAAGTGATTTTGATAGGAAATGATATTTAGGACCTAATTGTGAAAAAGTTGTGAATTAGAGGTTGCTGTTGAAATTCAGAATATAAAAGGTTGTGAAATAGTTTGTAATGATAGAATAAAGTGTTAATTGAGAAAAATTAGCTCAATTGATGGCTGAATTGAGCAGGACTAAATTGTAAAACTGTAAATTTTGGGGTAAAAGTGCAATTTTGAAATTTAAAGAGCATAATTTGTGAAGTGAAATGGAAATGAAATATATGCTAATGAGTGAAAATATTTTACATTATAGATCAAGAAACCAAAGAAGAAAGAGGAAAAGAAAAAGTTGCAGAGTAGTCCCTAAATTTCAAAATCTTCTACAAATCAGCCGGGTAAGTTCATATGGTTGAATTTATATGTTTATTTGTGAAAGATTGAATGATATAATGTGCTGTAAATGTGAATTTGCTGTGGGATTGTGGGAAATATGATAAAATGAAAGAATAAATGGCGGTAATTCAAATTAGGAAAACGCTTGAGAATTGAGTACGTTCGTGTCGTGACATGTGATGAATTGATTTGGATAAGACCATGGTTAATCCATGGCAAATGTGAAATGTAGGTATGGTATCATCCATACTGAGTTATGAAATGTAGGTATGGTATCATCCATACTGAGTTGTGAAATGTAGGTATGGTAATGTAGGTATGGTATCATCCATACTGAGTTATGAAATGTAGGTATGGTATCATCCATACTGAGATATGAAATGTAGGTATGGTATCATCCATACTGAGATATGAAATGTGAGATATGAAATGTAGGTATGGTATCAACCATACTGAGTTGTGAAATGTAGGTATGGTATTAACCATACCGAGTTGTGAAACGTGGTAATCGAGCAGCGACGACGCACTCAAATTCGTAAGACGTTTCCTAATTTGATAAGTAGTAATATAAAATGAGTGAATCAAATGGAAGAGATTGAGTAGTTGTTAATGTTGAGCTCAACTATGTGAAGTATTTTAACAATGGTTGTGGATGGCGGGAACTTTAGTAAATATTTTGTTATTGTTTTGGAAATATTATGTGTGGTAAGTTACTTTTAAACCAATGAACTTACTAAGCTTCATCAAGCTTACTCGTATGTGTTTGATATTTTTATGTAGATTGAATTAAAGAGAAGTTGGTAGATCGGATCATCACAGCAAAGCTCACTATCCAGATCAATTCGGTAGCTTTTGTTTTATGTTTGAAGATTTATATGGCATGTATAGAGTTTAAATGAGATGGAGTAAAGATGTTATAAACTAGTTGATAATATTTTGCAATGAAACAGTTTTTGAATTGCAGCAGTAACGTGATTTTGAAAAATCACCAAAAATAGAAGAAATATAATTAGAAAGTGAATAAGATATGAATTGAAAACTCTTTGAGTCTATTTTCATATAAAAGAAATATAGTAAGCAAAAGAAATGGAAATAATGAGATATTTAAATTTTAGTGAAACAGGTTCTGAATGAATTCGTGATCCCCTGTTCTGCTTTTGAAAAATCATTAGAAATTACACGAAAATAATTGTGGATTAAAATTTATATGTATGGAATCCTGAATGAGTCTATTTTCAAATGAAATAAATAAAAAGGTCATATGAATTCTGTACGAAGAGTAATTTGATTTGTAGTGAAGAGAGGTCAGAACAGTCAAACAGTGAAACAGGGGAAACTTTAAGGAAAATCTGGTATTGATTGGCCATACCAAAAATTCTGGAAAAAATATAGTAAAAAGATATATGAGTCTAGTTTCAGGAAAATTAACGGATCTTAATTTTGAGTCCCGTAGCTCCAGATATAAATATTTTAGTGACAATGACGCAGATGGGCAGTTTTAAATTTTATGCCGAATTAGTAGTAAAGTTTAGTAATGCCTCGTGCTCGACTCCGGCAACGGTCTCGGGTAAGGGGTGTTACATTTATTGGTATCAGAGCTTTTGTTTAGACGATTCTTGGAACGGATGTGATGTATAAAATGTTTAGAAATACATGCCATATAAATCGTGATAGTGAGATGTGAATGATCCGATCTAACTATTAATTTTTGTTATAGATTGTAAAGATGTCCGATAGACCCGAGGGTGCTGATCATGAAGAGGAAGTTAATAGTAGAGTACAGACTTACGAGCAGGGGAACAAGTAATAATGTTCCGATTTCTTTGATGAGAGAGGAAGAACTTAAAAATTTGATTTACGGGGTAATGAATCAGTGGTTTAGTGAAACAATACAAGGAAGAAGTCAGGCACAACAACCTCCTCCTCCCCCTACTGTACCACCACGATACTTTGCATTGCTCCTCCTTCAATAGATGAATCTATCAAAAGAACACCGATTGAGAAACTCAGAAAGTTCGGAGCTGAAGAATTTGGGGAAGATCGGATGATGATCCAGTTAAAGCAGAGTATTGGCTAAAGAGTTTGGAGAGAGTTTTCAAACAAATGATTTGTTCTCCGGAGGACTATCTGAGGTGTGCAGTTTCATTATTGAAAGAAGAAGCGTATAATTGGTGGGAAACCATTGAAGCAGTGGTACCTGCAGATAAACTTACCTGGGAATTCTTCCAAAATGAGTTTAGAAAAAAGTATGTGGGAAGGAGATATTTAGATAAAAAGAAAAGGGAATTCCTTGATCTTCAACGGGGAATAAAACAAAGTGGTTGAATATGAGAGAGAATTTGTGTATCTCAAAGAGGTATGCTCGGGATGTTGTGCGAGCAGAGGAGGAAGAAATGTGCATTAGATTTGAAGAAGGGCTTAATGATGAAATCGGAATGATGATAGGAGGCACTGAGATTCGAGAATTTGTGGTTCTGTCTGATCGAGCTCAAAAGATGGAAGAAGTGTATAATAGAAAGATGCAAAGAGAAAGAAAAGGCAAAGAAGTATATAAAAGAAGTTTCTCTAGACCAACGACTTTTCCAGCTAAAAAGTTCAGAGATGATTTTAGTCGATCTGTTACAATTCCGGAACGATCAAATAAAAGTAAAACAACTCAAAGAGATGTTGGAGTGATTAATAAACCAAAGAAGCTAGTCATTGGTAGTGTGCAAAATTTTCCGAGACCTAGATGCAAAATTTGTGGTAGATTTCATATTGGTGAATGTTGGGGAAGAACCGAGCTCTGTTATAGATGTGGTGGAACCTGATCATTTTATTCTCGGACTGTCTCTCGTCATTAAAAGAAAATAAAGAACAAGGCGAGAAACAAACAAATACTCCTCAGAAAAGTAGACGTTCGGGTCAAAGTAGTGCTGCTGAGACTGCTCGTTCGGGAATGAGAGATACTGTAGCCCGATCAGAAATAAGGGCACCCGCACGTACATATGCTACTCGGGCAAGAGAGGAAGCTTCTGCTCCAGATGTGATAGCTGGTATTTTCCATCTCTTTAATGATTCGTGTATACTTTAATTGATCCCGGATCTACGCATTCATATATTTGCACTGCATTAGTGTCAGAAAAGAAAATGACTGTTGAGTCCACTGATTTTGATATGCAAGTCACTAATCCGTTAGGGCAAAGTGTGTTAGTTAATTTAATATGTCGGAAGTGTCCACTGAAAATACAAGGCTGTGAATTCTCTGTTGATTTAATGTTGTTACCTTTCCGAGAATTTGATGTTATTCTTGGCATGGATTGGTTGATTAAACACGATGCCATAGTAAATTGCAGAGAAAAACGGATTGATTTAAAATGTCGACAGGAAATAGTTTCAATTTGAGTTTGGAGATAAAAAGGATGATGTCAGAATTATTTCAGCCATTACAGCTCAGAAATTGATTCGGAAGGGTAATGAAGCATTTTTAGCTTATATTCTTGATACTCGGGGTTCTGAATTGAAGACGGAACAATTGCCAGTTGTTAATGAGTTTACTGATGTGTTTCCTGAGGAATTACCTGGTTTACCCCCGGATCGTGAGGTTGAATTCGTAATTGATGTAACTCCGGGTACAGCTCCGATATCAATAGCACCGTATAGAATGGCACCAGCTGAGTTAAAAGAGTTGAAGACGCAATTGCAAGAGTTATTGGATAAGGGGTTCATCAGACCGAGTACGTCACCTTGGGCGCACTGGTTTTATTTGTGAAAAAGAAAGATGGATCGTTGCGATTATGTATTGATTACAGACAGCTGAACAAGGTAACAATTAAAAATAAATATCCATTACCACGTATCGATGATCTATTTGATCAGTTGAAAGGTGCTGCAGTGTTTTCAAAGATAGACCTTAGATCTGGGTATTATCAACTGAAGGTTAAAGAGTGTGATGTGCCAAAGACTGCTTTTCGAACTCGGTATGGTCACTACGAATTTCTGGTAATGCCTTTTGGTTTAACAAATGCCCCTGCTGCATTTATGGATTTAATGAACCGGATTTTTCAGCCTTATTTGGATAGATTTGTGGTGGTATTTATTGATGACATATTGGTCTATTCAAAAACAGAATCCGAGCATGCACAACACTTGAGAATTGTATTACAGACTTTGAGAGAAAAGCAGTTATATGCAAAATTTAGTAAATGTGAGTTTTGGCTTCATGAAGTTGGATTTCTTGGTCACATTGTATCAGCTGAAGGAATTCGTGTGGATCCAAGTAAAGTTTCAGCAGTGGTGAATTGGAAAACACCGAGGAATGGCGAAGTCGCGAAGTTTTTCGGGACTAGCAGGTATTATCGCCGTTTTGTAAAGAATTTTTCCATGATTGCTTCACCAATGGCTCGTTTGTTACAAAAGAATGTTGAGTTTGTATGGTCGATGAATGTCAACAGAGCTTTGACCGATTGAAGAAAATGTTAATGAAGCTCAGCTTTTGACTTAACGAATCGGGTATACCATATATTGTGTACAAAGTGATGCATCTTTAAATGGTTTGGGTTGTGTGTTAATGCGATCGGGAAAGGTAGTGGCTTATGCTTCACGACAATTAAAACCACATGAAAAGAATTACCCTACACACGATCTTGAATTAATTTGCAATTGTTTTTGCTTTAAAAATTTGGAGACACTATTTATATGGTGAGAAGTGTTATATCTATACGGATCACAAAAGTCTGAAATACTTAATGACTCGTAAGGAACTAAACTTAAGACAGAGACGGTGGTTAGAGTTCTTTGAAAGATTATGATTTGGTTATTGACTACCATCCAGAAAAGCTAATGTAGTTCTTTGATGCACTTAGTCGAAAGTCATCTTTGTTTTTGCGCTCGAACAATGAATGCTCAATTGGCTCTTAATGAAGAAGGTGTTTGTATTAGTAGAATTGAAAGTGAAACCCATGTTTCTTCAACAAATTGAAAATCGCAGAGAATGAAGACCGAAATTGGTATTTAAGCGACAAATGGTTCGAGATAATTTAGATTTAGAGTTCAAAGCATTGATGATGAAGGTATGTTGCGTTATCATAATGTAATTTGTGTTCCAAACAATTTCGATTTGAAGAATAATATTCTTTCGAAGCACATAATAGTATGTATTCTATTCACCGGCGATCTGAAAATGTATGGTGATTTGAAAAAGATATATTGGTGGCACGGTATGAAAAGAGAAATTTTAATTTGTTGCAAAATGTTTGATTTGTCGCAAGTTAAAGCGGAGCATCAAGTGCCAACGGGTTTACTACAACCCATTATGATTCCGAATGGAAGTGGGAGCGTGTTACAATGGATTTTGTGTCGGGATTGCCTATGACTCCAAGAAAGAAAGATTCGATATGGGTGATTGTTGATAGATTGACAAAGTCAAGACACTTTATTCGATCGTAATGCATTTTTCACTTGAGAAGTTAGCAAAATTGTATGTGTCGAGAGATTGTGAGACTACATGGAGTTCCAAGATCTATCATTTTGCACCAGGGATCCGAGGTTTACTCGAGATTTTGGAACAAAGCGCAAGAAGCTTTAGGTACCAAATTAAATTTTAGTCTGGCGTTTCATCCTCAAACAGATGGACAATGATCAGTGAGTGATTCAAATTCTAGAAGATATGTTAAGATGTTGTATACTTGAGTTTGGTGACGATTGGGAAAGGTATTTACCTTTGGGTGAGTTTGCTTACAATAATAGCTATCGGTCTAGTATAAAAATGGCACCATTTGAAGCTCTTTATGGTAGGAAATGCAAGACTCCATTGTGTTGGTCCGAATTGAGTGAATCAAAAATAGTTGGGGTTGATTTGATTCGGGAAATCAAGAAAAGTCCGGATTATTCGAGATAGTCTAAAAGTCGCTCGGATCGTCGAGAAGTCATATGCAGATTTGAAACGAAGAGATATAGAATATGCAGATGGGTGATCGAGTATTTTTAAAAGTTTCACCATGGAAGAAGGTGTTACGGTTTGGTAGAAAAGGAAAATTGAGTCCGAGATTTATAGGGCCATATGAAATTGTGGAAAGGGTTGGTCCTGTAGCTTATCGGTTGGCTTTACCTCCGGAACTTGAGAAGATCCACAATGTGTTTCATGTGTCTATGTTAAGGCGGTATAGGTCAGATCCTTCACACGTAATTCCTCATCATCGAAATTGAGCTTCAACCGAGATATGACTTATTCGTAAGAACCAATAAAGATTTTGGCTCGTGAAGTAAAAGAGTTGCGGAATAAGAAAATACCATTGGTTAAAGTATTATGGCATCGGCATGGTATGGAGGAGGCAACCTGGGAAACAGAGGAGTCAATGAGATCACAGTATCCAAATCTATTTTCAGGTAACAAATTTCGAGAGGACGAAATTTTAAAAGGGGAGAGTTGTAACGGCCTAATTTTTCAAGTGGTGTCGAAATGGTGATATGAGTTCACTAAATTCGACAGGTAAAATTGAGTAAGAAAGTAATTTAAAATTTTTGAGTCAAGTGAGAATTTAGAAGAATTTGTGGATTGGTGAATTTGGTGAATTAAAAGAATTTACTAGGTCAAATAGGTCAAAAGCAGGTATCGAGACCTCAAATTTGAAAATTGAGCCATAAATATTTTTAGAAATATTTATGGAGTGTTATTAAGTTAGTATTAAAGTTTGGTTGAGAAATTTAAATGTTTGGGTAGTCAATTTAATAAAAAGGACTAAATTGTAACAAATATAAAATTACTAGAAGAATTAAATAGCTCAGGTGTTAAAAGAAGGAGGGTTTAAAGGATAATTAAACCTAAAGGTGAAAAGGCTGGACGGCAAAGTGAAGAAAATCACCAGAAAGATAAGGGAAATAAGGGCAAAATTGGAAATTTAATAATTTTAACATGTATAATAAAAACAAAGTTGAAAAATCTAGAGATATCTTCATATTTTCTCAGCCAAAACACCATAAGAAGTCTGGAGGAAGCTGGTTTTCATAGTTTTACACCATGTGAGTTTAATTCATGCTTTTTCTTGATAATTTTTATGTTTTTATGACTTTTACAACTAGATCCACTTATAGAATTCATTAGTTTTTGATTTGGTGGGTAAAATTAAAAGTTACCCTTGCTGAGAAATGGAAGTTTATGATGAATTATTATGAAAATTAAATTTTAATTTCATATTAAGGTGGTTTTATTAAGTGATTTTGATAGGAAATGATATTTAGGACCTAATTGTGAAAAAGTTGTGAATTAGAGGTTGCTGTTGAAATTCAGAATATAAAAGGTTGTGAAATAGTTTGTAATGATAGAATAAAGTGTTAATTGAGAAAAATTAGCTCAATTGATGGCTGAATTGAGCAGCAGGACTAAATTGTAAAACTGTAAATTTTGGGGTAAAAGTGCAATTTCGAAATTTAAAGAGCATAATTTGTGAAGTGAAATGGAAATGAAATATATGCTAATGAGTGAAAATATTTTACATTATAGATCAAGAAACCAAAGAAGAAAGAGGAAAAGAAAAAGTTACAGAGTAGTCCCTAAATTTCAAAATCTTCTACAAATCAGTCGGGTAAGTTCATATGGTTGAATTTATATGTTTATTTGTGAAAGATTGAATGATATAATGTGCTGTAAATGTGAATTTGCTGTGGGATTGTGGGAAATATGATAAAATGAAAGAATAAATGGCGGTAATTCAAATTAGGAAAAACGCAGAATTGAGTACGTTCGTGTCGTGACATGTGATGAATTGACGGATAAGACCATGGTTAATCCATGGCAAATGTGAAATGTAGGTATGGTATCATCCATACTGAGTTATGAAATGTAGGTATGGTATCATCCATACTGAGTTGTGAAATGTAGGTATGGTATCATCCATACTGAGTTATGAAATGTAGGTATGGTATCATCCATACTGAGATATGAAATGTGAGATATGAAATGTAGGTATGGTATCAACCATACTGAGTTGTGAAATGTAGGTATGGTATTAACCATACTGAGTTGTGAAACGTGGCACTGAGCAACGACGTACTCAAATTCGTAAGACGTTTCCTAATTTGATAAGTAGTAATATAAAATGAGTGAATCAAATGGAAGAGATTGAGTAGTTGTTAATGTTGAGCTCAACTATGTGAAGTATTTTAACAATGGTTGTGGATGGCAGGGAACTTTAGTAAATATTTTGTTATTGTTTTGGAAATATTATGTGTGGTAAGTTACTTTTAAACCAATGAACTTACTAAGCTTCATCAAGCTTACTCGTATGTGTTTGATATTTTTATGTAGATTGAATTAAAGAGAAGTTGGTAGATCGGATCATCACAGCAAAGCTCACTATCCAGATCAATTCCGGTAGCTTTTGTTTTATGTTTGAAGATTTATATGGCATGTATAGAGTTTAAATGAGATGGAGTAAAGATGTTATAAACTAGTTGATAATATTTTGCAATGAAACAGTTTTTGAATTGCAGCAGTAACGTGATTTTGAAAAATCACCAAAAATAGAAGAAATATAATTAGAAAGTGAATAAGATATGAATTGAAAACTCTTTGAGTCTATTTTCATATAAAAGAAATATAGTAAGCAAAAGAAATGGAAATAATGAGATATTTAAATTTTAGTGAAACAGGTTCTGAATGAATTCGTGATCCCCTGTTCTGCTTTTGAAAAATCATTAGAAATTACACGAAAATAATTGTGGATTAAAATTTATATGTATGGAATCCTGAATGAGTCTATTTTCAAATGAAATAAATAAAAAGGTCATATGAATTCTGTACGAAGAGTAATTTGATTTGTAGTGAAGAGAGGTCAGAACAGTCAAACAGTGAAACAGGGGAAACTTTAAGGAAAATCTGGTATTGATTGGCCATACCAAAAATTCTGGAAAAAATATAGTAAAAAGATATATGAGTCTAGTTTCAGGGAAAATTAACGGATCTTAATTTTGAGTCCCGTAGCTCCAGATATAAATATTTTAGTGACAATGACGCAGATGGGCAGTTTTAAATTTTATGCCGAATTAGTAGTAAAGTTTAGTAATGCCTCGTGCTCGACTCCGGCAACGGTCTCGGGTAAGGGGTGTTACAAAACAACTTTAAACATTACGGATCTGTAAACCAAAATCCAAATAGCTTTCTTCTTCGATCTCTGACATTGGACGTCAAATCGATTTAGATCTAAGGTATGTTCTTATACTCGTTGATGGGTATTGATCCACCATACCGATCGTTAAATCGTCGCCTGGAACTCGCTAGCTAGACTTAAAAAAAAAAAACTTAACAGCTTGGTGAAAATAATGAATTTTGAATAGTTAAGTAACCAAAATGTAAATTTTCTAATCATTGAGTGATTTTGGGTGAAATTTACCCTATAAAATAAATAAAACCGAAGTGCAATGCCGGTGCACCGCTTTAATAACGCGCGTGAATTGACCATGTAAATGGTACTTGCCACTTGTCACTGTTTCATTTGCAACGCTTAATCTTAATCCTCATGTCTTGCAAAACTATTAAGGATTAAAAAACATTTAATCCTTAAACTTTACAACTATTCTCAACTTAATCCCTAAACTTTTTTGTATACATATTAGTCTTGGAATTTGACAACTTTTTTCCAATTTTGGTCTATATTATGACGTAACACTTTAATATTAGCAAAATTCTAATAAAAACATGACATGGCACATCCATATTGGATGTTGATCATTTTTTGGGTAAAATGAGACGAAAATCATAGTTCAAGTACCAAAGTATAAAAATTAGTATAGTTCAACTCCAAATAATGAAATAGCCCGAAAATAAAAAGGAATAAAGTAACAGTTAGTCCTGAACTTGGTATCTTTTCCCACTTAGGTCCCTAAAATTATTTTTTTTTAGTCCATATTAGTCTTAAAACTTTAACAGCTTTTCCCAATTGGATCCTTAAACTTAGATTCCGTTAAGGTGTGATGATGTGGCACAAACACTTGAATTTTGTTTTAAATCTAAAAATTTTAAACAATTACATTTTTTTAGTATTTTCTTATTTAATATAAAATTTTAAAACTTTTAGCTGACGACATAATACAATCTTAGAGTGTGGCACTCGCATCATCACACCTTAACGAAATCCAAGTTCAATGATCAAATTGGAAAAAAAATTGCTAAGTTCCAAGACAAATGTGGATCAAAATAAAGTTCAAGAACCAAAATGAAAAAATTAACAAATTCAAGGACTAAATTTTAGTTTATCCCAAATAAAATAAAATAAAGCCATGGTATCGGTAACTAAAAGGTGAGGAAGACGAACTTCCAAAGTCTATTTGCCTAAAAATAACCAAAAGCTAAATTTGGAATGAAGTGTATGTGTGTGGGTGTTTAGTACATATTTCCATCTCCCCCGTTGCCACCACTATCTTTCACATCCATTTTTTCTCTCTTATCTTCAAAATTTCCCCTTTTAATCTCAAAGAACACACCAAAAAATCACTATTTCAATCGAAACTGAAGAAACCCTCTTTCATTTTCATGCAAACAAATCCATATACAACGCCATAGCTGATAGCTCCACTTTGTTTTTGCCCCATTTTTGATATTTTTTTCACTCTTCTTTGATGGTTTCTTTTTTCGGGGATTCATTTGCATTGTGTCAAAAACCTTGATGGGGTAAAATAAAAATCTTGATGGGGTCTGATACAAGCTGGTTCATCATCATCGTCATCATTGTTAATATTTCTTCGTCGATCGTTGGTGGCTCAGCCGATAGCTATGATCCACAAGCTTTAAAAGCTCTGTTTCGTCACTACGCGAATCTCACATTGGCAAATCATCATACAGGTACTGAGCATAAAGTTAATCTCCCTTCTAATTTCACCGGCATGGAAGTTTCCGTTAAGAGGTTACGTAGTGGGAGTTTATGGACTAGAGGAACCGATTCCATATATGTTAAGATCCCACCTAATGTTAAAACATTGCCATACGTGAAAAGATTAGCTATAGTTTATGATAATTTAGGGAATTGGTCCTCTATGTACTACAATGTTCCTGGTTATTCATTAGTTTCTCCGGTTATCGGTTTCGATGTTTACGATTACTCCGATTTAACCATGATAATGGATGGGAATTTAACGTTGAGTGTTGAAGGCGAACTGATTTCGATTCATTTCCCTTATTTCAAGGTTGGGGATAAAAACACGACACTGCTTAAGTGCGTAGGATTTGAACCGGACGGGTCAGTTGAATTCAAGAATTGGACCAACGATAATGTTTGCAAGGTTCAAAAAGCCGGGCATGTTTGCGTTGTGGCGGAGATGCCGGCGGTGACGGAGGAAAAGGAAGGAAGGGCTTGGAAATGGTGGGTTATAGGACTTGGGATTGGAATTGTGGGGATAATTGTGTTGGTTTCAATGGGGATGGTGGTGATGTTAAAGTGGAGGAAAATGGAGATCACAAAAATGGAGAAGGAATCTGATACATCGGTGGCATTGGATACATTTTGGGTTAGGGGTGATCATAAAATGCCTTGTGCATCAATGATTAGAACACAACCAACACTTGAGCATGATTTTGTTCCTTAGACCCAACATTCCTCTATTTACCATTTAGGAGTCGTGATCGTTTTTTATTAACAATGTTATTTTCAAAGTTTGAAATTGAGTTCTTTTGAAAATATAAGGTACCTTATCATTGCACTCAGTATATATTGGTCAAACGAATTTACTTTTTGTTTTTACGTTTCTTCATAGAGGAAAAGAAAATTTTATTTGCAGTTTTCGAATTGTGATTATGCAAAATTTCTTGATATTAAATCTCAATTATTTCCTGAAATTCTTTGATTTAATTAATTGAATTTTCTCTTGTTATTTATTCGAATGTATTTAATGAATAAAATCGGGAAAATTAAATGTAAGTAAAAATCGACCAACCGATATTAGTTCGATTTGATTAGGTAAATTAATAGACTAAAGTATAAAACTGATAAGTTGAGTGGTTTTTTTAAAATCTTTTTATTGAACCGACCAATTGCTATTCCATTAGTATTTAAACCCTACCTATATTCATTTAATTGCTTTTGCTCTTATACTGGTCAAATTTTGCTATTAGTCTCTATACTTGATGTAAATTGGATATTTAATCCAAATACTTTAATTTTGTCAATTTCAGTCCTTATACCTCTTTAATTGATCAATAGACCCAAACAATATCAGGTAAATTCTTCTATTAGTTTTGTACTATATATAAAGTTGTATAGATTTAAGTTCATGTTCTCCAATTAGATCATTCTTATCATTCACACTTTTCGCATTTCAAAATTTCAGCCTCGATATAACCAACAATCATTAAATTCAATACCTGATTATTCCGTAAGTAATATGCAAAAATAATAAGCTGACATAAGATTATACAAGCAATGATATATTTGTCTTATCAGATTTTGAAAATAGCATAACTCAATGAGTTTAATGACTAGAATAAGACCAAGACTAAAATTTTGAATTTTGAATAGTACAAAAATTATAAATAAATAAATTAAAGGATAAGGACTATATTTATAATTTACGCATAATACAGAGACTTAATAAAAATTTTAACCTTCTATAATCACAGCAAATCTGGCCAACCCCACCCAAGGCCATGTTTTGGTAGGACGGCTAGTTTGGCCATTTTGGCTTGTAACTTTTGAATGTATTAATTAATTATAATTAGTATAATGTTTTTGGCTCTAAATTTTCATTATCTTAATGCTAATCGATGGGGGAAAAGACAAAAAATAATTAAAATATTTTGACTTAATTTTTTGCCATAAGCCTGCAAAAGCTGGCGGTTGGTGCAAGATTTTTTTTTTTTCCCTCAAGTTTTATTAATTATAATTTATGTTGTCGAATTGGTATGAATATTAATATTAATGTAGAAAAATATATGTTTAAAGTGTGTTGAAGCGCATTATTCTCCTATTTATGAGTTGGGGAGAGGCGATGGGTAGTTCTAGGCATTGTATCAAAAAGAGCAGATATGATCAAAACTTATAATGAGATTGTTCAAAATTATAATTTATGTTATCAATAAATAAATTATAAAAATATATTTTTGACACAATGCCTAGACCTACTTAGAGATCCTCCTCAAGTCATAAATAGAAGATTATGCACTTTAACGCACTCAAACTCACATCCTCCTGCATTGACAATAATGTCCCATGCCAATCGAGCTAATACTCGATCGATAATAATTAATTTATTAATTATTATATATTCATGGAATAAAAAAGAAAAGGGTTGAAAGAACAATGATTGGTGTTATATATGAGCAGTAAACTTGATCCACCGTGCCTTTTATATTAAACACAAATTTTGTTGTATTGGAATAGTTCTCAACAACTTGTATATTTTTTTAGTTTCAAGCAACCAAATTTGTTCAAAATCCAAGGATTTGAGGAGTTAAAGTTAAATTAATTTTTTTTATAAGAGTTATGTAATTATTTTCGTTGTAATGTCTAAATGTTTATAACTTTTAAAAAGAATGAATCGTAATTTTATCATTTTAGGGTATTAAAATGTAATTTTATTATATATTAATTTATAATTTTTGTATTTTAAAGGGGTTATAACACAATTTTATTTTATTTTTTAAAGGGTAAGGTCTTGCCCCTCCAATGCCACCCGTGTGTAGATACCTAAAAATGATAAATCCTGCACATACTTAAATAAAACAATTCCTATTTATGTCTCATAATACGACTTAACATATTCAATTAAGTCGTGACTTGTGATAAAAGTAAAACTATAGTGGATTTTTCAAGCAGGGGCTAAGGGTATTTTAATTTCTTTAAAAATTATAAAGTTACAAATTAAGATAATGATAAATTTTCAATTTAATTCTCTCAAAAAATTATATTTTACTTTTGATCCTTTAATATAAAATTTTTGGATACGTCTCCTTTGTAGACTTGTTCATGGGTCGAGCCACCCAACCTATCAGAAAGTGAGAGGGTTTGAATAAAAATATATGCTCGAAAATGAGTTTAGGCAAAAAAATAAGGTCCGTTTAGAAAATAAGCTGGGCCTCGAGTAAGACTTTTTTGGTCCGAACCTAGCCTGAATTTGCAAAAAGAAAAATATATATGTTGTTTTCTTGTTGCTTTCTTATTATTTTGTTGTCATTTCACTATTATGTTACTACTATTTTGTTGTTATTGTGTGAATATTATATAACTATTATTTTATTGTTAATTCTGCTACTATTTTAGAGGCATTTGCTTGTTAAGTTGCATCTATGTTAGTGTTATTTATGTGTAAAGATTTTTTAAAATTTATTTTCAATTTGTTAGGAACATTTATTTTAATGTTTTTAGTATTTTTTATGTATTATATTTTAAAATATATATAATTAATACTAGTCAGGCCCAGGTTTTAGCATTTTATCCGGGTTGAGCTTGGGCAAAATTTTAGGCCTATTTTTCAGGCCGAACTAGGCCCAAGCCTAAAATTTTATCAAGACCCGGCTCGGCCCATAGATAGATCTACTACTTTGTATATAATTTTTTTTTTAGAGAATCTATATATAGTTTTCTAATTCCGAAATCCTTATCATTTGTTGCAAATCTAAATTAATGCCTTGTTTGAATATTTAATGAAAATTAACAGAAAGAAAAGCTTAATTATTATGTAAGTATTGAAATTATTAATCTAAATTTAAACTTAAAATTAAAAAGGACGAGTAAAACTCTGGTAAAATATAAGACTTCTTCAAAGTAAAAAAATATCATTCTTTTTACTAAAAACAAGTTATGTAAGTGGATAAAAAATAGCAAATGAAATCAGTTTATAGCTAACTCATATACAAAGATATCTTGAAAATAATACTTTTGCCAAACGTAACACAAGTAAAGCATTCAAAAAATTGGTCATCAACATTCAAATGTGTAAGATTCATGCGTTAAGTGCGAAAAAATAATTTTGTGAATGATGATTAAATGTATATTAATGATAGGGTTAATATAATATTTAGTTTTTGAATTCGACACCTAGGGTTTAATTTGGTATTTGTATTCTTTTATCTATTTTGGCACATGAATTTGAAAAGTGAATTTATTTTAATCCTTAAACTTAGATTCTGTCAATATTTAATAATGTGGTATTCTAAAATTATGTCACGTGGTCAAGTTTATATATATATATATATATATATAAACTGCAAAGTAAACTTAGGTTGGAACAACAACTATGCTTAACCAAAACCACAAGATGAAGAAGGTTGGTTAGTGGATTATTTGTTATTTTACTATAAAATAATAGAGAAATGACAAACCCCAATTGCTTTCCAACTCAAAATTCTTATGTTAGAATGTTGGGAAATACTTGAAAACTATGAAGTCAATGTAGGATATGCCTTTATCTTTATATTCCTACAAGCAGGAATTGTTGAAGGCAAAGTGGTTCTAACTTGCTATAAATTATTAGGGAAATTTATACATTCATAAATAATGAGATAAATCAACATTTAGTTCCTTAGTTTGTCAATTTTATTTAATTTGGTCCTTTTTTTTGTTTGCATTAGTTTTGGAATTTGATATCTTTTCTCAATTTTGCTCCTAAATTTGGATTCGGTTAAAGTGTGATGACGTGATGCTTTGAGACTGTAGCATGTCATCACTAGAAAATTTTAAAATTTTTATACAAAATCTAAAAAAATAGAAAAGATAAATTAAAAATTAGCAAACAATTATAAATTATTAAGTGATGGCATGGCACAAAATTAGAGTGTTTTATCATCATACCTTAAGGAAATCCAAGTTTATGGATTAAATTGAAAAAAAATGTCAAGTTTTGAGACTAATGTGAATAAAAAATTTAAAGATCAAAGTGAAAAAAAAAAATCAAGTTCAGGGACTGAATGTTAGTTGATCCCTCTGTGAAGTGGTAGGCAGAAAGATGGAAATGGATATTGAATTTATGGAAGACAGGATGTAATCATAATAATGTACCAGTAACCCACCCACTAGAAACTTAATCACCTTAATAATTTAGTAATGGCTGTAAAGGAGGGATTGAGAAGATAATTGCTATTCTATTTAATAAAGGGATTTTTTTTGATATTTTACTTATAATAATTATTTGATATAGTTATATGAATTCTTATTTAAATTTCGACTCATCTAAATTCAAACTCAAGTTAATCTTATTTGAATATAAAAGGTTAACAAACGAAACTTTTTTTTTTTGTGATAAAAAGAAAATAACACTTAGTTACATAGAATTATTTTGAGTAAAAAGGTCACTTGCTTTATCAGAACAAATCATCGCTAGAATCTCCCTTGACAGATCAACAAAAACCTATTGCCCTTCTTTCCAATCAAAAGTCATTAGTTAGGTGATCAATAATTTGATTCTCCTCCTTAGGAACATGCCTTATAAACAATTGATTTTCATGTTTCAAGAACTATTTAGTTTGCCTGAGTAAGGTAGAATTGAAAGCCTCCAATGATTTGTCTTGGATAACCTTAACCTCATCTAAGTTGTTCGATTGAATCATCACCCTTCTATGTCCTTGTTCATGAAGAAGAGAAAGATCATCCAAAATGCCCCATACCTCTGCATCAAAAACAGAACAATTGTCCAAGTCTCCATTGTTGTCACGCACTACTCCTCTAGCTACTGCCAATCCTGAATCCATATTAACCGAACCATCATTATGTAAATAGATCCAATTACCTGACAGTGAGTGACTAATAATTTAAATCTAAAGTGACTAAAATAACAATTAATTGAAACCATTAATAACCAAACTCGAAGAATTCAAAGTTCAAATTCACATTATACAAACTCAAAATTGAGTGAAACTCAAAATGTGCAGAGGTTTTCTAAAACTCCGAATTGATCTTGTACAGATTGAATCAAGGCAAAATCAATCCGCCTCGTTGAATTCACAAGTAAAATGAAAAAATGAAAACCAAAACTACTTATATAGATCCTTCTATCATTATAATGACATAAAAGATGGGCTGCTAATCAATTTGGGCCTTAGTTTTGTAGCATATACTATATATGATGTTAAATATTTAAATTTTATACCGCATTGAATCAACCCATATTTGAAATTAATCGGTAAGAGTATTAGGGAGGTGTTTTTTTTTTATTATTAATAATTAGATTGTATTTTATTTTTTATTTAAAAATTAATAAATTAATCTTTTTACGTTAGATCAAATAGTAAATTAGTTTTTTCTGTTAAATTCATTCATTTCTACTATTAAAAACTGGCGTGACTAACAGAATAACTAGACAATTACGCATGTCATGCCATATGTACCTTATTCTGGCGTACAAGGAGCGGGTTTTAACAATAGAAATGGATGGAATTTTTAACTAGAATGATCAGTTTGCTATTTGATTTAACGTGGAGGAACTAATTTTCCCATCTTTTAAATAGATGGGGCAAAATGCAATCTGACTACTAGTATAAGAGCCTTCATGGTACTTTTAGCAAAATAATCATGTACCAATACTTTAAGAGAGTTTATAAATACAAATGCAAATACAGTAGAATATCATTATCAAAACATGTTCGAGCAATTGTAAAACAATGAAAAACTATAAATGGACAAAGAAACGAAATCTAATCAAACAAAACTCACACATAACAACTATGCATAGTGAGAATATAATTAGAATATAACCTAAACCTCATAACACATTCAATTTTATTAAATGAATACTGGGTTATGGCACATCTCCTGATATGGGTAAAAAAATTATGTAAAAATATATTTATAAAAAATTAATATAAAAATAAATTAAGACTTCGATTGAAATGGTCAAGTTGAAAGTTTGAAGTTTATAAAGTCATAGGTTTCGTTCTCATTAGGCTCGAGTGTTTTTCTATCTTTATTTTGAGGTTTGACAAGTTTCTTTTTTTTTTTGTAAATTTTATATAAAAACATAAAAGAAGAAAATAATTTTATAAAAATATTTGTTAATTTATAAAAAAGGAAGAGTTTTTAATCATTTTCCAGTTGAGTTGATTTTTGAACAACTTATAACACTAACTCAACCAGATACTTAAATACTATAAGAATATTCATTTAATATACTTTGGTTAATTGCTAATAGCTTAACGACTTTTTTATTTTCAGAATAATATGAAAATAAAATTATTTACTAGAATAATATGGAAAAAAAATTTAATGATCGGAATAATATGAACTCTGGAACCCCAATTTTACAACATGGCAACTAATAATTTGGGGCAATTACGAGGCAATGATTGTGCTACAAAGAGACAAGGAATCATCGTAATCCCAAATTGGCAACCAACATGTCGGTTTGGGTTCTCGATGACTTGTCATATAGGAATTTTAGAATTTTTATATTTTTAAAATAATTTTTTTGAATTTTTTTGAATTTGTCTTTTTATAATTTTATTTTAAAAAATATTTTTTTATTTTTTAAAATTTATGCTTTTATTTAAAATGTGAAAAATTATTTTTTAAAATTAATTAAACTTTTTTATGTAATTTTAAAGGGTGAAGACTAAATTAACAAAAATTGTACGAATAATATCTATTTTAGAAGGAAAAAATAAATTAGCTTGGACTCCCACATGGTGCAAATAGTAATTTAAAGCTTGAATTCCATTATGCATACCAAAAGTATTCACTGCAAGTGCAAATAATAATATCTATTTTAGACTAAAATAATTAAATGAACATGTTTATGGGTTGGACTATCCTTTCAGGCCCGCTCAAAATTTAAAAAGATTTGGGCAAAATATTATATCTAAAAAATGGGATTCGGCCAAAAAATTATGCCCGTTTAAAATATGGGTTGGGCTCAAGCTTAAACGTTTAATGCTCGAGCCTGGCCCGATCCAATTTTAAGTTTATAATACTTTATATTATGTAAATTATAACACATCAAAAATAAACATATACTAAATATATAATACTACTCTAATGTAAACATTAAAATAGTGTTAAGATAACTATATACAAATTTTGAATAAATAAAAAAAATAAAAGTATTAAATATTAAATTAATATAAATATTTTTAAAAAATTTAAAAAATAATGTGGATAGGCCTAAAATGGGCTTAGTATAGTCTTTTATAAATATAGACAGACTTTGGGCAAAATTTTAGACTCATATTTCGAGCTAGGCTTAGACAATCATAAACTATGTTAATATCATACTTAAGCTTGGCATAAACTCGACCCAACCTAGCCCATGAATACATTTACTCTCAAATGGTGCAAATAGTAATTTAAAACCTGAATTTCCTAATCTCTAATAGCTGTTCACAATGTCTATACCAATCATTTAAAGACTTACTACTTGCTTTTTAGTCTTTATGAGTTTTTTAAAACATTTATATGTGATTTTAATTTTTTTTTTAAGAAAATTCTTTTAACCCATTTTTAAACTACTTGATCCGTTATTTCATTATTTGGATTTGTATTTGATGCATCATTTGTATATAATTTGTAAGTTTAAATTTTCAAAGGTCCTTACACTCTTTTAAAATTTAAAATTTAGTTGTTATACTTTTAATTTTGAGACATTGAGTACTTATATTTTTTTATTTAAAAAAAATGACCCCTCCATATTGTTTTGTCGTTAAAGTTAATAATATCAAAGGTAAAAATAACTTTTTTAGCTCTCAGCATTTACAATTTTTTTCAATTTGGTTTTCACCCTTTAAAAGTACACAAATTTTTTAATAAATTTTAAATTTTATTTTTTCATATTTTAAATAAAAACATAAATTTTTCAAAATTATAATTTTTTTTAAAAAATAAAAATCATATTTTTTAAATAAAAATTATAAAAAAATTAAACTCTTTAAAATTAAAACAATTTTAAAAAATAAAAAAATTCAAAATTTTAACATGACAAGCTATTGGGAACCCAAATCGGATTATCGGTTGCCGATTTAAGATTACGAGAATTCTATACCTCTTTCTAACATAATTATTACCTCGTAGTCACCCCAAATCATCAACCGCCATGTCGATTTGGAGTTCTTATACACAGTTCATATTATTTCGATAATTAAAATTTTTTTCATATTATTTCGATAAAAAATATTTTTATATCATTCCAGGAAAAAGCCTGTCCTAACATAATAAGTGGTTAAAATTTTGCATTCACACCTCTAAATACAAAGATTTGAGTCATGGTTGTTGCATCCTTCTCCCCTAATTTATAAACTTGTAATGATACCAAAAGGAAAGTATTTACCAATCAATTCAATCAATTTATATAAATTAATATAAATTAGCTAAAATAATAAATAATATAAAACCTATTAACAAAGACCATCAAACTTCAAAATCTTATAATATCGCGTTATTATATTTAAACGGAATTCAAATTTAAAGATTAAATTAAAAAATGTAAAAAAAAAAATCGTACATTAATATAAAATAAACTATCAAATTGAGAGATTAAATCTAACTTCTTTATTGGAAAGAAATGTCATAGTTTGAGACATCTAGGAAAAAAATTAATATATATAGATTTATCCAATATTTGATATTTTTTAAATTATGTAAAATCAGATTCGACATCAATATTTCCTTTTCGTCTAAGTCAACTAGGATCCACCTAGATTGTTTAGGGTTTTTTTGGATGGACGGTACGTTTATCTACGGTTAGTGTAAAAATAATGGTGGTAGTGAAATTAGATACTACAACGTGAGATAAAAAAAAAGCTAAACACACCACACGAGATGTGAATGTCCATCCAAAGGGGCCTATTGGATGACGTGTTCCCTTGTCTAAATTTTTTAGAAGTTATTAAAGATTTTAATATAAAATCAATAGTTTGAGAATTTAATTCAAACATTTTAAATTTCGAGACTTCAACCTTTGTGAAATATTTTAAATATATTTTGACTTTAAACTAAATTTTAAATTTCAAGATGATATGATGAAATTTTCAAAGCATCAATTAGGTAATTTCATTACATTAGTAGTCCTTTTAGATGTTAAATACCAATTTTAATATGAAGTGAAGTAAGACATAAACCCATGTATATGTCATATAGATAATTTAAATATGACATATTAAAAAAATTGATAGCATTGATTAGGTTAACGAAAGAACTTGATACAATTGTAACGATGCTAAATAATTTGAAAAATTCAATTAAAATGTTTTTAAATTTAGATATTAATTTAAAATCTAAATCGTTATTGGAGGACATATTATGTAATTAACCATTTAAAAATTGTTTTGAGTTTAATATTACAATTTACAAATATAGTATATTCACAATTACAGTATCAAGATAAACATATGCCTAAGCAATTACAGCGTAAAATCAATATAGGGACGAATGCAGAGTGAGGAAAGCAAGAGCCTCCGGTCCTCCAAAATGACAGAATTTTATGAAAGTATATATTAGTATAATAAAATTATATTTTAATCTTTTAATAATTTATGATTTATTTTTAATTTTTAAAAATTATTTTTTTAAAAAAATTTTCATCTCTAAATCAACCAATATAAAATAGAACCAACGAAAAATTGAATAATGCTGTATTTATAGCAGTCACAGATGATGGGACAGGAGACCTTGTTGTTGGCAAATATGCTCTCTCATTTCCAGGCACCGTGGTTCATTTCTGTGCTTTCGATTTACTAATGTTTGAACATCGACCGTCGATTCCCTTTACGTCATAGGTGAGCTTGAGCAGTTTGAAATTTAATAAAGTTTTTTTTCTTTATTTATTTCTTTTATTTTATGAAATGACGAAGATAAGGAACTCTAAGCGCACACGTGGCGCTGCCGTGAGATGACTGGTAAAGTTTATTTAGTTTATTTGGTAAAAACGCTTCTTCGGTCCCTTTTAATTTGAATATTAAGATAATTAGTCCTTCAAAAAGTTGGAGCAATTTAATTACTCTCAATTTCAAAAGTGAACAACTAAAGAAAATTAATCACGATGTTAATATTTCCCATTAATTATACATATTTTTTGGTATAAATAACTTTAGCCCTCAATGTTTATATATTTTATATAAATGTTGACAGAATGTACAACAATTATAAGTTAAATTTGTTAAATCATAACGAAATTGACATAATCTGTAAACTTTGAATGCTAAATTTTTTATTATGCCAATAATTTTTTATTAAATTAACGAAAAACATTAACATTGTGATTAGTTATCCTTAGTTACTCACTTATGAAATTAATAGAAATTAAATTGCTCTAATTTTTGTTTTTGAAAGGGACGAATATGCTTTATATTGAAATTAAGAGGAACTAGAGAGGCATTTTTACCAATTTATTTAATTAATATTATATTGGTGATGTATTTTTTATATTAATATATATTAATACCAAAGTTTAAATATTTTTTTGTTCATATAATATTTTCATATAAACATATTTCAATTACAAATCTATAAATATATTTATACGTAAATATAAATTTTAAAATGATTAATTAAGCACAATAAATTAATTTATTGTTTATATTCTATTTTTAAATATAAATATAAAAAATAAAAATAATTAAGATAAAAAATTAAATTTTTATTTAATATATTAAAATTTTTACTAATCATGCAAGCTTATATTAACTGGAACAAATTAAAATGCATTGAAACAGTTAAAACAAAACTTAAAACAATTTTAGTTAATTTTAAGTTAAATTATGCTTAAAGTCTATGTGTTCTTCATAAATTTAAAATTTAATCCCTCAATTTTTGTTTATAGAAGTTTAGTCATTATATTTTTAGATTTCAAAATTTAAATCTAATTGCTAATATATATATATATATAAATCACATACAAAATATTGAGTTTTATTTGTTATGACATATATCAACGGCTATTGGAAAACTGAACTTGATCGACTAGTTAGATTAGTTGGACTATCGATATATTAGTATTGATTAAGAATTGAACTGATTTTGAATAGAATTTTGAGCGAACCATTTAAAACCGATTGAATCAAGATAAAAAAAATAATTGTGTCAATAATCGAATTAATTTTCTTTACTTTTTAATTTTTTAATTTTAATAACTCATTTAATTAAAATTAAATCGATCAATTTAATCAATTTAACCAATTATCACCGGTCCAATTTTAAAATAAATAATTTTAGCAAACACAAAAATAAAGCAGAGCTAAAATAATAAAATAACAAGGAAATGATTCTTACGTGGCAAAATAAAGGCTAGACCCAAATAGGTCGTGAAAAGTGGCCAATGGTGGATTCCAAAAGTTCTATTAATTATAGTTAAATCTCACACAATTAAATTATTCAATTTTTTCTAAAAAACAAAAAAAGTTAAATGAATCATGACACGTCAGCTCACATGACGTGTAGAATAAATTGGAAACCTTACCCGAGACGCGTAGCTCGAGTCATTAACGTACACGTGTACGGTTCAGGTGACGTCGGAATATATATAAAATTGGCCAACGCGAATATCGAATGGGTCCAACTCAACAACCAAAATTGTCCCCCCAGCGTATATCCGGTGTATTTAGAGTTAATTGCACTAATCATCTTTAAACTATTATCCTTATTTTAAATTAATCTCTAAACTTCAAAATATTCTAATTATATTCTAAAACTACCGATGCTAAATCAGTCAAGGCCTTCTATTCTTGAAACCATTAATTTAGTCATTAAATGATATATGAAATCTTATGTGACATAAATTAAAATGAAAAATTTAAAAAAGTATAAAATATTATAGAATAACCTTTAAAAATAAAATCAAAAAGAAAGAGAATGAACGACAAAAATCTTTTACTACATCTATTTTTACAATATTTATTTCTTTAAAAATTTCACTTTTAGTTATATCGTAAAGATTTTAAGTCTTATTTAATGGCTAAATTAACGATTTTAGTAACAAAAGGACTTGATTGATATAACATTAATAGTTTAAAGATGTTTTTAGAATATTTTAAAATTTGAATATCAATTTAGAATGTGGGTTATAATTCTGAGAAGTTCTGTGCAATTTACTCGTGTATTTACATACAGTGCTCCTTTATACGACACGTGTTTGGTGACGTGGTTGTTTACCTTGGCTGGCGCTTCATTTCTTCTTCTTCTTGTTCACCCCAGCCATAGCTGAAGCAAATTTAAAAAATAAAAAAATCCTCTCAACTTTTGTTCAGTTTTTGAGTAAAGATTAATGCAGTCTTTTTGACTATGTTGTTGAATTATTCTTTCGCAGAGTGAAAGATTTTCGGATTTTTCATATTCTCAAGGTATGTTGAAATTGAAGTTCCGCGTGTTTTTTTTTTCTTTTTGCGTTATTTTTTAGTGGATTAATGCGTAAGGTTATGTTTGGTTGCTAAGAAAGTTGATGAAACGTGCTGGAAAGTCTATACTTCAATTTAGTTCTTTCTGGATTTTTTTTTTTATTTGGTGAGGTAGTGTAGGACAGTGGATTCAATTTGAAGCTACAACGATCGAAGCTTTTTATTGTTAACAAATAGAATCTGTGAGCTGGCTTATTTTTTCAAATCTTTACGGAATTTCGTGGAATTTTCTTTTTGTAATTTTTAGCGTTTATCTGTTCATAGATCTCGTAAATTCGTAATAAATTTTGATTAGGAATTAGATGAAGAAAATCGGAACAGCAGTAATTAAATTATTCTTCTCTTTTAAAATTTTTTTTGGACTCATCTAAGAAAATCTTATTTCATAGGGAAAAAAAAAAAAGTGCAGAAATCTGTATTTTCTTGTTGTGTGAGTGACAAACTACTTGAAAGACGGTTATACCCTCGTCCTTTCATATATATATAGATATATATTCTGGCCTTTGCATGTGTAATTTTCTGTTTAATTAAAGATTAAGAAGTACGAATCTGAAACTCGTGTTTGTTTCTAGCGAAAATTGATGGACTGCATCAAGCTAGTTCAATGATTACAAATTTAACTTTCATTGATCTGGTGTCGTTTTGAGCATTCAGTAACGCCATAATTGTGTGTATATATATATATATTTCTGTTTTACGAAAAATGTTATTCTGAAGTAGAATGAGTTTGATGATATCATCAAACTACATAGGGCCTTATGGAAATTCTAACATTAAATCAAAATGATTGGATCTAATTGCAATTCAGTGCCAAATTGCTTCTATGATTTTATTTTTTCCTGAACCATTCATATTGTTATCAAGCACAATTTCATGTTTTTCTCCTTGATTGCAGTTGAGAGATAGTCAAACAAAGTTCTCAAAGTTAAGTTTCAGCTTTGGTGGTTGACCATGGGTAGCAGCGATGAAGGAAAGTCATCTAAATCTGACAAATCATCTTCACCGGCACCACCGGTAAGCTGAGAGATTATGTCTGTTTAAATGTTGAAGCTAGGAAAAAGCTGCACTATTTTATGGTGGAAAAGAACATTTGCTATGCTATGTATGATTATCCAATGGTCGTTGTAGTGGAATTGGCTTAATATTTAACCTTTTTGTGGAAATTAATTTTTAAGGCTCGTATCTGACTACTGGTCAATCCTTTTCTATCCGCAGGACCAGACCAGTATTCATGTCTATCCCGATTGGGCAGCCATGCAGGTTATCTACTTTATGCATGCACTTAGGTTCCTCTTTCCTGCTGCTGTTTTGAGGCATTTTTCAATGGAATTTCTGACAGGGATTTTATGGTTCTTTATTACATATTCAGGCATATTACGGTCCTCGTGTTCCTATGCCACCATATTATAACTCAGCTGTGGCATCTGGCCATGTTCCTCCCCCCTATATGTGGGGGCCAACACAGGTAATGCCCATGGCTCCAGTGCATTTAATAACTTCATTTAAGTTTACATTCAACTTCTCTGTAACTAATATTACTCTTCCAGGCAATCATGCCACCTTATGGGACACCTTATGCTACAATATACCCGCATGGGGGAGTTTATGTGCATCCTACGGTTCCTACGGTAAGTTTGCTTCGTCAGTATCTTCTAATTGGAGTGTTATTAACAACAAAGAAAAATCTAGGAGTTTACCTTGTTTTGCATTTTTTATATGAATGCATAGTTTTATTATGCTTTGGTATGTGTCATACGCATACTGTTGTACAATTTTAGCCATTTTTGCTGCTTTATGAGTAATCTTTTTTTAATGGTTACCGACTAGTAATACTGGTAGATTCCTTAACAATTACCAGTATAGCTCAGAGACACTGAATTTAAAAATGGAAAATTGAAGTCATCCATCCCCCTCCATCAGGATATGAATTAAATGATAAATAAAACCAAGAGCTCTGCTTCTGTTACATCTCATGTTATATTCTAATGCGTTGTTTGCTTCTGAAATCCAGGGATCACATGGTCATGGTGTTCCATCATCACCTAAAGTAAGAACTAAGTATTCTTTTGTTGAATTAATCTTTTCAAACTGTTGCTATTTTTATCTTTAATTATTGTTGATACACATGTATGTACACAGCTTGAATGAGTTAGCTGGGAAGTTGACAGTCTTTGCTTTATGCTTTAAGCTGGTGTTGAATATAACCAGAACATTGTAATGCAGGCAGCTCCAGAAACACCTACAAAGTCCTCACGGAATACAAACGGAGGTTTAATGAAGAAGCTGAAAGGATTTGATGGCCTTGCAATGTCAATAGGCAATAGTACTGCTGAGAATGCTGAAAGTGGGGCTGAACCCAGACCATCTCAGAGGTTTGTTCATCTTTTCTGGACAAATTAGTATTCTTCATTATATCAAAGTTATGCCTCAGCAACCTATTCATAGGAGATTGCATTACCAGTAGAACTTTTCCCAGTTGATCTGTCGTGGCTAGACTAATTTTTATGATTATGTGGACAGTGCGGAGACTGAAGGTTCCACTGATAATAGTGATGGGAATACAACTGGGGTGAGATCTCATTTCTATCTGTTTAACCTGTTTCTAACTACTTTTTCATTTCTGTACAAGTTACTTTATTTGAATAATGTATTAAACAATTATTAGGATCCAAATGCTAAAGCTTGTTTTTGTCATTGCATGTCCTTTATCAGGCAGATCAAACAAGACGGAAAAGAAGCAGGGAGGGAACCCCACCCATTGGTAAGATATAGTCCCGCCTCTCCATCTCCCCTTTCCTTTTTTCTGGTATGCACGTTAGCCTCTGTGATTTTCGTGATTGATATCATGGTGTGGAACTATACTTGGATGCATGATGTTTCAAAGACAGATTAATTCACTAAGATTTGAGTCTGCTTTTAAACTTAGATTTTCTTGTGTTTTGTATGTCCTGTTTTTAAATGAAAATTCTACCTATGAGAACTAATAGGAAGTCCCATTAGAGATACGCGGTCGCACTTCTGAGAACTTGTATGTGTGGTACTTGGGTTCTTGAGCTTGATATGCTAAAGTTTTTCGTGATGAAAAGAGTGAGATTTAAATTATTCTAGTCCCACTTTCATTTGTGGAGGTTTAGGGTAATTGATTATGGTCTCTATGTTAGCAGGTGTAGAAGGGAATAATGAGGCAAGGTCTAAACCAGTCGCTGCACGAGAGGCTACTGCAACCATTTCTCCTAAACCAGTTGGATCCGTACTTCCTCCTGGCATGACCACATCTTTGGAGCTTAGTAACCCTCCTGCCAAGTCCAGTCCTACAAATGTACCTCGTGTAATGCCATCTGAAATCTGGTTGCAGGTATTTCTTTCTATCCTGCCTTTCAAAGCTATCCTTTTTAGCTTGCCTATGATCCGAGTTGTTTCCGTTATCTTAAGCCGTAGCTAACTTAAAATAAATTTAAATAGAACGAACGGGAGCTGAAACGGGAGAGGAGGAAACAGTCTAACAGAGAATCTGCTCGAAGATCAAGGTTGAGGAAGCAGGTATAAGAAATATATCTTGTTTCTTATTTGCTTTAAAACATACTAATCCCAGATATGAAGTACGACAATTAATTATCTGAAGCTAAATGCACTGCATTGTTTTGTAGGCCGAGACCGAAGAGCTTGCCCGAAAAGTCGAATCCTTGACTGCAGAAAACACAACACTTAGATCCGAAATAAATCAACTAACCGAAAAATCCGAGAAACTAAGGCTAGAAAATGCGACATTAGTGGTAGGGAAGTTTAACTTTTTGGAAATTTCACCCCTTCTTCAACTCCATAGTAATGACTGGTGAAGCCTTTTTGTAATACAGGAGGGATTGAAAAACGGTGAACTAGGATATGCAAAGGATATAATTATGAACAAGAAAGCAGACAAAGAGGGTGAAATGTACGAGAAAAAGTCGAACTCCGGTGCCAAACTGCATCAACTCTTTGATCCGAGTCCGAGAGCTGATGCTGTGGCTGCTTCATGAACAAGGAGAAGAGGTATTACCCATTGCCTTAGTTACTTTTGACATTAAATTTGAGGAAACCTCGTAGCTTTGGCATGTAATTATTACTACTAACAATTAGCAGAGGGACTTGATAGTGTTTCTTAGGATTGAAACTCTGTTATTTTTTTTGTAGTTTTCTTATGGCTGAACTGATTTATGGTTTTTAGTTGAAAATCAGAGTGATGAGAAAGCTGAGAAACAAGTAGTGTATATTAAGGAGAAATTAGTGTTTATCCTTTAGGAAAGGGTCTTGGAAACAGTGGAATTATGTAAATCTCTTATGATTATGCATATTTTTAATGACGGTGTGATGTGTGATTTGTCATTAAATTAAGATGTCATTGGTCTATTTGAATAATATTAGTTCAGGCGTATTATTTAGGTTTGTATTAAGAAAAAAAAGAAAAGAAGAAAAATCATGAAACAAGTAAATAGGATAATTAATATGTTTATATAGCATTAGCGTCGATCATGCTTGTGATATTTGAATATTCATATGTTAATATTTGTTTGTTATATTTTTATGCACAAGAAAAGTAAATTAAGATGACGTATTATATATAATTAGATTACCAAAAAAAAAAAAAAAAAAACGGTAGGTTAGTGTTATCACTTGTACAGTCAGTTATACTTCATTAATTCATTTTGCAATGGGACTGGTTAAATATTTTTCTCTATTGCAGTTTCGTGATCATTATTAATTGCGCATTAAATTATAAATTTGATATTTGTCCTTAAAAGTGAAATGTACCAATTAATTCTTTTTGAAAGGATTTCTTTATACATTATGTATACAGTTTTTAAATTCGTATGCGATTTTTTCTTAATATGTAGATAAATTTATCATACTATTGATGTTGATTAGATGAAAGGATAATATGGGAAAGAGTGAACGACAAAGGAAAGCGTGGATCATATTTCATTTAAAAAAGGTTCAAATCTGGTTTTAGTCCTTTAACTGTATTGAAACTTATGATTCGATCCCTTTACTACCATTTGACATAATAAGATTCTTCTAAGTTCTACGAATTGATAATAAGTTTGAATTTGATCACTTAGTTATAACCATGCGGAAATTCAGTTAATGTAAATTAAATGTTTTAAGATTGAACTTCTTTTTTTAAAAAAAAAAAATACTCTAAATGATGTGAAATTCGAGAGATTTGAAATTTTTTTTTGGGACTTCTCAATTTGTTTGATTTGAAAAAGTCAAAATTTGTTGTTGTACTATGTGGTTGTTATATTCATGATTTAAACTATAACAGTTATTCTATTAGGTCAAATTATGTTATTAGTCATGTATCGCATATAAATAGTGGATTTAGTAGCTTATCTGTTTGATTCATTAATTAAAATGATATGATTTTTTAGAGTATTAAATGAAAATAATAAATTGATATAATATTAAAATAAATTTCAATCGATAATATTGTTAATTTACTTCAATTAAATTTGAATGGGTTAATATATAATTTATCCCTTGAACTCGTTCAAAAGTACTTAATTGGTATTTAAATTATTATTTTTTTGGATCTAATTGGTACCTAAACTTGTATTCTATCACCTAGGTTAGTACTTCTGCACTAACATCGTTAGTTTATACTGACATGGCACTGAAAACCAAACCTTTTAGTATGCCATGTGACAAATATAAATTTCAAGAATTAAAAAAATTAAAAATATATAAATTAATAAAAAGTATAATTTGTTTTCATATCAAGAATGAACCTAGACAAAAATTTATACACTTTTTTATTGATTAATTTATTTTTAAATATTTTTAATTTATGCTTGTCACATGGCATACTGAGAAGTTCCACATGTCATCATTAGATTGGCCATTAGTGCCACGTTAGTATAAACTAATTGTGATAGTGTGAAGGTACCAACTTGAGTGATAAAATACAAGTTCAAAAAAAAGTTACCAATTAAATACAAAAGAAATTTAGATAACAACTAGATACTTTTAGACAAATTCACAGAACAAACTATATATTAACCCAATTTGAATATATGTCATAAATCAAACATTAAATTTTCTTATTAAACCTTTTAATATTAAAATGTCGTATATTCAAATTTAACGAAAGTCCATCAATAGTTAGACTTTATTTTTTAAATAAGAAAAGAGACCAAAACCTTAAAACTAAAAGTAAAGTAATTCAATTTTAAAAGTCTAAAGAATTGGACTTCTCTTGTCCAAAATCTTGGGCGTTGATTGTTTTGTACAAACGATAACCTCCTAGGTTCTTGGATTAATAGTTGAATTAATTAGGTCATTAGTTTATTAATTTGATCAATTTAAATGGTTTAAATAAAAATTATTTTAAAAAATAGAAATTCGATTCAATCAGTTTAATTGTTTGTTCAACTAGTCTGTATCGGTTCTTAGTAAATCAATTCAATGCCATTCTCCGGATTAGTACTTCAATCGATTCTCGATCTAACCAGTTTGATCTAATTCAAACATCATTGTTTGCAACACATTCTATTGTTTCTTTATTACCTTTTTTGCCTGTTAATCAATGTTTCAAATTTTAACCATTAAACTTAAGGTTAAATATAAAATTAGTACCCGAATTTGTTCATTTCTTCCAAATTAATACTTCTAATTTTTTTTGTCTCATTTTAGTACCTAAAATTTTCTCCTTCCGTTAATTTAGTACTTAAGCCTAATGACATTAAGATTTTATTGGCGTTGACCATTCGTGCGTCACCACTTGTCACACTTCCAAGACCGGACCATTTTTATTTTTATTTTGACCGAATTCCTTTAATTTAAAAAACAATGATTCAAATAATTTCTTAAAAGATTGAAAATCCATTAAAATACATTCATGCAACAGTTAGTGAAAGGTTTCCATCGATTCTTGGAAAAACCTTTCATCACCTCTGGAAAACCTTTCATCTATTAAAAGCTTCATTGAATCCATTCACTAGATGTTTCCATCCTTCAATATTGCTGGTAAAACCTTTCAGGATCTCCGCTATTGCAGAAACCCTTTCATCATCTTAGTCATCTAAAATATTTGTTCATTATCTCATTGAAAGAATCTTGATTTCATCATCGATTACCCTAGTTTCATCTTGCTGGAATCGTATTTGAATCAAAATTATCCTACTTTGGGTTTTCTTTTTCCAGTCTTCTTGAGTATTCGATTGAGATTTCTTTTCTTTTCTTTTCCTTTTTTCCATGTGATGTGGTTTATATTGGGTTTTTTTTCATAAAAAGAAAGTTTTTTTCCCCTACTTCGATTTTGAGTCATTATCACAACCCTCGGTCTCTTCTCACAGACAATAAACACATCAGAATATTAAAATTGTAGAATAATTCTTCAACCCAAGTTGCAACAAAATGACGGTATACAAAATTGTGTTTCAACTCAAATCACAAAAATCTTTATTTTTCACACACCCAATAATAGCAGAACAAAATTTAAACCCTAATTTCCTTCAAACCAACAATTAAAAACAAAAATTTACCTCTTTGAGGTTTGCACAACTAAAAAATTTTCTCCCTTTGTTTCGTGAAGCATTCGCGTTGCAAACGGGAGCCCTTAAACTGCAATGGCAGTAGAAAACCCTATTTTGAGCACTTGATTTTTTGTTTGTTAAAGAAGACGTGAAGGAGATGGAAAACAAAAGAAAGCACAAAACCCTATTCGCATTGCAAACGAAAGAGATAGGAAACGAAGAAGTGAAGGAGAAAACGAAAGAGATAGAAGAGAAAAGAGGTTGAAGACGATGGTAAAGAAAATTTTTTAAAGGAATAAGGGCAAAAATCCCAATAATACCAACAAAAAAAAATTAATAACGGAAAAGGGCCGGTTTGAAAAATATTTACGGGAAAGGGTCATTTCCTCCAAAAATGCGTCCACGTCAGCGCGTTTTTAGGGGAAAAGACAGCAAAGCGCGTCCCCAGAGGCGCGCTTTGCTGCTGATATACTAGGAAAACTCGCTGACGTGGACGTGTTTTTGCCCTCCACCCCCGTCCAACTACAGTATGATATTTTAAGGTTTCTGGGCTAGAGTAAATATATATTTAGGGTTTTTGGGCAAAATATATTAGCCCAAAAAAATTAATTGAATTTTGTGACAGTTGTATCTGGCAAAATAATTTTGAGAAGACGTTTTTGAACAAGCAGTGGCTAAAAACGCTTCCACGTGAACGCTCTTTTGCTACAGTAGTCTCGGGCAAAATTATTTTGAGAAGACGTTTCTGAACAAACAGTAGCCAAAACGTTTTCAAAGATGGTGTGCGTCGTCCAGAGAGTATCGAAAAGAGCTCCCACGTGGACGCTCTTTTTGCTACTGAGTCTCTCGGTAAAATAATTTTGAGAAAACGTTTTTGAGCAAACAGTGCTCAAAACGCTTCAAGCGGGATGCACTGTCAGCAGGAGTATTGAAAAGAGCTCCCACGTGGACACTCTTTTGCTACAGTAGTCTCCGGTAAAATAATTTTGAGAAGACGTTTCTGAACAAACAGTGCCCAAAGCGCTTCAAGCAGGATGCACTGTCAGCAGGAGTACTGAAAATAGCTCCCACGTGGACGCTCTTTTGCTACAGTAGTCTGTGGCAATCCTTAGACTATAAATCAGCCAAATTTCATTCTCAGGTTGCATAACAGAAATTGAGGCAAAAAAAAAAATAGAAACTGAAAATGAAAATGAGTGAATGTATTAATGCTGTTATTTATTACGATGGTGAGGTTTGTGACACCAAAAATGGTGTTGTTTTTTATCAGAGAACACAGCGCGACTGGGTTTTAATCAGAACATAGATTTGTTAGAACTTCGCAAAAGAATTAGGCGCAAAATCTTCGGAACAACGCCAATGAAAGTTCAGTCTATTAAGTATAGATTTTGCACTTCGGTTGATCCGGTGAGATATGAATCATTCGACATCAAAGGTCCTTGAAGCCTTGAGGCAGTGGTGGAGACTCATCTTACCAGTGGATCACCCTATCTTGAGGTATATGTACAATTTTCATCGCCAAGTGATCTTCCTTCGACCTCAACATCTACTTCTGTTTGAGGGGAATACACGACCCCAAGCCGACACTCTGTTAGTGAGAGGTAGAATACGAAAGTGCCCGTGTTTGGTTGTAGTATGGAAAACATAACCCCGCACGAAACTCGGTTGGTGGATGGGACATGCATATCCTTCTTTCGACGTCCGATGATAGAAATACGTATTGGGGAACATCATCAACTTCTAGTGGTTGGCAATCCACATATGATTGGGAACGTTACGAAAGATGTTTAAGGAGGGATAATGTACTCCCCACGACATCCACCGGCGAGGAGCCCTCATTTGTTGCAGATTATGGTGGATCGGATGATGAGTAAGATGTGGATCCACCTCGAGAGCCCAGGCCCGATGGTGCAGAAGTTGGATTATTTTTTGAACCGGAGTCTGTTCCAACAGTACCTTAGGATGTTGAGGGCGGTTCAGACGAAGAAGAAGAAGATCCGCTATTCAGGGCGTACTTGCCTCCAGCCCACATGCATAATGTCGATCTATCTCAAGACGATGCATTGGAGTTTCCTGAACTACCACACCGGACGCGTGACCGTACAACTTCATCATTGGATTCGGGCGAATTAGAAGTTGATAACGAGTTTTCCAACATGAATACTTTTCTTGCTGCATTGAAACAATCCAACATCAAGAACGGGGTTAACTATAACGTGGTTAAATCCAAGCTCGATAAGTACGAGGCGAAGTGTGCAGTGCAAGACGGTACATGTTCATGGAAAATCATGGCCTCGTTGAGAAAAAGGACAGACTTGTGGGAGATAAAAAAGTACAAAAGTCCACATACATGTCTTGCTGGTAGAGTATCACTATGTGTTCAATGTTTTTGAATAATACTAATATTACGTAATGTTGCATTATTTAACGTACTTCGTTGACATGTCTAACACAAGATCATCCGAAGATGGATTCAGATATGTTGGCTGACTTAATAATACCGACGATGAAGGTTGATCCCAAGACTACAGTGTCAGCCTTAATTGGTAATATTCGTAGCCAATTGGGGTACACGCCCTCTTACAGGAAAGCTTGGATAGCCAAGCAGAAGGCGTTGGAAAAGTTGCAAATGGTCGGTGGGACGCTTCATATAATGAAGTGTGGCTGTGGTGTCAGGTGCTGGAGAGATATGTCCCAGGCAGCATAACAGACCTTGAAACGGAACTGGCGTACTACAACGATCGTTTGCTCCGTGGATGCGCAGTGTTCAAGCGTCTATTCTGGACATTTAAGCAATGCCGAGATGCCTTTATATACTGCAAGCCATTGGTACAAATTGACGGTACCTTTATGTATAGTAGATATACGCATCGACTATTGCTAGCTGTGGCACAAGACGGCTGTGGGAGAATTCTTCCGATTGCATTCGCAATAACACTGGAGGAGTCAACTGATGACTGAGACTTCTACCTATCTAGATTAAGGAGGCATGTCTACCCCCAACCTGATATATGCGTTATATCAGATCGAGGCCCTGGAATACTAGCCGCAATAGAACGCCAGGGAAGCATGTAGCATCACACACACCATCGATATTGCCTAAGGCATGTTGCATCCAACTACTATGGGCAACATCGATCTAAAAGTCAGCGACGACAAGTGACTAATATGGGTATGAAATATCTACTAATATAATTTCGTTTGTAATATTCAATTTATTTTCAATTGAAAAGTGATATGTAATATTCGCTATCAACCTATATTGGTAGGGTACGAGATCAATAAGGACCGTTTTCAAGAGATGTTGGCGAGTTTGCGCTCAGATAACGACGAAGGCGCAAACTACCTGTACAATATTCCTTTGAAACAGTGGACACAAGCATACGACGGTGGCCTACGATATGGTCATATGACCACAAACCTGGCCAAATGCTTAAATTTTGTTCTAAAAGGAACCCATCATCTGCCAATTACATCGGTCGTGCGAGAGACATATTTTCATTTAGCGGTACTATTTCCGAAGCGAGCAGCAAGTTATAGAGGGCAGATGCAAGGAGGCCATGTATGGAGCCCGAAGGTCTTGCAAGAAATAAACAAGGGGAAGACACGGGCCAACACCATGCACACGGTGTGTCATGATCTCGACAACCTATGGTTTCGTGTCACAGAGTTTGACAGACTGAACCAAGGCATTGTTGGCGGGCAGTATCGTGTACACTTGACAAATAGGACCTGCGACTGTGGGAAATTTGATGCACTTCGTTACCCATGCGCTCATGTACTTGCGGCTTGTCAGAATCTCCGTCTTGATCCCATGAGCTATGTCGACGAAGTATATAAATTAGAAAACATGTACAACGTGTGGAGACACGTATTCCCACCAGTCCTAGATGAACGTAAGTGGCTGTCGGTATCGCTTGCACCATATAAGCTGTTGCCGGATAGACAATTGAGGCGCAAACCAAAAGGTTGACCTTACTAGACTAGAATACGCAACAATATGTATATCTGAGAAACGAGCAACCAAAGTAGGCTGTGTGGATTGTGTAGGAACCCGGGGCATACATCTCGCTCGTGTCCAAATCGGAATAGTTGACCGTGTTCTTAGCTTTTTTGTCTCTTGGTGGCTATGTAATTTCTATTTTTTTGATGAAAACGGTGAACTTTTGTACAAGAATCATGTATTTTATTTAACTTATTAAATTAAGTTACATTACATTAAAATAAATTACATGTAAAAATAAACAACTTCTAGTTTATTTAATATATTAAATTAAATTAAATTACATTAAAATAAATAAAAAATAACATTTTCTTTTGTTAAAAAAATTAAAAATAAATTACATGTAAAAATAAACAACTTTTATTTTATTTAATATATTAAATTAAATTAAATTACATTAAAATAAATAAAAAATAACATTTTCTTTTGTTAAAAAATTAAAAATAAATTACATGTAAAAATAAACAACTTCTCTTTTATTTAATATATTAAATTAAATTAAATTACATTAAAATAAATAAAAAATAACATTTTCTTTTGTTAAAAAAATTAAAATTAAAGTACATGTAAAAATAAACAACTTCTATTTTATTTAATATATTAAATTAAATTAAATTACATTAAAATAACTAAAAAATAACTTTTTCTTTTGTTAAAAAAATTAAAATTAAATTACATGTAAAAATAAACAACTTCTATTACATTAAAAATTACATGTAAAAATTAAAATTAAATTACATGTAAAAATTAAATTACATGTAAAAAATTAAAATTAAATTACATGTAAAAATTAAAAAAATTATATTACAATTAAAAAAAAAAGCCGATTCGAATCAGTGTTGATGCCGGTCGGAATCAGTGCCACATGGGGGTGGTCGGCGGTTACGCGCTGGATTCCTCTGTCTTCTAGTTTCCGGCGGGGGTCGTGGAACCTCAAGCGGGGATTCGGGTTCCTCCGGCAGTGGGTCTGGTTCTGGGTGTTGCGAGGATGACCCACCTTGATAAAATAACAACCCCGGAGGTGTTTGCATAAACCACGGCGGGGGTGTCTGAATCCCGTATGGCGAAGGAGCCTGGTAGAAAGAAGTGCTCCCTGACAGCGCCTCCTCTGATCCCACACCCGACGACAGCCTCAAGATCGGCTGGCCAGCGGGAGTAGTCGGGAACAGACTCGAACCCAGCCATGCATTCCAACCTGGGGTCGGACTGGGAAAAGGAAACACATACGGGTTAGGATACATATAAGGGGGAGGTACGCGACCGCATAAAGGGTGAAGGTTGTGTGATGTGTGTCGCCGATCGAATCGATGGGCCAGCTGGATCGTGTGGAGTCGTTGTTGGGCCCAGTGACTATGTTTCAAGACCGTTGATGGCCCCGTCTCATCACCCCTTCTCCTTAGATTTAAAGGGCCCCAACGTTCCATTCATTCACGAAGTTGCCGTCGCCTCTCTTCTTCCGATAATAGATACGGTTTACCATGGATCCTAAACCATGGCATGTATTCCGGCACGCACGCTAACTCAGCAACGATGATCGGTTGCCGGATCGGTAAATAGTCATACCGGTTCTCCCACGTCTCGATATGTGCTGACCAAAATCTTGGCCAATCCGTGTGCAGCTGCCGTAAGTCCACTTTGTGCTCATCATCGAGCACCTCAGGTGGCACGGGAATCGGTTGCCGGAATCTAAATTGTCGCAGTACTCGATCTAACTGGTGAATCTCCACGGTCGCATAGGTGATCAATGGGACCTTCACGTGCCAACTGTTCAGATTTTGGAAGAACTCTTCCGGAATTACTACCCGAATTTCCAGATCCTCGTACGGTGTCCATTGAAACTATATTAACATTACCAAAATATTAGTTACATACATAATAGTAGACAGTAAATACGAAATACTAAATTATAAATACGAAATTCAAAACTTACTTGTAATTCCGACCGTTGGTCCAATAGAAGCCGTATATCTTCAAGCGAGGTAGGTATTCCAACATGACTCGCCGAATGGTTCCACCTAATTAAATAAATTTTTAGCATACAATTATACTATAAATCTACGAAATAATTGTAAAATATAACATCAAATTTACCTCGTTATCAGTGGGAATGAATATGGGTGGTCAAGTCGAGGGCGTAAAAATAAAAATCGAAACCATGCTCACGACTGCAGTAGCAATAGACAACCTCTGATTTTTGCTTTACTCGGCCGCATTGCCCCGCACATCTCCCGATACAACCTCGATAACACGGCAGACCCCCAACTCAATTCACCGGCTGCTCTGAAATCAACAAGTTTCAGGAGTCATCTCAGGTGTACGAGGTTTCTAGAAAGCTCCGGCATCAGATAGCCTCCAATTATCTGAAGAATGTATGCCCGAGCATACTGTATTCTTTTTATTTCGGTCGAACCCTCATTCGGCTCCGGGAATGTGTCTCGTAACCAGGCCATGTCGATCCGAGCTCCTTCAATTTTATTCGGAATGGCACCCAGAAGCTCGTAGCATATGGCTCCCCAGTCACCAGAAGTTGCGGACCCGGTGACTACCGATTCCGCCCACCAAGCAATCCTAATCGCAGAATCGCAAATCTTCCAGAGTGATGGTACACTCTCCGCATGGAAGATGGAAAGTGTGCGTCTCGGGTCTCCACCTCTTTATCAACGCACTGATCAAATGCGGCTCCAACTTGAACCCCCGGCCTATCGTGGCCACGTGCCAAAAACCTGTTCCCGCAGGTTAGTCTCGATCAACGGCGATGGGGGACCATGCATGTTGCGAATGTAATATTCCAACACCCGATCTACTGACTATTTAAAAAATTATAAAATAAAAATTAATTAAAATTACATAGACTTTAAAAATATTATATAAATATTAAAAAATTAAAATTAAAAACTTACCATTTTCAATTGCTCGACGGAGATGTGCTTGCTGTCTAGACGAAGTAATTTCCCGGCCATTGTAATACGATCGAAAATTTTAAAATTTTTCAAAAAATATATTAAAAAAATTAAAAAGGGCTTTTTTGTAAATAGTCAAGGACTATTTTAAAATTTGAGATAAATTTTAAGGACTTTAAGCGAGAATTGAGAGAAAATTGAGAGAAAATTGAGAGAGAATTGAGAGATAATTGAGAGAAGGATTAAAGTGTGAAAAAAATAAAAGGGTTGGGGGTTTTTATAGGGAAAAAAATTTGACCGTTGGGCAGAAAGCGCTCCCCAGAGGACGCGCTTTGTGTCCACGTTAGCAAAATCGTGCCCACGTAAGCGCGCTTTGCTGACGTGGACACAAAGCGCGTCCCCTGGGGTGCGCTTTCCTGTGTTTTCCCCACAAAACGCGCTGACGTGGACGCGTTTTTGGGGGAAATGGCCCTTTCCCGTAAATATTTTTCAAACTAGCCCTTTTCCGTTATTAATTTATTTTTTTGGTATTATTGGGTGTTTTGCCCAAGGAATAATATTATTTAAAAGAATCCGGTCAATAAAAATAAAAATGGTACAATCTAAAGTATTGTAATAAAATTAAATTTAATATAAAATTTTAATTGTGTTAATAATTGAATTTCTAATTTCAAATCCGAGAAATAAAATGATTAAATTCCTTAAAATAAATGTAAGGGGATTGAATTCTAAAAATAATTGAATTTGTATTTTTAAATTTAAAAAATAAAGAGATTAATTCTTTAAAATAAATATAAAGGGATTAAATTCTAAAAATAATTAAATTTGTATTTTCAAATTCAAAAAATAAGGAGGCTAAATTCCTTAAAATAAATATAAATGAATTAAATTCCAAAAGTACGAAAAATCTATGAATCTTGAGCATATTTTAATCTAGAAAATTTTGCTAAAGCTATATTCAAATTCATTTTGTTTTTGTAAGATTTATCTATTTTATTTAATAATTACAAAAAAAAAATTGTAATTGTTAAGGTAGAAGATACACAATCTTGTAATTACAAGAAATTATAATTACATAGATGTGTTTGGCTTTCGATTTATTAAGTAGGATGTGGGTTCGAATGTGCTGAAGCACAATATACTCTTGTTTATCGGTTGAGAAGTAGCTATGGGTAGTTCTAAATATTATGTACAAAAAAAAGATATAACTAGAACCTATAACGAGATTATTCAAAAAAATCTTTTTTAGAAAAAATAAAAATTATGTGATTGATTACTTGCGATTTTTTTAAAATATTCCCATTACACTCCATTAAGTAAAATACACTAATTACAATTATTATTAAACATTTTAAAATGATAGTTGAATAATTTATTAAATAAAAATGTGTGATTATGATTATTAAGTAATTTAATTATTAAGTAATTTTGCAAATAGACCCTTAGATAATAGTGAAAAGGACTTCAAATATTATCATAATCACACATTTTTATTTATTAAATCGGATAAATAAATTATTCAACTATCATTTTAAAATAAAAAGTGAATTATAGGATGGTTAATTATTCTGTATACTTGCAATGAAATTTTTTTAAAAAAAATTGTCAAATATCTTTAAATTATATTTAAAAATAATAATTAATTAAAAATATGAGCTTAAATTTTTGTTCGAACTCACCTATTTTTACAAAAAACTAACCCAAACTCATTTTAGGCACGCTCAAATTAATTTTTATTTTTAATTTAATATTTAATATTTTTATATATTTTTATTTATTAAATTCTTGTATATATCCATCTGAACTTTATTTTAATATTTACATTAGAGTAGAATTATATATTTAGTATAGATTTACTTCATATGTGATATAAATCACATAATATAAGGGATTATAAACTTAAAATCAGGTTGGGTTGGGTTAGACTCAGGCCTTGAATGTTTAAGCCTGAGCCCGACTCATATTTTAAATGAGACAATATTTTTATCGAAGTTCATTTTTCGGGCCTAATATTTTTGTCCAAACCATCTCAAAATTTGGACGGACCTTTTTTTTACATAATATCTGAAACTATTCATAATCCCTCCCCAACTCATAAATAGGAGGATAATACGCTTCAGCACACTCGAACCCACATCCTCTCGCATTAATAACAATACCCATACTAATCAAGCTAAAACTCAATCGAACAAATCTCCTTTAGGTTTTGCGTTAATATAAATGTGTGGATAAATGATACTTCATAACAAAATAATTACATATAAAAAAGGAAGAAGAAAAACACAACATTAGATACAAATTGTTCAAAGAATTGTATTATCCAATTAGTGTTTGATGAATGTGAAGTTGTGTCAATGAATATTGAGCCTGCAATCAAAGCAACCATATCCATTAGCACAATCAAACTCTTCAGTTACAAAATTATTCGTATTTTACTAAAGGTGTAATTATTGTTTTAATCCCTTTCTTATATTGAATTTTGAGATTGAATCATTCTATTCCAATTTGGCATAATTAGAACTCTCTACTTCCCTCTATTATTCTTAGCAGGACTAAATTAAACATTGAAAAGTTAATTTAGGATTAATTTGATGAAAGTTGGTTGATGACATTATTAATTAATTATTAATTTTCTTCAAATAAATTTTAATACTCGAATTAAACGTTCAACATTTAACGTAGTTATCTTTAGATATAAAAAAATATAATTTTTTACCAAATACCGCAATAAGCAAAAAAAATACAAGTGTTATAGTAAAAATTGTGTCAAATTCAAGTACCCATTGATGCACTAAATCTTTAAAAAATATTAAAAACAAAAAATATATAATTATCATGATATAATTACTATAAAAAATAATTACTATATTTTTACTATATTTTTATGTCAAAAAAAATTATTATATATTTTTTTATAATTGGAAATAGATTACTAGGATAAAACCTAAACTCTTATGCCTTAAAATATAACATGCTTGCTATTAGGCTAAAACATAGATATATATTTAATGAAAATGTATCAAACTATAGTATGCATCAAAAGTAAAGTAGTATGGAAACCGTAAGTAGAATTGTATTTTGTTCTCTATACTAAAAAAATGAATAAATTAGTTATTTTACGTTAGGTTAAAGAGTAAACTAATTTTTCTGTTAAAATTTAATTTATTTTTATTGTTAAAAATTGGTCTTTGTATGTCAGTATAAGATACACATTGAATACCAGTTTAGTTATTCCGTCAACTACGTTAATTTTTAATAGTACAAATGGGTAAAAATTTTAATATAAAGAATTAATTTACTTTTTGATGTAACATTTAATGATGAATTTATCCATTTTAAAGGAAAATAAGTAAAATATAATTTGGCGCTATATCAAAATTATAAATCTTTGAAATAAATTAATATCTTTTTATTTACCATTTTAACATGTCGATGACGCATTTAGGCATGTCACCACCGTCAAGCTCTTTCATGGTGATTCCGTCGCACTTAACAGTCACCGCCACCTTACCAACCTTCAACCCCCCCACACTCACACCAACTTTCGTCCGAGCCTCCACGTTCACCGCCAATATATTGTTCCGGTACCGGCTCCGTAGCCTCTTCCCGACCCAATCATCCACCAGCGTATTACTCACCTTCGTCTCCACTTTCGAGCTCGTCGTGCTCTGTTTCCACATAGTGAAACCCCGCACCGCCGTCGTTCCCACCGGAGTCTCATCTCCACCTTTCCCGACGCTCACTCCGACCTCCGTTTCGCCGTAATAGTACGTTATCTTCACGTTCGGGTTCTTCATTTCGAGCCTCGTCGTCGTCTCGGCGTCGAGGTAGGTTCCGTCGGGTCTTTCGGTGACGTTAAACCGGGTTATCCGAAACGACCGAATATGAAAGACGGGGAATTTCGGGTCGAACCAAGTGTAGAAAACTAAACCGCCGATGACGGCGAGGAGAACCAAGACCAATACGAAGATACAGAGCCAGCAACAACAAACACGGCAGAAGCTACGATTTCGTCTCCTTGGGTTAAAAGATGGCGGGAGTACCGGTTTACGCGGCGGCGGCCTAAACCCAGACTGAGCCGCCGCCGGTAAGTTTGGGTCTCTGTATCCAGGTGGCTTTTGGAGAACCGGTTTCAATGGTGGTTCTGACATTGCTCGCTTTTTTGAAACCAGGGACGGAATTTGCAAATTTGGGATAAATTTGTATAATTCGATGAACCAAAAAAAAATCTAATTGATGAATGAATGAATTTGTTTTGTAAGGCAATACATGTGAATTTCATTTTATTTTTATTTTCATGCAATAATAATCCAATTCAAGTGTATGAAAAAATATTTGGGTTAATATACAATTTGGTATATGAATTCAGCTTTCTTTAATGTTTAATGCACCAATCAAACGACATAAAGTGATTTAACGAGTATTTGATATGTATGCTCTAATAAAAAAACATAGGTGTTTAATTGAGAAAAAAAAATATTCTGATATCAAATTGAACATTAAAACTAAACTTAAGTATTTAATTGGGATAAAAAAAACTCACATTCGTATTAAAATGAACATTAAAACTAAATTTAGATATCAAACTGAGATAAAAAAAGAATTTAAATACCAAATTAAACATTAAAACTGAATTTAAGTAGTAATAGTATATTAACCCAACTGGTTTCAATAAAAGGATGATCTTGTTCTTCCTAAGTTGTTTGTAGCTGGTTTTGTCATTTGTGGGGAAGGTGTGTGGTGTTGGGTGGAGAGGCATGTTCTTCCACATGGGGACCGAAGCTTCCCATGTCCCGTTCTCGCTGCCATTATCCACTTACTTGTCGTTTTTAGACATTCTGTTGGTTTGTTTGTGAAGCATGAATAAGAAATTAACTAGAGTTCATGAATAAATTTATTTATATTCGTTTAAAGCTTAAAACTCGATTCCTATTGAATTATATGTAATTAATAATATTATTATTGTTTTTATGTTTTTTTATTTATAAAATTTTAAAAAAATTAAAAAAGTTAAAATAAAATTTTACAAAATTTAGGGTTAAGCCCTACCACCCCTAAGGTTAGAGATATAGATATACTTGTATTTAAATTTTCGCCTCTTTTATCCCTGTAACTTACATTGTTTGTCAAATCACCTTAAAATGGATGAAAAAATTAACGTTTGTTAATTTTGCTAATGTGACATCGACAAATATACCACATTAACAAATAATTTTTTAAAAATTTAAAAAATATTTTTTAATATATCTTTATACTTTTTATAATTTCATAAAATTTTTATTTTATTTTTTTAAAAAATAATTAATTGTTGATATGGCATACATTTTGAGGTGATTTAACAAACAAATGCAAGTTTAAGGTCTAAAAGAGGCGAAAAATTAAATAGAGGGTTAAAATGACTTTTGTTGTAAAGTTAGAGGGCCAAATAAATCATTTTACCTATATATATATTGGTGAATTACAATAACAAGGTAAAGCCCGAACAACAAATGCAACTAGTGCGACACAAACCCAAACCACACTTGGGGTGGTGAACACCCTTAACCATTAGACCATCGATATCAAATGGGGTTCCACCTATATTTTTTTAGAGAATGATAAAACTCGAATCATATTGTAAACCGATTTGATCTTAGGTGAGATATTAATAAATTATTTTTTTATGCTTACGTGTTAAATGCAAATTGAGAGCATTACAATTAATTAATAAATATCAAATGTGATATGAACAATGAAAAATAACAAATATCAAATGGTGCTTGGTGTAGTAGTTATGAAATTACTCATATTTATGGATGGAAGTAAGACATAGAGTAGAATTAGCCCATAGGCCAGGTCGAATTGAGGCTTGATTTTAAAAAAAATTCAAGCTCAACCGAAGATTGATCTATCCAGTAGTTTATATTATCATTCAAAGAATAATAAAATAATAACTTATATTTTCATATTTTATAATTAAATTCAAATAAAATTATATGCAACTCAAGTATTTCATCCACATATTATCTAATAGTGTATTAACCTGCAATTTTTGTAGTTTATCCACAACTCGATGTGTAGGGATGGACGAATTCTAGGGAACTCTAGCTGGGTAGGATCTTTTCTATTAAAATTGTATTGTATTCATAAAGCATGTGCATACAATTTGAGATCTTTGAGATCATATATGTGAATATGTATATACATTGTAATAAGGCCATTTTGCCTGGGCTGAAATAAACCAGAATAAAAAATAAAATAATATTAAAATGTCCAACACAGTCCATTTACAACCCATTTACAGATTTAACCCACTAACCCAATTACCCGGTTACACCCTTGGCTCAAATTAACACTAACCCAATACCAAAACCCACCGACAGACTACCCAAATCAACTAAACTCGTGGCCAGTTACACTTAGCCCAGATCCTAACTACCCTACCCAGACCCAAATTACACGGCCCAATGGCCCAAACTTGTTTCCAGGAACTGGAAACCCCAAACCCTAGGGTTTCCCTAGGCGCCGCAAATGCTGCAGACACCAGCCTCGGTCACGCCGCCAGTCGCGCCGCAACTTGTGCGAAATCCCACACCACCGCCGGACTTCTTGCTCCAGACCTGCAAAATAGAAGGAAAGATAGTAGCGAATATGCCAGGATCTATATTTCCTTTTTCATTTTTTCTCTAGGGTTATAAAAACCCTAAAGAAACCTGTAAAACATACGGAGACAGAATACCAAAATATTCATAAAAAAGAGAACACAATACACGAGTTTTTTTACAGAGGTGATTCCTATTTATATTCGCATTTTATATTCGATTCATGCATATGTTTTATGTAAAATAAAGTGCTAAAATAAAAAGGGCTCGCGTTTACCTTCCGATGGCGTTGAAAAACCGAGATTTTGGCCTTCGGCCACCGTCTGCTGTGGCGAGTGTGGCGCGTGGGATGGTGATCCCTAAAGTCCGATGACCAGACCCATCAGGGGAGGGGAGGATTTCAGAGAGTTTTTTGAAATTTTTTTTTAAAACAGTTTTAAAAATGATTTTTTAGCCCAGTTTTTAACTTATATAATAATGCAGAAACGACGCCGTTTTTGCTTATTCTAATAAGCACAAAACGACGTCGTTCAGGGCTGGGATCCGCCCGTTGACCCGAAAACCCAGGGAGGATCGGCGTGTTTTATTAAAAAAGGGAATTTACTGTTTCAGTCCCTCTATAATTTTATTGGCTTTAATTTAATCCAATTTAAACTTTTATTTTTTATTAAATTAGTCCCAAAAGTCTGTTTTTTATTTCAATTAATCCTCGGGCTCCTTAAAGGCTAAGATCAAAAAGTTGTCGTTTTAAAATTTGGCATAATTGCCATTTTAGCCCCTACAGTATGACGCGCATTTTCGATTTAATCCTTTTATATTTAATTTTACTTGCTATTTTATCCTCCTTTCTTTATTTTTTTATTTTTATTTTATTTTATTCTAATACTATATTTAATTATTTTATCATGTTAAAATATTATGTTACTCTTATTATTTGTATATTAATTTATTAATAGTATAAAACTTGTATATATTTTTTTATGTATTATCCTTATATATTTTAAACTATTATTATTTATTATTTTATTTAATTATTTTTATTACATATTATTTTTAGACTTATATATTAGTTATTATATTATATATTTTTAATTTTTTTATATTATATAGTATTATATCCTATATTATTTTTTAAATTTTTATTTTATCTAAAATTATTTATATTGTATAATATATTATTTATTCTTAAAAATGTAGTTTTATATGTATTAGATTATTATAAATATGTTTTTATTTAAAGTTATAAATTATTTATTTATTTTAAAATGTATTTTATTTATTTTCTCAATATATATATATTATTTTTTTAACATTTATTTATTATTTAGTATATGTCATTGTACGCAAATTTTTAACCTGCATGAAAAGTGTTCATATTAATTTTGAAGTTTTTTTTTTTTTTTATTTATTGTTTATTATATTTGGTTATGCTTCTTCATTTATTTACAATTGCTTTAGTGTAGGTATTATTATTAGTCGTATTTTATATTATTATTTCTTTGATTGCCTAGATTAATATGAAATGTTAGTATATTATGATTGCTTTTGATGTTTGATAATGTATTGCTTTTGATGTTTGATAATGTATTAATATGATATTTTCATAGATCATCATTTTAAAATAAAATGCATTTTGCAAAATTACTATATTTTATTTAAAGGTTTTAAAATAAGGCAATGTTTTGTGTTTAGAAATTTGGGAAATAGTGCCCTAATGTGCTGGGTTTCGATTTTCCGTTTGACTAAATAACTAAATACCCTTTTAATAAAATTTCGTAAATTATGAGATGATTTTAGTTACGAGGGTTTAAAAATATCGTGTCCTAACGTGTTGGATGTGATGTTTGTATTCTTTCGAAACAAAGAAATCTCAAAATTTAACTCAAATTGTTCAAGTTTTTTTAAGAAATCATATTTTAAAATTCTTTCAAATTTTCAATATTAGGACATGATTTTATCGATTTTTGGGCGTTATGAGGGTGCTAACCCTTCCTCATACGTAACCGACTCCCGAACTCATTTTCTTATATTTCGTGGACCAAAATCAAATGTTTTAAAATAAAACGTTTTACAAGGTGATCTAATCACACCTAAGTAAAAAGGGATTGGTGGTGACTCCATTTCTGTTTTTTAAAGCCGATCCCCGTTTTCTAAAAGATAAAAATGGTTTCGACAGCTTGGCGACTCCACTGGGGACCAATAAGAGAGTCAAGCCGTAAAATCGATGATTTAATTACCTTTTGTTCGAATTCAAAATTCTGATTTAAAAAAAATGATATTTTTATTGCATGTGGTTTTAATATATATCTTTGCATTGCACTAAATGACCGTTATGGTTGCACCTTTAAGTGGAAGCGAGAAGCTATGCCTTCATGAGGTTTTCACCTCCGCATGGGCTAGTGGATTGCTTTCAGGATATATCTGTACCTATGTCTTCGTGAAATTTTCACTTCCGCATGGCCATAGGGAAATGTATTCCCCTGAACCGAACTCGGTCCGTATGAGCCTATAATGGGTGAGGATCGAGGAATCTGCTGGTTCAGGTACCTCAATTTTAGAGCTAAACAGCATATAATATACCCTAAGAACCTACCTTAGGTAAAGCTATGCCAAACTTTAGTAGTTACCCAGATAGGTGTGCGTTTATTTTACTTGCTTTATATTTTATTCTGTGGTACTAACTTGTTGTGTTTCATTTTTGTGCATGTCATTTCATATATTTAGAGGTATCGGTTCACGGTTAGTTTCTAAGTTAGAAAGCTGGTTATGGAGAACGAATTCCTTGATAAAGTGGGAGACAATGCAGCTGTTCGCACATGGTCAGAGCAAACGCAATTGGAGAAAAAGAATAGCTTATTGACGGGTATGTTTCTGAACTATGAGATTTTACTCGTATTAGTATTACACAGAATGAGTTCCAAGAGTTGAAAGAAATATGGCCCCAGTAGGACGATGAGGCAAAGCAGATGTTCTATCGTAATTATGGCGATCTATCCTACTTGCTCGACATCTAGGTAGATAAGCATCTATTCCGGGCTATGACTCAGTTTTGGAATTCTGCTTATAGCTGTTTCACTTTCGGGGAAGTAGATTTAGTGCCCACGCTGGAGGAATATACGATCTTGCTTCACTGTTCGAGGATCCAAGTCGACAAAGTTTATTTTAGGGCTGCCAATGTCCCAACTTTTGTGAAGAAGTTAATAAGTATCACAGGGATGAGTGAACAATGGGTTACAGCTAGAATCCAAGAGAAAGGTGAAGGTAAATGCATACCTTGGGTGAGTTTGAGAGACCTGATCCTAGCACATCCAGATGAAAAGAAGAAGATCGACGTCTTTGCCTTATGTATTTATGGTTTGGTGATCTTCCCCAAAGCTCTAAACATATAGATGAAGCAGTTACTGATTTATTTGACTGACTTAACAAAGGAGTCACGCCTGTACCTGCGATATTAGCCGAGACGTTCAGATCTTTGAATGCATGTCGGATATCTGGTGAAGGTAGATTCATTGGATGCGCACAATTATTATTGGTTTGGTTTTACAATCATTTTTGGAAGGTTGACAGGGTTCCTTACCGAGTGTTCTCTGAAAGTTATTCTCCCTTAAAGGAGGCCACAGCTACGACAAGGAGAGATGATATATCAGAAGAAATATGGATGGAAATTCTTCAAAACCTCCGAGAGGAAGATGTTGAGTGGAAAGCCCCTTGGATGATTCCTGACGAAGTCCTTTATCGATGTGAAAATTTTGATTGGGTACCTCTGCTTGGAATATGGTGAGCTGTTGGATATGCATCGTTGCTTGCACTAATACAATACCAAGTAAGATAGTTCGTACCAGCGACATATGGGTTAGCTCAAAGTGAATTCTCATATAAGGGGGATAACTATAAGAAGAAAATTCGAGAAATTTCTGAGGCTCGAGGTAGACTTGTTGTATGAAGATATTGAATGGAGGACCGATGACAACCCCAGAATATAAGGAGTGGTCAAGCAAGAGGATCAATGATAACATCCCTGGGCCGATTTTGGAGGGTGCTCGATCGATGAAGGAGTATTTACAAATGGTCCCATCGGAGTTAGAGATTATAAAGCAAGACTTTGAAAGGCGAAGTTTAGAACTTGGAAAGAGGATAGAGAAGCTGGAAGAAGAAAATATTTACTTGAGGCTAGATGTGGATGTTCAAAAATCAGAAGCCGAGAAAGTAAGAAAAGAAAATAGGAAAATAGAGAAAGATCGAGACAGTTTGAAGACAGAATATAAGAAGATGCGTCTATCAATGAGGAATGCCGGATTGGGAAAGACTTTGGAACAGTGGCAACAAGAGGTCCAAGAGGAAAAGGCCAAAGCTGACTATTGGGAGAGAAAGTTTCGAGAAATGCAAGCGCGAAACGAGGCCTTAGAGAAGAATTTGGCAGAAAGTCTAAATGAAAAGGGAGAATTAAAAGCTAGAGTGGCTGAACTTGGACGGTCTCTTCATCACCATCGAAGTCGTAATTCCACGATCTAGCTAAAGTCAAGCCTAAGCAAGATTGAGGAAATGAAAGGTAAAATTGAAGAATTAGATCAGCATTGCACAGTTGTAATCTTCGGATCGAGTTCTTGAAACAAAAGAAGGATGCTGGAAAGAGGAACTTCACCATTCTCGTGATCAAGTTAGAAGTCGGGATTATCTCATGGGTGAAGCAATAGTCCAGGTTCGAGAGGTAGCTGATCACTTGCAGTCTTTGGCAGCACAGGCTGATACATTGAGCACGAAGTATGAGCTACAGTCAGATCGTGGCCAAGAGTTAGCTTTGTTGTTTAGGAAAGTCAAAACTTTGGGCCTTAAGAAGAAAGCATATTTGTAATCCGTTTTATGTAAAAGATTTTGTTTTCTAATAAAGTTTTCTAAAATGAAATTGAATCAGAATCGATGCCTCTTTGCATTCATGCATTTGCATTGCATTATATGCATTTAAGTCTATAGAGAGAGTCTAATTAGTTGAAATTAACACACACACAGAGAGAGAGAGAAAGAGAAGGAAAATCTGGAAGTTGAACACCCTTACGGTACACGTGCCAAATCAAAGAAAATGGATCAAAGACTGGAACAATTCCAAAGAGATGTGCAATACCAGATGCAAGAGCAAATGGCAAAACTCCAACAAGAGATGAATGACCAAATGTTGAAGGCTCAAAGGAACATGATGGCTCAAATGGCCCAGATGCTAAGTGAGGCAATGGACGAAGGAAAGGGTCCCCTAGTTAATGCTGAAGACAACGAGGACTTTCCTAAGGGTTTCACCTCACCACATGTATAACCTAAGGAGTATCCCCAAAGGCCATCTGTCACAATTAGACCTCAACAAGGGCAAGCTGATAATAGACCACCCATGAACTTCCAAGTTGGCACAGGATCCAACCCTGGAGATAACCTTGCTAATCCTATTATCCCTGACCTAGACATGGCAGAGAGAGAGGGGATCAGAACTGAATCTTCAAGACAGTTGGAAGATCGTTGTAAATAGTTAGAAGAAAAGTTTAAGGCTTTGGAAATTGCTGACCATCACCATGGTATTGACGCAAAAGACTTGAGTTTGGTTCTGGATTTGGTGATTCCTCATAAATTCAAGATGCCAGAATTTGAGAAGTATAATGTGACTAGCTGCCCTGAGGCCCACATCACTATGTTCTGTAAACGGATGACTGGCTATGTTAACAATGATCAACTCTTGATTCATTGTTTCCAAGACAGTTTGATGGGAGTAGTTTCTAGGTGGTACAATCAAATTAGCCGTGCTAATATTAGCTCATGGAGAGACTTAGCTCAAGCCTTCATGAAGCAATACAATCATGTCACAGACATGACGCCTGATAGAATCATGTTGCAAAACATGGAAAAGAAATCGAATGAAAGCTTCAGGCAATACGCACAAAAATGGAGGAAGTTGCTATGCAAGTTCAACCATCTCTCCTGGAGAAGGAAACTACCATGCTGTTTATCAACACTTTAAAGGTACCATTTATCACCCATATAATAGGAAGCACCACTAAGAGCTTCGCGGATATAGTGATGGCAGGAGAAATGATAGAAAATGCCATAAAGAGTGGTAAGATTGAAGCGGGAGAGACCACGAGAAGATTTGCTCCTAGGAAAAAGGACAGTGAGGTAAATAATACGAGTACATATAACAAATGGTACTCAAAGGCAATTACTGTGAGCCAGCCAAAAGTAGTTACTGCTGGGCAACAAGGGTCGACAAGACAAGAATCAGGCCCAAGTCAAAATTCAGAAAAGCTCCAATTTACGCCAATCCCAATGACGTACAAGGAGCTATATCAAAGTTTATTCGATGCACACGTAGTGTCCCCATATTATTTACAGCTGTTACAACCCCCATATCCTAAATGGTATGACTCAAACGCTCAATGTGATTACCACGCAGGAATAGTGGAGCATTCGATAGAAAATTGCACTACCTTCAAAAAGGTAGTTGAGAGTAGAGGTGTGCATGGGCCGGGCCGGACCCAAAAATTTTTTGACCCATATTTTAGGCTTAGGCCTGTCCCGACTCGAAATATGGGCTTGAAAAATTGTCCAAGCTCGGTCCGATATAAAATTGGTAGGCCCAAGCCCCGCCCGGCTAATATTAATTTTTAAACTTATTTTATTAAAAAATAAAAATATAATAAATCAAATATAAAAAATCTTTATTAACCTTAGCCCTCTCTATCCACTTTTTTCTTTCTTCTTCTTGGAGATGAAAGAAACTCTTAACTTTTCTTTTATAACAATCTAAATCTTTAAAATACTTTTTATTACTATAAAAATCTATCATCATATCTGTTGGGTTGTATGCCCATTCGAATTCTATGTCTATCATATCTCTATTTCCTATCTCAGTCTCATTTTCTGACCACTAACTGTATCAGAATTATTATCTATATTATTAGTCTGGTTAAACTTAGAAAATCTAATACTTAATCCTCCAGCTATATCTTTATAAATTTCTCTTTCTTGTGGTGTTATCACCTTCAAATCTTTCTAGTTTTCTTTCGTTCTCTCTAATTTTTTCTCTAAGGTTTTTTATTCTACTTTTACAACTAATTTTATTAGTTCTAATTACTTTTAAAAGTGGTCTTAATAAATTCTTTAAAAATTCTTCTATTCTTTCTTCTAATAATTCTGCTATATAAATTCTTTGATACTGTAAATTATTAAAATACTTATAATTAATATTTATTAATTCTTGCCAACTTTCTATCTGTGTTTCTAACAACTATTTTCTTTCTCTACAGGATTCTAAGAAAACTTCAAAAAGCATAAAAACTTAATGGCTAAGCATAAAAACATATTTTTCAGCTCCTAATAGATAACCCTGAGATTTTTGTTTTCTCAACAAAAATATATTTATTCATTAGAACAACCAGCATTACACCCAACAGATACTTAAGCTATCAGAATAAGATAGTGCACTGCCTTTAATAGCAAAACAATTACAAAAAATATTTTCAACCTAGTCAACGCTAGAAAAAATGCTGAATGATAAACTCCCTTCACGCTTGCATCATTAGAGTAATCAAATTCAAATATATCTAAGTATCACAAAATATACTCCAACCTGCATTCTTTCCGCATCAAACTAAGATAGCCAAGCTTGGAAGAGAATTTCTCTATCAACTCTAGTTTTGGCAAGGGCATCAGCCATGTTGTTAGCCTCTCGAAAGATGTTGCTAATTTTTAATCCGGAGACTACTGATATCTAATATTTCTTTTTCTTGTTTGTATGATTCTAAAACACTTCAAATCTAGATGACATAAACAAATATCTGAAATAATATATAAAGAGTTCAAGTGTTAGCTTTCAAATACTCTATAGAAACTTGAAATATTTTTCAATAAATCTTTAAAACATATTCTTACAAAGCAGTTTTACCTTCTTCTTTTCCTGTATATCTTCCTTTCTAGTATCGACTCAGCGTACCGTTGGGTCTTCAAGGTAACACGGCTTCCTGTGTTGTTATGGCCGTGGGTAGAGAAAATGAGCTGAGCTTGAGGTGGAGAGTGGAGGTGAATGGGTGTTCGGAGGTGGAGACTATTGGATCGGAGTTGAGCTGGGAGCCTGGGACAGAAAGTTGAAAAGATAAAGGTAAATGAAAGTTGAGGTGGAGAGTGGAGGATTGGAGGTAAATGAAGTCAGGTAAATGAAAGGTCAAGGTAAATATTAAAAAAAAAGGATTAAAAATAAATTATTTAATATATTTTGGGTCGGGCTGGGCCAAGAAATTCTTACCCGAGGCCCGGCCCGTTTCTGTCCAAGCCCATTTTTTGGGCCTATATTTTTGCCCGAACCCTCATATTTTCGGGCGGGCTTTCGGGCCGGGCTGGGTGGCCCAGCCCATACTCAGCTCTAGTTGAGAGGCTAATCAAGATGGGGATTGTCAAGTTTGATGATACACCCAGTACGGAGAACCCATTACCCAATCATGGAGATAAGGAGATAAACGCGATTGGAGAGGATGTCGTGAGAAGGACCAAGGGGAATATCTCAAAGGTGAAAACTCCGTTGAGACCTGTATGAAACAAAATGGTAAGGAGAGGAATGATATTATTCGATTCTTTGAAAGAATGTGAAGAACTAAAGAACTACTGTGAGTTCCACAAAGTTGAAGGACATAAGATCTAGGAATGTGCTGAGTTTAGGGTCTTGGTGCAAAGCCTTATAGATAATAAGGAAGTGGAATTTTATGAAGAAGGCTTAGAGGGAGGAAATATACATGCAACCGAAGGAGAATTGATGAAACAAAAAGTCAATTATCCAAGGATCATTATCTTCCGACCAAGAAGTATGGAAAGCGGAACACAAGTCACGCCTAAGGTTGTAATCCAGAAACCTGTTTCCTTTCCTTACAATGATAACAAAATGGTGGCTTGAAATTACGATTATAGTGTGACAATACTAGGAGGGGAAAATTCAGCTAGCACTTCCAAGGAGGTCCAAAGTGAGGGATTCTACGCACGAAGTGGAAGGCATTACGACTCGGTAAATGTCAGAACAGAACCAGCAAAGTCAAAGACTGTGGCAATTGAACCAGAGAAAGAACCTGGCACCCTTATCAAAAAACCTGTGAAGGAGGAAGAGGCTAAAGAATTTTTAAAATTCTTGAAGCATAGTGAATACAGCGTAACGCAAGCAATCGGCTCGCATATTGGTGCTAACTTTACTTTTAAGTTCAGAAGTACATCGTGAGGCTTTGATGAAAGTGCTGAACGAGACTTACGTTACTAAAGATATATCCGTCAATAAACTTGACCGATTAGTTAGTAACATAAGTCCTGATAACTTTATTTCCTTCAGTGACAATGAAATTCCACCCAGGGGTATGGGATTAACCAAGGCCCTACACATAACTACTCGTTGTAAGGGATATACTTTACCGAGTGTGCTAATCGACAATGGATCAGCCTTGAATGTCTTACTGTTTTCGACCCTAAAGAGGTTGCTGATAGACAGTTCTCACATAAAGACATGCTAGAACATAGTGAGAGCATTTGATGGCACCGAGAGAAGTGTGATGGGAAGAATTGATATACCATTGCAGATTGGACCAAATACGTATGAAGTGGATTTTCTGGTGATGGATATCAAGCCTTCGTACAATTACTTGCTGGGAAGGCCCTAGATTCATTCGGCAGGAGCAGTACCCTCATCGCTGCACCAAAAATTGAAGCTGGTGACAGAAGGTCGGCTAGTTACTATAAACGCGGAGGAGGACGTCATAGCCACTGTTACCAACGACGCGCCATATTTAAAGTCAAATGAAGAAGCAATTGAATGTTTTTTTCGATCTTTAGAGTTCGTGAACGCGACATTTATCTTGGAAGGGAATGAAGTTCTGGTACCTAAGATATCCAAGACCACGAAGATGGGCCAACAAATGATAATGGGGAAAGGAGCCTTACCAGGAAAAGGATTGGGCAAACATATCCAAGAAGAAGTTCGAGTGTCGATGCTAAAGGAGAAAAGAGACCGTTTTGGTCTGGGTTTCAGGCCAGATGCTAAACCAAAAAAAAAAATAGAAAAATAGAAAAGAAGTAGGAAAGAAGAAAAGCACAATTGAACGGGGAGGAAGTCCAGTGGGAATCCATGATATTCCCCCACATATCTCAGTCTTTTATATCTGGAGGGGTAATTCACCTTGAGAGAGGGTTGTTGGAAAGTCATCACATCATGCCATACACGGGGAAGAAGTTGATCAAAGAAACCTGTGGGGCATTCGCTTTATGAACCTGGAAGCATTTTGAAAAATTGGACTACAGAGGAACTTCCTGTAGTTTTTAGAGATTATACAGAGTAAAATTCAGAATTCTCTTGTTGTTTTTTAGCCTATGAATAATAAGATTTCTTTTGTGAAATAGGCTCATATTCAGAAATTGTTGTTTCAATAAAATACATTTTTGATAATTAACTTGAGCAAATATTATTTCATTTCATTCTTTTGACTTACTAATTTCATTCCAAATTTTGTATTTTTCATTCATATCATGTGAATAGTTGTTCTCGAATTCATTTGTTCTTAGTACATTCTTTGGTACCCATCACAGGTCCCCAGATATCAATGATGTGAGCAACGATAATACAGATCCATGGGTCCACTTTGAGCAAGACATGTGTTTAGAGGAATTTCAGGATTTTGAAGGTGACCAAGATTGTGATTTATCTCCAGATTTGTTAAGAATGGTAAAGCAAGAGGAGAAACAGGTCTTACCCAATGAGGAGGAGGTAGAGAACATAGCCTTGGAGGAAGGAAAGATTGTGAAAATTGGGACGCACATAGTTGAGGAGACAAAACAAGACCTTGTTGAGTTACTACGGAAATTTAAAGATGTCTTTGCATGGTCGTACCAAGATATGTCTGGGTCAAGTACCGACATTATAGTACATCGCCTTCCCATAAGAGAAGAGTGCAAGCCAGTTCAGCAAAAGCTACGAAGGATGATGACGGATGTAGTGTTGAAAATAAAAGAAGAGGTCCAGAAACAGTTTGATGCTAGTTTTCTACAAGTGGTCAAGTACTCAGAGTGGGTTGCCAACATTGTTCCCGTCCCTAAGAAAGACGGAGAGTTCCGAATGTGTGTAGATTTTAGGGATTTAAATAAAGCTATCCCAAAAGATAATTTTTTTTTTGCCGCATATTGACACGTTGGTGGATAATACGGCAGGATTTTCATTGTTTTCCTTCATGGATAGCTTTTCAGGATACAATCAGATCAAGATGCATCCTGAGGATATGAGGAAAACTACCTTTATAACACTGTGGGGTACTTTTTGTTATAAAGTAATGCGATTCGGACTAAAGAATACTGGGGCAACATATCAAGGGGCCATGGTAACATTGTTCCACGACATGATGCACAAAGAGATTGAAGTATATGTTGATGATATGATTGCCAAATCTCAAACAGAAAAAGAACACATTGAAGTTTTGAAGAAGTTGTTTTTGAGGTTGAGAAAATTTCAATTGAATCTCAACCCGGCAAAGTGTACTTTTGGAGCTCGGTCAGGGAAATTATTGAGTTTTGTGGTCAGCGAGAAAGGAATCGAAGTTAACTCAAACAAGGTCAAAGCAATACAAGAGTTACCTCTACCACGCACTCAAAAGGAAATTCGAGGTTTTCTTGGCAGATTAAATTACATTGCTCGATTTATTTCACAATTAACTGAGAAATGTGATCCCATATTTTGTCTTCTCAAGAAACACAACCAATGTGTATGGGACGATGAATGCTAGAGAGCTTTTGACAAAGTCAAGCAATATTTGTCGAACGCCACAGTACTGTCTCTGCCTAATCCAGATAGACCATTGATACTGTATTTGTCAGTATTTAATAACTCAATGGGATGTGTGCTTGGCCAACATGATGAGTCTGGAAGGAAAGAAAAGGCGATATACTATCTCAGCAAAAAGTTCACTGAATGTGAAATGAGATATTCGTCGATTGAAAAATTGTGTTGAGCTTTGATTTGGACAACTCGGAGGTTGAGGCAATACATGCTATATCATACTACTTGGTTAATTTCGAACCTTAATCCATTAAAGTATATGATGGAGTCTACTGCTTTGAATGGAAGGATGGCTAGGTGGCAGATTTTGCTGGCTGAATTTGATATAGTCTATGTGAACCAAAAAGCTATAAAAAGGAGCGCAGTAGCAGAATTTTTGGCTAGCAGAGCTTTGGAGGATTATAAATCTTTGAGCTTTGATTTTCTAAATGAAGAACTGATGTATGTGACAAATACTAAAGATTGTCCGTGGAAGCTAAACTTTGATGGAGCGTCAAATGCTGTGGGAAATAGAATTGGGGCAATCTTGGTATCCCCTAGTGGTAATTATTATCCATTCACATGCAAATTGGATTTTGATTGCACAAATAACATGGCAGAATATGAAGCCTGCATAATGGGAATTCGAGCAGCCTTAGAGCGTAAGATCAGAGTGCTAGAAGTATATGGAGATTCTGCCTTAGTAATCTACCAGCTTAAAGGAGAGTGGAAGACAAGAGATCCCAGACTAATTGATTTCCGAAAAATAGTTTTGGGATTGATTAAGGAGTTTGATGACATTACTTTCAATTATCTCCCACGCAATGAAAACCAGATGGCAGATGCTTTGGCGACATTGGCTTTTATGATCAAAGTAAACAGACCAGAGGATATGAGACCTATTCAGATAAGTGTCTTTGAAGTTCCAGCTCATTGTTATAATGTGGAAGAGGAGGAAAAAGATGATCACCCTTGGTATCAGGATGTATTATGATATGTAAAAAATCATGAATACCCGGAGCATGCCACTGAGAATGAGAAAAGGACTTTAAGAAGATTGGCCTCTGACTATGTTTTAGACGGGGATGTCTTGTACAAAAAGAGAAAAGATCAAGTATTATTGAGATGTGTTGATGCAGTCGAAGCTAGGAAGACCCTAGAGGAAGTTCATGAGGGCGTTTGTGGAACACACACTAATGGATGCACGATGGCTAGACAGATAATGAGATTTGGATATTATTGGTCTACCATGGAAGGAGATTGTATCAGCTATGCTAAGAGATTTCATAAGTGTCAGATTTATGAAGACAAAATTCATGTGCCTCCGTCACCTTTGCACGTTATGACTTCCCCATGGCCATTTTCCATGTGGGGCATGGATGTTATTGGACCAATCTCACTGAAAGCTTTGAATGGGTATCGATTCATCTTCGTGGTAATTGACTACTTCACGAAATGGGTAGAGGCTGCTTCTTATGCTGGCGTCACTAAGTCAGTAGTTAGTCAGTTCTTGAAGAAGGAGATTATTTATCGATATGGAATACCCGAGAGGATCATATCAGACAACACACTGAACTTGAACAACAATACGATAGCAGAAGTTTGTAGTCAATTTGGAATCAAACACCATAACTCGTCTCCATATCATCCAAAAATGAATGGGGCAGTGGAAGCGGCTAACAAAAACATCAAGAAGATAGTAGGGAAGATGACTGTGACCTATAAGGATTGGCATGAGAAATTACCGTTTGCACTCTATGGTTATTGAACATCCGTCACAACCTCTACTGGGGCAACGCCTTTCTCGTTGGTCTATAGGATGGAGGCAGTTTTGCCTATTGAAGTAAAAAAACCCTTTCTTCGAGTTTTGTCAGAAATAAAACTGGATGAAGTTGAATGGATTCAAGCTTGGTATGATCAGTTGAACTTAATTGAAGAAAAGAGGCTAAGGGCTATTCGTCACGATCAGATGTACCAAAAACGAATGATGTGAGCCTACGATAAGAAAGTTCACCCAAGAGAGTTTCATGAGGGAGACCTTGTATTGAAAAAGATCCTTCCTATATAAAAGGATTTTAGAGGAAAATGGATGCCGAATTGAGAAGGACCATATGTGGTGAAGAAGGCTTTCTCTGGAGGAGCACTGATCTTGACCGAAATGGATGGGAAAAGTTTACCCAATCCTGTGAACTCTGACTCAGTTAAAAAGTATTTGCTTGAAAATGAGAAGAGGCCAAAGTGAAAATCCGCAAAGGGCGCCTTGAGACCAAAGGGGTTTTGAGTTGAAAACCCGAAAAGGGTGGCTCAAATTTTGAATGGACACGCAGTCATCTTGCTACACTTGAATCAACAATGAAATAAAGAATGTTGCATATCGGGGTATCAACAAAGTACTTTGGGTATTCTAAACACATGTTGAGCTCAAGGCAGTCTTCATAAAGTTTGTATATAGAAGCTCAATCGGCGATATCTAGGGTATCTGATTTTTGTCCTATTCATTTTACTATCTTGGGATTCTTTTTCTTCTTAAAGATATGTTCTTAGTTAATTTTCTTTGTTTTTTTTTGATAATTTATTCAATTTTAATTCTTTTTTAGATCAAATTGTTACCCATTATTCATAAATGTGTTGCATTGAAATAATGATTGATGAACTAATAATTTCACAAAAAGAAGTTCTACATATTAATTTGGAAATTTCTAGATAAGACAAGTAACCAAAACAGGACAATTGTTTAGAATTTCTATGTGCATAGAAATATTTGAGAAAGAAGAATCTGGATAGAGACTATTTCTCTGAATTCTTTGTTCAAATTGATAATTAGACAAAGTAAATGAGTTGATGTGATCAGGTCATAACATTCGGGGGTGGTGGGATGAACTAAGAAACCCTGAATTGTGGTGGAATGGGTTAAATTCGAAATAAACCCTATACCCTGAAAATTTCAGATGGGTCAGATTGAAAAAGTTTCAATTCTCATTGTGGTATGATGGTACAAGCCTTTTGTTCTCAAGATTCAAGCAGAGTTGACTCAGAAATTACATTGGGGCAAACTTGTTGAGCAGATCATGATTGATAAACAAAAATAAAGAACAAATGAGTGATAACACCTAGAGCAGGAATCATACTCATAATATTTTTGTATCATAGCAAATTTCATTAAAAGCATTTGATTCATTCCGATCATTGCATCCTAATCCTAATCCTTCAAAAGGAATCAGTTTCATAACATGTTACATGTAGCTAGAAGCATTTGATTCATTCTAATCATAGCATCTTAGTCATGTGACATAAACATACTAAACCGAGTCTACAGGACATGTCCCTCAGTGGACGGTGTAGCAATATCGGTGAAGATAGCAGATCTCATCTTCCTAAAGTTGCAGGAAGCAGATCAAAGACACTTTCAGCCTTATCTCCCTAAAGTTACAGTGGAGTAGACTGAAGACAGAAGATCTTATCTTCCTGAAGTTGCAGGAAGCAGATCAAAAGCACTTTCAGCCTTATCTCCCTGAAGTTGCAGTGGAGTAGATTGAAGACAGAAGATCTTATCTTCTTGAAGTTGCAGAAAGCAGATCAAAAGTACTTTCAGCCTTATCTCCCTGAAGTTGCAGTGGAGTAGACTAAAGACAGAAGATCTTATATTTCTGAAGTTGCAGGAAGCAGATCAAATGCACTTACAGCCTTATCTCCCTGAAGTTGCAGCGGAGTAGACTGAAGATAGCAGATTAGGCATTTCTGAAGTTGTAAGAAGCAAATAAAAAACATCAAATCTTATCTCCCTGAGTTTGCAGTGGAGCGGATCGAAAAATAGTAGATCTAGCATTCCTGAAGTTGCAGGAAGTAGATCGAAGATGCTAGTCTGATCTCCCTAAAATTGCAGTGGAGCAAATTAAAAGATAGTGGATATTGCCTTCCTGAAGTTGCAGTGAAGCAGATTGAAGCTATCAGACTTATTGAAATCAAGATAAAGTTCCAAATACCATTGAAGTTGCAGTGGAGTTGGAAGCCATTTGAAGAAGACAAGGACCAAGAAGCCAAGGCTGGGCAAAGACCGGGCAAAATTGGTCCTTTTATAGTCTTTGCTCTATTTTCGTTACACGATAATGAGCAAAGAGAGGCAGCTGTAATAAGGACATTTTGCCCGGGCTGAAATAAACCAGAATAAAAAATAAAATAATATTAAAATGTCAAGCACAGTCCATTTACAGCCCATTTATAGATTTAACCCACTAACCTAATTACCCGATTACACCCTTGGGCCAAATTAACACTAACCCAATACCAGAACCCAAAGACAGACTACCAAAATCAACTAAACCCATGGCCCGTTACACTTAGCCTAGATCCTAACTACCCTACCCAGACCCAAATTACACGGCCCAATGGCCTAAACTTGTTTCCAAAAACTGGAAACCCTAAACCCTAGGGTTTCCCTAGGCACCGCAAATGCTGCAGACACCAGCCTCGGTCACGCCGCCAGTCGCGCCGCAACTTGTGCGAAATCCCGCACCATCGCCGGACTTCTTGCTCCAGACCTGCAAAATAGAAGGAAAGACAGCAGCGCATATGCCAGGATCTATATTTCTTTTTTCATTTTTTCTCTAGGGTTATAAAAACCCCAAAGAAACCTGTCAAACATACGGAGACACAATACCAAAATATTTATAAAAAAGAGAACACAATACACGAGTTTTTTTACAGAGGTGATTCCTATTTATATTCGCATTTTATATTCGATTCATGCATATGTTTTATGTAAAATAAAATGCTAAAATAAGAAGGGCACGCGTTTACCTTCCAATGGCATTGAAAAGCCGAGATTTTGGCCTCCGGCCACCATCCGCGGTGGCGCGTGTGGCGCGTAGGATGGTGATCTCTGAAGTCCGATGACCAGACCCCATCAGTGGAGGGGAGGATTTCAAAGGGTTTTTCGAAGTTTTTTTTTAAAAACAGTTTTAAAAATGATTTTTTAGCCCAGTTTTTAACTTATATAATAATGCAGAAACGGCGCCGCTTTTGCTTAATCTAATAAGCACAAAACGGCGTCGTTCAGGGCTGGGATCCGCGCGTTGACTAGAAAACCCGGGGAGGATCCGCGTGTTTTATTAAAAAGGGAAATTTACTGTTTCAGTCCCTCTGTAATTTTATAGGCTTTAATTTAATCCAATTTAAACTTTTATTTTTTATTAAATTAGTCCCGAAAGTCTGTTTTTTATTTCAATTAAATCCTCGGGCTCCTTAAAGGCTAAGATCAGAACGTTGTCGTTTTAAAATTTGGCATAATTGCCATTTTAGCCCCTACAGTATGACGCGCATTTTTGATTTAATCATTTTATATTTATTTTTACTTACTATTTAATCCTCCTTTATTTATTTTTTATTTTTATTTTATTTTATTCTAAAACTATATTTAATTATTTTATCATGTTAAAATATTATATTACTCTTATTATTTGTATATTAATTTATTAATAGTATAAAGCTTGTATATATATTTTTTATGTATTATCCTTATATATTTTAAACTATTATTTTTTATTATTTTATTTAATTATTTTTATTACATATTATTTTTAGACTTATATATTAGTTATTATATTATATATTTTTAAAATTTTGTATATTATATAGTATTATATCCTATATTATTTTTAAAATTTTTGTTTTATCTAAAATCATTTATATTGTATAATATATTATTTGTTCTTAAAAATGTAGTTTTATATGTATTAGATTATTATAAATATGTTTTTATTTAATGTTATAAATTATTTATTTATTTTAAAATGTATTTTATTTATTTCCTCAATATATATATTAACATTTATTTATTATTTGGTGTATGTCATTGTGCAAATTTTCAACCTGCATGAAAAGTGTTCATATTAATTTTGAAGTTTTTTTTATTTTATTATTTATTGTCTATTATATTTGTTTATGCTTCTTCATTTATTTACAATTGCTTTAGTGTAGGTATTATTATTAGTCGTATTTTATATTATTATTTCTTTTATTGCCTAGATTAATATGAAATGTTAGTATATTATGATTGCTTTTGATGTTTGATAATGTATTAATATGATATTTTCATAGATCATCATTTTAAAATAAAATGCATTTTGCAAAATTACTATATTTTATCTAAAGGTTTTAAAATAAGGCAATGTTTTGTGTTTAGAAATTCGGGAAATAGTGCCCTAACGTGCTGGGTTTCCATTTTCCGTTTGACTAAATAACTAAATACCCTTTTAATAAAATTTCGTAAATTATGAGATGATTTTAGTTACGAGGGTTTAAAAATATCGTGTCCTAACGTGCTGGATGTGATGTTTGTATTCTTTCGGAACAAAGAAATATCAAAATTTAACTCAAATTGTTCAAGTTTTTTTAAGAAATCATATTTTAAAATTCTTTCAAATTTTCAATATTAGGACATGCTTTTTATCGATTAGGTGCCAATTTTTGGGCGTTATGAGGGTGCTAACCCTTCCCCATACGTAACTGACTCTCGAACCCGTTTTCTTATATTTCGTGGACCAAAATCAAATGTTTTAAAATAAAACGTTTTACAAGGTGATTCAGTCACACTTAAGTAAAAAGGGATTGGTGGCGACTCCATTTCCGTTTTTTAAAGTCGATCCCCGTTTTCTAAAAGATAAAAATGGTTTCGACATACATTGTTGAGCTGATCTGATAAACTGAGATACTCAAAATGCTATTGTGAATTACTCTATGGGATTTGATTTTGTAAGCTAATCGGTTGCACTAATTTTCTTGTGGTGGAACACACATTGAGTTTCATAGCTCACTTCCTTGTATTTTTTCTATCTTTTCAAATAACTTACTAGGTTAGGAGGCGGATACGACATTAGGAGGGGTCTCAGCTCGATTATTATTATTCAAAGATTGTACTATTTTATTTTGAACTGTAACATGAAACTTAGGTTGTATTTTCTTTTAACATGCATGACATTTAATTTGATCTTAGAATATCGAAATATGAAATTTAAGTAATTATGCATGAGTGTTGGTAAGACATAGAGTAGAGTTACCTATAGATCGAGTTGAGCCAAGACTTGATTTAAAAAGAAATATTCAAGCTCAACGTAAGATCGATCTGTCCAAAAGTTCATATTACCGTTCAAGGAATAATAAAATAATATATTATATTTGTATAATTTATAATTAAATTCAAATAAAATCATTTATTTGAATTCAAGTGAAACAGACTTGAGTCGTGAACAAAAATTTATTATACAAGTCCAATCTAAGTTGGGCGAGACTCCTCGCATCACTTAGTTCATGAGCAGTTCTAACGTAATTTTTGTGTAGTAGAGAGAGGAAATTCAAAATTACACCTAAAATAAATTAATAACAGGATAATTAGTTATTTAATCCTATAAAACAGCGAATCTTGGCTTTTTGACTCTGCCATAAGCTTTTAATTTTGCTTTGAAAAATACCGTTTCATTTACTGATTCTTTTCCCTTAAAAAGCAAAAATAAAAATAAAAATCCCATAATTTGATGTTAAAAAAATTTACACAAGTTACCAACAAAGTTTAATCTCTCCCATGGAGTCCAATGCCAAAGCCACTAGAATCGTTAAGGTTCGTGTTACCGATGGTGACGCCACGGATTCTTCTTCTAGCGAAAAACCCGGGCATCGGAAAGCGAAACGGAACGTAAACGGGATCAGGGTCGAAGACTGTAAGAGCAATCTTTCAAGTATGAGATCAAAAAAGCAACAGCAACAATGTTTGTCTAATGGTGTGAAGTACCGCGGGGTTCGGCGAAGGCCGTGGGGAAGATGGGCGGCTGAGATCAGAGATCTCACGAGTCGAACTAGGGTTTGGCTCGGGACTTACGACACCGCTGAAGAAGCTGCATTGGTTTACGATAGAGCCGCGATTCGAATCAAAGGCCCTAACGCTCTTACAAACTTCGTAAAACCGCCTTCCACACCGGAGATTGAACTCGAAACGGTTTCTGAGTATAATTCTAGCCAAGAATCCCAATCTCTTTCTTCACCTACATCGGTTCTCCGATTTCGGGCCAACGAAGAAACTGAACTTCAAATAGAATCTGAAGTTAACTCACATGCCGATCAAGTCCCGAAAGATGCAAGTAACCTTTCAGATGAGTATTTGTTAGCGGATTGTGGTTTATGTGATTACTTTAACAATGATAACCCTGCACCAATATTTTTCGAGCAAATGATGCTACCAGAAGACAACATTTTTGAACAAGATTGTGTTGATATTTCTATTAAATTAGATGTTGATTTTGGGTCTTGTACGTGGGATGTCGATAATTACTATTAGCATCAAATTGCTCTTTTCCGTATTTCGAAACATTGTGGTTGATTCCTTCCCACTATCATTATCATATCAATCAGATTTTTCCATCAATTCTTTTCCTTAGTTTGGGTTGGTAAAGAGTATATTAAAATTGCGTATAATGTATTAAACAGAAACCAAAAACTTTATTAAATTTAATTCACATTATATTTAACATGTTATATCTAAGTTATTCTTACCATAGATACACACATATTTATAATTTATACTCAAAAACTTGATTGATATGAAATTAATATATTAAGGACTAACGTTTTGAAGTTTAAAAATCAAATTAGAATCTAAGTCATAATTTGAGGACATTTACTGCAATTAAGCGTTTATTAAAATGAAATGATAAATTCCAGTGGAAGGTTAGATAGTTTTCTCTCTCTCTCTCTTTTCTTCCTTTTCAAGGTATATTTCTCCACTACAATATGAAAAGAATTGCTATGTAAAATAGGTAAGTTCTTGTTATTTCAAATAGGTTGTTTCTAAAATAGAATATCTTGTAATTATAAGAATATGTAATTATCATATTAACGATTCCACTTTTATCTAATTTATTTTTATCATTTAATTGGAAAAATTAAGTATAAATGTTGATTTTGAAGAAAAATAAATTAGGGATTTAGGTCGATTTTTCCTGCATGGCAGCCGCCCACCAAAATCATCACCCATTCACGATCGTTGGATCACAACGGTTACAAAATTTGGGTCACTCAATTTTGTAACCATTGAATCCAATGGTAAATTAAAAAAAGAAAAAGAAAAAAAAAGGGAACTATTAGATCATAACGGTTAAAATTGGGACTGTTAGATTTTTTAACCGTTGCACCAATAGTAAAAGAAATTAAAAACCCTATCTATATAAACTCGTTCAATTTCATTTCATTCTCAGATTTCAGTCTCAATCTCTAAATAAAGTTAAAAATATTTTCATTTTAATTACCAAATATTAGTAATTTTGTGCTTTTGTTCAATTTTCATCATCTCAAATTTCTCAAGTAACATAAGATAATAAGCTAATAAGGTAATTCATTATAGGGGGAATTATATTATATTTAACCATATTTTTATGTTAAATACATTATTAATTTTTGTTAACTAAAGTGGTATTTTAATAATATTATAACTTATAAATTTATTTATTTGTTAAATAAATTATATGTAGATTGCATAAATTAATTTAACAAACCTTACAGATTTTAAAAATGTGAATGCCAGTGTTCCATCTCAATTACAAACATATTTTCCGCCTCCAATTACAGATGGTAAGAATTTTTGTTTTGTTTTATTAATATCATTATTAATTTGTTGAAATTTATTTAGTATTCTGATTGTATTTTCTATTTACATGATTAGAACGAAGATCACATTATTCAAACATATGTACGCTATTTAAGTGTGAGAGCACCACGCGTTATAGAGTGGTACTTGAAAGAGGAGGGATTCTTACACGTGTCTCGTATGCTCGATGGGACTATATTGGAGCCTATACTTATCAGTGCTTTGTTGGAGAGATGGAGACCTGAAACACACAAATTCCATCTTTCGTACAATGAGTGTACGATTACACTTGAGAATATGACATTACAACTTAATTTACTGGTTGATGGAGCAGTTTTTATAGGTGTATCACACGTTGAGGATTGGAGCCCAATTTGCTAGTAGCTACTGGACAAGGTGTCAAACAAGTTTAGAGGTGACTGAATATATATAATAATTAGAAAATAATTTCAAACATCTCGGTGAATCTTCTAGCGAGGTGGAAAGGCAACAATTCACTCAAGCATTTATACTGAGGTTGATCGAAGGTCTTCTAATACAGAGAAATCTCGGACTAAGGTACATTTAAGGTGGCTCCTACAACTAATTAACCTAAAATATTTGTGAACCGATAATTGACCTGTTTGACCATTGGTCTGGTTCTAAAAATATTGCATTGATACTCACAAACTACTCAAGTTTAACTTGAAAAAAGCTCGAACTCCTTCAATAATTGATAAGCTCAAGCTCAAGCAACTCGAGCTATTGGTCAAGTCAAATTTGAGCTTACTAATACTCGACTCAAATAGCTTGTAATATGTTATTGCCCTTTATATATATTATTAACCCTAAGCTTAATTATCAAATCGATATCAAGCTTGAATATGTACAAGCTTAATAAAGCTCAGGTACAAAAATTGTTAAACGAACTTAATTGAACTCAAGCTTAAATAAGTTATTTATATCTCAAGCCAAACGCCAACTTAAAATAGGTATTCGATTAAGCTTAAATCAAATATCAAACTCTAAATTTTAAATCGAATTCAAGTTACCAAAATTAGGGTATAAACACCTACCAATAAAACTGTATTTAACCAACAACAAAAAAGTAAAAATAAATGGAAACCATCCACCCATCACCTCATGAAAATAAATAAATAAAGGTTCATAGATTTATCCACAGCAATCTCCAACATAAATGAATGTCTCAATTCCTAATTCTAAATAAATAAATCAAAAGAAGGTGTAGGAGGAAGCATCTAAAGGGTGGATAAGATATGTGAGCATCAATGCCACAAGCATTAGCACATAAGCAATCCCTTGATCAATTGAAGTTCCTGCCCAATATTAACCAAATTTAATTATTTACAACTTCATTTTAAATAAGGAATATTATCAGTTGGAAGAATTAAAAATATACAAGTGGGTTTTTATCAAAACAATATAAAATTAATAATTATTTACTCAAATAATATGATATCCAAATTATTTAGTAAAATATTATCCTTTGAATAGGTTTTTGATTTTTTTTTTTTAATTCAACCAAATAGTCATCTAAAATGATGATTTGGGCAAAGGCAAATTTAGGGGACAAGAAGGGGTTTGGTTATAAAAATTGTACTTTGTCTCCTTAAAATTATAAAAATTTAATTTAATCTTTTAAAAATTATAAAAATATAGAATATAAAAAACTAAAATTTCATTCAGCATCCTAAAAAATTGTTCTGAGTTCGCCTTGGATTTGAAATTTTAAAATGACAAGTTATACAAGATAAAAAAATTTTGCCACCCTAAAATTCACCATTACAAATGGCTATTTGGTTGAAAAAAAAAATCAAATAGCCATTTTAAATGATGATTTGGTGTTGAAAATTTGTGTTACTATTTAAAACATAAATTTTGACAAATAATTTGAGACCCATATTATTTTCATAATTATTTTTATAATATTTTAATTAAAAAAAAAAGTAGGTTTAAGATGTAGGCAAATGTTTTTAAGGTGTAGTAAGGTAATAATATAAATAATAATAAGATTTAACTATGCTCTAAGTCCTTGTATTCTTTTTATATTTGGAATCTAATTTTTTATTTTTGTTTTAAGAATTGAGACCCTAACTTTTTTAAATTTCAAATTTTAAATTCAATTGTTAACATCGTTAAAATTATTCTTTTAAATTTGTTGGTATTAATTTTTTAAATAAAAAAGCTCACTTAATAGCCATATAATTAAAAACAAAATATTGTATTGAACCTGAATTTAACAAAAGAAATTTAATAATGTCAATAATTAGAATTGCATTTTTAAATCCAAAAAGTGAAGAAAAAAATCGAAATAAAATTATAAAAGTATGGAATTAAATTTCAAATTCACTTAGTAGGCATATAAAAAAAACGTTGTATTGAAGCTAAAAATTTTAATAATGTTAATATTAAAGTTGTATTTATAAATCCAAAAAGTAAAACAACTTTAAAAAAAAAAGTACAAACATTGAAAATATTTTAACTTAATAAAAAATATTTTGACAACATCCTGTAAAATATTTTAATTTTTTAACTTGCTTTAAATTTTTTTATTTTCTAGTGAAACGTGCAGCAGAAATTGAAAATACTTTATAAGTGGTTTACGATATTGTTTAAATATTTGATAGAATAATTACTCTCATTATATATTAATAAGAATAAAATAGCATTTAGTCCTCAAATTTGACAACTCTTATTATCTTGGTCCCTGGCTTTTTTTTTTATCAAATTAATCTTGTAAATTGACAAAAAAAAATTCAATTTGGTCCTTGAATATAGATTTTGTTAAGGTATGATAGCTTAAGGAAATTTAAGTTCAAAGATGAACTTAAAAAAAATTCAAATTTTAAGACAAACAAAAAATGTAAGAAAATTAACAAGTTGAAGAAATAAAATGTTGCTTTTATCCCATATCAGAGACCATCAAAACAGCAACATTTTAATCCCAGAAAACACACTAGACAGGCATTTACTTTTTTTATGGCAAAAAATTCTAATGATATTTAGAGGAAACAAACAACAAAATGAAACCAGTATTGCAATTCAAAAAACACACACACACACATATATATTGGCATATGCTTCAATATCAATAAATAAATAAATATAGAACTAAGAGGAAGAGAGTTCCCAAAATTTCCGCAGATCTAAAGAGAAAAAAATTATTTTTTTATCTATGAGAAATACAGAAATGGCAGCCAATAAGAGAGATCTAAAGACCCCAAAAGAGATTGTTAAAAAAAAAAAAAAGAAGAAGAAAAAAGAGTTACCATCACTTGTAGGAGAAGGAGCTGGTGCAGAAGCTTGAGCCTCAACATAAGGTGAAACAATGGCGAAAACAAGAGCCAAAATAGCCATTACACCCATAAAACCTCCGTAAGATATCTCTGCCATTTTATTACACAATTTACTAATAATTTTCTCAAGAAATATCAGTTATAGATTATAGCAAGTGGGGAATAAGTGAAAATATGAAAATAACCCAAAGAGCCACAAAAATGTAGCTTGGAGATGAAATTGGGGTTTAAATAAAGAGGCTGAGGGTGTTAAGAGGAGGTTGAGTAAGGTTGAGTTTAGATGGCGTTGTGTTTACCCATTATAATGTGAGACAAAAATAAATTAAACGCATACTGAGTATATGCAGCAAAATTGAGAAACTTAGTATATGCAGCAAAATTGAGAAACTTTGTAATATATTGTTTTGTTAAACTGTTAATTTGAATAATGTTGAATTCTTTTATTATTTTTATCATTTTATTGCTAACGTCCAAGGTTGGTGATTGAAATTGTGTAAATTTCTGGAGTACATCTGCGTTATCATATTATTTTTAAAGGTAAATTGTATCAAAAGTTAATTATTAATTTATTTACATTTTAATTACACAATTTCAAAAAAATTATAAAATAACAATTAAACTATTAAAAAATTTCATTCAAGTCATTGAATTATTTAAAAGTTTTTATTTAAATCATTAAGTTGTTAAAGTTTTTTTTTAAAGTACAAGTAGCAAACTCTAAACAACAATTCAAAAACCGATACAATGGAAGTAAAATATACCTTACATTCAAGTCGGTGTAACAATCAATATTGAAGATAAAAAGTAATTTTAATTTACAAATCCGTAACATTTAGAATTGTTTCGTAAAAAAAATAAATTATAAAAAAAAAAAGAACAAAAACTTTCAATTATACAAAAGATGTAAATAGAAAAAATCACATAACAATAATTTTATTATCTCAATGATTTAAATAAAAAATTTTAAATTATTTTTAAATTAAATGATAAAAACATAAATTTCCTAATAATTTAATAAAAACAAAAAGAAGAGAAAAGCCTTGCACGTGAAAATCGGTGGACAGGGAATAAGGATCCGTCAATTAGAAAATACAGCTTTTTTACTTTACCCTCTCTTTTTATTAACTTTTATTCTTGGACGTACCTTCATTATCAACTTTGTTGATTGGGTAGGGACACAATATAAAATTTTTAAAATTTTAAAATAACTATTCATGTAAAAATAAATAGACGATAAACGAATATGACGCACGCACTGTAGCGGACAAAAGACTGACCGTCCTTCCATCACTGCTTGATTTCCGTCTTTTGCTTACAAATGCTAGGAAACTAATGCGCAGTCCATGCACTATTGTTTAAAATAATATAACAAAAATCTACCACAGCACATGCATTACTCGCATCACATGACATGTAATAAACTAATTCATAAAGACCGATAATAAACACAAAACAAATATATAAATGGAGAATATTTTACTCACATCAATATCAAATTATAATAAATTTATATAGTTAATATTTTATTAATCTAACTTATTCAATATCTTTATCATCTCAATTTAAAATAATACAAGTATCATGAAAATCTTTGTACTAAAATTCAAATTACATTTTAACTCATTTACTCAAAAAATAGACAAATTATTCTTTATATTTGAATCGAAAAACAAATTGCTAACATGACTAACAATAAACCGCATAGTTACACATCATGTCATATGTACCTCATTGCGATGTACAAGAACCAATTTTTAACCAAATAAATAAATAATTTTTTTTACAAAAAGACCAATTTACTCTTTGATTTATAATGTATAAGAACTAATTTACCTAATTTTTTTAGTAGAGGAGACAAAATATAATCTAACTTCTAGTAGAAGAACCTCCATAATATTTTTACTTATTTTCTTTTATATATATATATATTCAAAGTTTTTATATCAAATAATTAGATATTTTTAATTTATTCAAAAACTTAATATATGAAATAGGAGAATAAGATTGATAAAGTATTATTCATATGAAAATTCATAAAAGTGTGTATAAGTAAATCCTTTTCCTATACAAATATATATGTCTAAACTTTATAAAAAACATAAAATACCTTTAAAACGTTTATAACAAAAAAAAAATACACGAAAATGACAAACACTCAAATCCCAACAATAATTAATGCAAGCGGAGTATTTACACAAGAAGTCCGGAAAATCATGTAAAATATCAACAAATAAGACAAAGAAAGATATTCAAACAAATATATGGATGGACCATAAAAGAATATAGAGCACAAGCTATGCTGAACCCACGCACATGGATTGGATGATAAACAGTAGTGGAATGATATTTCTTGGGTCAAATGATTTTAAGTACCTAGAATAATAAATAAATAAAAATTAAAATATATCATATTACATGCTATGTTTCAATAATCCACAACACTTGTTTTCCTTTTTTGACAAATAAAAAAATGACACAATTTAATTTATTTTTTTACAATCCACTCCCCAGAATGTTCCTAATATTAATGCGGGTATCCTGAAAGAAATTTCAACCAGGTGACCTTTTATCATATAGTTTTAGGAAAAGTATAACAAAAAACAAGAAAGAACTGGTGAAGCAGGAGGCCGTTAAAGGTAAGAACTTGAGCAGATTCTATATATCAACTCGAGAACAACATTGAAACCTACGGCAATGACAATGATTGCAGATTCTATATCGGTTTGAGCACGTGTTCATGTCTTACTAACTTGAGCCTAAGTAACACAGTTGAGCTGAACAACTTATAGTAGGTACTATTGCAAACATAGATAAAGTAGCTTTAACAACACAAAAAACCGACTCTTGACTGGAGCTATCTCCAAAAGAATCTAAATGTTGCAATGATTTCCTCCTACTTTTCAAAATAAATAACACCTTATGGTCCTTACCTGAGAGAAAATACGATTCTGTTCACACTTCCAGTTTCGGATCCAGTGTTCCCGAAGCATTTCCTTCTGCAGTTAAACTATGGCCAGGATCCTACATAAAACACTGTTATCAGTGACGGTCATAGATGCTCAAAATTGGAAATGTTACAACCAGCAAGGCATATACCTCCATTCCCCATTTGATATAATCCGGTGACTCACAAGCCTTGTATTCATCAACCAAACTTTCAATTATATCCCTTGATTCATCAAACTCTGAAAGATCATTGTCCTGTTCACATTTACGAGCAAAGTAGGACAAAACATCATTATAATGCAAGTGCTTTTGTATCCAACTGCAAAATTTGATTTGATTTTGGAAGCAAATGGCATGTAGCACGACTAACAAATGGCACTAAATATTTTATTCATGGAATTCAGATTTTTAACCAATCTATAGAAGTGAGACATGCCCTGCTCATAGGTTTACAAATTCATGCGGTCCATGTAAATAGACATGGTAGCAGCTTATATGTACATTGCATAAAAACTCATGCATGCAAGACGTGTGTTTATGGGTTCATGTAAACACAAACAAAAATCTTAGTGGAAGCAGTCATAAATGGGAAATGGCGTAGAAATAAAACCATGGAAGCAAAAAAGCTGGTAACTCACAGCAAACATTGGGAACTTCCGGTAATTGTCAAGAAACGCTTGCTTCTTTCTTAACTTCTCATACTGGCTCAAACATTTGCTGAAGAGATGCCGGATACTGGTGTGGCTTGCTAGCATAAGACCACTCACCTGATCCGTACAAAAACATGCTCAAAGTTGTTATTATTAAATTCAGGCCAAAACGTTGTGAATTATTCTGTATTGCAGCAAAATAAGCAATCTGATCTTGAAAGACAAGAATTAGAGTTGTTACCCTATGGGCAGTCTGAACATATGGGGACTTTCTAGAAAGAGCAACCTACAAAAACACCAAAAGAACAAACAGATGATATAGGTTGGTTCAGATATCATAAGAAAGAAGAAGCAACAAAAGAGACAGCGTCAACTATCAAGATACCTGAATACTTGCAGGGCCCCACTCAATAAAATTTACTAGCTTTCTTTCACGAATCCTCTGTAGACTTTCATGCACCTGATAAAAGACAGGAAATTATTTAGCATTAGCAGCGAGAACCGGTAAGAAGATGATACTGAACCATAATAAAACATGTCAAATGCCTACCACTTTCGAAAAATAAAGTTATCAAACTAAAATAAAACTTTTAGCATAACAGTCAGCAGAAGAGCAAGATGTCCGGTAATCTTGATAAAGGAAAAAAAATTGCAGCCATATTCACAGGCAAAATCTTAGAACAACACCAACCTTATGACAGTTTCCAGTTCTTTAAGCAAAGATATAACTAAAACTGCTAAAGAATGCAAATGTTATTGTAATGGCCAAAGTCAACAAAAATGTCATCAAGGGCTTGCTCATTATTAAAAAAAAAAAAAAAAGTAACGAATAAATGTGAGACTTGATAGATGTATTTCCTGCAAAAGTTATAGAATTTCCGATAAAAACATAATTACAATACCTGAGTAGGATCTACTTCTCCCTGAATGATATTAAGTATTGAAATATACTTTGCTTGGCTAGCTTCTTTTGTGCGTGCATAAGAGGAAACCATGATATTTTTCGACTGCAAGAAAGCTTATGGTCAGAAAATTGCAATCTGTTCTGCAAAGAAAAGACAACTTACATATCTTACCTGGAGAAGTCTTCTCATAACATCAAGGACAGTAGTTTTGCGTATCACATTGGCCTGCCAAGAAGAGAAATATTGGCATCAGATTACAGAAAATTTCTTTTTTACGAGAATACAAAACAAGACTAAAAACATTAATCTGTAGTGATGCAAGACTCTGAAATGATCAATATGACAAAAACAAAACTTATAGCATATGACATGAGTATTGAACTCACCTGGCGTTCTACTGTAAGTGGTGTGTAACCTGTCATAAGAAAATGACATCTTGGTGTTGGAATTAAAGAGGCAAGAAGACCAACCAAATCGTTGTTCATGTACCCTGGATACCGCAATGTAGTTGTGCTTGCAGACATTACAGTGGAGACCAAAGAATTTGTTTGAGCAAATGTAGGATTACTTAGATGTAAACGCTCCACAGCAATTCTATTAAGTGCAGTATTGTCAAGAACAACAACACAATCAGCATTTACAGTTAGTCGCTTGAGAGTCAAAAGTGAGTTGTAGGGTTGGACCACCACATCACTTGTCTCCATCTGATTAGGAAATACACTATATGTCTGGACCAGTTTCTTACTGTAGCGATCATTCAGAGCCTCCAACAGATAGGAACCCATACCTTCATTATAGAATGAGAGTAGTCAAGTTTGTAACCAAGCTGAAGTCTACAAGAAAATTTCACTAGCTTATGACGAATATACTACTGTCTATTGTCCTAATTTAGCAGCCAAATCAAGCAACCATATGTCGACATTTCGACAAAAAGAGAAAAGAATAAGCTTTAAATCATCAATTAAAAATCCTTGATAGGCCAAAAGAGATGGATAAAAAGACAAAATATGAAGAGAAGATGAGGAAACCTGAGCCTGTCCCTCCAGCAATTGAATGACATAAAACAAAACCCTCAAGACTATCACTTCCATCAGCTTCTCTGTCAATCATGTCCATTATATCCTCTTCAACACCCTTCCCCTGTACCAAAATCATGACACAAGGAACTAGATTTTGATAAAAGATTAATGATTGAAAAGAAAACTAACACAAAACACACGTCATGTAAGATCTTTACACAGAAATTTACAATATACTCAATTATCTATAAACCAAGAAAAAAATGAAGATGGAAAGAAAAAAAAAAAAAAAAAAAAAGCCTGCTAACCTCAACATTTCATGAAACCATTTATCTGTTCTACTGTAAATAATAATTACTGTTAGTTGGAAAAAAGTCCACCACATTTTTCCTAGCATGTTAACTTGAAATAATGTGCAGAGGCCGCCACAAGTTTTTGATTGTCGTTCAAGACAGAAAATAATGATGAGATAAACGCAATAGGAAAAGAAAGTTCAAATATTACTTGAGTATAAGCAACAATGAACTTCAATTACTAAAGTAGAATAAAGTTGAACACAAAAGAAAACACGAGTGAAACTACCTGATGATATCCACTGGCCCAGTTGTTTCCAGCACCTCCACCATGATCAGAAACAAAGATGTTTTCATGATTGTACAGATTCCGGTAATCACTATTTTGAATTCCATTAATCACTCTAGGTTCCAAATCTATAAGTAAAGCACGTGGAATATAATGCTGATCGTCAGCTTGGTAGAAAAAGACATCTTTCCTGTCACCTCCCTGCATCAACCATGCCAATCGAATCAAAGACATTGAGAATCGATCCGTTTAACTCGCTATAACTGACTCGACTCACTTGTCACTACGTATTCTTTTACATCTCACATAAAATTATCTAAATATCAACAAATTTAAATTACACCGTAAGCTACGCCTAATGAAACTTCAAGACTTAACCTACAGCTTAATTAACAAGTAGATTTTCGCAAATTCATCACAGACATTTCATCCTTACTAAATCTGCGAAGAAACTAATAAATCAACATGAACTTTCATAATTAACCGGAAAGTGAAGATTTAAACTAGAAAATGATAATAAAAAGTAACAGTAATAAGAGAAATTTTGAAAAAGAATAAGGGAACCTGAGTAGCGAAATCTTCAAGTATGCCTTCTTTGCTTATGCCGTGTTCGAGGCAGAGCTGTTTCCAGAACTCCATGCCGATTTGGTTCCCACATTGTCCAACCTGCAGTGTTATGATTTCTCTCGGCATTATTTTTTTTAGCTCTGTTTTCTTTTTCTTTTCTTTTTTTCCTTTCTACTGAAACTAGGGTTTGGAATTTCGGATCAAAATGGGGGAAAAGAGTGTTTGGCGCCAGAGACTTAAAATAAAAACAAAAAGAAAACGGAGATGAGGGAAAATTTTAAAAATAAAACTTTTTTTTTCTGCATTTCAATGCCTTTTTGGCTGTTTTCTTATAGTAGATACTAGATAGGGTCCACGACACCACAGTCACCTATGTCTCTTCATGGTTTAGAACGTCTTTCTCGGCCTGAAGTTTCATTTGAAAATTGAAAAACGTCTCTTCATGGTTTAGAACTTCTTTCTCGGCCTGAAGTTTCATTTGAAAATTGAAAAGGTTTTGAGTAAAATTATAGTAATTTAAACAAAAAATAATGCTCGTTCTTTAAATGGGTTAGGCCTTAAATAATTGTTTTTTGGGCTCAACCGAACTCAAATTTATAAATTTAAAAAAAAAACTGTTGCTTTATGTTGTTGTTTTGTCACTGTTTTGGTGCCGTTTCGTTATTATATTATTAGTATTTTGTTATTATTATTTTGATATTGTAGAACTCTTATTTTATTGTTAATTGAGTAAATTAGAAAAATAGTCAATTTTATTTGCATCAGATTATATATTAGTCACTTATGTTTGAAATGTTACGCTATAGTCATTTACGTTATTGTTTTGTTACGACATAGTCACTTTACCGTTAAGTTCTGTTACCTCGCTGATAGTTATCCTACATGGCAATCCAAATGAATTTTAAATGCCAACTTGGATGTCCTACGTGGCAGTCCAAATTAAATTTATTTAATTAAAAACCTATTTTCATCTTAGCAACTGGACATCCAAGTTGACATTTAAAACTCATTTGGACTGTCACATAGGACTGTCGTTAGGGAGGTAACGGAATTTAACGGTAAAATGACCACTTCATAACAAAACGATAACATAAGTGACTAAAATGTAACATTTCAAATATAAGTGACTAAAATGTAATTTGAGGCAAACAAAAAAGACCTTTTTTGTAGTTTACCCTTGTTATTTTTGCTACTATGTTAGAGGTATTTGCTTGCTAAGTTACACATATATTAGTGTTATTTAAGTATATATAATTTTTTTAATTTATTTTCAATTTGTTGGGAAAAAATTATTTTAATGTTTTTAGTGTATTTGATTTATTATTTTTTTAATTTAATTTTGATATAAAAATAATAATATAAAAAATAATATTGGTGGTTCGGGCCGGGCTCAGATTTTAGTATTCTCATCCGGGCTGATTTTAGGCAAAATTTTAGACCAATTTTTTGGATCGGCTCAATTCCGGGCCTAAAATTCTATTGAGGCCCAATCCGGCACATGATCACTCCTAAGGTCACCTAACTATGGGTCATTTTCTTTTTTAGTCACTCAACTATGATTTTTTTTTTTTATATTGGTCACCCAACAATGGATTTGTTTCTTTTTTGGTCACCCAACTATGAATTTTTTAAATTTGGTCACCAACTAAACAAGATTATTATTTTTGGTCCATTTGAAATATTGGTATAATAACAAATTTATCCCTCAACTTTTACATATTATTTGATTTAGTCATAAATTTAAAAAATTAACTGAAATTGACAAATGGCCTCGATTTGATCCTAATTTTAAAAAAATGCTAAGAAATATATAAAATACAAAAATATTTTCAACAAATATAATAATAAATTTAAATTTCATATTGATATTCATATTAATATTAATATTAAATAAATAAATAAATAAACTCTCCACCGTCCCTTCTCCCCCACCCCGTCCCTCTTCTTCTCCCTCTCTGCTATTGCTACTGCTGTAGCAGAAAGCCAAAAATGGTTTATGCTTTCTTTCTTTTATTGTCCTCAATGAGTAAGCAAAGCAACAATGGTTATTAAAAAGAAAATTGGATTCCTTAACTTGCAATAGATCTCCAGATGATTCCATCGAGATAGTGTTTCAAGATAATTCTTAAATACCAACAGTCACCATGCTTATGAAATTTCAAAAACATCAACAGCAGAGGGGGGGTTTTCTTATTTTAATTTAATATTAATATAATTTTCATTTAATATTAATATTAATATAAGATTTAAATTTATTGTTTTATTTTTTGAAGATGTTTATGTATTTTAAGATTTTATATATTATTATTTATTGTCAACAATATTTTTTTATTTATTTATATATTTTAAGTATATTATTATTTTGAAAATATTTATGTATTTTTATATATTTCTTTGATTTTTTTTAATATCAAATTGAGACCATTTGTAAATTTTTAGGGTTAATTTTTTAAAATTATGACTAAATTGATATAATATATCAATGTTGAGGGCTAAATTTGTTATTATCTCAATTTTTTAAGTATCATGGCACCCTTCTATTGGTGCAATTAACGAAAATGGACAAAAAAAAACAATCTCAAATAGTTGGATGACCGATTTTTTTTAAAAAAATCATAGTTCAATGACCAGTTTTAAAAAACAAATCATAATTGGGTAACTAAAAAAGAAAATGACTCATAGTTGGGTGGCCTATAGTATAGTTTACCCTAATAGATGATAGAGTGGTGAGAAACGAGCCTACTCTCTTTTGAGTTAAATTTAAATATTATAATTCATCTAGAAAAGGTTAAAGTTTAATTGAGTTTTTATAAATAATATAAAATTTTATAACATATTATAATTTTTAAAATATATTTTTATATAAAATTACAGTTTTTACCATTGTTTTATAGAAACAACTTAGTAAGAACGAGCTTGAATGTGAAACAGCTTCATTAAATTTGGATATAAAAATTAATAAATAAACTTAATTAAGGATCAAAATCAAATAACTCAATTTAAGGGTCGTTTGTTTGGAAGTAAATCATTTTTCGGAAAAAAATTTCAGCCTTTTCCAGTGTTTGTTTGGTTGAAAATATTTTCCTCAGGTAAAATCAATTACAAAACACGGGAAAATAAGCCTTTAATTTTGGAAAATGTCTTACAGATTTCATTTCTATAAGACATTTTCCGATTCCTCCTTCATCCAGGTAAGGCTCATTCTCCTTCTTCCTTTCTTCATTCCTTTTCCTTCTTCCGTTCTTCATCTTCTCTTCTAGCTTTTTGTTCTTTTCGTTGTTGATCTATCTTCATATTCATCTTTTACGTTTGCTTGAAATTCCTGATTTTATGCCTGAAATTCCCGAGCTTGAAATTTGTTCTTTTTTCTTCTACATTTGCTGTTTTATTTTATTATTACTTCTTGTTCTTCCATATATATATATATTTTTTTTCTGTTACTAGCTTGAGATAAAATTACTGCATTTTTCTTTGCATCGAGAAAAGGTTTGAATACTTCCATTTCGATCTGTTCTTTCTCTGTTTTGATTTTCTCATCATCCAATGATTTTATCTTCTTTGATCTCTGATCTGCTATGGGTTTTCAGTTTGCTCTCTTTGAGTTCCACTTTCGGGTTTGTTCTTCCTTGTATATATTTAAATTCTTTGTCCATCTTTAGATGCTTGAACCTTTTTCAAGTGGTGGCTAAGTTCTTGTGATTATCATTTTCTTTCTCAAACGAATGAAAAGTATAAAAAGAAAAGTGGGAGGTGCTGAATTTCGATCAACATTCATGCGGTTTGGGTTCTATGTTCGTTTATGAACAAAAATAGTTATGTAATGTAAAATTTTCTCGATAATTTTTATCTGAGTTTTGAGCCCTAAGCTAAATTGCTGTAAATTTCATCCAATAACATATAATATGTTTATAGATAGATAAGATTGCTTGATATTGCATTACTTTGTGATTTACTTTTACTTTGGGGAAATTACTTAACAGTTAAGTGCATTGAGCTAGTGTTGCTAGTACCTCTTATTCAGTAACGAATATTTTGAGTGTCTTTCAGAGAAATGCTATAATGAATTTAGCTTTATCATGCAGCAACCAGTTTGTGTAAGTAGTTCAAGTAGGCCACGTTTAAGTTCGAACTAGCGACTCCCCGGAGTTTTGCTGCGAGTAAGAGGCGCGTCCATTTCTTCAAACAGGTTGGTGCTTAGAGCTCTCTACAAATTTCAAATTCATAGCACTTGCATTGGTTGTATTTACTGTGATTATTTACCATGTCAAGTAGAACTAGTAAATCTGCAAGTTTGAAACTCATAGCATATGCATTAATGCACTTATGGCACTTTTATTGCTTTTGCTGCACTTTGAACTAAAAATGTATCCACCATTCTTGCTTTGACACCAATTTCCATTCAACCCGTTTAAATTCTTGAAGGACAGCATATGATATCTATAATTTTCTGAACTCTACTAGAATCCAAATCATGATTTTGCTTTTTTGTTCTACTTTTATTTCGTGAGATATGTTGAGTGGTGCAAAATGATCAAAAGGGAGGCAACTATTAAACTATCAACTTGTGTCATAATCTGTATAGGACCATTTAGTGTCATATATGGTTGATTGTCATCCATTATTGTTGTTGCATCCATAAAATGAAATTGTGGGTCTGACTGGGTTTAGTAATAAGGAAAAGAGGTACCATGTGATCTTTTAGGGTGAAACAAAAAACATGAATCACTAATCCTTACATAAATATGATATCACTTATATTAATACTACACTATGATCTACTATAAGAAAAAAACACAAATTCTATATTTCTCTGATTATTTTATAATGCCATGTAACTTAAATTTTTAGTAATTAAAAAGATTCTGCTTTGGAGTTCATAAAATATCCATGCGAAGCCGTGGTGGGTACCATAGTTCAGATATGAAGCTTCGTGCTTAAATTCTTTTAGCCAGTTGACTTGTTATTGGCTGGTTTTAATTCATAAGATCAGTGATAGACTTCATTCAGCTTCATTGTCTAGTTTCCAGCATTGGTCTTAATACTCACTGCATTTGCTTACTTATGTCCTTGGTATTTGTTGTGCTTTTTACATGCAAGTTTAATGCAACGTAACATATGTTAACCAAAACAGAGTGTCAATAGAGAATTGATGGTAGATCTTTGGAAATGCCATTATGTTTGGAGTTTTACCTATAATAGAAAAAGGCAGAGCAAGTAAGCTTTTCAAGTGCTTCAATTTCTTCCAATGAATGCTTGATTTATGTTTTTGTATGAACTGAGATATTGAGGCAGTATTGCAACTTGTCAACAGATTTGCCTTATTGATCTTATTCAACATTGAGCCAATGCAAATTGAAGCAATTTCCTAGGCTCTTTCTGGGTTTAGCAATAAGCAAAAGCGGAATCTTTTTAATTACTAAAAATTTAAGTTACATGGCATTATAAAATAATCAGAGAAGTATAGAATTTGTGTTTTTTTTTTCATATGGTAAAATAAAAAAAAGAATAAATTATAATTAATTTTTTTCTTTTACCATCGTAGTCAGTATATATAATTATTCATATGATCTAAATCATTAATCCTTACATTAAATATAATATCACTGCTATAAATGAATCAATTAAACATGAAAAAAAGACAAAAAAAAAAATAATAAAAGGAAACAAAAGGGGAAGTGCATGGAAAACATGTTGAACTTTCCCGATCAGTGCAGATACTTATATCGTTGTTTTATTAAAAATTATAAATGAATATAAGATATCTTCATGAGCTACTAGTGTATTAGATATCAGTTTTTATATGTGTATGTATGCACTTTAGTCATGGTAACTTTATTCATATATGTGATCTTATGAAAAGTTTGCATCTTTTTTGTAGTGATCAAATATTTTTGTCGCATTATATTGTGTAGATGGATCGTAGTCAAGATCAAAATGCAATTGTCAGAGTCGTGGCTTCAGTTTTAGCTTTTGGGGTTCTTTGGATTAAAAAGTTAAAAACTAGGAAGGAAATTGCTTCTCACCCTAGTGTGAATCGAGATTATGAAAGAGAAAATTATATTAATAGTATTTTATATAGTGGTGACCAACATTGTATTGATGTGATAAGGATGAGAGTGGTTGCCTTTTTTAAATTGAGTGATATTCTTAGTAGGAATAATTTGTTACAATCAACTAAATCTGTGAATATTAGGGAGCAAGTAGTTATATTTTTACATATAATTGGTCATAATGTAAGGTTTCGAGTGATTGGATCTAGATATTATAGATCAACTGAGACAATTCACCGTTACTTTAGGGTTGTATTGAGAGCTATTTTGAAATTGTATAAACTAGTTATCAGATTCCCTGATGAGTCAACTCCTAGTGAAATCAGAAACAATCCAAGGTTTTATCCTTATTTTAAAGATTGTATTGGAGCATTAGATGGAAGTCATGTTCGTGCATCCGTTCCACTTAGCATTCAAAGAAGATTTCGTAGCCGTAAAGGGGGAACGACACAAAATGTATTGGCTGCCATTACATTTGATTTGAAATTTTTCCTATGTTCTAACTGGTTGGGAAGGTAGTGCACATGATTCTCGTATTTTAAGTGATGCACTTTCACGCCCAAGAGGATTAAGAATTCTGGCTGGTAATAATTATCATTAAATACCAAATAGTTCTAGTAAACTCATAATTTATTTGTATTAATTATGTTTTGTAAAATTGTAGGTAAATATTATCTTGCTGATGCTAGACATGGCATCTGAAATAGATATATTACCCCATATCGTGGTGTCCGATATCATTTAAAAGAGTTTAGTGCTCAAGAGCCTGAAAATGCAAAGAAACTCTTTAATCTTCGTCATTTATCATTGCGAATCACTATTGAACGTGTTTTTGGGATTTTGAAGAAACGATTTTGTGTATTAGATGCTGAACCATTTTGGAATTGTCAAACTCAAGTAGATATAGTTTTGGCTTGTTGTATTATTCCTAATCATATAATAGGAGTTGATCCTAGTGATTTACTTAATCAAGGATTATACGAGGAGCCTGAGTCTAATTTGATAATACCAACTCTTACGGAGCGATAAGAAGCAAGAGAATGGTTTGCTAAGAGAGACGAAATTGCACAAACTATGTGGACTGATTATATGGCTAGAAATATTAGGTAGGTTTAGGGCTTATGGTTATTGTTTCTATGTTATGTATGTTTTAGTATTAAAATTGTTTTTTTGTTAATGTTGGTTGGATAATGATATTGAAATTTTAGTTTGTTGGATTTTGAAATTATTATGTCTTGAATTTATTAGATATTGATTATATTTTAAGCTTGTTAGATATTGAATTTATTATGTTTTAAGCTTGTTGGATATTGAAATGATTGACAATGACAATTGTCAAAACCATCTTTTGAAATGTCGACTTTAATTTTAAAAACGAAAATGAGAGTCACCACCAATCCCTTTTTTATGAGGTGTGATCGGGTCACCTTGTAATTTAATCGTTTTAATAAATGGTTTGATTTGCTAAAACAAAGATTTTTGGTCTACGAAATCTAGGAAAACGGGTTCAAAAGTCGGTTACGCCCAATAATTGGTACCTAGTGGATTAATTAAAGTCTCGATGTCAAAAATTGAATATTTGAAAAATAGTTTAAAATATTGATCCCTCTTTGTATTAATGTTAATTTTATTAAAAATAAATCGAGAAGTATGTTAAAGACCCTCTTATCTCGAGATAACAAAATGTCACGTCCCGTAAGTTAGGACACAACACCTTGAATCCTCGAGAATGAGCTTGTCCCTTTTTTTATTTTAAAATCTCATGTATTTTAATTTTAAAAGAATATTTGGTTATTTAAGTTCAACAAGAAAACCAAAACCCCGTAAGTTAGGGTGCGATTTCTCGAATTCCCCAAATATAAAACATTACCTTATTTTGAAAATTTTCTTCTCGCGTATTTGGGCAATAATCAGCGTAATATTAAAAATGGTATGTGGATCAAATATTACATTAATAAACGACAACAATATAAAAATACTAATAAGCAACTCATAATACATGTCGTTTTAATATCAATATTAACAAAGAAAAATAAAATAAATAATAAAAATGATAACGATAATAATACTAATGATAAAATATGCACATGAAATGACAATATCAATTTTCAAATATAATAAAGACAAAGAAATAAATAAAATAAAGACATAAATAAATGTAAGGAAAATAGTTTGTAAAAATATTGAAAGTAAAGAATCAAAATAAAATATAAATGAAATTAAAGGTAAATTTTATAATAAAGTATATAAATAAATAATAATGGATAAAATAATAATAATAATAATATGTACAAGTAAAAACATAAATAACCTAAAGTATATAAAAAATAAAAAATAAATAAATGATCAAGTAAATAGTGAAATAATAAAAGTAATAATAAAGGCCAAAAAATAAAAATAAAAATAAGAAAAATAAATAATAAGAATAAAAATAATACCAAAAAAATAAGGAACAATAAATAAATAGATAAATAATAAATAAAATAATATATATAAAAAATAAAAAAAATCTCTAAATGGTTGAAATTAAATAAATGAGGATCAAATTTGAATTAAAACAAAATCGCATGGCCAGATTCAAAAAGAAAAAAAGAATTGGGATCCAAATGTAACGCGCATAAAGGGGCGAGGACTAAATGGGAAATTATTCCCAGTCCTCAAAACGCACCGTTTCATAAAGGACCTAAATGGAACGAGAACAAACTTATGTGGAAAAATTATAAATATATAAAACATAGATAGGGCTAGATTGAAAAATATAAAAAAAAAGCGGAATGACTAAGGGCGTAAATAGCCCAAAAATAAAAAACACGCAGATCCCCCTGGAGTGGGTCGGGTTTCGGGTTGGCCACCTAAACGACGTCGTTTCCGTGGCGTTAAAGTGCCTAAGTGAAACGACACCGCTTCACAACTGTTATTTAAAGCATAAAATTTTTAAAAATTTCATTTTTACCTTTTTTAAAAAAAAAAAATCCCAAAAGCCCTATCTCCCTTCTCTGCAGCAGACCCTATCCGGCCTTGGCTCCGGCCATCGACCGCCGTGCTGACCGTAGGCAAAGAAACCTAAAGGTTTCGCCCTTTCCCGACGAGGCCTTCGACGGAACCCTGATGGGTTCCATGGCTTCACAAGTCGGAGGGAAACGGACTACGACGGCGACGATGACGACGATCCTTGACTAAGTATTTTCTTCTTTTTTTCCTTTTAGGGTTAAAAAAACACTCTTTTTTCTTCTTATTATTGTTTCAAAACAAAATAAGAGAAAATAAAATGAAATATCACTTTTTGCTTTGAGTTTTTTTTATTAATCTTGTGTTTTTTTTCTTTTTTGTATTAGATCCATGTATTACCATCTGAATCCGGCTTTTATAGTCGTTTATACATATGATTTTTTTATTTCTCTCTGTTTCTTTTATTGTTTCTGTTGTCCTTGCCTCTGTTTTTTTTATCCTTTTGCAGGTATTCTCGAAGGGTCAATGGCGGGGCAAAAGCCTGTCCTTGTCATTTTGGTGAAATTGTGACAAAGGTGCGTCAGGGGGTTGTGCCAGGTCTTAAAACGAGGCGCGGGCAGCGCGCCCGATGAGGAGCGTCGCGGGGGAGACTCTAGGGTTTTGTTTTACTGAAAAAACTTAATGTTGTTGGGTTGTTTAGGCGAGGCTTAGGGTTTTTTAATTTGGGCTGGTATCTGTAAATTGGGCTTAGGTTTTTTTGTTTTGGGTTTTAATGTAATTTGGACTTGGACTCTTTTATTATTTTTTATTTTTTGGGGTTTATTTATTTAGTTTTGGGCCTGGGCAGAAATGACCCATTACAACAATTATTAATGTAGAATGGGTAAGGGTAACAAAGAAGGGACCTCCAAGCAATTCAGGTGGACAAAATTGATAGAACATATTTTTCTTAAAATTCTAGCAAAGGAGGCCCAGAAAAGAAATAAGTCTTCTAATACTTTCAAAGCAGTTTCTAATAATCGAGTTGCCCAAACTATTTCTGAAAGATTTCAAGTCCAATGCGATGCGAAGCATATGGAAAATCATTCGAGGACTGTAAAAAAACCAGTGGCAGATTATATGCACAATTCGGGGTGAAAGTGGTTTTGGATGAGACGATAACATGAAAATGATCACATGTGATAGAGCGACATATGATGCAGCAGTGATGGTAATATATGTATATATATGTTAAGTATATTTCAATTGTTTTTTTACTTGTTAATTCTAATTGTGTATAATATCCAACAGGCACACAAGAAGTATGAACCATTTTTGAATAAAAGCATTGATCATTATGATGAAATATGGCTTTGGTTGTTGGCAAAAATATGGCAACAGGGAGTTTTGCCAGAACATTTGCTGACATAGATTTGGATGATGGTAACCAAGATTCAGTGTCTATAGACTGCGACAATGAAGAGACTGAAGATGTAAGAACAAAAGTATCTTCATTTGGCACATCCAAACGTAAAAGAAAAATGCTCAAGAAAGTGTCGTTGATTAACAAATTAAATTTGTGGGTGAACAACTTGGCAAATTTGCTAATGCTTTGAAAAAATTTACTGCGGAAAAGACACCACATCTTTACGAAGAAGTGATGTCGATAGAGATAGAAGGATTTGATCATAACTTCCTGTGTTCTGTGTTTGATTATCTAGTGAGTCATAAATCTGAGGCCAAAGCTTTTTTAGTTAAAAGTAATAAGCATAGAAAAATTTGGCTTCAAAAAATTTCTCAAGGTTGAAGATATTGATACTTTTAATGTGGTGTAATATTAGTTATGCACTTGGACAATGTTGTTGTTATTATGTGGTGTACTACTAATTATATATTTGGATAATATTATTAATTTCTAGTATTAATTGTGGTTTGGAAGCTAATTTATAATTATTCAATCCTTGTTTTTTATTTTTTTATAACACAATTATAAATAATTTATTTAACTTTGGTTGTTTTTAATTTATGACGGTTAATATTCTAGCTTAATAATTGAGTATTATTATATAATAAATAAATCATTGCAACACATGTAAAAACAATTTAAAATATAAATTTATTAATATATATAAATTAATTTATTAATATATGTAAAAACAACTTTTCCGGAAAATATTTTTAAGAAATCTGTCAAACAACAGAAAATATTTTACACAAATTTATCCAAACACCAGAAAAGTAAATCATTTTCTGAAAAATATTTTACCGGCAAACAAATGGAGCCTAAGTCTCGAGCTGAACTCAAGTTTAAAAATTGATTTTCAAGCAAACTCCTTTTAAATATCAAGCCTTGAATTTTGAGCCAAATTCAATCTCGAGCTTACCATTATTTAAGTTAACCATGATGAGACTCCTAAATACTCTTGTGTGGTTGGAAGATTTTTTCATTAACAAAATATGGACTAACATGATTTAAATTATAAAATAATCCTTAAATATTAAAAGATATTAATTAAATATTGAAAGCCTTAGTATTGAATCCGAAATTTTCATCAATCTATTCACCAATTTAGGTGTTAAAACTAATTCGAATATGACATTCAACATAACTATAAACTTAACTATTACCGCAAATTTATATTTAAATCATAATTTAACCAATCCGATGAAATTATAGAACATAATTATTTAAAAGTTTTGAAGTATTTATATAAAAGAATGCATTTAAGTATAATAAAAATCATTTTATCTAGAATTTAACTTTTAGAAATTTTAAACTTCCTATTTTAATATATCCCAAAAAAAAAAAAGAAACTTTTCTTTTAAATCATAATTAATATCATTATGATAACTTTTTTATCTTTTCCTTCTTTTATATCATCTTTAAATTAAAAAAATATTACAAATTTAATAATCAAACACATATTCAATAATATTAAAATATAAATTTATTTTTATTCCACTTATATATTATTTATTAAAAAATTTTAAAAAATTGTTAATATAAAATATTTTCACACCCATATTGTCAGTGTGACAAATTCTAATATATATACGAGAAAAAACAATTAATAGCATTATTTAAAATATAATAAAAAAAACTATTGTTCTATTTTTGTTAAAATATATAAATAATTAAAAATCGTAGCATTAGAATAGGATTAAGTGAGGAATATTGAGTCAGGTGAAAAAAAAAAAAAAAAAAAAACTGCCCCATCTCTACTATCGGGTTGTTTAATGAATTTGGCTTCGATTTAGTCGTACTAGAATCAAAAATCAACTTGTAAACACAGTGTACACGCACTTGGGTCTAACATGTAAAATAAAAAATAAAAAAAATCAATAAAACTTAAAGGTGAATATTTCTTTATTTCCTTTCCAACACACCAAATCCAAGGGGTACATGTGTAATAGGTATATGCATCTAATTTGAGCTTACATTTAATGGCTAGGCTGACAGAAAGAATTTATTGATATAATATTAATACTTTAAAGATTCAAGAGGATTTTAAAATACGAGGATCAATTTAAAATCTCGAATACTTATGATGCAACTAACCCTATTAATAAACAAACAAAAGTTAGTATACAGAAAAAAGGTGAACCACCAATGATGGTTTGATTTCTAGCATAGCTAGCAATAGCTGAAATACCAAAACTGCAGTAATTAATCTAGATTTAAATGAATGTTTTTAATAAACAAGTGTCTACTAATAATTCAAAATGTAATGAAAAATGATCAGTTGACCTTTGTTACAACTAATCCCTATCATGTCATATGGTTTCAACTATAAATATCTTACTAATTACCTACTGGATGAATTTCATTTCCTTGTGTAAAAAAAATATATGAAATATTAATAAATTAATTTCCCTTCTTTTTTTTTCAGAGGAGAATAGCAAAAGAATTACATACTTTAGAGAAAAGGTGCTGTGATCATCATGAATCTGTTTTATGATCGACCGGAACATTGACGAGGCTCTCTGGATCGGATTTGATTGCTGGCGGGATATCTACGAGCATATGGGGAGGGGCGAAGTACATATGTAGTGACATCATACAAACAATGATTCCCAAGAAAAGCTGCGATGACGCCGAGAAAACAAAAATATATGATCCAAGGTTAGAGAAATGGTGAAAATGTGGCAAGCTTCTGTATGTTTCAAAAGCTATATAAAATGATTAAAACAGAAAGGGTTAACAGGTAGATTACCCAACAAGTTGATAAAATATTCTGGACTACATGTGTGTTTGTGTGGGTGTTAAACACTTTTTGTTAACAATGAAAGGAAACATCCAGGTTTGGAACGCGAATTACGAATTACGACACACTTACGTATTAAGGGTGGTTAAAATACCTGAGAGGTCCCTGTATTATAGGGATTGGATCAATTTAGTCCCAACACTATTAAAAAAACCAAATAAGTCCAAACTGTAGCAGAATTAACATTTTCTATATAAAAGGTGTCTTGAAAATTATTTTTTAATTGTAGTTCAATCCAAACAAAAGATTTTATTTACAAAACCATAAAAATATTGAAAATATTAACTCTATTCCAATTTGGCCTTATTTAATTTTTTTTAATAGTACAAGGACTAAATTGATCCATTTAATAGTATAGGGATTAATTTAATCAGATCCCTATAATAAAGGGACCTCTAAAGTACATTCACCTATTAATGGCTTATCTAGTTCAGACAACAGTTGATAAAAAGATTGTGGAATATGTCTGTGTATGTGTGCATGCGAGTTACTGAGAGAGAGAGAGAGAGAGAGATCTCCGATCCCTCTCTAATTCGATAATGAGCAAACTGATCCCTCTCAAAAAAAGCGGAGCAATTTAGTCCTTGTCAATTTAATCACAATTGTTTCAGTAACAAAGATTGCTTGATTTTGATGGATCTAAGTTGCAGACTTCCAAAATTATCAGGGACTAAAATTGCTCCACTTCTTTATAGGGACCAATTTACTTAATATCAAAATTGAAAGGGTCTGGAAAGGTCTTTTTACCTAACGTAACACACCTACATACAAAATTAAAGGCTGGATATCTTGCTCAGACCACAGCAATGAAGCCTACCTGAAGTGTTGGCTTGAAACTGAAGAGGAACACAGACAGAACCATTGTCAATAGCATGGCCATCGATGTGAAATATACCTAAAAAATAAGTAAAAAGCAAATAGTTGTTGTTAGAGAAATTGGGGAAAAAAAATAAAGAAAATATGAATTTACCATCCAAAATTGCAATGACTATACAGCATAACAAGGAGAAATCTCTGAGTTCAAATATAAAAACACAAAAAATATATGATGAAATGACAATCACCCTATGCATACATAACCACAAGCAGTATCAAGCCAAAAAGAAGGTACCTTGACTATATTGTCAGCATATTTCATTAACCATGAAACCAAAAGCCCCGTAGAACCTAGATTTAGCACGACCAACCAAGTTGTGATGCTGTATCCATTAAACAGCCGTTGCCACCAAGGTCCTTTCTCAAATCCACCTCTGAAATCATCCACTACAAGCCGTGCCATATTGAAGATTGAACCAAAACTGGAAGAGGAATGTCAAATCAGAATAAACCGACCAATGATCATATTAATCACTTTAAATGACTTGAACTTTGCAATGAACATTTTGTAATAGTAAAAAGGGAACCTACGTGTACAACTGTACGTTCTGCCAGTATAAGCTGTCGTTGTTCTTCTTCATCAGGAACTCCGTATAAACACCAGCCAATGCCGAAAGACAAGCAGACAAAATTCCTAACATGTATCCTTGAATTGGTGCTGAGAACAGGGAGTCACACGAAGCCTCTCCACATCCTTTGACCTTGATAAGACGGAAGGATATTTGAAAACTAAATACTCCACTAAATTGTTGACATAAAAGCGTTCGCACAAAAACAAAACAAGAAATTTTAAAATTTTCTAGGAGATAGACCGCTTCAAGAGCATATATTATCGGTCCTAATGAGATACAACAGTTTCCTACAAAGAGATATTTCATTTTTAACTAGTTTTCGCTTCTCGCCTTCCTATCCCAAAAATTCTCCAACAATATACAAAGCATTTTATTCACTTAACTCACTGCAAAGAAGAACATCATATTAACTAGTTCTTCCAACCTATTTCTCATTCGATTTCTCTATAGTTATTCCAAATCTAGCAAAACCATTGCTTGATTTCTCATTTCTCACATGGGATTCAAGTTTTAACAAATCAAAATACATTACAGGCTAATTTTCCAACACTTGAGAAATATCAATCCCGAATCAAAGCGTAACTAGTCTTCTAGTACAATTATCATTCATAACATCTTAACCAGCCACAAACTTGCATCGATAACCGCTGCAGCGCAAAACACAGTGCGAAAAACATAAACAGTTAGTTTTGAATCCTGAGTATACCTGACTTGTCGTTGTTCCAACAGCCAATAGAACAATCGCCATCCATTGTAGATTTGAAAGCTTCTTCTTAAGAAACAACCTAAAAAATCACGAAACAACAACATCAATGAGCAACCCCACTTTTGTACATTAAAAAAAAAAAAGTTCCAAAATACAGAAATTAATAGTAAGCACACACCTGAACAAAATCCCAGTAGTGACAATCTTCAAATTACCCATTATCTGATACGTCGATGTATCAACATACATAAGAGTAGCAAACTGTACATTATTATGGATCAAGTAAATAACTGAAGGAATAGGAAACAATCTAACACTCTTCCAATCCGTTGTCATTTTCGGCGGCGGCGATTTGTTTCGTTCTCTCCATAGAAAAACACTTGATACGATAAGCTTTAAAAAAAAACAAATCTATATTTAAAAAAAATAACAAGCCATCTTTAGATCTAAATTAAGAAAATTCAAGTGAAATTTTGAAGGAAAAAAAGTTACCTTAAAGACCTCAGCAAGGAAAGGGATGGTGGCGTAATCGTATTTATATTTTCCACTGGTTTGTGATAGAGTTGTTAAGATCCCCTGCAAAATGTAAAAGATGAATGTATAGATCTGATCGTAATTTTATAGAGTGGGATAAGCAAAATGAAAAAAAAGGGGGGGGGGAATTAGGGTTTGAGGATTACTAAAGAACCTGAGAACTGGTGAGGATGGTGAGAAGAGAAGCTACTAAGTACCACTTCATTATCTTTTTTTTCTAAAACCGTGAGGGGGAAGCAGTTGAACCAGTGTCAGTGAGTTGATGAGGGAGAAAGAATACAGAGAGACGGGATAGTTCGAGCTTCTCAGTGATCCAACTGATACAAGCTCAGAACGCCGTCGTTCCTCCTGTGGTTTTAATTTCTGTTAGCTGTTGAACTTGAAACTTGATTTGATTAATCAACGTCCGAACTCATGTTCAACTTGATTTAATCATAAAAAAAAAAAAAAAAATCTAATAATCGAATCATTTAACTAAAATCTAACATAATTTAAACTCAAAATGATAAATGGAATTAAATCTAAAATATCCAGTTCCTAAATTTAAAATCATGGAATGATCCAAAAATTTTAAAAACAGACCTGAAGTATTAATTTGGTGAAAGAATTTCTTTAGTCTTTGAGTAAAATAGTCTGTATTAAAAAAAATTAGACATCAATTATACATAATTTGAATTAATATAATCAAAATTTTGATGTTCAATATTTATATATTTTATTATTTTTATCTTTATTTTAAAAAATTTAAGAAATTTAATCTCAATATTTATACATTTACGTTATAATCTTGTTAATTAACATCAAATTGATAAATTGTTTAAACTTCAAAATAAAATTTGATTGTAACAGCCCAATTTCAATAGTGTCGGAATAGTGATTCGAGATTACTAAATCTGACGAAAAAGTTAGAAAACTTTGTTAATCGATAATTATAAGTTAAGTGTGATTTTAGAAATATTTTAAAATTAGTGAATTTTGTGAACTAAAAGAATTAATTAAAAAAAAAAAGAAAAGATTTAATAAAAAAGCGAGGTATTGAGACCTCGAATTCATCTGATGAGTCATAAATATTTCTAAAAATATTTATGGAGTGTCATTAAGTTATTATTAAAGTTTAGTTGAGAAATTTTAACGTTTGGATATGTAATTAAATAAAAAAGACTAAATTGAAAAATGTGTAAAAGTTTCATTATAGATTAAAGAAAGTATAAAGGACCAAAATGGCAATTAAGCCATTTTATTTAGTTGAGGCGGTTATTGTGAAGAAAATCTGAGATTTTTTTTATGTTTAATATTATATTATTATATTAATATATTATTATATTATATTATTATATTATTATATTATTATATATAAACAAACAAATGGAAAAAAAAAAAGGGAGAGAAAGGAGAGAATTGAAACAGAAAAGAAACAGAGAACAAGACGAAAGCAGGGGAAAGAAAGAAAGAAAGAAAGAAAAGGAGAAATTGATGATTTAAAGCTTGGATGTTTAATAGGTAAGCTAATTTAGTCCTTTTCTTTTAATTTTGATGCTTTATAAGTTTTAGAACAAAGTTTTGATGAATTTAAGTTGAAGTTTTTGAAGTTTTAAAGCTGTTGAATATAGCATATGATGAACAAAAAGATGAATTAGTGGTTTAATTGAAAGAATTTGAAGTTAGAATTGGGTAAAGGATTTAATTGTAAAATAAGCTATAACAAAACTGTTTTGGACAGCAGCAGTAGAGTAATTTTGAAAAATCACCAAAAATCGTAGAAGTGGAATTAGAAGTTGAATTAGATATGAAATTAAAGCTTATTGAGTCTATTTTCATATGAAAGAAACAGGGAAAGCAAAGGAATTCTGTAATTTGAGATATTTATATTTTTGTAAGACTGGTTCAGAGGGATTTCGGGATTCCCTTTTCTGACTTTGTAAAATCATAGAAAATTGGAGAAAAATAATTAGAGGCTTAAGTTTATATGTTTAGAATCCTGAATGAGTCTATTTTCAATATAAATAAACGAGAACATCATATGAATTCTGTATGAAGAGATAATTAATTTTTAGTGAAGAAGGGTCAGAACTGCCAGACAGCAGAACAGGGGTAACTTTGATGAATAAACTGTACTAATTGGCTAAACCAAAAATTCTGGAAATTTTATGGGAAGAAGATACTTGAGTCTAGATTCAGAAAAAATTTACGGTTCTTCATTTGGAGTTCTGTAGCTCTAGAAATAAATAATTTAGTGACTATAACTCAAATGGACAGTTTTGAATATACTTATGAGTAATTAATGAAATTACTGACAATGTTACTTATAGCATGTTATATACATTACGGATGTGGAATGGAGAGGAGGAGGAGGAAAATATGTATGAATATTTAGGTAGTATGGCTAATTTGAAATGTTTTAGGCTCAGGGACTAAATTGAATAAAAGTAAAACTTTGTGATTAATTTTGTAAAAATGTGGAAATAACCAATTTGCATGAAATGGATTATTTTATTATTTAAAATTGCAAAATTGAATGAAATTATTAATTTAGATTAAGATCGATCTGAAAAATCAACGAAAATAGAAAATTTCCAAAGTGCCCCTGAATTTTGATATTTTCGCAAAATTTAGCCAGGTAAGTTCGTGTAACTTAATTATGTAATATAAGGGAATATAAGTTGATTGTACGTGAAATATTGATATGATGAATTAACTGATTTATGTTTATGAAGAAGAGATAATTGAATGATATTTTTCATGATATGTAAATATGTGATTATCTTTAATATGTTAATACAAGATAATTAAGTATGTTGAGATGAGTAATAAATTTATGTAAGACATGACGAGAAAAATAAATATGTTTAAGGGACAATATGTTTGAATTTGATTGGTTTCAAATATAAATGCTAAATGAAATAAAATGTCTGATAAATAAATTTGTAATTCCTGTAATGCCTCGTACCCTATTCCAGGGTTGAATACGGGTAAGGGGTGTTACATTGATAAATTGTTTAAACTTCAAAATAAAATTTATTATATCAATCAAAATTATACAGATAAAAAATATTAACATTTAAAGACTAATTTACTCAATTTTAAAATTAAAAAATATTAACATTTTAAAATTAATTTATTCAATTTCGAATAAAAAAATAATTTCACCTATTAATCTAAAAATTTGCTTTCTGTGAGAGATTAAAATACCTCATTTGTCTTTTTCGTTTGACATCGATTCCACAGTGAAAATGAGAAAGATAATTTCTTTTAAAATTTATTCATTATATAAATGGAATGATAACAAATTTACATTTTAAAATTATGGAATAAGTGTTCGATCATATCTATGGTATGAGATTAAATTATTTTGGTTAAAATAATAATGTACTATTAATTTAATCGGTAATTACATAGATAATGGAATTGGAACTCGTGAAAACAAAACCATGGATGACAACATCCTTGAGTGTAATCATATCAAGCAGAGGCCAAACTTTGAAATTCAAGATTCTATACTCTAGTTCAGCTCAAGACATAATTGAGCTACTTAAACCCACTTATCTTCGAACTCAAGCTCATTTGTAATTAACCTTTTTATATAATAAGAAAAGATGTAATTTCGTAATATAAAAAAATATATTAAAGTAAAAATATCTCGATTAAACTCGCAAGACATTTGAATATTGCAGTGCTCGAATTCAGCCTAAGCTGTTCAAACTCGGCTTGGCTCGATAATTACAAACAAATGGTTATTCGCATTGTTCCTTCATCCTTATTGGCACAACACGTGAATGAGTACAGTGTTCACATAGGAAACATTTGAAGCCATTATAAGACATTATACAGGCAGGCAGTGTCGCGAGCCGGTCCGAGTCGGTGCAGCTCTATGTGTACAAGTTTCTAAAACTCATTTATGAGAAACCAAATAAGAGTACTAAGAAAACTGTCCCTAGTTCACCTTTCTATCTGTTCCATTGCCTACACAAAAAGAATAGCAACACACCTCATAAACATTTCAACCTGAATGGGGCACCATTTCAGTCTGATATTCTAATCTCAACCCCTAAAATGTCCTTCACCACTTCATATGTCACAAACGCGAGTGCTATCGATGGTACAACCTGGAAAACGAGAAAAGGAATAAACGATCAAATATTGACCATTGAAGGACAAGATTTACTCGATTATAAGACATATAAAACATCCCATTCTGGTCATTTGCATCGGTTAGTGAATGTGTGCTCAATATTTATTAGTCTTACTTTTTAACCAGATGCTAATCTTTGCCTAATCCATGCATAAACTCATCAAAGATCAAAATCAAATAATGCGGAGGTCTCGATGATATTTTAGTATGAATTGAAAATGTTATTCGAGTATTTATAAACAAATGAACATTTATGAATCAGAAGAGACTGACCTTAACAGAATTGGGGACCAGACCCTTGTATAATGCTCCAAAGCCCTCATGCCTAACAGTTTTCCTGAATGCATCGATCATGCCGGTATACTCAAGAGAGGCCTTGTTCCTCCCATCACCAGTGACGACAGAGGCTGCCTCTTTCCATCCTACCATTTGCATTCTTCTGCGAATCACGTCAAGAGGGTAAGCTACGGTTTGGCCAACAGTTCCAGCAGCAGCCCCGCAAGCAAGCCTGGTCGTCACGCTCAACTCGGAGTCCTCAACCAATCCGAATGCTTTACTTTTGATTAACCAATCTTTTAGAGATTCGTACACGGCAAAGTTCAGGCCCACATATGGTATCTGAAAACACAAGATGAATTCAAATGAACATGCAACAAATAACTCAGTGATCCACTTTTACCGCCCAAAATGGGAATACATGCATTATGCATAATTCGTAGGAACACGATGGAGCTGACAAAAGACCAAGAAAGTAAAAGTCATAACAGATAAAAGCAACTGCAGAAAGCTCCACAACAATATTCCGCAGAAAGTAATAAGTGGGAGAAGCTGATTTTTTTTGTGTGGATCTGGTAGTTATGTGACCCTTAGAAAGAAGGATGCTTCACCCCTCCCCATTTCTTTCTCTTTGAAAGCCCTTATGTGCTGCCAAGAAGGCACGCTGTCATCACATCCATAACACTCAAAAATCAATAAACAATAGACATTCAACTGAAGACCCCTCTTAAACAAATAGATATAGATGTCATGGCTGCCAAAAACTTGTCCTGTAAACAACTCGGTCCTAGCTCCCTTAAACTATCATGTAACTGCTTGCATTCCTTGGGAAGAAAAAGGCAGTATTCTATGAAAAAAACTTCCTTAAACAAATAAATATTTTGGATCCAGGATTTGAACAGTAAACATTTCAGTTTTTAAAGCTGCAAACGAGATAACATCTGATTATTTTGACTGGAGAATAAGAGAGGCACAGGAAGCTTTGCATGAACTCTGAATAGAAGAACTAAATGACTCACAACTCCGATGACTGAAGGAAGCCAACCCTTGTACAATGCTCGTGGGCCCTCTTCACGCAACACAGTTGACAGAGCATGGAACATTCCCCTATACTGATAAGGAGAGCTGTCTGTCTGCAATAGGCACAATTAAATGATTAAAAGCCCATTCAGTCAAACTACAAGGAACAATCCCTGATATCAATGAAAGAAGATACAGAAGCTTAAAATGAATCAATATTTGTATTGAAGAATTAAACTTTTTTTCCAAATTTTCTTCTTACACAAATAAATCAAGGAACTAAAAAAGTTATACTAAAGTTTATTGTTTATTACTAAGTATTCCCTTCTGCAGCTTCATCTTTTGATAATATTTGAGATAGACAAAACCAGCGATTGAACATTAACATCATGCATCTGCCAAGTAAATGATATTTAAGACAATACCTGTACAGTAAGCCTGCCTCGTACCATGTCCATTGGATAAGTTGCAGACATGGCAATTATTCCAGCACATGCTCCAGCTCCAAGGCGTAAAAGAGGAGTGAGCTGAGCATCATCTGCAGAATTAACAGAACAAAGGGAAAAAGCCTTACATGAGCTTTCAATACTTTATGGACATATTAATATAAATTTCATGCCAAACATGACGACATCATTGCAGAGCATTCCCATGAATGGGGTCCTTCCTAATAGTAATGAACATATTGATCATAACTTATCAATGTAATAACAAGCTCCACAAGATATCTAAAACCCAGAGCTGCTTTTATATTACTGTTATGAAACCAAATGATATTGATGTGTATCAAATAATGCAAGTTGCAAAGATGCGATGATTGCTCAGCAAAAAGATAATGACAACATAAGCCGTACCATCACCAGTTTGCTGGCGATACAAATATAGGATTCCCCTGTCAAAAACAATTACAAGGAACAATCAGCCAAAACAAAACACATTTCCTTCTGTTCAAAAATTGAACGTGCGTGGCAGGAGCAGTGCAAAAAAGACCTTAAGCCTGATAGAATGTGATTGCATAACCAAATTCATTTATGCGTCACACTAGTATGAAATGCTTTGGATCGATCATCGATATTGTGGTCTGTGGAAACTAACAACTAAATAAACATTTATATATCTATTTCTATATACTTATATAATTAGCCTGAGTTGGTATCCCAAGTTAACTCTCAGTCAAGGTTAAAAATCTATTATTAATAAAATAATGAATATAAATACAATGGTTTTTCGGCTTTTACTGTTTTTTACTATTTTTATATGAAATGCTTAAAGAAACCAACTAAAAATTGAACCAAGCCTAAAGAAGACATATTTATAATTACTTTACCACCTCAATTGTTGAATAAACTTTTTATAAATATAATTTTAATACTAATTTTTTCTTTCACCCACATCGAATCGTGCCTCTAACATAGTCTTAAAGACAATAACCAATTTCAATATGATAAATTTTACTTAAAAAATAACAACACAAAGATGAATTGAACAGTGTCAGAGTCCTACTTTGACGCTTGCTCATAGCTGAAGAACTTGACGGCAGAATTTGGAACAATGCGAGCGCAATTAGTACCGTTGCCTTTGAGTAATCCGCGAAAACCTTCTGTTCTCCAAATGTACTTCAAGCCTTGAATTGTTCCATTGTATTTTATACTATGTGGATTCTGAACCTGAAATTTTTATTTCAAAAGAGGTAAATTAATTAACAAATTTAAATTGTCTATTTTTCTTAATCTAAATAAAATGCACATTAAAAAAATTTAACGAACCTGAAGTAAGATTTTTAAACGTTCCAAAGGAGCAACGGCAGTTCGTGACCTGCATACATTAAGCAAAAGATCCATTTTCAAATTTATTTCCTCTAAAACTTGAGAAATTCAATATCGTCGGAGACGATCTCCGCCAGCAAGAGAGAAAGAGAGAGATCTCACACTCCACCAGCAACGCCGCCGGCAACGAGAGACTTGCAGATACTAAGAACAGCATAACTGGGAGCTTTAACGCCTTCTCTAGCGAGCTTCGCTTCTTCAGCTAGATTCACGATCGTCGAAACAGCTGATTCACTAGTCTTCACATCCTCCGAAGCCATCGAAAACCAAAACACGGCCAATATATTCAAATCCCCTCTCTCGCCGTAGAAACCGTAAGAAGTACTTTTCCGGTGACTCCGGCGGAGTCTCGGACAGTCGTCGATGATTATCCGGCGACTTATAGGGTCCGATCTCCGAGGCGATATATATTATAGTCAAAAGAGGCTCCGCATTTCTCTCATGCGGCACTTCTTTTCTAGTTTATTGCGTTGGAAAATGTTAAGAGAGGTTTGTTGAAAGAGGTGTGGTGGTGACGGCTGGCTTTTGGGAGCATGAGAGAGTGACACGTCAACTATTTTGAGAGCGTGTCCGTTGTTGCTTCGAGAGCGCGTGGATCTTGTAAAGTTTTTCCTGTACGAGGAAAAGGAGGAACCTTTTTGGTGGTCTCTCAGATGCTGTTTTCTCACATTGTTCTTATATTCAATTGTTGCACTAATTAAATTATTAGTAACATTAATATTTGATTTTTTAACCTAAAAAAATTAAATTAATAAAAAATTTATTTAACTCACCCAATTATTAGGGTAAAATACTCAAATATACCAAAAAAATTAAAAATTTACGGAATTGGGCTGGTTTCTAGAAAATTTACGGAAAAGGGTCATTTCCCAACAAAACGCGTTCACGTCGCGACTTTGAGGAAATGGTAAAAGCAGCTACCGGGGACGCGCTTTGTGCCACATCAGCAAAAGCGCCACGTGGACTCGCTTTGTCGACGTGGAACAAAAGCGGCCCCAAGGCGCGCTCGCTCTCGCAATCAAAAAAAAAAGGTCAAATTTTTTTGACCGTTGGGGGCCCAACAGTAAAAAAAAAAACCTATAAAAATCCCCCAACCCTTTTATTTTTTTCACACTTTAATACCTTTTTATTTTTTTCACACTTTAATCCTTACTCATTCTTCTCTCAAATTTCTCTCAAATTTCTCTTTAAGTCCTTCAAACTTCCTCTAAAATTTCGAAATAATCCTTTAATATTTACAAAAAAGCCCTTTTTTAATTTTTTTAATATATATTTTTTTGAAACTTTTAAAATTTTCGATCGTATTACAAATGGCCGGGGAATTACTTCTTCTAGACAACAACCACATCTCCGTCGATCAAATGCAAATGGTAAGTTTTAATTTTAATTTTTTAATATTATTTAATATTTTTTAGATTTATGCAATTTTAATTAATTTTTATTTTATAATTTTTTAAACAATCTGTAGATCGGGTGCTGCAATGTTATATTCACAATATGCATGGTCCCCCATCGCCGTTGATCGAGAATTACCTGCGGGTAGCGAGTTTTTAGCACGTGGCCACGATAGGCCAGAGGTTTAAGTTGGAGCCTCTTTGATCAGTGCATTGATAGATAGGTAGAGACCCGAGACGCACAATTTCTATCTTCCATGCGGAGAGTGTACCATCACTCTGGAAGATGTGCAGTTGCATTTGGGATTGCCGGTGGACGGATCGGTAGTCACCGGGTCCGCAACTTCTGGTGATTGGATGGTCGTATGCTACGAGCTTCTGGATGCCATTCCGAATAACATTCAAGGAGGTCGGATCGAGATGGCCTGGTTACGAGACACATTCCCGGAGCCGGATGAGGGTTCGACCAAAATTGAAAGAATACGGTATGCTCGGGCATACATTCTTCAGATAATTGGAGGCTATCTGATACCGGACCTTTCTAGAAACCTCGTACACTTGAGATGACTGCTGAAACTTGTTGATTTCAAAGCAGCTGGTGAATTGAGTTGGAGGTCTACCGTGCTATCGAGGTTGTATCGAGGATGTGCGAGGCGACGCGGCCGAGTAAAGTAAAAATCGAAGGTTGCCTATCACTACTGCAGTCATGGGCACGGTTTCGATTTCTATTTTTACGTCCTCGACTCGACCACTCATATTCATTCCCACTGATAACGAGGTAAATTTAATGTTATATTTTACAATTATTACATAGATTTATAGTATAAATTGTATGCTAAATATTTATTTAATTAGGTGGAATCATTCGGCGAGTTATGCTGGAATACCTACCTCGTTTGAAGATATATGGCTTCTATTAGACCAACAGTCGGAATCACAAGTAAGTTTTGAATTTCGTATTTATAATTTAGTATTTCGTATTTAGTGTTTAGTATTATGTATATAACTAATATTTTGATAATGTTAATATAGTTTCAATGTACACCGTACGAGGATCCGGCAATTCAGGTAGTAATTCCGGAGGAGTTCTTCCAAAATCCAAACAGTTGGCACGTGAAAGTCCTATTGATCAACTATGCGACCGTGGAGATGCACCAGTCAGATCGGGTTCTGCAACAATTTGGATTCCAGCAACCGATTCCCGTGCCACTTGAGGTGCTCGATAATGAGCACAAAGTGGACTTACGGCAGTTGCACATGGATTGGCCAAGATTTTGATCAGCACATATCGAGATGTGGGAGAATCGTTATGACCATTTACCTAACCGAGAACCAATCGTCGTTCCTGAGTTAGCGTGCGTGCCGGAATACATACCATGGTTTAGGATCCATGGTGTCGATCTCGTTGTCGGAAGAAGAGAAGCGACGGCAACTTCGCCAACAAGGGAACGTCGGGGCCCTTTGAATCCAATGAGAAGGGTGATGAGGCGGGGCCATCAACAAATACGACACGATCATCGGGCCCATCGATTCACCGATGACACCGACACATCACGCCTTTACCCTTTATGCCGATCGCGCACCCAGCCCCTTATATGTATCCTAACCCATATATGTTTCCTTTTCCCGCCCCACCCCAAAGTTGGAATGCATGGTCGTCCGAGTCCGTTTCGACTACTCCGACCGGCGATCGATCTTGAGGCCGTCGTCGCGTGAGGATCACGGGAGGCGCCGTCGGGAGCACTTCTTTTTACCAGTCTCCTTCACCATACAGGATTTAGACACCCCCGCCGTGGTTTATGCAAACACCTCCGGGATCGTTATTTAATCAATGTGGGTCATACTCGCAACACCTACAACTGGACTCCATCTTTGGAGGAACCGAAATCCGCCCGAGGTTCCACGACCTCATTGGAAGCTAGAAGAATGAGGAATCCAATAGCAGAATCACGACCACCCCGTGTGGCACTCGATTTCGCGCGGCATCAACATTGATTCGGATGGGATTTTTTATTTTTTAAATTCTAATAATTTTTTTATTTTTTAATAAAAAGTTGTTTTTTATTTGTGTTTGTAATTTAATTTTAATATCTTCACTAAAATAGAAGTTGTTTATTTTTTTGTATGTAATTTAATTTGAATTTTTAATAAAATAAAAAGTTATTTTTATTTTTGTAATTTAGTTTTAATATATTTAATAAAATAATAGTTGTTTAATTTTTTTATTGTAATTTAATTTTAATATCTTTAATAAAATAGAAATTGTTTAATTTTTTTATTGTAATTTAATTTTAATATATGTAATAAAATAAGAAGTTGTTTTTTATTTTTTATTTCATTGTAATTTAGTTTTAATATATTTAATAAAATAGGAAGTTTTTTTATTTTTTATTTTATTGTAATTTAGTTTTAATATATTTAATAAATAAGAAGTTTTTTTTTTGTAATTTAGTTTTAATATATTTAATAAATAATAAGTTTTTTTTTGTATTTTAGTTTTCATATATTTAATAAATAAGAATTTCTTTTAGTTTTTATTTTTTGTAATTTAGTTCTAATATATTTAATAAATAAGAAGTTTTTATTTTTTATTTTTTGTATTTTAGTTTTCATATATTTAATAAATAAGAATTTTTTATTTTTTATTTTTTGTAATTTAGTTTTAATATATTTAATAAAATAATAGTTGCTTATATCTTTTATAAAATAGAATTTGTTTATTTTTTTTGAAATTTAATTTTAAAAATAAGAGAAAACGCGCTGGGGGGCGCGCTTTGCGCCACATCAGCAAAGCGCGCCCATGTAAGCGCTTTTGCTGATTTGGCGCAAAGCGCGTTACCAGGGGCGCGCTTTCCTGCCATTTCCCCTCAAAACGCGCTGACGTGGACGCGTTTTGAGGGGAAATGACCCTTTTCCGTAAATTTTTTAGAAACCGGCCCAATTCCGTAATTTTTTAATTTTTTTGGTATATTTGGATATTTTACCCAAATTATTAAGATTTTTCTTAAAAGTCTTTCTAATAAATTCCAAAAAAAATAAATTAAAATTTGATGGAATCTAAATACAAGGACACAATAAGTAATGGTAGAACATAATAATAATAAAAAATTGCAAAATTTTTATAAGGTCTTCTAAAACTTTGTAAAATTTTAATTAAGTTGTTTTAAAACTTTTAAGAATTTTAGTTAAATCCTCTAAAAACTTTTAAGAGTTTTAACTAAACTATTCAAACTTTTTAATAAATTTAACTGAGCCTTGTAATTTTTTTTTTTATAAATCTAATCAAATTGTATACTAATGAAATAATGACATAATCGGTAATAACTAAGGCTTTAGACATTGAAGATACTAATTGTCATGGAGTTAGAACTTTAATTTTACAATTCATGCTGTTTTAAGCAATTCCTTCACTTCAAATGTATCCGAGTTAGCCTAACTCTCACAAAATGAAATCCTCACTAGAAATTCTCATAAGGTACCGAAGCAAAGCGAAAACAACTCAAAAGAGAAAAGAGTTTGAAAAAACAAAAAGGCAAAAGAACAAAGAATTACCATCTCCATAAATAGGACAAAGAACTCATAAATAGAAGGATAATGCATTTCAGCGCATTTAAACTCATATATTCCTATATTGATAATGATACCCATACCAATCGAGTTAAAACTCAATCGAGACAAATTAATCCTTTAAAACAATTGAAATGGTAATCAATCTAAAATTTTGAAATAAATTCCAGAAATAAATAAATAAATAACCACTAGCAAGAGAGACAATGATTTGGTAGCAGTTTCTTCATTTCCTACAGTTACCGGATTTATTTGTTTGTCAGAAAGCGGTAACCTAGAGCTTCATATGATGACAACATGGCATTCCTCAATTTACACGTCATGTGCCACGTCATCTTTTGTGGTTAATTGCGCCCTCACTGGAGAACATAATATATTATAAATACCTTTATATTAAGAATTAGATTACATTCCATCCCATTTTAATAAAAAACTAGATAAACTAATCATTGCATTTCATCCTCTAATATTAAAAAATAGTGTTACTGATAGAATAATTAAACATTTATATGTGTTATGCCATGTGTACCTCATTATAATATACATAAACCAGTTTTTAACAGTAGAAATGATAGAATTTTTAACAGAAAAACCAGCTTACTCTTTGATTTAACATATAAGAACTAATTTCCTCGTTTTTAAGTAGAGGGGGAAAATGCAAACTAACCTCTAAAATAAGAGCATCCATGATACTTTTATCAAAATTACGATAAAGAGTATATATTTGATACTTATAAAATATTACGGTTAATTAGACCAAATATTTAAACTATCGTTTAAAGTTTAAATTTTAAATTGGTACATAAAGTTCAAATGATATTAATTGAGTAGTATTTTTGTTGGCTTAACCATTATTTCGAAAGTTAAATGCCAACTTTGATCTAGTGTGGAAATATTCAAAAATATGTTGAATAAACTGTAAAAATGTGTATACCTACTGTAGAGCCCAATTTTTGGCCAGGGCCCAAAATAAACAAAAAATAAACAAAACATAAAGTTTAAATTAAAAAAAAAAACTGTCCATTTACAACAATCAAAGCCCAATAGCCCCAGGCCCAAAAATTTAACACTAACCCAAGCCCACAACCTAAACATTTTGGAAACCCTAGCAGCCAAACTATCAACGCCTCCAGCAGCCTCCCCAACGCTGCACGTCTCGCTCCTCTGCATCTTGCGCTCCTCCACCATCCACCATGCCCATGTAGTGTGCCCCTCTCCATCACGTAACTACAAACAAAGGAAGACCGTTTGTAAAAGGCTATAAAAGCCGCATATAACAATGTAAAAAGAACGAACTTTTCTATACAAATATACACACAACCAACACAAAAATCAGAAGATAGAGGGGGTCTCCTTTTGTTTTTCAACAGAATATATCAATACAAACAGTAGCAAATGTTTATACCTTCTTTTCTTTTTTTATTAGTTCTATTCGAAACTCACTGTTTACATAAAAAAATTCTATTTTTATTTTTTAAACTATATATAAATAATATTTTTAAAAAATTACCTCTTTCGAACTCCAGCCGCCGTGAAGAAAATAATATTTTTTGTTTATTAATATTTTATTATTATTGTTGTTGTATTTTTTACTATTATTATTTTATTATTTTAAATTATTATATAGTATTTATTTAGTTATTAATTTACCATTAGCTTTTATTTTTGTTATTATTCTCTTTGATTTATTTATATTGATTTACCATTAGTTTTTATTTTTGTTGTTATTTTCTTTTATTTATTTGTTCTTTTTCTTAGTATTGCATATAGATGGTTGGTTTTAAATTTTATTTTATTGTATTTTGCTTTTGCCTCCATTTTTATTATTTACATTGTTACCCTTATCTTATTCTATTATGCATGTGTACTATAACCCATCTTCTATTTTATTACAATCATATCACATATTATTCGATGCATTAAAATTTTTATTTTGAAATAAGCAAATATTCCGCGTTCTAAGGTTCGAAAGAAATCGTACCCTAACTTACTGGGTTTCGATTTTTCTCATCGAATCTAAAAAACCTATTATTTTCCTTTTAAAATCAAAGCACATGGGTTAAATAAAAACTTATTTTCGGGAATTCAAAATGTTGTGTCCTAACTCACTGGATGTGACGTTTTGTTATCTCGAGATAAAGATTTCCAAAAACAAAGGCAATATTCCGTATTCGAGAATTTTGAGAAATAGTGCCTTAACTTACTGGGTTTCGATTTCTCATTTAACTCAAATAACCGAATATCATCCTTAAATTTAAATATACGAGTTTTAAATGTCAAAAGACAAGCTTAATTTCGAGGATTTGAAATGTCGTATCCTAACTCACTGGATATGATATTTTATTCTTTCGAAAGAAGCAGGTCTCGATATCTGGTTTAATTCATTCAAGTTTTCTTTTAAATAAAGAAGATCGTATTTTAAATCTTTTTAAATTTTCGACATAAAGACATCAAATAATCAACTAGGTACCAATTTTGGGTGTCACGAGGGTGCTAATCCTTCCTCGTGCGTAATCGACTCCCGAACCCGCTTTTCTAAATTTCCTAGACCAAAACCGTCGTTTTAATAAATCAAAATATTTTTACGATAAATCTCAAGGTGACCCGATCACACCTCAAAAAGAATTGGTGGCGATTTCATTTTCATTTCCAAAGTCGACTCCGTTTTCTAAAAAAAAAATGGTTTCGACACCTACCATAGAGGTAGGTTGGATTTTACATGTTAAAAAATATATATTATCGACAAAATTTCAGAGAAATGTTTTTTTTTTTTTTTTAACATGTCAAATTTGGCAGTCTAATGACCTAATTGAAGGCTATAATCATTTAAATTGAAACTTTTGAAGTTTGAGTACACAAACAGGCTTGCCAAACCCTTAAAGTGAATATTTTAATTTTTAGTCCCTTTATAATTTATAAAATTTCAAATTAGTATATAGTAAAATTGTACTTTAACCCTCCAAAAATTATAAAAATTTAATTTAATCATTTAAAAATTATAAAGGTGTAGACTATTAAAATGTATTGAAAATGTGTTTTATAGTTTATTTCTAGTAAAATGTGTTTTATAATCAATGTTACATAAAATATTATAAATGTTATAATGATTTGCATAAATTCTGTAATGTTTTGTACAATTAGTGTCAAGTAATATTATAAAATTTCAATTATTTTCTATAATCATGTAACGCTTTTCAATAAATATATAAACTATTAAAATTGTGAAATTACATTTTACTTCTCGTAAAAATATACAACTTTGTTTTGTCCCTCCACTAGAAAATTTTTCTGACTTCATCCTTGTGTGCCACACCATCACTTGAAAAATAAGTTTTAATTTATTTTTATAATTTCTTCATAATCTGTAATTAAAAATAATGTATTTTTCTAGATTTTATATAAATGTTTTCAAAATTTTCAAGTGATAAATTAGCATAAACTCAAAATGTAACGCCATCACATCTTAACAGAATCAAAGTTCAATGATCAAATTGTGAAAAATTGCTATATTCCAAAATTAACATGGACCAAAAAGATTCAAAGAACAAATTATAAAAAAATATCAAATTTAGGGACTGAATGTTAATTTATCCTATCATTTTTATGATGTCATATTAGCCCATAACCACAAAATTTGAAGCTTGGTTCAAAAATCCAGCCCTTTGGGCTGTCGTATCCGTTATTGGGCCACTTCTCCCTTGTCAATAACTTTAAATTTTCAAACACCCATTAATTTCTCATTTCTCAATTTAACCACGATACTGGTACCGATACCGATATCAATACCGGATGGTACGTATCATTTCAGTCTTCAATCTATATCAAGTAATATAATTTTTATTCGATCAAAATTTCAGTGTGTACTAGTCATTTTAGTGTGTTTTGGCTCATTTCAACTAGTATTAATTTGTATCGGCTTGTACCATCCCGTATCTATTGGTACAAAGATTTGATATTTTAAATTTTTTTTTATATCTTAAACATTTTAAAAGTTACATTTGAATTTAAGATATACTTACTAAATTAAGTTATTGAATTTAATTAATAAATTTAAAATTTATATTCGTATATAAATATATTTATACGAATGCAACTAAGACATATTTGCATGTGTACAATATATAACTTACTAAAAATTGAGAATAAAAACATTAATAAACTCAAAACAGTACATTGAAACACCTCAGTAATACCAATATCAAGACAAAAGCGGTACGTTCCCTGATATAATACCGATTACCTAGTTTAAACTACCCATTAATTTCTCATATCTCAAGTTAACTAAATTGGAATATAATTCGTATTTAAACACACTTGAATCAATTATTTTTCGGTTAATGTAAATATAATTTTAAATTTTTAGGCGAAATTGAACATATGTAATTATCCCGATTTTGTTTATTATTTTTTTTATGCATCGCACCAATCAGCTTTTATAAAATTGTCACTTCATCAACAATTCAATCTATTTGTTTACGAAATAAAATAAACGTCAAACTTATATATGATTTTTTATTCAATGTGCAGTATTATACTTGAATTTTATTTTTGTGTAATTTTATATATGAAAATTTGGTTTATTTTAATTTTCACAAATCATCGATAAAATTACCGAATTAATACCATTTTACGTTGATATATTGCATACAGGAATAATTATATTAATCAAATATGAAAACAAATGCATATATTCATTTATTTAAATATGTACGTTTGAATTAAGATCAAAGTTTCATATATATGAATAAATTACAATTCAAATTTCATATATACAATTACACCAAACCAAATTTTATATATCAAATTAGACGTTTATGAATAAATTTAATATTTATCTCATACTTTTATTTATCAAATACATAATGATGAATTTATTCTCATAAATTCAATTTATTATTATTATTTTCGCTTTATTTATTTTTAAATTATTTTCACTATCAACTTTGTCAGATTATTTTAAATGAAAAAATTGATCCAACTATTAAAGTTTTAATGACACATATGTAGTAATGCGCCAGTTAATCCTTATGTACTTCGAAATTTTTTTTAAATATATAAAAATATTAAAAATTCAGAAAATATAAAAAACTTATAAAATTATTTACAACAACGATGAAGTACATACAAATTGTCACATAGGCAATTAAAATTTTAACAGTTCAATTAATATTTACATAAAAAAAATTTTTTGATAAAGCTTAGGGTTAAAAGTGATTAAAAAAAGAGAGAATTGGGATTAAAGTAATAAAAAGGTAAAGATTAGGGACTAAATTTGGCATATACATTTAATGTCTATAACGCAGCCCTCTTTGACCAATAAATATTTTATTATTTCATTCAAACAAGTTACAGTAATTTAGAATAATCTCAATTGATGATGGAATCATTACAATCTAATCCAACCAATCAATAAACCTTTAACTTTAAGTCATAGTAAGAATTTGGTACGGATTAGTCCACTAATTAATTATTTTAGAGATAAATCAACATTTAGTCTTCAATTTTAATATTTTATTTAATTTGGTCCTAGATTTTTATTGGCTTTTCATTACTTTTAAGGGTAACCTACAAAAATAGTCACTTTTGTTTGCCTCATATTACACTTTAGTTACTTATATTTGAAATGTTATGTTTTAGTCACTTACGGTATCATTTTGTTACGAAGTGGCCACTCTACCGTTAAACTCTGTTACCTCCCTAATGACAGTCCTACGTGGCAGCCAAATGGGTTTTAAATGCTAACTTGGATGTTCTATGTGACATCCAAATTAAATTTATTTAATTAAAAACCTATTTTCATCCCAGCAGTTGGACATTCAAGTTGGCATTTAAAACCCATTTGGACTGCCGCATAAGACCGCCGCTAGGGAGGTAACGAAGCTTAACGGTAAAGTGACCACTTCGTAATAAAACGATAACGTAAGTGACTAAAACTTAACATTTCAAACATAAGTGACTAAAATATAATTTGAGACAAACAAAAGTAACTATTTTTGTAGTTTACTCTACTTTTAAAACTTGTCAGCTTTTCTAAATTTGACCTTTAAAATGTTGATGTGAAACTATGAGATTATGTCATGTTATCACCTAACCTTAAAATAATTTTTAATATTCTTTTTTTATTTATAGGTGGCTAAAATATGCTATTGTACTCTTCGAATATTTGAAATTTGATCCTTCTACTTTTATTTTTAAAAATGTAATCCATTTACTTCTTGAATTTAAAAATTCAAGTTGAATTGTGGATAATGTTAAAATTATTCTATTAAATTCGTTGCCTTGTAATTTTAAATCCAAAAGGTAACGGAGCTAAAAATTCCTGAAAATAAAAGAAATGTCACTAAATTCAATATGTATAAAGAGTACAAAGATTTAAAATATATTTTAACCATTTTAGTTTTTATATAACTTTCTGAAAATCGCTCGACATCAATACACTTTAACAGAATCTAGATATAGAGATCGAATTAAAAAAAGTTTTTTAAACTCCAAGACTAAGGTGGACCAAACTAAAAGAAGTTATTAAATTCAAGGACTAAATATTGTTTTATTCCATTATTTTTTTATTGCATCAAGAAAGATATACACGGATTTCCTTAATAAGACAAGGGATTATACATTGGATGCTTCTTGAATATTGAAATCATTATTTTTATTACTTACTGTTTACTGTTGATACCGGTAAAAGTGTCTAATCATGCTTTATTATTTGATTGATTTGATTGGATCATCAATTCTCTCAAGTGCTGACAATGCCTTTATTTTCCTTATTAATTTATCATTCCATTATGATTTCTAACCTTTCTATATTTTCTTGGAACTATCAATGGTGTGCAAGTAGTAAATTCCTCCATGCTTTTCGTGAGTACAATCTCGAATATAAACCAGACATTGTGTGTCTTCTGGAACCGAGAGTTAGTGGTCATAAAGCTTACGCTATTATCGACAAATTGGGATTTGATCACTCTCACCGCATTGAATCCATTGGTTTTTCAGGAGGCATTTGGGTGGGTTGGAAGGACTATCTTTCCATCAGTATTATCCACAACCATCCTCAGTTTATGCTTCTCAATATTAAAGATGCTTCTATGAATAATGGTCTTTTTATGTTTGTCGTTTATGGTAGCCCCTACAGAATTAAAAGGAAAGCCCTATTGGGTGACCTAATGAATGTCTTACCTCAATATCACCTGCCATGGATGATTCTGGGTGACTTCAACGCCATTCTATCCCCCATGGACAAAAAAAGTGATCGGTCGTCAGGTAAGAGATGTAAATTATTTGGTAACTTTGTTGATACATGTAATCTACAGGATCTTGGCTACATCGAACCTCTCTACACATGGCAAAGAGGGCGCACATCCGAGAGGTTGGATAGAGCTTTGGCAAATGATGCTTGGATTTCTACATTCCCACATGCCTTGGTTTATCATCTCCCCCGCATTAAATCGGACCACAGGCCCATATTTCTTAAAACCAGGCCTACGTTTAACGCCCCGAGAGGGAGACCTTTTTGTTTTATTGCAGGTTGGACAGAGCACGCAAATTTTAAGGAATTGGTCTCAAGAAAATGGAAATACTCAGGCAGTATGGTCGAAACGCTATCCGAATTTACCTCGTATGCAAAGGATTGGAACAGACACACTTACGGGTACATAGACACTCGTAAAAGGAAACTCTTGAGATCTCTTGGGAAAATATAGGAAGCTATGGATCAGTCAACCTCTAGAAGACTAGTCAATTTGGAAATGGAGGTTCGTGACGAGTTGGAAAACGTGCTCAACCATGAGGAACTTTTATGGAGACAAAAGTCTAGATGCGACTGGCTTCAGTTTGGGGACAGGAATACCAAGTTATTTCACAGCCGAGTGATGCAGCAGAGGAAGCTTAACCGCATCTTGTCCTTACGTCTCAACAATGGGGAGTGGTGTTCAGACCAGGACACTCTCAGTGATGAAGCTGTCAAGTATTTTGAAAATTTATATGGGGAAACCACAAGCACCCCATCTAATGTCCCTTCTGAGATTTTTCCCCGCCTCAAGCAACAAGATATTGACTTTCTCAACAAGGCGGTCATGAATGAAGAAATTAAGAAAGCCCTTTTCGAGATGGCGCCACTGAAAGCTCTAGGAAGTGATGGATACCATGCACACTTTTTCCAAAGTCAGTGGGATACAGTTGGAGGGGCAGTTTGTGATTGGGTACAGGGAATTTTCGCTGTTAACAGTATTGAGAAGGATTTTAATAACACGCTCATTGTTCTTATTCTGAAGACAGAACGCCCGGAAGACTTCAGTCAATTTCGACCAATAGCCAGTGCTCGGTTTTGTATAAGATGGTGATGAAGGTGACCGCTAACAGGTTCAAACTTATATTTCCTAATTACATTTCCCCACAGCAAACAGGGTTTATTGCGGGAAGAAACATATCAGATAATGTCATCATTACGTAGGAAATTATCCACTCTATGCGTAGTAAGAGAGGTGACAAAAAATGGATGGCCATTAAGTTAGACTTGGAGAAAGCATATGACAGAATTAGCTGGAAGTTCATAGAGGTATCAATGGAAGCTGCTGGAGTCCCTGAGAAAATCAGAAAAGTGATCATGGGTGCAATTTCCTCCTCCACTATGCAAATTCTTTGGAATGGTGTCCCATCTCGAGTCTTCAAACCTGTAAGAGGGGTTAGACAAGGTTGCCCATTATCTCCTTATCTCTTTGTTCTTTGCATGGAATGGTTAGCCTACCTCATCAAATCAGAGATGACCTCTGGCAAATGGCAGCCTATTAAGCTTTCTAGATCGGGACCGGCCCTATCTCATCTTTTTTTTTTGCAGACGACTTAGTTATTTTTTGCAAGGCAGAAATAGACCAAGCAATTTTGCTTAAGGCGATTCTGAAACGGTTTTGTGACCTTTCGGGACATAAAATAAGTACCAGAAAGAGCAACATGTTTTTCTCAAAAGGAGTAGATATCAACCTTAGCGACCAGATTAGCCAATTTTTTGGCTTTCGGAAGGTGTTTAATCTAGGAAGCTAATTGGGGGTACCTCTTCTTCATGATTGTGTCACTAAGATCACTCTGAATTTTGTGATAGGAAAAGTGAGAAGCAAACTACAAAATTGAGATGCAAGGAAACTCTCCCTAGCAGGACGTATTACTCTGGCCCAATCTGTTCTCCTGACTATTCCCAGCTATTTTATGCAGTCCTTAGCTATTCCGAAAAGGATATGTGATGAGATAGAGAAGATAGCCAGACAATTCATTTGGGGAGGATCAGCTGGTAACACCAAAATCGCCTTGGTGGGATGGGAGTCCATTTGCCAGCCCAGGAACCGTGGAGGGCTTGGTCTTAGGCACCTCCAAGACCATAATAATTCTTTCCTTATGAAAATTGGGTTCAACTTGGTTACACGTAAGGAGGCTCTATGGGCCCAAGTTCTTCGCTCTAAGTATGGCTGGAAGAACCAGATGCCTGAGTCTATTCTTAAGAGCCAAAGTTCGCATATTTGGAAATCCTTATCCAAAGTTTGGCCCCTCCTTCGAGAAAATCTCATGTGGTCTGTTGGGGATGGATCCACTATCTGCGGCTGGAAAGACAACTGGATACCTGACATTGAACCTCTGTTATCATATGTTCCCACTCAGAACAGGCTCAATTTGGATAGCACTTTGAAGGATTAGGTCCTTCCGGATGGCTCTTGGAACATTGACATGCTTCGACTGTGGCTACCTAATGACAAATTGAAACGCATTGTAAGCATCCCTCCACCCCATCCTGATGATGGCGAAGATAGAATTATATGGGCTCGCTCAGGGTCCGGCTCATTCTCTATTTGAAGCGCTTACTGGATATTAAAGGAGAACTATTGGAGACCAAAAGATGACAACTGGAAAATCGTATGGAAGTACAAATGACCTCAGAGAGTCAAGATTTTTCTTGGGCTCGTGATGAATCAGAAACTTCTAACCAACTCAGAGAGAAGCAGTAGAGGAATCAATCATAGCAGTGCCTGTCCCAGATGCGGGCAGGATCCCGAAGACATCATACATGTTCTCCTAGACTGTTCGATGGCCAAAGAAACTTGGAAGCTGGTGGTCCCTACAGAAGAACAACCCAGGTTCTTTTCTGCCCCCTTACAAACATGGCTAATCTCTAACCTTAATTGTCATCTTAAACTGTAGGATAAAGGTACTACATGGTCGTGCCTCTTTGGGATCATAGCTTGAAGAATCTGGAAGAATAGGAATCTCTTCATCTTTCAAAACATAGATGGGACTCCCCTCGAACTCGTTAAAGCATCACTCGGTTGGGCACAAACCTTAGAGGCCGTTTTTACAAAACCCAACGCTGTCGAGATTTCCTTGAGAAACCAACAACAGTGCACTGATAAATGGGTTCATCTTTCCTCTGATGGAGCAGTGGCTAGAATATCCGGAAACGCTGCAGCGGGCGGAGTGGTACGTGATTGGCATGGTAATTGGATCCTAGGATACACACAATACTTGGGTAGCTGCCCACCACTAGAAGCAGAACTCTGGGGTCTACTTGATGGAGTACATATTTCACTGAATAAAGGATACAAAAAGGTCAGGATCCAGACGGATAACCTTGAAGTGATTAGGGCTCTGACAATGGAAGATATGGTAAACTCAGGGGACACACTTCTCAGAAGGATCAAAAGACTCATGAACTCTGAAGGACAATGGGAAATCAAGTATGTTCCCAGGGAAGGCAACCTAATTGCAGACAAACTTGCGAAGATAGGACTCTCTTGGCAGACTCCTCTTCGAGTTTTTGAAGTGCCACCTGATGTGGTAATTACGACTCTCCTCCAGGACAAAGAGTATAATGTATCTTAGAAGCTTTTAAGCTGTTTTATTAGTCTTTCACCAAAAAAAAAAAGGCTTAATGATAAATTAGGCCACAAACGTTTGTATATTTTATCAAAATGGCTCTAATTGTATTTTTAATTTTTTTTACCATTAACCTTTATTATTTTTTTCAATCTATTTTTTCTAACAGATTTAATGAATAAATTCAAGTTTTCAATTTTTCTTTTCTTTCAAAATGTTTAAATCTTTCATGTTTTTGTTTACTAAGAAGTTTTTCTATTGAATTAATTTTTTAAAATAAATACATTTATTTTCTTTAAATTAAGAGTTGTTTTTTAATTTAATGTATACGTGTTAAATTTTTAATATAAAAATAAATTTTAAAAAATATAATAAAAACATTAAAATAAATTATTCCCAATAAATTAAAAATATATTAAAAGAAGTCTTTATACTTGAAGAATACTAAGATAGTTGCAACTTAATAAGTAAATGCCTCTTAAATAGTAGCAAAATTAACAATAAAATAAAAGTTATATAATATCTAAACAAAAACAACAAAATAGTAGCAATATAATAGTACAATGACAGTAAAAAAAAAAAAAACAAAGACAAATTCGGGCCAGGCATGGATAGAAAAATCTTACCTGAGGACCATCCCATTTAGAAAACGGACATTATTTTTTATCAAAGCCCATTTCGAGCCCATATTTTTACCAAAATCATCTTAATCCCATTTAGAAAACGGATATTATTTTTTATCAAAGCCCATTTCGAGCCCATATTTTTACCAAAATCATCTTACTTTTTGGACAAACCTTCAAGTTTGGACAGATGGCCCGATTCATAATCAGATCTAACCACAACCAACGAGACAAGCAACCTTAAGAAGCTTCAGCCAAGCCTCTCGTATTAGGGTCTCAAGTTAAGAACCTAAATCGTGCCTTTCAAATGAGATCCGACAAAACAACCACTTTGATTTTATGGTATACAATATGTTTTAGCTTATGATTGTAAAATTCATACTATAAATTTTAAATAATACATTTCCGATTAATTAGAAATAAAATCAATTCAAAATAAAAGGAAATGATCCAAGACAAAGTCTATTTACAACGAGACTTAAAGTTTGAATAATTTAATGGAGAATCCATGCATAGTGGTGGAGGGAGGAGGATTGACAGTAGCCTTAACCCCCAAAACGAAAAATTCTCTATTAGTCTCGTCATTTTTAGGAAATTACAAATTAATATAGTGATGAAATTATACTTTGCTCCTTAGGTAATGCTTTTTGATGATTTATTCCGATTATATTTATTCGAAAATATATTATTTATAATTATAAATATGTTTGTATTTTTTATATCCGTTTTACAGTCTTTATTCAGGATTCATGATTACCCCTTTCAAAATTGTCATCTCCAAAATTCAGATATGCATTCTCCCATTGAGAATTAACATTACTTAATAGTATAATCATATTCTACTTATAACATCTGTTAAGTAGGACTCCTATTTCAGTCAAATTTGAGAAGTAATCTTCTAGTTAAACTCTGTTTATTTGTTTCAATCAAACACTGATTAGTTTAGATTATTTTATTATTATTTGACCTATGAATTTAGCTTATAAATAAGCTCTTTTACAACCTTAGAAAAAACATCCATTAGATATTAGAACTCATAACACATTTAAAAAATTTTGTGTTTACGTTTTGAGGGATCTTTTTTTTTTGGGTTTTCGGGGTTTAGTTTTTATCTCCATCTTTTGTACTATTCGTTCTTTTGCTATTATAGTAAAATTATCTTTGCCCGTGATTTTTTATCCTCTTTGGAGGGGTTTTTCCACGTTAAATTTGTGTATGTTCAATTTTTCAATTTATTCCGCTATTTTTTCTTGTTGCTGAATCGGGTCGATCCTAACAAGTGGTATCAGAGCTAGTTCAATTTTCATAGATCATCCTTTTCAAATATGGCAGCAACAAGGTTTGAAATTGAGAAGTTCGATGGTGAGACAAATTTCAATCTGTGGCAAGTTCGAATGATGGCAATTCTAGTTCAATCCGGTTTGAAAAAGCTTGTTACTGGGAAAAAGCTTGAGAATCTAAATAAAAGCTTGATGAAAAGGCCTTGTCTGCAATCCAGTTGTGCCTCGTGAATACGGTATTACAGGAGGTATTGATGGAGAATACCTCATCTGCCTTGTGGAAAAGGTTAGAAACTCTTTATGCGACTAAGTCTCTGGCTAACCGTTTAGTGTTGAAACAACGTCTATTTACGTTTCGCATGAATGAAGGTGAGCTTCTTAGAGATCACATCAGTCAATTCATTACTCTTTTAAATGATTTAAAGAATGTTGAGGTTCATATTGACGATGAAGATCAGGCTATGCTATTATTGTGCTCTTTACCCCCTTCATACAAATCTTTCAAGGGGACTCTGATTTATGGCAGAGACAAACTCTCGTTCGAAGATGTGAAGGGTCATTTGTTGAGTAGAGACAAACTCGACAATGAGCTTCACTTGGATAGCAAGGCAGATAGGCAAGCTTCCGTTTTGATAGCATCAAAGAAACGAGACAAAAGGTGTCGCTATTGTAAAAAGTTAGGTCACGTAAAAGCAGATTGTTATAAACTTCGAAATAAAAGAGCTGCTGAGAGTAATGAGGGAGATGTAGCTGGTGCTAATTTGGTTGATGAAAGCGGTGATGATTTCTTGTTAGTGTCAACGAGCGATAACTCTAAGCTTACGTCCGAGTGGATCCTAGATTCGGGATGTTCTTTCCACATGTGTCCCAATAGAGAATGATTCTCCACATAGAATTCGGTTGAATGTGGAGTTGTGTGCATGAGAAAAGATTCATCTAGTAAGGTAATTGGTATTGGTACTGTTAAAATTAGGATACACGATGAGACGATTAGGACACTCTCAGATGTCAGGTATATACCTGATTTACGAAAGAATCTCATCTTCTTGAGTATTTTAGACTTGAAAGGATACAGAATCAACATCGAGTGTAGCGGCATTAAAGTATCTCGTGGAGCTTTCGTTTTGTTAAAAGTTAAAAGAACTGGCAGTCTTTATATTCTGGAAGGATCTACAGTGACCGGTGAAATCGGACGTCCCTCGTCCGTTACAGAGTCGAAGTCAACTTGGTCATAGGAGGGAAAATGTATGACCGTTTCGTTGAAGAGAGGTTCTCTTTTGGATGCAGGTTTTGAAAAGTTAGGGCACCGTGTTCGTGAAAATCAAACTCGGGTTAGTTTTGATTTGGCAGCGTACAAGTCGAATGCTAGAAGTCTTCCAGTTTCTAAGCACAGATTCGACTCATTAATTCCCTGCATGGTTCAAGATAGGCTCGTGGCGGGCTTTGGCAAAGATGGCATTGTGGAAATATGAGTCAAGGTGGAGATATGTTAAGTATGACTCCCATTTCAGTCAAATTTGAGAAGTAATCTTCTAGTTAAACTTTGTTTATTTGTTTCAATCAAACACTGGATAGTTTAGATTATTTTATTATTATTTGACCTATGAATTTAGCCTATAAATAGATTCTTTTATAACCTTAGAAAAAACACCCATTAGATTTTAGAACTCATAACACATTTAGAGAATTTTTTGTTTATGTTTTAAGGGTTCTTTGTTTTCGGGTTTTCGGGGTTTAGTTTTTATCTCCATCTTTTGTACTCTTCGTTCTTTTGCCATTATAATAAAATTATCTTTGCCTGTTATTTTTTTATCCTCTTTGGAGGGGTTTTTCCACGTTAAATTTGTGTGTGTTCAATTTCTCAATTTATTCGGCTATTTTTTCTTGTTGCTTAATCGGGTCGATCCTAACAACATCATATATATATAAAATAGAATTCTAACTCATATCTTCAATATCGTAAATATACTAAGAAGTATAATTTAAAAAATTAAATAATTCTAACTCAATTGCCCTGACATTGAGTAAGGCGGCATCAGGGGCAGACAGGGGCTTTGGCCCATTAAAATGGAAAATTATCCTTTTAAACATTCTAAAATCCATAAAATTATAAATTAATAAAAAATCTGACAGTAAGAAATTTATGATTTAGTGTTTATAAAAACTATAAAATTATAAGTTAATATAATAAAAATTACATTTTAAATCAGGGTATAGTCAATTTAACTGCAACTTCCTCTAAAAAGAAATTCGACTTGGCTCCTGCCTATCAGATTAAATTGATTACCTAATACGGTTTTGTCTAGTTTCTTCCGAATTAGTCCAACTTTTGTTTGATTCTTCATTTCCCATCCATTATATTTGACATAAATCTATTTCAACCTTGGTACCCACTAATTCAGCTAACCTAAAAAAGCCCTTCAAGATTTAATAAATATAGGGGAAGAGTCCCTGATTTCAATCCCTAAAACCCTCATGATTTCCATTATTATAGTGCCAAAAAATTGATGTCTAGATTTTTCTAAAACCAATTATGGAAACTTGGTCTGAAACTGAAAATATCAATTTTTATTTCTTAAAAAATAAAAAGGGTTTCATCATTGCATTCTACTGATCGTAACAATTCAATGAGGGAAACGTGCGACGTTGATGTATGAGACAAAAACACAACAAATTTAAAATTATTTTTAAGATTTTTTTTTATTATATAATTTTAAATATTTTTATATTGCTAATATTATTTAGGAATAGAATTTGAGTGCTTTATTTTATTCTATTGTTTATCATATTCTTTTATATAATTTTATTACATCATGGAACACTCAAGTTGAATGACCAAAAATTGACTCAACTATTAAAATTTTAATGGCATTAATGTGGCCATTTGCGTTGCAGTTTATATATAATTCATAAAAATAAAAAATTTCATAAATTTTTTAGAAGGTTTATCCATATTAACAGTGAAGTATACGTAAAGTACCACATGAGCTATTATGTCAATGCTATTAATTTTGTACTAAAACGAACAAAAAGAAATACAAATATCAAAGCTTAAGGGAGAGTAATTTCCGATTTTAATTAAAAAACCAACCATTTAGCTTTTTTCTTTTTAACCTTGATTTAATAGGTCGAAATTAAATCGATAAAGAAATGATTTATTTTATATTATTTTAAAATCGATAAAAATCAACCCAAAAATGTAAATTTATTTAATCGAAAAAATTGATTGAGTTGATTCCTTTTTTCAACTAAAATCGATTGAGTCGATTTTGTTATATCAAAATCAATTAAAAAACAACCGAACCAAACAATTAAACCGATTATGGTCCCAAAACGTTCAACAAAGGTAAACCTTTCACATCTTTTCACAACAGCCAAAACTCTGCTTTATTCTCTCACATGTCTCAAACCAAGAAAAAGAAAAGGGAAGTCACCTAAAAAAAGCATAATATTGGACCGAATAAAGTTCTAAAGCTACTCAACAATATAAAGTAGCCGATTCTACAGTGGCTGTATAAACGCTGTCGTTTCGAGGTGTTTAACCATGAAATAATGATGCTCTGTTTATTGGGTTAATTGCACTAGATTTGGGGACAATGCCAGGGAGGCAGGTAAGGTTTTGGTCCCTTTAGTTAAATGGTACAATTGTTTTTTAATCCCTCTAAAAAAATTAATTCTTTTTAGCTTTGATCCCATAGAAAAAAATTGTATTGTCAACCCCTCAAAAAACTATTTCTTAAATTTATACCAATTTAACACTAACTTTTTTAATATAAAATTTTTAACTTTGTCGTTGTACACATTTATTTAGAATTCGATTCACATTAAATTCGAGATAATATTAGTTAATATTTAATGTCTAAGATCATTAAAAAGATTCGATTAATACAATATTTACACTATAGAAAGATTCAATTAAAATGTTTCTAAAATTTGGACTAATTTAGAATCTCAGCATTATTTAATGGACGTCTAGAGAAATTAACCCTTCCTTTCTTTCTTTCCTACTAACCTTGGAAAACGATAATGTGATCACGGCTGTCTTTCTGCACCATTTTTATATTATTTCATTTCGTTTCTTTTCTCTATTATTTTATTATAAACCAAGATTTTGTGATTCTTCATAAATCACAACAAACTGTACTTCTCTTTCGAGTGGAAAATTTTCTTTTTCTGGGTGTTTTTCAGTAAACTCTGGGTTACTTCATTTCATTGTATTCCCTTTTTCCCCTGTTTGGTTTCCGAGAAGACCCAAGAAAACGAGCGAGAAGCTTTGCTTAAAGAGAAAAAGAAAAGACCATTGGTGGTTTTTTCAACCCAGTTGATTATATTTCCTGTTTGGGTTTTCTGTTTTCTTAAATAAAGCGGGTTTGATGGTGATGGTTTTTGCAGGAGCATTGGTTGTTTTTTAAGCTCGTTTAAAACAAATTGTTTTTTGGAAGGATTCTAAATTGTTTTTTTTTTTGGGGGTGTAACGTCTTTTTCTTATTCGTCGGTTACTCGACAGGTTCTTTGAATGACTCAGTAATGGCTGAGTCGAACAAAGTAAGGTTAGTTCGGTGTCCAAATTGTGAAAACCTTCTTCCAGAACTTGCTGATTATTCTGTTTACCAGTGTGGTGGCTGCGGTGCTGTTCTTCGAGGTACCTTGTTTTTTCTTCCCTATAGTTGCTTGTTTGGTTGATGAGAAAGTTGCTGAGAAAATAACTTGGATTTTTTTGAGTCAATTGATCAGTGATAATGTTGAAACTTGAACCATTGGTGGTTTATTTTGAATTTATCAGTAATAGCAAGGTACATTATTGGGGATTTGTTGATTGATGATTAAGCCTACCATTTTCATGCGAAAAATTAAAAGGAATTTTGTTAATTAAGACTGATGAAACCATTTAAGGCTTTGGGTTAGATTCCTTGTTTTATTTACTGAATCTTTTGGTATTGATCTTACTATGAAATATGTAGTGTTTTCCCGGATTTTAATGGTGGATTTTATATATATACACATATTTTGTATCAGCAAAAATTAAGAACCCTGAAGCAGATACCTCGTCGGAGAAATTGGAAGAAGATAAGCGCGGTAGAGTTTCTAGCAAATCCGGAATTCCGTTGAGGAAAAGATTAGTAGATTTGAGTGATGCCTCCCATGTGGATGTTAAATCGAGTGCTGGCTCTTTGAGGCGTGATGAAAGTGATGCAGAGAAGAAGAGTAATGTTGATTGTGATGATACCGGCGATAAACAGCCCGTTGAGAATGGAAATAAGGATGAAATCTCGAATTCTGTAGAACAAGAACAGGAGGATTCATGTTCTGATTTTGGATATATTGGGAGATTGCAAAGGCAAGCTGTGAAGCAAGGAGAGATGGAGGGGTTGCAGAGAATTCCGAGAGCGGTTGTTGAAGGCGTGAGGTTTTCTACTTCGAATCATCCGGATGAAGGCCCATCGTATGGTTATAGTGATTCCTTGCAGAGTCAAACGGACCAGGCTAGTTCTAGTAGGATTCACCTTGAACAAGATCGAGTTGAGCTTTTGAGGAAGCTAGATGAGCTAAAAGAGCGACTTAGTCGGTCTTGTGATGTGATTGATAAACCGAAAGAGAAGGATACATTGTTCCCGAGTGGGTCTTCTGGAGCAAAGAAGCCTTCAGTGCCCTTATACGGACCTGATCAACATGGTATGGGAGCAGGGCCGTCTTATTTCAGTCATTTTCCAGAGCCATTTGCTTATCCTGTAGGGCATGATATGACTCGGCATGGGTTGTATCCTCCAATGCACAATCCAAATCATATTCCTGCATATGGAGATCCTTTTGGATCCCAAATCCTTGGACGAACACCGCAACAATTACCCGGAGAATACCAACAAGCACCTCATCCGTACTTTTCGAGACAGTATATGGAAAGTAATCACGACCCGTTTATGCCATATCCACAAAGTTCAGTGTTGCACCAGGCTTCTTGTTCTTGCTTTCATTGTTACGAGAAACATCGACGAGTTCCACCGCCTATTCAATCCCGTTCTTCTGGTGATAAAAGGTTCCCCGATGTGCCTTGTAATCCAATGTACCATTTTGAGAACCACGGGACTTTTAGTTCGCATTTCCACAATTCTAGGACTACAATGCCTCAAATGAGCGCGCTTCATTCACAAGCTCCCGCTAGATGGCCTAGTGATCTTAAGCCGGAAATAGGTGGTTTTGTTCAGTGCCATCCGCAACGGGTGGTGGTAACCAGCGGTGGTCGCCGTTTTCGTCCGATTTCTGGTGGTGCTCCATTTATTTTGTGTTATAATTGTTTCGAATTACTACAAATGCCTAAGAAAAAACAGCTCGTGGCAAAAACCGAATATAAATTGCGTTGCGGTGCCTGTTCGAGTGTAATAAACTTTACCATCGTCAACAAGAAGCTTGTTCTTTGTGATCATGCAGAGATGAAAGGAACTTCTGTACAGGTTGATGATATCTCTGATGGAGTTATCAATGATAGTTCCTCGTATTTCCGTGGCCGTGTGAACCGAATTGCTTCCACTTTCTCGTCTGACGACTACGATGATTCTGGTTATGATTTTCAATCAATGGACCAAGAACCCGTTGTATCGTCAATGGGCCAGGCTTTGAATTCAATCAGACCTCAAGAAATGCAAAGTTTTCATTCTTCATCTCTGAGCATTTCTGAGGACGACAACAGTCCGGATGTTTTAATTGCTTCGAGAGAGGAGAAGAATTCCGTTCGGCAGCCAATCAAATCCACCATGTCTCCTCCACCCTCAGGTTCACCACTTCAAGACCACTTCGATTACTCTACTAGCAATCAAGCAGTCAACAGATTCGGAAAGGGAAATTGTAGTAATCGCTCTGGCCAAGAGAAATTCACGTCTAACAAGGCCGCCACAAGACAAAATTCTTTAAAAGAGGTGTCATTACCTACCGAGATGGAGGTTTCATTTGACGACTATAACACAGGAATCTCTCAAGATTCAGGGGAAGCAGCCAGAGAGGGTGATCAACCAAAAGTCACAAAAGGAGGTGAATCGTTTTTCGTAAATATTATCAAGAAGAGTTTTAAGGATTTCTCGAGATTTAATCAAACCGAGGAACGCGGGAAAAGTAACATTTCAGTTAATGGCCATCCTCTAACTGACCGTGTGCTTAAAAAAGCTGAAAAGATGGCCGGACCCATTCAACCTGGACAGTATTGGTAAGCTTTTATCGGTTTTCTTTTTATCTGCCGTGCTACGAGTTTTACTAGTTTCAGTGTATGTCTATAATGATCGGGGTGCCTAAATCAGGTATGATTTTCGAGCTGGATTCTGGGGTGTTCTCGGCGGGCCTTGTCTTGGCATAATCCCTGTAAGATTGAATAATCCTTACCTAGATATCAACGGCTACACTTTTTCTTGTTGTTTGGTTTTGCCGTTACATGTTTTTTTTTTTTTTAACTGTATTTCACTTGCAGCCATTTATCGAAGAATTTAATTATCCAATGCCAGAAAACTGTGCCGGTGGAACCACTGGTGTTTTCGTAAATGGGAGAGAGCTCCATCAGAAAGATTTGGATTTGCTCGCTAATAGAGGGCTTCCAACCGATAGAGATAGATCTTACATCATCGAGATCTCTGGCAGAGTCCTGGACGAAGACACTGGTGAAGAACAAGATTGCCTTGGCAAACTTGCCCCGACGTAAGAGCTAATTCCAACCTTTGTTTTTTCTGCAACTTTTGGTTCATCTCCTTATACATGCTCGTGAATGTTTTATATTTTAATAGTCGTAATTCTTTTACCGTTATATAAGCCTCGAGGCTAATGAGATCTTAGTTTATTGGCAAGAACATGGCTTTGTGATACCCTCGCGTGGATGAGTTATATCATGTCAAATACCCGGAACAGGGCTACGGCTTCCATTAGTATTTGATGGCTAATATCCTTAAGCATTGCTGATATGATTTTTCTTGAACAGAGTTGAGAAAGCAAAGCACGGTTTCGGCATGAAAGTTCCAAAAGTAGCCGCGTAACGAAATACATAATGATCCCCACAGTTAATCCGGCGGATACAACAAGTTTGGTTCGTTCTCCATTGAGTGTGGAAATAATCAACCGGCAAACTGGTCGGAAGGTTCGAAATCCGATCGATGTTTTTCTAGCTAACTTCGAGGCTGTCGATGTTGGATGGTTTCTTAATCCGATAAGCGAAAAATATAAATATTTCAATACATGTTCTAAATGATTGCTTTTCAAGTTATGTAATGCATATGCAAATATTACAATATAAAATTTTTGTTTCATTGCATCTCATTGTTTTTCAATATAGAAATGTTCGAAATTGAACGGAGCTTGAATGAACGGACTTATCTTCATATGTTTATGTTTGTTTGTGTTTGGTTCATATTCGTTAAGAATTTAAATAGTGTTTGTTTAAATTAAATGAACTTGTTCATGAATAAATTTGTGTATATGTTCTTGAATATGTACACGGATAATGTTCATGAACATGAATATATTCATGAATTGTATATGTATATAGAATACTTTGTCAATTAATATATGTGGTGGAAGTTATGGAGCATGTCCAATTATTGACTAAAGGGGGGACAAAATGAATGGAAGCAAAAATATTTAAGTTGGCATGTGAAGCCATTACTGTTAAAGGAGATTGGCCTGGACAATAATTGCTTGGTTATCTGGTTTAAATTATCGATTTGGTCCCTTTATTATGTTCAAATTTAAGATTTAATTAGTATATTTTAATGTGGCATAATTTGGTGTCTATTTTTATAATGTCATTAGTTAATATTATCGGTTATTCTGACTAAAATGCTAACATGGATTATTTTCTTAAAAATATTCCTTCCAACATACAAAAAAAAGAAAACTGTCCTATGATGGATCTAATTATGTCGAATTAAAGTATGAGAATTAGATTTTAAATTTTAAGCATAGCAGAAGGGCTAATACCAGAATTTAACCTTCTGACATACAATACGACACAGCAACAAGACATGCGTTTTGGGTACTAAGTGGACCCTCCCTGACGGACTGTGTTGTTGCTAAAACACCGCGGCTGAGCCGAAAATCCCTTCGATGGGCCCATTGCCATCTCTTATGGCAACTTCAGTTTTTAATCATAGTTATCCGAATTAGATTCGATTGGTTGGATTGAGAATTGATTGGAGTATTAGTTCGGAGAAAATCTTTATATCAGCAGAGATGTGGATCGGTGAATTGGTTTTTAATATTTTTATATTTTTTAATAATTTATTTAATCGAATTGTTTGGACCGGCAAATTGATGATCTGATTGATTTCACCTAAAAACCTTGTTTTTAACTATTGTAGAAAGGAAATATGACAAACCCAAACTCGCAAAGCAGTGAAAGTAGTTGAAAGCCTTAGGTCCCTTTTGGATGAACGGTGTGTTTACGTGTAATTAGTGTAAAAACAGCGGTAGCAGTAAGATTAGATACTGTAGTGATACTATAACGTGAGACAAAAAAATAAGCTAAATGCACCGTATTAGAGATACACGTCCAATACAAAACCAATGCTTAAATCAAGGAATATCTTATTTTCATTTTCATGAACTACCAAATAGTACAACAAATACCACACAATTGTTAGTTAAAGGCAAAAGTTCCAACTTCTTTTGAATATCTAAATTCAAGTCTTATTATTTGTATTTGTAACATGTAAGTCTCTTTCAAGATATGCGTATATCATGAATGAACTTTATTCGATTTTTTATCTATTATGCTTTTACTAATTTGATTCTATGTTATAAATGTTTGATTTTATATTTTTACTTGTATTGTATTTATATATCTACTGAATTTATTTGGTAATGCCCACATTGGCATACGAACCAACACCGATAGGTTTAATATCGTTCGACCCATGTTATTATAGCTAATATATAAAGAAGTTTCAAAGTACCATGCAAGCACTTGTATCAATAGTTATATTACATTTTGCTTCCCTTTACATAAAAAATGGGCAAATTAGTCTTAGATCAAAGAGTAAATTAGTCGTTCTGTTAAAAATTTCATTCATTTCCATTGTTAGAAATTGATTATTGTATTTCAACATGAAGTACAAATGATATACCATATGTCATTATTTGATTCTTTTGTTAGTCACACCACTTTTTGACAACATAAATAAATAAAAATTTTAATAGAAAAGACCCGTTTACTATTTAATTTAATATATAAAAATTAATTTATTATTTTTAAATAAAAGCAAAATATAATTTCAGTGATGATTTTGCATGGGGGAGTGGGACAATAACATGAAAGATGTGCTAACATCCATGGCATGTTCCCCCTCGTGGGCCGAGTACTTTTTCTAAAATTTTATTTTACTCGATTAAATAAATACATTTTCACGCTTATACATTGTCAATGGTGATTTTAGTTTTTAAGGTTATAAATATTTTATAAAATATAATAAAATATTAAAAATACATTATTTTTAAAATTACTTATAAAATAAAAAAATCACTATTAATATATTAAATACTCACATTTATTTAATTATTTTGGTTTATTTTAAGCAATCACAGTTTCTTGTTTGTCGAGCTTTACACCAAAATATATATAATTTTAATTCCTAATGGTTTTTTTTTTTTTGGTAGGCATAGTCATATCCCCTTGATTTTGACCTATATTTAATCTTTTTACTTTGAAAAAGGATAAATAAATATTTAATATTTGAATTTGGTATTTTTTTTAAACTTAATCCTTTAATTTTTTTAATTCACGTTAGTCTTGGAAATTTGCAAGTTTTTTCAATATAATCCCTAAACTTAGATGTGATGAAAAGGTATTCTAAAATTATACCACGGAATCACATAAAAATTTAAAAATTCTAGAAAATTTAAAAAGTACAAAAAAAGGTAATATTATTGTACCTTATTGGAATCCGAATTCAGAGACCAAATTGAAAAAAACAGTCTAGTTTTGAAACTAACGTGAATAAAAAAGAATAGAGACCAATATGAAAAATTGTCAAGTTTATCCCTAAAAAAAAAAAAAAAAAACTAAGTCTTCAATCTCAAAATTTTAATATATCATAATTTAGTCATAGTATTTTATAAAAATCAAGAAATTAGTATATTTGGGTAACAATGTAAACTTTATTGTTAAACCGCTTATTTAAAAACAAACAATTCAACCATTTATATACAATGAATTAAAAATTGACAATTCAATTATTTTTACATGTAAACTTTATTGTTAAACCGCTTATTTAAAAACAAATTCAACCATTTATATACAATGAATTAAAAATCAACTATTCAAGCTATGTTAATCAATAATTAAATTAATTTATCAATATTTGTAAAAATACAGAAATTAAATTGTGACAAATAAATAATAATATCTCAATTTTTGTAAAGATATAATATATGATATTAATAATATATAATTGATGTCTTAAATCAATTAAATAGCAAATGGGACATTTTTTGTTTGAAAAGTAAATTTCATTAATTCATTTAATGAATGGAATCATACAATTTAAGGAAAAAAAATAACAAACAATACTCGTCGTAGATGGTGAAAGATAAGCTCCATCAATACAATAAAAGTTTTAGCCAAGGCATCAATAGAACATTATGATACGTTGATAATTTGGTTTTGTTACAACTCAAGCACGACATATCTAAGATGATTGCAAGCACTAATATGATAAGGAAATTAGCCCCAGATGGTCCAAAGTAGCGAGCAGAAATCGACAAAAGAGTCAAGCATTCGCCAAAATAAAGAAGATGACAACAAAACCATCCTTAAAATCATTTATAAAACTAAAGTTTTATACATAAATAAAACTAAAAAAGGTGCTAAAACAACATAAGCAAAAGAAATATTTATAAGAGAGGTTTAGCGCTTTATCTTTTTAACTAAAAGCAAATCAGAATCTCAAAAAGCAGACTATAATAAGCATATATAAAAAGCCAACAGAATTAAAAAATAAAATAAAATTAAATCAGCAGCAAATTAGCTAATGGAATGGATCCATTTCAAACCATAATTGAAAATTATAGTTATCCCTTTTAATAATATTATATTCAATATTCGAATTTATATTTTCTTGACTTTAATACTTAATTTGGTACTTAATTTTGATTATTTTTCTAATGTGGTACCTGTATTTGATAAATGTTATACATTTTTATACCTAAAGATAATAATGTTAACTTTTTTACTATTTAACACGAGTTTTAGAATTGATTCTATAATTAACTAATAATATTAACAATTAGCTTTTATCAAATCAACCTTAAAATCTGAATTAAATCTCACCCATTGAATTTTATTTGACAAAGTAAATGCGAATTAAAACAAATTCATAATTAATACTAAATTTGTTCTATTAACAGAATCGTTAACAATTAACTTTTATCAAACTAATCCTAAAATTCATATTAAGCACAACACTGTTATCTTTAAGTACTAAAATATATAATTTTTATTAAATACAAAAACTCGAATATAGCCATTTTGGTAAAAGCATCAAGATTTGGCTTGCCTTAAATATTCCAATAAAAGAAAAAGAAAAAGAAAAGAGTATAAAGAGGGTGATAAAGTGATATGGTCAAATTTTTATAATTAATGAAATTGGTAAAGTGGTCCATTCATGACATTACATGCTCTAAAACGACAGAAGCTAAAGTTTTCCGACCAAAAAAAAAAAAAGAGACAAGAAGCTAAAGTGATATAGCCAGCTGTACTTTAGCATCTGGTTCCAGTTGCTATTTATATATATAAGGTGTATGCTTTGGGAGATTGTAGATGTAGGGCAACCCATGTGAATTAGATCTAATATTGTGACTCTAATAATGTATAATTATATTTGGGAAAATGTTTAATTTTGAGTTTCATCCTTCTATTTGATGAAAACTGTGAAGTTAATTCTTTTATTTTAAATTTTAAGAATTTAGTCGGCAAAAGTATCATGAATGTCTTTGTATTAGGAGTCAGATTACATTTTATTCCCTTTACTCAAAAAAATAGACAAAATAGTTCATGTATATTAGATTAAGGAACAAACTGATCATTTTGTTAAAATTTTTATATATTTTTACTATTAAAAATTGGTCCTCGAGGCATGTTACATGTCATTGTCTTTTTTTTTTTGTCAACCACACCAATTTTTAACAGTACAAATGGATGAAATTTCGAACAAAAATAACTAATTTGCTCTTTAATCTAATGTATAGGGACTAGTTTGCTCATTTTTTGAGTAGAGGGAGCAAAATGGAATCCAACTTCTAATATAAGAGCCTCCATGATATTTTATCAAATTTAGTCTTTAATCGAAAAGGTTAGCCGGATGTTTAGCTAGCGATTTAATAGTATTTACTTAATTGAACTTATTGCTCAGTGTTCTTAAATTACAAAAATTAAATTATAACAAACTAGAGGAATTAACTTCTTAAATTTTATAAAGTAGAAGGATAAAATTCATAATTAGACCTTTGGTTACTTACATTTTACTTGCAATTCTTGGTTCTTTGTCCATTGTTTAATAGCCTCGTTAGTCCATGTCTTTAAATTAATTTTTTATAACTTTTTGGGAAAAATTTATATTAAAAACCTAAATTAAATCATTAATTTCTTAAAATGAAAAAAATGCAAAATTTCCATTTTAATCAAAGGGCCAAGTTGTATGTCTCCTTTAGACATGCCCTTGAGCCCTCTAATCTTTTATTTTTTGATTTGTACCTTTTTTTTAATACATTAAATCTAATTTATTTATGCAATATAAATATACATTTTTACAATTTGATCCATATGTTTTAAATATATTTCATATCTTATCTTATCTTAATTAGCATTTAGCGCTCCAACTTTCTGTTAGATTGATGAAAAGACTAGATTAACATAATATTGAAATTTTATGGTTTCAATTAAAATGTTTTAAAGTTTAAGAACCAATTCAAAATTAAAACAATAATTTAAGGATATTTGATGGAATTAATCCGAAAATAATCCATTAAGTTAAACATAGGCCAATTTGTTTTATAAAGGGATCTGGTGTATCAAGCAAATTTCTGGATGTTTGAATAAAGACAATGAAATGAAACCTTTCGTTATCATTATTAGGTTAAATTGGGCTATCAGTCATTGTTCTATGTATAATTTGTGGATCTAGTCCCTAATACTTTAATTTGGTAATTTTTAATTCCTATACTTTTCTAATTTTGGAATTTCAATCCTAATCAAACGACAGCAGTTAAATCCATTAAGTTTTTGCTAGCTTCCAAAATATGATGTTACAAATATACTACCATATATGCAATACCGTATCAGCTTGTTATTTTTATATGTTATTAAAGAAACCCAATTACAATATTGAAATTTCGAAATTCAAAAAGTATAGGTATTCAAAATTGTCCAACTAGAGAACATGAACTAAATCTACGACTTTAGGCATAGTATAAGACTAATAGTAGAATTTAACCGAACGAATTCAACTCCTACCCTTTAAATCAATATCGAAACTTCAAAATTCAGAAAATATAAAGACTAAAATTAACCAATTCTAAAAATATGACTAAATTTGACCAAATTAAAATACAAATACTAAATATAACTTACGCATAATATAATGACTGATTGCATAATTTAACCTAATTATTATTTGTTTTATATTTAAGGTAAAATATTGAATTGGGATTTGAACTTGGTAATTGTTCTCATGTTGGAGCTTAAACTAGCAATTGTTCCCATATTGATGCTTAAGTTAAGCAATTGTTCCCACATTAGGCTTGAGCTTTAAGGTTTTCAAGGAAATATCAAGGACTGACTTGGTTAAAAAAAGTTCAAGCCCTAACGTCAGAATAATTGCCAAGTTTAAGGCTTAACTTGGACAAAAAAAGTTTAGGCCGTAATGTGAGAACAATTGTTAAGTTTAGGGCCTAACTTGGACTAGAAAAAAGTTCAAACCCTAATACAAGAATAGTTGCAAGCTCTAAAAAGTGACTTAACATTATATTTATCAACCAACCATTCTTTAAAGAGTCAAATCACTATTTGAGGCTTGAACTTGGTAATTATTCCTAAATTGGGGCTTGAGCTTTTCTTTTGTCCAAATTAGTCCTTAGTATTTTCTTGAAAACCCAAAAGTTAGAGTCCCAATGTAGAAACAATTGTCAAGTTTAGGTTCCAATATGGAAACTATTGCCAAGTTCAGGGAGTAACTTGAACAAAAAAAAAAAAAGAAAATAATTACCTAGTTTAAGCCTTAATGTAGGAATAATTGTCAAGTTCAAAAACTAAATTGGACCCAAAAAATTTCAAGCCCCAATATAAAAAAATTACTAAATTCAGACCCCAGACAATAATTTAACCCTTCTCTAAAAACCACAAATTAAAAAAGAGAACACACACACACACACACACACACACACAACAATAATCCACCAGCAATCTCAGTTCCCAAGTCTAACACACACACAGACACACAAAAAAAGAGGCGTCCTTGTAATAAAAACACCTTTGAGAGTAGTTGGGGAAAAAAAAAAAAAAAAAACAGTCGAAGAGTTTCCTTATAAAAACATTAAAAGGTAGTAGTGTTTTATTTTTTCTGGGTAAACGTGACACCGCCACCATTAACAATGGTGAAGAAGGAAACATCGAGAGTATTAGATTTGAACCCACCATCGTTACCCAAACGCCATCACATCATCCTCAAATTCTTAATCTCTTTTCTATTACTCGGTCTAGCTTTTCGTCTCTTCGTCTCCGATTCTCTCAGCTTTTTCACTTCATCCGTCGTCGAAGCACCGCCGCCGTTGGTGGAGGAAACGAATGTTGTAATTGAGCCTCCTCTTCCATCCACTTCAGCAGGTGATTTGTTGTCGGTAAATGAGAGCAAAACGATTCCAAACGAGGAGATATCAATGTCTTTTAATGCATCAAATGGTGAGTTGTTTAAGCTTCAAGCATGATTTTTTTTTCAAAGTATAAAGTTCAATTCTGTGGGTTTAAATTAGTTTATTTTGTGGTTTATTCATTCAAGTAAAAGAAAAATCAAGATGTAGATCTCATACCACTTTGTGTTCAATGAATATAGCTAAAAACTGTGTCACACAAATTTGTGGTATAATATCAATTTAGTCCTTAATGTTCATCATTTTTCTCAGTTTAGTCATTATTTTCTTTTTGTCGTTTCAACTTTCAAATTTTAGTAAAACTACTATTTTAGATAAAAAATATTGTTAAAATTTTATTCCCATTTGCATAATCCATGTGCCCTTTATTGATATAATGAATATCTTTTAAAAAAAATAGTATTTTTTTTATGAAATACATAGGAATTATTGTGCATGCTATCAAGTAGCAATTTAATTAAATTTTGAATGATGAATGCTAAAAGGGTTAAAAAAAAATAAAATCAAAGTGACAAAAAAATTAAGATTGAATTTATCATTATACCTAATTTATATGGTCTAATTCTGAATTGCATCCCTTGGTCTACAAAAAATTAAAATTTATTCTTTTCAATTGGCATACAATAATATATATGTAAAAAATTAACAAGCATTTTAACAATTTATATACACTAAATTTAAAGAAAAACAGCCCATTTATTATACAAGGACCAAATTCTAACAAATTAAAATAAAGGGATCAAATCCACAGTTAAACCAATTTTGATACTTCATTTTGAAACATCATGCTCTGCCTAGCTATGATTACTTGCATTTTTTGCCATTTGCTTTTGTCTTCAGCAACCTCCAAATTATTCGTTGTAAATTGAAAAATAAAGTTGCAGGTGAATGTGATCTATTCGTGGGGGATTGGGTACCCGACCCGTCGGCTCCGGCTTACACGAATTCGAGTTGCCGTAATATCGAAGCTCATCAAAATTGTATGATGAACGGAAGACCAGATTCCGGCTACCTTTATTGGCGGTGGAATCCACGGAGCTGTGAATTACCCAGGTTTGACCCGGAAAAGTTCTTGGATCTCATGAGGAACAAATGGTGGGCGTTCATCGGCGATTCCATATCTCGTAACCATGTCCAATCGTTTCTTTGCATTCTCTCTCAGGTAATTTCTCTTTTTGAATTTTATGTGATGATTAATGAGGGTTTTTATCGTAAAATTACGATGTAGATCCTTGTACTAAAAATTGGTATGACTGATAGAATAATTAAACAGTTATATCTGGCGTACTATATGTATCTTATACTACAGAGGCAAATTTTTAACAAAAAAACTTATTTACTTTTTGATCTAACTTACATGGACTAATTTGTCCAATAAGTAGTTGGGTGGCACATTGTACTTCCATTGAGAGAATGCATATTCGAACTTTGGAGATGACATTATTGAGAGAGGTTGTCACGAAACCCAAACATAGATTGTAAAATGGATATGAAAAATATAAAAAAGAAATTGACTATTAGTACAAGAGTTTCCATAGAACTTTTATTTAAAACAACATTTAATCCTTGAACTTGACAATTTTTTCTAACTTAGTTTTTGAATTTTTTTTGGTGTCTATATTAGTCTTTCAACTTAGTAACTTTTCTCAGTTTTAATCCATGCAATGACGTGACATTAAGATATTATTCCATATCATTACTTAAAAGATTATAATTTTTTATATAATAAATTAGGTGATGTAGAGGTAATGATATGGTACAATCTCATTTGAAAAATTTTGTCCAAGTTCAAGAATTAACGTGGACCAATAAAAAAGTTTAAGGATTAAATTAAAAAAAGTTGACAATTTCAGGATGAAAACTTGCCTTATCCCTTTTCTTATTGTGATTTAAAAAAAAAAAGATTACGGTCTAATATTGATTTTGGTCCCTTAACTATGCTTAATTTAGGATTTAGTTTTTATATTTTAAATTGATATAATTTGAATTCATAATATCTTTAGCTAGTCTAAATAAATAACATAATTAATTATTAAAATTATTTTTTTATTAAAAACACCTTTTTGAGAAAAGAATATTCAAGTCAACTGATTAATAGTAGATTATTAGGTCATGGTTAAATTGATTTGATATCCGGTATCCAAGAACCAATTAAGAGCCAATTCATCACCGTTGAAGAGTAAGCGTGGGATGGTTCGATCCCTGAACCTCTAAGATATAGAATCACATGGGCAACCATAATACCATTTAGACTATGAAGATTAAAACTTATAATAAAGGACAGAAATCGAAATTTAACCTATAAACGTCCATATTAGCAACAATATTTTTGGCCAGAATTAAGATTTGGACTGCTTGCCTTTAGCTGTGGGTCTCCCTTTGATTCCATTTGAGCTTCAATGGGGAAAGTCTTAAATTATTAAGTGGATGACAGCTTAGGCTTTGATAGTTAAAGCTTTCAAGCTGGTTCACCTACCATTGAATTGAAATGAATGGTTTTAATTATTTCTTTAAATTATTATTATTATTATTTTTAATATTTTAATTATAGGTTCCAATCATATTTGTTTTTTTTAAACAATACCTATAACTACCGATAGTCCATTTCCAATCTATAAATAGGAGAATAACGTGTTTCAACGCACTCGAACCTACATCCTCCTACATTGGTAATAATGTCCATGCCAGTCAAGCTAAGATTCAATTGACAATTATTTATTTAAATTTTTAAATGTTTTTTTGGTGGCAATTATTTCTTTTTTATTGTTTCAAAATGTCTGACCAATAAATTTAACAAAAAGTATTAACAATTTGAGTTGAATTTTTGAAATCTGAAAAGTAAAGTAATTAAGAGTCTAAATTCCAAGCGTATAAAGAGTAAGTGACTTGGAGCATATTTTAACCTAACTGATTTAACCTCATTGATTAATTATTGGTTGACATCTAAATTCTTTTTAAAACGATGATGCGATGCCTACATTAGTATTTGATTGACAAAATAAATTTATTATTGGTTTAACATAGTTGATTTTCTCTTTACATGCCTATGATTGTATGATTCAATTACTCGTTATAATTAGTTTATTTGAATTAATTATTGAATTCAGTGCTTGTAAAGATTAATTGTGATTGTAACTGTTGAATTCTAACTCAATAGACCTACCATAATATTCTTTGTGTGTAAATCATTGTCTTATGTTTTGTTGGGTAGTACCATAATATTCTCAAATGGTATGTATAATTGATCAACTTATATGTCCCACAGGTAGAGCAAGCTGTTGAGGTTTATCATGATGAACAATACAAATCCAAAAGATGGCATTTTCCCTCTCACAATTTCACCCTCTCAGTGATTTGGTCCCCATTCCTTTTGAAAGCTGACATTTTCGAAGACATAAACGGGGTTTCATCGGTGGAAACTCAGCTCCATCTCGACAAGCTCGACAAAACATGGACTAACCAATACGAGAACTTCGATTATGCTGTCATCGCGGGCGGGAAATGGTTTCTCAAGACTGCAATATACCGCGAGAATGGCACAGTGACGGGTTGCCATTCTTGCTCGGGAAAGAATTTGACGGAAATGAGCTTCGAGTACGCATACCGTAGGGCGTTGAAATCGATGCTGGACTTCATGATGGGGTCTGGTCGGAAAGCGTTTGTTTTCCTCCGGACCACGACGCCGGACCATTTCGAGGACGGGGAATGGTTTAGCGGAGGGACTTGTAATAGGACCAGACCGTTTAAAGAAGGCGAAGTGGATATTAAAGATGTGGATGCCGAGATGAGGGGTATTGAGATGGAGGAATTCGAGAAAGCTTCGATTGTAGGGGCTGAAAACGGGGTGACATTGAAATTGCTTGATACCACTAGGATGTCAATGTTGCGGCCTGACGGTCACCCGGGACCTTATAGGCAGTTTCAACCCTTTGCAAAGGATAAAAATGCCAAAGTGCAAAATGATTGCTTGCATTGGTGCTTACCAGGGCCTATAGATTCATGGAATAATATACTAATGGAGATGGTAATTAGAGGGGCACATTAATAATTTAGCCATTTTTTGGGGACATGAGTTGCAAAAATGCTTTTAATTTTTTTTTTTAATTTTAAATTTTTGTTGAGAAGGAAGGGATCATGGTATCCAAGTTGATTGTAATTACTTATTTTTTAACACCACCATAAGATCCTATTACCTTCTCCAAAAGAAATTAAAACCCAATTTGATGAAACTTACCATTGGGTCCTTTATCAAATTGATTGAATCAATTTAGTTTTGTGATATTAAAAATCAAATAAATTCAATTTTTAATAAGTTAATATTTATTGTTTGAAAAATACCATTTACTATTTGATATAAATAATATCTTTAAAGTTTTTATCGTTTTGCAAATGAAATATTTTATTTGAAGTTAAATTGTAAATAAAAAATAATTTTAATGTCATTTTTAAAATATTAAATGTTAAGCCTTATTTGATTCTTTTTAATAATGTAAGTACTAGAATAATTAATTTAATTGATTTCTGTAATAAAGAGATCTGTCAAGTGCTTTCACCGTTTTAATGAATTTAACTTATTGATTGATTTCTAAGCTACGAGGCATTAGAAATTTATCGCTCGATAAAATCTTACACCTATATCTTAATTTAATGATCACCATTTGATTAAGACTAAAAATTTAAAATTAAAAAAAAGTAAAATTAAAAATTACCAAATTTAAAAAAAACCTTAAACTGTAATTTATATATAATATAAAGTTTAGTAACATAATTTAACCATATATATATAACTCTAAGCTCATATACAAATATTATTATGTATATTATTATGCATATTGCTATAACTTATTTATTATTTATTGCATCAAATATATTTAAAAATACTTAAATATTTTGTAACATTTTTTAGGTGTTTTGAAACCGATAAAAAAATAAATAAATTTTAGAATTTTTTTAATTAACTTTTAAATAATAAAAGTATCAGGGAAGCCTCTGTACTTAGGGATGGATTGCATTTCGACCATTTATTGAAAAAATGAACAAATTAGACCTTTTACATTTCGAAACGTGCAAATTGCCCCCTTGGTTAAAATTATTTGTTAAATAATGACATGAAACATGCTAAAAATTATTTTTTATGGGTAAACTATAAAAATAGTTACCTAACTACGTTTTTAGTCACTAAACATTGAGGGTAAACGTTTCAAAATGGTTACCTAATTTATTGGTCTAGTAACAAAATTAGCCCTTTAATGTTTACACATTCTATCAATTTGATCCTAAATATAAAAAATTCAACAGATTTAGCCCTCAATGTTTACAAAATTTTTCATTTTAGTTCTAATTCTAAAAAATTCAACAGATTTGGCGCTAGGTTGATTATTTGTTTGTGTCAATTTATAGAATAAAAATTTAAATATTAAATATATTCTAAGAAAAGTTTTTAGAACCAAAACGGTGGTCAAACTAGTCAAACCACTGATTCGTAAAGTTCGATTAAATGAATCATTAAAAACATAATATTTTTAAAAAATAAAAAGACCGGTTCAATCAATTTTTTAGCCTAGTTCTATCGGTTTGTACTGGTTCGTAAGTCAACCAGTCTGATGTCTCTCTCTAGACTCGTACCTCGGTTGGTTCAATCGGTTCAAACAACTATGACTCTAAGTCTCTACACTTTGTACATTTGAAATTTAGCTTTCCAACTTCATGGATTTAAAAATTTGCTTTCAAATTATATATAAACATGAAATATTTTAATTGAAAAGCTCATGATATTAACTATTTGAAATAATTAATAAATTTATAAAAAATATAAAGACAAAAATTATGTTAGAAATTAAAATATAAATATTAAATCTCAAATTTAAGCATATTAGAAGGACCAAATTTGAAAATTAACCATTCTTCATAAAATGAAAAAAGAAAAGAAAAGGAGTGTCTTAAGAAAGAAGGTCCTCTGTATAGAAATAGATTATTTTAAAAAAAATTATTTTCAACTAATTTAATGTTAGAATTATTTGTGACATGATTTTAATAAGTTTTTTTTTGGTGAATTATAAAAGGAGGATAAAGTCTTAATAGCAACACGACTAGCACGATTCAAACTCAAGCTACACCTGGGATGGTGAACACCCTAACCATCATGCCAATACACGAAGTTTAATTTTAATCATATTTCAGCTTAAATCTTAATTATTGGTAAAGAAGTAAATACTTTTCAATTATTAATATATCAGATATATAATTTCTTAATTACAATTTCATAGAAAAATTTATGTAATAATTTTATAAAAAATTGATATAAAGTTAAATATTGTTTTAGTTGAAACTATATAAAAAATATAATGATTTATTTGGCCCTCCAATTTAAGAAAAAAGTCATTTTAATCCTCCATTTAAATTTTGACTTCTTTTAGCCCTTGAATTTGTATTGTTTGTCAAATTAACTTAAAATAGATGGAAAAGTTAATGTTTGTTAACTTCACTGATGTAACATCTACATGGATTGTCATGTCAGTAACTAATTAATTTTTTAAAAATTAAAAATATCAAAAAATATAAAAATTAGAAATTATTAAAAAGTATAAAAATTTAAAAAAATTATTTTAATATTTTAAAAGATTAATTAATTACTAATGTGACATACACGTGGATCACTACGTGTATGTCATATCAACAACGTTAACAAATGTTAACTTTTTTATCCATTTTGAGGTGATTTGACAAACATTGCAAATTTAAAGGCTAAAAGAGGTGAAAATTTAAATAAAAGGTTAAAATGACTTTTTTTTATACGTTTGAGGGCCAAATAAGTCATAATGCCAAAAAAATATTCTGGGTTCAAATTGCGTCGTGTGTATATAAAATTCTAGATTTTATATAAAATACAAAAAATAAAATACACTTAAAATAATATTTGTTACAGAAAAAATAATATTTGTTACTTTGTAAAAATATTAATTTTTTTTTTTATAATTTCACAGTTAAGTTAGGACTCGATTAATGAGTAACAACAATTGAACTAAACTCTTAAATAATAACATAGATTACAACCTTTTAAGAAAGAGTTATTTGTACCTAATGTTCTAAAATTGTCGGTTACATTTTAAATTTTTTAAAATTTAAAGCGTTCTATTTAGACCTTTAAAGTAAAATATTGATTCAAATAGGTCGGGTTTTTTATTGAAAAATATATAATAATAAAAATACCAAATTGATATATTGCTAAAATTAAGTACCAAAATGGAACATTTAAATGGGTGGAGGGTGGTGCATAGGCGACACCACCCTCATTTTCTGACGGAAGACAATAAAAATAAAATAAAATAATGGTGACATGACGGGATAGGACACATGTCGCGCTTAGGGAAGAGGCGGCACTAGTGGAGGAGCTGGCGCAGGCGGCACTAGTGGAGGAGCTAGCAGAGGCGACACCATTTTGGCAGTGGATGAGACGGCAGCATGCTGAGTTAGTTTGTTTTTTGTGTGTTTGGGACCTTATAATGGTCCCAAATTTCATTTTTTGCTGGTGGGTGAAGGAGAAGAAAGGAAGGGAGAAGAAGAGGAAGGAGAAGGGGGGCGGGAAGGGAAGGGAAGGGAAGGGAAAAAAAAAAAGGAAAAAAAGAGAAGGAGAATACAGAGAGCGAAGGAGAAAGAGAAGGAAAAAAAATTGAAAAGAAATTTTTTTTTGTTATAAATTAATGAATTAATGTTAATTTAATTTGTTTTTGTTGTTATTATTGTTGATTTAATTCAGATTTAATTTTTAAATTTATTTTTATAAGGTATTATTTGGTTAAAAAGAGTTATTAAGGTATGTTTCTATTTATTTTATATTTTTATTCATTTATAATTTATTTTTAATTTTATGTTTATTGAAGTAAAAAAGCCTATTTATGTTATATACAAAGAATATTTTATTATTTTATGTAATTTATTTGTTATGTGTGTTTTAGGTTGATTAGATATATTTTTTAATGAAATTTATTTGGCATGTTATTATTTTGATTATTTTAATATTTTTTTATGTAGGTAAAAGATGAGACCATTGATATGGAATTTGAAATTTATGAGATAAATTAGGAATTAGTTTATATATTTTAATTTTTTTAAGATTTTATAATTGAGAATAAGAGTTTATGTTTTTTATTTTTATTTTATGTCTTTTTATAAATATTAAAAATGAAATTTCTTTTGAACTTCTATGAAAAAAATTATATTTTTTGATCATAATTAAGTTGGCGTGTTATTATATATATATATATTATATTTTAAACAAAAAGTGTTTACTTATTATCATTTTAAAATAATAATAAAAATATTCGTATTTATTATGTATCGTTGATGTTATGTTTTTGTTTTATTTTTTTATTGGCATATTATTTTTAGTATTTTAATATAAAAATTTACTTATTATCATTTTAAAATAATAATAAAAATATTCGTATTTACTATATATCGTTTATGTTATGTTTTTTTTTAATATTTTTTATTGGCATATTATTTTTAGTATTTTAATGTAAAATTTTTGTTTTTTATGTAGGTAAAAGATTAAACCATTGGGATGGAATTTCTAAATAGGACCATTGAGTTGGAATTTATAAAATATATTTATTTTGTTAATGTAGTATAGCAAAAAATATGATGTGGAAAAAACAGTTTGGGTTTTTTTTTTTTGTAATTAAAAGCAATATATAAAATTTAGGTATTTTGATAAATATTTAAAATCCCTCAAACTTTGAAATTAATATCCAAAATTTGTTATGAAATTACAGGTATCCCAATGGCTCTATTGATTAAGAACGATTGTCACATATCAAATACAGTTAATAATATAGTAATATATTGTTATTTGTTAATCATGGGTTCCCTTAAAAAAGATCTATGTAATTTACGAAAATAAATTATGTTATTATAACTATTTTCTATAATTTACCACTGTCAGGGCCTGTAACGCGCATTAAGGGGTTGGGTAAATGGTTTAGGATATTCCCCGGATGAACAATTGATGCCATACTTGGAGTTAGCTGGATTCGGGTCAGCGACATTGATCCAGACGTTTGATTTGCGGTACAATTTAATATCTGCATGTCGAGCGTTGGTGCTCGGAGGCCCACACTTTTCATTTGCCGTGTTGGGAGTGCATGTAACGCCCCAAAAATCCCGAACCTTTTTTTTGCTACTTCTATGTGAATGTGTGCTTAATATTTAGTCAGGAGTTAATTATGTGTTAATGGGTCCTTGGTTCGAATCCTAGCTTAGTATTTTTAGGAGTTTAATTTTGGCTTTCTAGAAGGTTAAAAGTGGCGTGAAGATGGACTCTAAGGAGTGTGATCAGAAGAGAAAATATAAGAAGAGGATAGGAGAGCTTATCATGGAGAAAAATTAGGAGATGGGATGTAGATGAAGTGGAGCCAATTGGGACTTTAGGGGTTCGGCTTTGGGTATTTATAGGGGGTGTCGAATTCTTTTTAAAGAGTTTCCCTTGTTTTGCCAAACCGAATGCTTCATTCTTCTCCTTCATTCTAGTTCTTTTTCCTCTTTAGCAATTGCCGAATCTTCTTCTCCCAAATTCCCTTGCTCATCATTCTTTTTCTTCTCAAAAAAAAAAAAAATCCTTCTTGGTCTACCTTTGGAATAGCCGAATCTTCCTTTGGTCGATTACTCCTTTGGGTGTAAGTATTTCTTTTTTCTTTGTTTCGGTTAATATTGATAATACCAATTACTCTTTCCCCTCACTTCTCCTAATCGGCTTTGGGTAGGGAATTAGTATTGAATCTCTATGCTCCAGATTTCTGCCGAGTTACTCTTCACATTTTGGGTTTAGGTAAGTATTTCCTTGATTTTAAGTAGTTGGCCAAATGGATATTTATTTTATGAGGGTGATTCATGATGGATATGAGTCCCCTACTATTTTGGTTTTAATGATGAAAGATTAATGCAGATTTAGAAAAATTTGCGATTAGTGGTCAAGGGAAAGCTATTAAGGCTTGTCGCACACGGTAAGGTTACGGTGAGGTTTCGATTTTTGATAAAGTATGTATTAAGCCCATGATTAATCGTTAAGTGATGTCGATTGTAGGTTCGTGACTAAGGGGATTGCAGCTCGCGTTATTACCAGGCGTGTACAAACACTACACACAAAAGATATCGGCAACGCCGAAAAGCCAAAAGTGGCTAAATAGGCCGGTGGGCCCTAGGGTTAAGATATGTGGAATTGTTGATTTGACTGTATGGATTGAATTAGTCATGTTGGTTACATGACCTGGAATTGATTTGGGCCTAATGGGCCATATGAAAGAGATTGGGCCTAAGGGGCCACATGAATATGATTTGGAGTGATGGGCCATATGAGCGAGATGGGCTTTGTAGGCTTTGTATATGGGTTTGGGCCTAGTATCTGATAACTGCCAAAACATACATAAAACTTAAACACATAATTGCAACCATGGACAAGTCATAAGGTTGAAATGTGGTAATGGGTATATACATGTCTAGGATTGGATCTAGGAAGAGCTTGGTACTTAAGCGGTCTCAATGACCCACTTCCTTTTCTCTGGAATCCTACCTGGTGCATAGTATCTATTCACTTTGGCCAACGGGGACTTGTTACCCGACCTAGGTAAGTACTAAATCCATAATACTTAAAAATGACCAAAATACCCTAAAGGCAAAAATGACTAAAATACCCCTATAAGTTAAACTTAAGATTTATGGGTATCACATGCTGCATTCATATGATATACTGCCTAGGTTGCATATGGGTGGGAATTATGGTACGGAGGAAGGATTTGAGGGTCGCATAATTACTTGACGACCGTGGACCTACCGTTGGCTTTTAAAGCCCAATATATGACTAGCAGTTTTGCTGCAATGTTAGGTAGTACCGCAACTGGGCTACCATTACTGTGTAATGGATGGGTGGGTCAATTTAGAAATCCCCAGAGGTGTATAAGGTTGGAAGGGAAATGTTGTGTAGCGGATGGATTATTGGGGAGGGTTTTTACTGCATTGCATATGTGATATGTTTAAGATGATGATATTATGACAATGGCTTTGGCCCAATTGATTGCTTGTATGCTATTTGTTTGCTGAGGGTTGTATTCACTAAGTTTCGAAACTCACTCTCTTATATTTTTCTGAAGAAATCCTCAGTAGTCGGTTCGACAAATGGAGGGACTCAGAGATGGCCAGCTAGCAAGACATTTTCGTTTTTCCTGATTTTCTTTATAGTTTTAAGTATTTTGATTATTTTAAGTTCGAATTGTAATAAGGCCTCCCTCTGCTTATCGTTACATTGATTGCTTTACTTTCTATTAAATTTATATCAAGTTTTTCTGGAAACAACGGTTTTTATTCAAAATTAAGCTTCCGCTATTAAAAAGTTTTATTTTTATTACTTGTTATCTTATAATAAAAAAGACAAATTTCCAAATACATATCGTTTTGGAAGACAACTATAATCTAGGTTTTTAATTAAAATTCTTTAAGAAGGGTTTTAAATGAAAACAAGGTTTTCGTAAAACACTTTAATGTGACAAGCTGGATTAGGCCATAACGTCCAGGCTGGGCTTAAGGTGTTACATTTAGTGGTATCAGAGCCCGATTGCAAAGCCCGGGCTGTGAAAATGGTCCTTATTGTTGATTTTAAATATTTTTAGAATACTTTAAAAATTCTTACTAGGTGGCACACCGAGTCTACAACGTCGAATCAAGTAAGTTCTCTTGATACTTAGTTATTTTGAAGTGTTATACTGTAGATAGTGGGCTACTTTTAGAATATGCCTAGAGTAAAACTAAAGCCCATAGGGAACTATAACTGTAGAGGATTTACTATTGCGAAAACAATGCTTTACTTAACACTCTCATAAGACATCGGCGTAAATACTGGAACTAACTAAAACTTTATAAAATTTTTAATACAGATAATGAGCGCTAGAAGAGGTACAAGGGGCCGCGGCCGAGATTGCAGAAGTGTTAGGGCTGAGTCGTTGCCATCGGGCCATATGTTCAATGTTGAAGTAGGAGAGGCTCCAACCTCACCTGTGGCTGAAACGAGACCGAATGATCGGGCCGCTGGAGAAGAAGCATTATCACAAGTAATACTGAAGATTTTGGAAAGGGTCACTGGGCCCAATAATGGGACTGGAAATCAGGGGGCAATTCTGGAGCGACTTTGATCTAATAGGGCTGAAGTCTCTAAGGGTATTGCTGGCGTGGCTCCTAACGTGGTCGAATACTGGACGGAGGCCACAGAAAGGATAATGGATGACTTGGATTGCACACCAGAGCAAAAATTAAAAAGGGCAGTGTCACTGTTTAGGCAAGAAACCTATCAGTGGTGGTTGGCGGTGAAGAAGGGCGCCCAACCTGAGCAGATTACTTGGGAGTTTTTTAAAACTTTGTTTCAAGGGAAGTACGTAGGTGCAAGCTATGTTGATGCTAGAAGAAAGGAGTTCCTGAACTTGACCTAGGGGAACAAATTTGTAGCGGAATATGAGGCGGAGTTTCTACGCTTTAGTAGGTATGCAAGGGCTATTGTGGCAATGGACTGCGAGCGTTGCGTTAGGTTCGAGGATGGTCTTAGAGATAGCCTCAAAGTATTGATAGCTCCACAGAGGGAGCGATTTTTCTCAGAGTTAGTAGAGAAGGCAATGATACCAGAGGAGGTGAAGTGCACTTAGTGCCTAAACCGAGAAAAAGAGAAGGGTAGGAATAAAAGGGAGGCTGAGTCTTCTGGTGTTGGACAAAGGCCTAGGGCTAATGCTAGAGTTAATGGGCCAGTAAGAGCTGGGGCCCCTGATGCTAATTCGGGGATACTACCTTGTACTAATTGTAGGAGAGGTCATACATGCGAGGGTTGGAGGAGAACATGAGCTTGTTTGGGTTGTGGATCCATGACGCATAAGATTAAAGATTGCTCTAGAAGGCTAGTTCGGGTACAAGTCGTGGGCCAGGCTAATGTTCAGCCATCGAGGGATGGTCAGCAGCCGCCAAGGGGCCGAGGGCAGGCTAAGGGCAGTAATGGCAATGGACGTGGACGTAGAGCACCGGGTGGAGGTGTAGACCATGCTGAGGCGAGGCAGCGAGCCTTTGTTTATGCTACTCGTCGTCGTGAGAATGGAAATGTCCCAGATGTGATAACAGGTATGTTTTTAACTCATGAGTTACCTTACATTGCACTAATTGATATTGGATCGACGCATTCGTATGTGGCATGCAATAAGACTAAGTCTCTGGGTGATATGTTTGAAATTACTACAAATAGGATGACTGTGTTAAGTCCTTTAGGCTAGTTGGTGATAGTCAATAAGTTGTATAAGGATGTATCCTTAGTAGTTCAAAGGGTTACCTTTTTAGCGGACTTGATGCAATTACCTTTTAGTGAGTTCGATCTTATCTTGGGGATGGATTGGTTGGTAAAACACCGAGTAACTTTAGATTGCATTGCAAAGTGAGTGGTGTTAAGAATGGAGAATGATGAGGAAGTAGTAGTAATTGGTGAATGCCGAAATTATTTGTCGAATGTGATTTTGGCATTAAGGGCTAAGAAGTTGGTGTGTAAAGGTTGTGAGGCCTATCTGGCTTATATAAGTGATACAGAAGTTAAGGGTCCTACTATTAAGGATTTAAGAATGGTTAGTGAATTTCTTGATGTCTTTCCCGATGAACTGCCTGGGTACCACCCAATAGAGAAGTAGAGTTTGGAATTGAGCTGTTACCTGGTACGGCTCCGGTGTCCATCGCTCCTTATTGGATGGCACCAAAAGAGTTGGTGAAACTTAATGTGCAGATTCAGAAATTGTTGGATAGGGGATTTATTCGACCGAGTGTGTCTCAAGGGGAGCACCAGTGTTATTCGTGAAGAAGGATGGGTCTTTGTGGATGTGTATTGACTACTGGTAGTTAAATAAGTTAACCATTAAGAGCAAGTACTATCTGCCAAGGATTGATGATCTTTTTGATCAGTTTAGGGGAGCTTCGGTTTTCTCAAAGATTGACTTGATTTCGGGTTATCACCAATTGAGGGTCAAGGAGATGGATGCGTATAAGATAGCTTTTAGAACTCGTTATGGACACTATGAGTTTTTGGTGATCCATTTCGGCTAACAAATGAACCTACCGTTTTCATGGATCTCATGAACTGAGTTTTCCAACCCTATCTGGACCAGTTCGTAGTAGTTTTTATAGATGATATCTTGGTATACTCAAGAGATGAGGAAGAGCATGATGCACACTTAAGGATTATGTTGCATATTTTAAGAGAGAAGCAGTTTATGCCAAATTCAGTAAGTACGAATTTTGGCTAAGGGAAGTTACTTTTCTTGGGCAAGTGGTGTCAGCTGAGGGGATTAGGGTAGACCTTCGGAAAGTTGAAGCAGTGTTAGATTGGAAAACACCTAAGTCGATGACTGAAATTCAGAGTTTTCTGGGCTTGGCAGGGTACAATAGGCGATTTGTTGAGGGCTTTTCACTAATTGTTGCACCTTTAACTAAGCTATTAAGGAAAAGAGGTACCGATTATTTGGATGAACAAGCAGCAATAGAGTTTTGAAAAGCTCAAGAAGGTTTTAACTGAGGCTCCTGTGTTGATTCAGCCAGAGCCTGGGAAGGAGTTTACTGTTTATAGTGGCGCGTCGCATGTGGACTCAGGCTATGTGTTGATGCAAGAAGGAAAGGTGGTTGCATATGCGTCACGACAACTTAAGACTCATGAGGTGAATTACCCAACCTATGACTTAGAGTTAGCTGCAGTGGTTTTTGAGCTAAAGATATGGAGGCATTGCTTGTATGGGGAGAAGTGCATAATTTATTCGGATCACAAGAGTTTGAAGTACCTCCTTACCCAAAGAGAGCTGAATCTTAGGCAACATATGTGGGTGAAATTATTGAAGGAGTACCATTGTACGATCGAATACCATTCTGGCAAAGCGAATATGGTAGCCGACGTTTTAAGCCTTAGGGCTATGTCAGACTTGAGGGCTATGTTGGCCTGGTTAAGTTTGTTTGATGATGGTAGTTTGCTAGCTAAGCTTCAAGTAAAGCCAGTGTGGGTTGAGCAGATAAATAGTAAGCAATTGTTCGATGAGAAATTGGGTTCTCGTTTTAGGCAAGTGGAAAATGGGGAGATGCCAGATTTTGGGTTGAATAGTGAAGGAGTTCTGTGTTTTCATGGAAGAATGTGTATACCAAAGGATGTTGAGCTAAGGCAGACTATTTTGCAGGAGGCGCACAGCAGTCCTTATGCTATGCATCATAGCGGAACCAAGATGTATCGAAATTTGCGTGAGCTTTATTGGTGGCCTGGACTGAAGCGCGAGGTTATGGAGTTCGTAAGTAGATGTTTGGTTTGTCATAAGGTGAAGGCAGAATATCAGTTACCCTTTGGACTGCTTCAACCAGTAAATATTCGACTTTGGAAGTGGGAAAGGGTTACGATAGACTTTGTTAGTGGGCTACCTTTAATGCCTGCTAAGAAATATTCAATTTGGGTTATAGTGGATCGGTTGACTAAGACCGCCTATTTTATACCGGTTCGCACTGATTACTTGTTGCAGAAGCTGACTAGATTGTATGTGGTGGAGATTGTAAGGTTGCATGGAGTGTCAGTTTCCATAATCTATGATAGAGACCCACGTTTCACTTCACGGTTCTAGAGGAAGCTGCATGAGGCAGTGGGTACTAGGTTGAATTTTAGTACGATGTTCCATCAAACTGATGTACAGTTGGAAAGGGTAATCCAGGTTTCGGAGGATATGTGTAGGGGTTATGTAATGGAGTTTCGGGGTAGTTGGGAAGATTATTTTCCATTAGCCGAATTTGCGTATAATAATAGTTACCAAGCAAGTATTGGAATGGCACCGTATGAAGCGCTGTATGGGCGAAGGTGTCGTACCCTAACTTGTTGGACAGAGTTGGGCGAACTACGAGTTTTGGGCCCTGAATTGGTAGCAGATACTGAGAATAAAGCAAAGCTGATTCGGGATCGGTTGAAGGAGGCATCAGACAGGCAGAAATCGTATGCTGATCTTAGGCGTCGAGAGATTGAGTATGCAGTGGGAGACTTAGTTTTTCTTAAGGTCTCACCATGGAAGAAGGTGTTAAGGTTTGGACGAAGGGGAAAGTTGAGCCTTAGGTTTATTGGGCCTTACTAGGTTCTGAAGCGAGTTGGGCCAGTCACTTGTCAGCTAGATTTACCTTCTGAGCTAAGCCAAATTCGCGATGTGTTTCATGTGTCCATGCTGAGACGTTATCGTTCAGACCCCTCACATGTCGTATCGGTTGAGGAGATCGAGGTTAGGCCCGACCTAACTTTCGAGGAGGAGCCCGTGGAAATAATTGATCGAGATGTTAAGTTGCTAAGAAGGAAATCTGTCCCATTAGTCAAGGTACTTTGGCCAAGTCAGAATGCTGAGGAAGCTACATGGGAACCTGAAGAAACTATGTGACGTCAATACCTTCAATTATTCAGTTCAAGTAAAATTTTGAAGACAAAATTTCTTTTAGGGGGTAGAGTTGTAACGCCTTAAAAATCCCGAATCTTATTTTTGCGACTTCTATGTGAATGTGTGCTTAATATTTAGTCAGGAGTTAATTATGTATTAATGGGTCCCTGGTTTGAATCCTAGCTTAGTATTTTTAGGAGTTTAATTTTGGCCTTCTAGAAGGTTAAAAGTGGCGTGAAGATGGACTCTAAGGAGTGTGATCAGAAGAGAAAATATAGGAAGAGGATAGGAGAACTTATTGTGGAGAAAAATTAGGAGATGGGATGTGGATGAAGTGGAGCCAATTGGGACTTTAGGGGTTCGACTTTGGATATTAACAGGGGTGCTGAATTCTTTTTGAAGAGTTTCCCTTGTTTTGCCAAACCGAATGCTTCATTCTTCTCCTTCTTTCTAGTTCTTTTTCCTCTTTTGCAATTGCCGAATCTTCTTCTTCAAAATTCTCTTGCTCATTATTCTTTCTCTTCTAAAAAAAAAATCCTTCTTGTCTACCTTTGGAATAGCCGAATCTTCCTTTGGCCAATTACTCATTTGGGTGTAAGTATTTCTTTTTTCTTTGTTTCGGTTAATATTAATAATACCAATTACTCTTTCCCCTCACTTCTCTTAATCGGTTTTGGGTAAGGAATTAGTATTGAATCTTTGTGCTCTAGATTTCTGCCGAGTTACTCTTCACATTTCAGATTTAAGTAAGTATTTCTTTGATTTTAGATAGTTGGCCAAATGGATATTTATTTTATGAAGGTGATTCGTGATGGATACGAGCCCCGTACTATTTTGGTTTTAATGATGAAAGATTAATGCAGATTTATAAAAATTTCGCAATTAGTGGTCAAGGGAAAACTATTAAGGCTTGTCGCACACGGTAAGGTTACGGTGAGGTTTTAGTTTTTGATAAAGTATGTATTAAGCCCATGATTAATCGTTAAGTGATGTCGGTTGTAGGTTCGTGATTAAGGGGATTGTAGCATGCTTTATTATCAGGTGTGTACAAACACTACACACACACGATATCGGCAACGCCGAAAAGCCAAAAAGCCAAAAAGCCGAAAGTGGCTAAATGGGCCGGTGGACCCTAGGGTTAAGATATGTGGAATTGTTGATTTGACTGTATGGATTGAATTAGTCGTGTATGTTACATGACCTGGAATTGATTTTGGCCTAATGGGACATATGAAAGATATTGGGCCTAATGGGCCATATGAAAAATATTAGGCCTAAGGGGCAACATGAATGTGATTTGGGCCGATGGGCCATATTATTGAGTTGGGCTTAGTGGGCTTTGTATATGGGTTTGGGCCTAGTATCTAATAACTGCCAAAACATACATAAAACTTAAATATATAATTGCAACCGTGGACAAGTCATAAGGTTGAAGTGTGGTAATGTGTATATGCATGTCTAGGATTGGATCTAGGAAAAGCTTGGTACTTAAGCGGTCTCAATGACCCACCTCCGCTTCTCTGGAATCCTACCTGGTGCATAGTATCTGTTTATTTTGGCCAACGGGGACTTGTTACCGGACCCAGGTAAGTACTAAATCTATAATACTTAAAAATGACTGAAATGCCCTAAGGGTAAAAATGACTAAAATACCCCTATAAGTTAAACTTAGGATTTATGGGTATGACATGCTGCATTCATATGATATACTGCCTAGGTTGCATGTGGGTGGGAATTATGGTACGAAGGATGAATTTGAGAGTCGCATGGTTACTTGACGACCCGTGGACCCACCGTTTGCTTTTAAAGCCTAATATATGACTAGTAGTTTTGCTGCAACGTTAGGTAGTACCGCAACCGGGCTACCATTGCTGTGTAGGGGATGGGTGGGTCGATTTAGAAATCCCCACAAGTATATAAGGTTGGAAAGGAAATTTTGTGTAGCGGATGGATTATTGTGGAGGGTTTTTACTGCATTGCATATGTGATATGTTTAAGATGATGGTATTATGACAAGGGCTTTGGACCAACTGATTGCTTGTATGCTATTTTTTTGCTGAGGGTTGTACACACTGAGTTTCGAAACTCACTCCCTCTTATATTTTTCTCAAGAAATCCTCAGTAGTCGGTTCGACGAATGGAGGGACTCAGAGATGGCCAACTAGCAAGACATTTTCGTTTTTCCTGATTTTCTTTATAGTTTTAAGTATTTTGATTATTTTAAGTTCGAATTGTAATAAGGCTTCTCTCTGTTTATCGTTACATTGATTGCTTTACTTTCTATTAAATTTGTATCAAGTTTTTCTGGAAACAACGGTTTTTATTAAAACTTAAGCTTTCGCTGGTAAAAAGTTTTATTTTTAATACTTGTTATCTTATAATCAAAAAGGCAGATTTCCAAATACATATCCTTTTGGAAGACAACTATAATTTGGGTTTTTAATCAAGATTCTCTAAGAAGGGTTTCAATGAAAATAAGGTTTTCGCAAAAACACTTCAATATGACACGCTGGATTTGGCCAAAACATCCGGGCCGGGCTTGAGGTGGTACAGTGCATGTTACTCTGGAGGGTGTTGCATTTTAACTTGGGCTCTTAATTGATAGAAGTGCCGTAATGGATGTAAGTGCGATAACTGAGCCGACTCCCCTTTGTTATAGCCTACTAGGAGTCTCGCCCGCCGGTTCTGAATCTAATTTTACGGGTTTGAAATTTTCATGGCTGAAAGCCAATTTTGAACATTTATCAATTAATTCCACTGATCATGAGGTGATGTGCGCAGCTCGAGCTGACATTATGCATATTATAGAAGGTGTATTGATGCCCGATGTGAACAACAATATGGCTCATTTGATGTATTTACCCTATTAATTGATTGGCAGAATGTTCGCTCGTATAGTTGGGGTTCTACAGTTCTGGCTATGTTGTATCGTGAGCTTTGTCTGACGAAAAAGCCTTATGCCGTAGACATAGGCAGATGCCTTGTATTGCTGCAGTCATGGGCTCTTTATCGAATACCATTCTTGGTATCAGTTAGGCACCAACCATACGTATTTCCACTAGGGAACAGGTGATAAAATTTAACTTGTTATTAATTGAAAATTTCTTTATAATGATATTATTCTAACGATACTATATTTACTTGAAATTTGTTTCCATAGATGGAGTTTTTATCCGGGTATCGGGAGGTCATACATTGTCCCGATATATCGTTTGATGATTGAACAACATGCTGGGGAAGGGGTAAGCTATTCCAATATTCGTGACATGTAATTACTTTGTATATCGTATTCGAACCGTGTTAAATTTTAATCAATTATTAATTGTGCAGTTTATTTGGATGTCGTATCAAAGACCAGAAATTGCGGCTGTTATACCCTCGTCTGCCCATATTCATTCTCACATGTGGTGCATTAATGCACCAATTATCAATTTTCAGGCAGTCGAGTGGTATAACAGGGATTGAGTACTCTGATAGTTTGGTTGCATCCAATATATCTCGGATCTGCTAATGCAGGTGGAAAAGATTCACTTGGTCAACAAGAGAGGAAAAATGGAAATAATTGGGGGGTTGTACACCGGAAATATATTGTAGTGTGGGATAATCGGATGACGCAGAGACCTCAGATAGATATTTTTTTCGTAACTCAAAACGTTTCAAGACGTCGTGAATATACTTCTACATTCATCGGCCTCGCCGTCCGTCGGTTTTCAACCATTGCATCCTGACATCTTCGACAAACACGTGTCCCACCTCCATCTTGTTGACTTGTTGCTGACCCATTCTTGGCATCAAGATAGCCAACCTATAGAATGTAGTCAAGAAGATAGATGAAATCGGAAGATCTTGTGTTTTCAATAACACAGCGTTGATCCCCTCTATCAAGTTTGTGGTCATTTGACCATAACGAAAGCCCTCATAAAAAATTTGACCCCATTGTCACGGCTCCATGGTACCCAACCACTGTCGAAAAAATGTGTTCGTTTGACCCTCCATGTCACTCTCAAGTCGAGTCATTCTTCGGCGAAAAATATGTGGCTCTAGCTCTTGCGCTGTATATGTATTAAGAAAAGATAAGTTACAGTATTACACTAAAACATGGATACTTATATTGAAATGATAATGTTATCCTTTACGCATTCTCACAACTTGTCTACGCCGGTCTACATTCTTATAATATCGATGAAAGTTAACTGTGATGTGCTAGATGTAGTAAATGGATCTCCATGGCACATCAGAACGCCTAATGATGGCAATTAATCCTTTCCCTCTATCGGAGATGATGCAAATATTATCGTTGCTAATAGCATACCTCCACAGGTTGGTAAGGAAGAATTCTCACCATTCCATGTTTTTCTTATCTACGATGGAAAATGCTATTGGGAGCATGTTCTTGTTGCCTAATTGAGAAACCACAAGAAGTAGGATCTGTGTATATTTTCCATATAGCCAGGTCTCATCTACGTGCACAAACGACTTGCAGTGGGGAAATGCGCACACACATGGATCAAACGTCCAGAACATCCGATGGAAATTCTTTTTCCAGGTTTTAGTTGGTCATCCGGGCCGTAATATGGTTGTTTCTGTAACTAAATGACAGTCCCTGGTACGTATTTCTGCATAGCGACTATCCATCCCTGTAGCTAGGGTGAGCAAAACTCGATTCGATTCAAAAAAATCAAAAAAAAAATTCAAATTTTGAATTATTCGAATCGAGTTAATCGAATCAACTCGAATTTTGAGTTCTAAATTTCAAGTTCGAATTGAGTTGAATTTTCGAATTCGAATAACTTGAATAAACCGAATATAAACTATTTTTTTTATTTTTTTAAATTTTAAGCTTTTACTTAATTACTTTAACCCAATTTCCCTCAAGCCTAAGCCCAAAGATTTATTTTCCCAAATCGCAACCCAATTCCTCCCCCAAATCAAACCTCCCAAGCCCCAGCAGCAGCGGGTAACAAATTCTATCGTCTCCACCATTCCAACTCCAAACCCCAAATTAATTTTCTTCTTTTCCGTTCTGACTCTCAGGCTCTCAACTGCACCTTTCTCTAATAAGTTGTCTAATCTCTTTTTCTACTCTTCAATTCCATATTTCTTGAGTTTCTCTTCTTCCTGCTTTACTTTCGGTGTAGCTTAATTTAACGTTAGATCTGAATTCTGAATAGCTGATGTGACTTGTGAGTGCTATAAGTAATCCTGATTTATGCAAGCTAAAATAGTTTTATTGTTGTCCATAGATTTATTACTTGTAATGTCTGTGGCGATCATTTGCATGCTTCCTGACTCCTGGAATGAATATTCAGCTTATTGGAGAAGCTAATGATTTTGGAGGAAAATTATGTTTTACTGAAATGCTACCTTCGTTTTCAGTTGGATAATTTTGTCAGTTCATTTATGTGTTCTCTTTAGCTTATATCAGCTGGTTCAGTGTATGAAGAGAGAAAATTGAGGGTCAACGAAGTGGAACTAAGCATAAATTTAATGGTTTATGTTTAACTTGTGTTGCATATTATAGTTTTGTTTTTTCTGATCCATTTTTTGTTTGATAAGAATGGCATTGATTAGAAATTTGCCATTTTTCCTGGAAAGGGCTTGGTAGAATTGTCCTTGGAATCGTAGCTCATGGCTAGAGATATTCGTAGTTTTTTTCTAGAAGGTTTAACTGTTGTTTTTTGCTAATTATTAATGCATATGATTGAATCTAATTTAGTTTAATTAAGTTAAAGTGATAGTCGGGTTTAGATTCTGCTCATTCTATTGTTTAGATCAGCGCATATTGGAATCTTCTCACTGTTCGATTGAATTCCCAAATTTAGTTGATTATGTCATTATCTTTAGTGCAATGCAATAAGAATTACATGCTTAGCTATATTTGTTTTCTAGTTTTTATGCATTTATCTTCCCAGTATTGACCATAATTCTGTCTAAGCTAAAAGGAGAAAGGATTTTCATGGCAGTTCTAAGTTGATTGATACTAATGCACAGGGTTTATACACCAGCATGATAACTGTGTACTTGTAGCAGTATTCTCCAATATTCAGCTTATAGGAGAAGCTAATGATTTTGGAGGAAAATTATTTTTTACTGAAATGCTACCTTCGTTTTCATTTGGATAATTTAAGGCCTTGAAAATTCAGTTTCGTTCTCCTATTAAGAATTTGCATTTTTGTGATTTAGTTGATATTTTTATTGGCTACTACCTATAAATCGAATCAAGTTATGAAAAATTCTAAATATTTCCTTTATTAAATATGAAAAATTCAACACTTTTTGCATGGAATCGTTTTGATTTAACCTAAACTGATTTGTGAACAATGTCAGCCAACTTTTGAGTTTTAAAGGTGAGCCTCCAAGCAATGACTGAACTCTTAATTGTTTCTTAATACAATTGAGATGAACTATGTAAATAAAACAAGGGTATGGCTGGTGGTGAGTTGGTAGTAACTCCTGTTCAGGTTAACTGTGTTCAGAATAAAAGTAAATTAAAAATTAAAAATTAACTGTGTTCATATATTTCTCTGCAATCACACTTGCTACACAACCACAAGCAGCACGGTCCACATTGTATATTTTTACAGTCTTGTGTACCTCTTTCTTCTTTTCAATTACAGCAGAGGTCTGCAAAGAATTATATAAAACTTTTTATGCTGGCTGCTAGTAGCAAGTCATACTACAGATATTGCAGAATAAATTAAACTCAATTCACATATTTCACTATGAACTGCTTTTCATGAATTATACATATATTTTCTATTTGTTCATTTTTAAATGGTTGGAGTTGACTTGCTTTCTATTTCTGGTGAATTAGTTGAATGATAACTTTGGTTCAAAAAATGAATTAAAGCATAAATGTTATTAAGTTTGATTTTAAATCAATTATTGGTCATCATTAGTGATTGCAACAAATGTTTACTTGTAGATGAGTGATCCAAAGCGAGATGGTTCAACTCAAAGTTCACAAAATTCTTCCCCAAGTAGAGATGATCAAACAACAACCAAGGAAAATGTTCGAAAAAATATTACTCCAAGGGCAGCTTGTTGGAACCATTTTGCCAAATTTGTGACTAAAGAGGGGGAGAAGAGAGCAAGGTGCAATGCATGTGATGTTACTTACACCATGGAAACAACTTCGGGTTCTACAACAAATTTGAATAACCATTTGAAAACATGCCTAAAAAGACCTCGAGGTAATACTTCTGATCCGAAGCAATCAGAATTAGTATTTGTGAATGTTAGCCAAGAAACAATGGATTTATCAACTTGGGTGTTTGATAAAGATGCTATTAGAAAAGCATTGGTTCGTATGATAATTGTGGATGAAGTACCTTTTAAAATTGTAAAGGGAGAGGGTTTTAAATACTTTCTTTCTATAGCATACCCACGGTTTAGTCTTCCATCTCGTTGGACAATTAGAACGGATTGTCTTGATTTATTTAACTCCATGAAGAGTGTGATGAAGAATTGTTTTGAAAAAGATATAAGCAGAGTTTATTTGACGACAGATACTTGGACTTTATTGCAGAGGATATCTTACATGGTTTTAACAGTACATTGGGTGGATAGTGAGTGGATGTTAAAAACAAGAATTATAAATTTTTGCCCAATATCCGCTCATAGAGGTGAAAGCATAGGTCAAGCTATTGAAAAATGTCTTCGAGATTGGGGGATTGAAAGGGTCTTCACTATTACTGTTGATAATGCATCCGCCAATTGTGTTGCCATTGAATATTTGAGAAAGAAATTGAATCATCGAAATGCTTCTATTGCAAATGGAAAATTTATTCATATGAGATGTGTTGCACAGATTTAATCTCATTGTGCAATACGGTATTTAGGATGTTTCTGTGCCTGTAGATCGAGTTAAAGGTGCTGTGAGGTATATAAGAGCATCACCATCGAGGTTGATAAAATTCAACCAACGGGTAAAAGAAGAAATGATAGATAGTAAGGCTCAATTGTGTTTAGATGTGCCTACTAGATGGAACTCAACATATACTAATTCATTTATATCATTGTCATATACTAATTTTTTTTATCTTTGATAATATATTGTGGTTAAAACTTCAAATTTATTCATACAAAGTTTTCATCCAAACAAATTTAAATATATTTTGAGTTATCATTGGAAGTTTTTCAAAATAAGGTAATATTTGTGCATTTGGAAATTCGAAGAGATCATGCCCAATCGTGCTGGGTGTGTTTTTTTTTTTGTTGGACCAAATAAACAAATATCCTTTCAAATTTTGTCTATATTTAAAAAACAAGGCAATATTGGTGTGTTTAGAAGTACGGAAAATTACATCCTAACGCGCTGGGTGTCGATTTTTCATTCAACTAAATAACCAAATACCCTTTTTACATATTTTGAAGATCAAAGATGATATTGATGTCAAAGTATAAAGGCATTATATCCTAACGTGCTGGGTATGATACTCTTATTTCTTTGAAACGAGTTAATCTTGAGATTCAATTCAGATTTGATAACTTTTTCTAGCTTAAATATTTTTAAGCCTTCGACATTAGGACAATACTAATCAATTTGGTACGAATTTTGGGCATGACGAGGGTGCTAATCCTTCCTCGCACGTAACCGACTCCCGAACCCACTTTCTCGAGTTTCGTAGACCAAAAATGTCGTCTTAGTAAACAAAATATTTTATTAAAAGAAAGGTGATCCGATCACACCAAATAAAGATCGGTGGCGACTCCCTATTTTTAAAAGTCGATTCCCGTTTCTTTCAAAAAATGGTTACGACAGCTTGGCGACTCCACTGGGGATCGATGAGAGTCAGGCCATAAATTGATTGATGTTTGTCCTTTTGATTAAAAACTTGAAAAATTGTTTGTTTTAAAAATAAAAAAATAAAAAAAATCATGTTTCTCCTAAAGCATTTGTTTGTGCTATAATTGCAATAATATCGAGTCTCATAATACTTACACTTGCATTACATGACCGTTGTGGTCACACCTTTAAGTGGGAGTGAGAAACTAAGCTTTCGTGAGGTTTTCACCTCCGCATGAGCTAGTGGACTGCTTCCGGGATACATCCGTACCTATGTGCTTCGTGAGGTTTTCACCTCCGCATGGCCGTAGGGAAATGTATCCCCCTGAACCGAACTCGGTCCATATGAGCCTATAATGGGTGAGGATTGAGGAATCTATTGGTTCAGGTACCCCTCCTTAGAACAGAACCTCATATCGTGAGCCTTAAGAGCCCATCTTGGGTAGAGTCATTCCAAACCCCTAGCGGTCACCTGTATATGTGTTCTGTGTTTGTTTTTCCTGCACTAACGTGTTTTTTTTTGTGGTTGTTCCTCTATCCTGTGCTAACGTGTTTTCACCTATCTTGACTCCATTGTATTACATCGCAAGAAAGAAAGTGTTGATTCATATTCGGTTGCTAAGTGGAAGAGTTTGTCATAAGGTAATATGTTACTTGATAAAGTGGATTGTAATACGGTCGTAAGGACATGAGGACATGGCCGTATATGCGATCCATTTCATGTAAAGAAACGTATCTTCTAGAAAAGTTCTTCTAATGGAATTGAATTCATGATCAACACCTCTCTTTCTTTTTGCATTCATACCATGCATTTGCATTGCATTGCATACAGCAACATCATATCACCCTAATCATTCACTAAGGCTAAAATCATATAATCTACAGTTGCGACACTACGAATCTGAAATCACGTCATCCTTAAAGGACACGGCTAAGAGCTAGAGATATGGATGCTGAACTCAATGAGAGAGTTGAAAGAATGGAAAGAATCCAGAGAGAGTTGCAAAAGCAGTTGACCAAGTCGCAGCAAGAAGTAAGGGATCTGATGGTAAGATCCCGAGAGGAATTGCTCGAGCAAAAGGATCAAATGGCCAAAATGATGGAGATGATGGCAGCTCTGGTCAAAGGAAAGAGACCCGCGCAGAGTCCTGACATCACAGAGCCCCAGTCAAGAGTTAATCAGGATCCGCTCTATCCCCCAGAATTCACTCCGTCTCACGCCCATGCAACGCAAAGAGGGTATCCTCAAGTGGAATTGATAGGCCTAGAGCCACGACCTGCACCAACTGCTCATCTAAGGCAAGGTATATTTGTATCAAACTCCGGAGATAATTCTGCTAACCCAATGGTTCCAGATTTGGATGACCCGGTTGAAATAGCCAGGTTGAAAATGGAAGATCGTGATGCTCAGGACAAGTATAAGAGTCTGGAAGAAAGACTCCAGGCGATAGAAGGTACCGAAGTCTTCTCTGCACTAAGTGCCAAAGAGCTCAGTTTGGTGCCCAATGCTGTTCGCTCCGAAATTTAAAGTGCCAGATTTTGAAAAATATGATGGAACGAGATGTCCAAAGGCGCATCTTATCATGTTTTGTCGGAAGATGGCTGGTTATGTGAACGAAGACAAATTGTTAATACACTGTTTTTAAGATAGCTTGGTCAAATCAGCCCTCTGGTGGTATAATCAACTCAGCAGAGAGAGGATCTGATCATGGAAGGACCTAGTATCAGCGTTTTGTGAACAATACAAGTATGTCTCTGACATGGTGCCCGATCAACTAATGCTGCAGATGATGGAAAAGAAACCAACAGAGACTTTTAGACAATACGCTCAAAGGTGGAGGGATATCTCAGCCCAAGTAGAACCCCCACTAATTAAAACTGAGATAACGGTCCTCTTTATCAACACCTTGAAAGCGCCATTTTATGACAAGCTGGTGGAAAACGCCACAAAAGACTTCGCCGATATCGTAATGTCCCGGGAACTCATTGAGAATGCCATAAAGAGTGGAAAAATAGATGCAAGAGAAATTGTCAAAAGGTCAAACTCGAGAAATATGGAAAATGAAGTGAATAACTTGAGCAAGCGTTCCAAGTCAGTCTCTGCAGGTCAACTGAGGGCTGTGACCACTGGTCATCAGGGATCATCAAGTCAAGAATCCAAGGCAAAGCATCTCCAGTTTACACCAATTCCAATGGCATATGGGGAGTTGTATCAAAACCTATTTGATGCACATAGGGTGGCTCCAAACTACATGAAACCAGTGCAACCCCCATACCCCAAATGGTATGATTCGAATGCTCAATGCGAGTATCACGCGGGAATAACGGGTCACTTAACCGATAACTGCATTGCATTTAAGAAATTGGTGGGGAGGCTTATTAAAATAGGGGTTTTGAAGTTCGATGAGTCGACCGGAGCAATAATTTGCGATAATTGAAGGAGGGGGCAAGAGAGTCTTGATTCCTTAAAAAAGTTATCAGAAGCCTAGAAATCGAGAAGTCAGAACGCCAATGACACATTCGAAAGGAAAACAGAGGCATAAAGCTTTCCAAAGTCTTACACACTTGGGAGTGTTTTGAACAATAAGACCATAAAGCTTTCCGAAGCCTTACACACTTGGGAGTGTTTTGAACAATAAGACTGTGGAAGAAACCTGCATTTTTAGCTAATCTAGAGTAATATTTAAAACATACTTGTTGTTTTAAGCCTAGAGGCAACAAGAGTCCTTTCGTGAAATGGGCTTGTTTCCAGAATTGTTATTTCAATAAAATACATCTTTATTTTCACTCCTCGCATTTCATACTCTACATCGTTTCATTTTCATATCATACTTTTAATTTTCTACCTTCATGCCTACAATGGGTCCCCCAGATAGCAATGACATGAGCAACACTGTTACCGACTCTCTTTTTAACGAGATATGTGTCTAAAGGGATTGGAGGACTGGGGAGATGACAGAGGTCACAACTTATTTCCTAAATTGTCAAGAATGGTAGATCCCATCTTACGAAGTGTCAGCAAATACTACAAGGGAGATGAAGATGGAAGCTTAGCTTGCCGCAAGAACAGGGCAAGAAATCATTGAGTTATCTCTAAGAGTTCAAAGATATTTTCGTATGATCACGTTGGGACTACTAAGGCACGAGTATGCTGTCAAAGCTAAGGAAGCCACAGAAGAAGTCCATAAGGATATTTGAAGATCACATGCTAATGGTTCTACCCTCACTAAGCCAATCAAGAGGTTCAAGCTACTGGTCTACCCAGAAAGGAAAATTGCATCAAACGCCAAATCGAGGACAGAACTTATGTACATTTTCCTTCTTGTCTACACGTGGGGCAGGGACGTTATCAAGCCAATCTCCTCGAAGGCTTTAGGTCCACATCGATTCATTTTTGTGGATGTCGATCTCTTCACTAAGAGGGCGAGGGTCACTTTATATGCCAATATTACAAAGTCGATAGTGATTAGACCAAAAAGGAAAAAAAGAAAAAAATATTAACAAAAAGGAGAAAAGGTCATATTTAACCGCACAATGTCAAAAGTTTGCGGTCTTTTCAAAGATCAATTGCCATGTCATGGTGTAAAAAAAAGGGGGGGCAACAGAACAAAGAATGTTAGGAAGATGACCTAAACTTGTGAATGTTGGCATATAGAAGTTACATTTACCCTTTTATGATCATTAAACTTCAGCCAAGACCTCTGCTGAGACAACACTTTCCTCATTAGGTTTTGCCTAGTGAAGTCAAAATCCTCTTTTCCCCAGGCACAGGCCGAGCCAAAATTGGATAAGGTGGAATGGATCTAATCCCGATGTGATCAATTGAATTTGAAAAGAAAATGTTGAGAGATATCTGTCACGATCAGATGAAGCGAGTTTACAACAAAAAGGATTGCCTTAGAAAATTTCAATGATAGGGCTTTGAAAGAAAAATTCTCACATGCAAAAGAGACTTCAGAAGAAAGTAAATGTCAAAATAGGAAGGACCTCATGCAGCAAAGCAGGCCTATTCTATGGAAGCATGGATATTGACAGAGATGGATGGCAAGGACCTGTCTAATTCGGTGAATTCAGATTCGACCTAAAAAAGGGGGATCAAAAAAAAATTCTCATCAAAAAAGAAAAAAGAAAAAGGAGAGGCCAAAGGCGAAAACCCGCAAAGGGCGCTTTGAGACCAAAGGTGGGTTTGAGTTGAAAACCCGAAAAGGGCAGCTCAGATTTTGATAAAAAAATGGGGCATACAGTAGTCTTGCTATGCTTGAAGTAATAATAAAGAGGAATGTTATGCCTTGGGGCATCGACAAAGTACTCCGGATCCCCTAAACACATATTGCGTTTAAAATGGTCCTCAAGAAGTTTGAACAGAGAAGCTCAAGCTGCGATATCTGGGGCACCTAGTTTCCATTCTATCCATTTTGAGTCTGCTATCTTGGTCTTTTGAAACTACACTCTAAATAAACTTGCTTCTTCATTGCACTTGCTAGCTTTGATTAAATTGCTTGTTTCGAGCTATGCTCCCAATAAATTTCCATTTCATCCATCATTATGCCCTTTTTGAGCATTTTGCATTGAAATAACGATTATTGGACTAATAATACTTTCATGAAAGGAGTTTCGCATATTACTCTGGAAACCTCTAAACAATATAGGGGTCTGAAACAGGATTATTACTTAAGATTCACCAAGTTTAAGGGTTGGAAATATCTGAGTCCAAATTAAGGTTATCACTTTGGATTTTTGTCAAAAATGGTGATTGAACAAAATTACAAAGTACCGCGTCAGTGACACAATCTTGACGGAAAATGGGCATTGTTAACCCAAATGCAGAACCAGAATCATTCTCGAAAGGAAATGATATTCTGCATTCATGCGAGCATCATGCATATACATCTGATTGGGTCACCTAAAGAGTGATCGTTAGAAGGAAGTTGATACAGATCCTGTACCTTTGAATAACAAGAGGGTAGGTTGAAGAAGAGACAAATCCTATGTTTTAGAGTCGCAGTGGGATGAATAGAGGATATTCAAATCTCCACAAAAATGAACCGAGAAACGCAAAAGGATATTCAAACCCCTAGGTCACAATGAGATGAACCCTGAAGCTACAGTGGGGCAAAAGGGTGATATACGAGAAATGCAGATTACTCCTGAGGTTTGAGGACGGGTACAAAACTTGAAAGGGAAGTCAAGAATCGAAGCAATGAATACAGGTCATCATGAAAGTCGTGACGAAAAAGAGATACATGACAAACAAACCCAGGGCGCATGGCATAATCATGTAGGCATAAAAGCATTTAAGACAAACATGTGCATATCAAGATAACATCACACATGACACATACAGGTACGCCATTAAAACAAGAAGTTTTGACTATAGCTATATTGAATCAAAGGAAAAGAAGACATCTGAGTTCCGCTAGATGATATGTTATTCAAAACTCAATTTATATAACGAGAGGTGGGTTGAGCCTCGAGTTGCACGTCGAGGATTTTCAATTTCTGTCTGCAAAAATCAACTCCTCGGGTCGCACGCTGAGGTATTTTTAATTTTTGTTTGCAAAAAAAAAAAATCAACTCCTCAAGTCGCACGCTGAGGTATTTTTAATTTCTGTTTTTCAATTTTTATTTTTTAAATATCAACTCATAATACGAGAGGTGAGTTGAGGCTCAGGTCACACCCTGAGGTGTTTTTCAATTTCTGATAAAAAATTAACTCATAATACGAGTGAAACAAATCGAAAACCAGATCTTGCCTTCCTAAGCGAAGCAAATCAAGCATAACAGATCTCGCCTTCCTAAGCGAAGCAGATTGATGATAGTAGATCTGCCTTCCTAAGCGAAGCAGATCGAGCATAACAGATCTTGCCTTCCTAAGCGAAGCAGATCGAACATAGCAGATCTTGCCTTCATGAGCGAAGCAGATCGAAGATAGCAGATATTGCCTTCCTGAGCGAAGCAGATCGAAGATAGCAGATATTGCCTTCCTGAGTGAAACAGATCAGAGATAGCAGATCTTGCCTTCCTAAGCGAAACAGATCGAAGATAACAGATCTTGCCTTCCTAAGCGAAGCAGACCGATGTATTTAATTTCTGTCTCTCAATTTCTGTTCAAAAATTGACTCATAATACGAGAGATGAGTTGGGCCTCGGGTTACGCACCCTGAGGTATTTTTAATTTCTGTTTTTCAATTTCTGTTAAAATCAACTCATAATGCGAGAGATGAGTTGGGCCTCGGGTTACGCACCCTGAGGTATTTTTAATTTTTTTTTCAATTTCTGTTAAAATCAACTCATAATGCGAGAGATGAGTTGGGCCTCGGGTTACGCACACTGAGGTATTTTTAATTTCTGGTTTTCAATTTTTGTTAAGATTGACTCATAATACGAAAGTGAGTTGGGCCTCGGGTTACGCACCCTGAGGTATTTTTAATTCCTGTTTTTCAATTTCTGCTAAAATCAACTCATAAGGCGAGAGATGAGTTGGACCTCGGGTTACGCATGCTGAGGTATTTTTAATTTCTATTTTTCAATTTCTGTTAAAATCGACTCATAATACGAAAGTGAGTTGGGCATCGGGTTACGCACGCTGAGGTATTTTTAAAATTTCTGTTCTTCAATGTCTGTTATAAAAAAAAAAAGAAGAAAAAAGAAAGAAAGAAAGAAAAGGTAAAAGGGTAAAAGGTCAACTCATATTGCAAGAATAAGGAAACAGTTTGAAAAGTTCAGATTTCATCGAAGTCCCAATGGAGCAGTTAGGAGATCGAAGCTACAAATCTCTTCGTGTCCTGAAGTCATGTTGGAGCAAGTTAAACATAAACAAGATTAAGGAAAAGCAAATGGAGTCTACAGGTCATATCTCTCGGAAATAGTAGTGGAGTGGATCAAAGCAACAAGGTTGAAGACATTTGAGGAAGACGAGGACCAATAAGTCAAGGCTTGGCCAAGACCGGGCAAAATTGGTTCTTCTATTTTCTTTGCTCTATTCTCGTTTCACGACAATAAGTAAAGAGGGGCAGCTGTAATAACCAATTTTGGCCCGGGCCCGTCAGCAACAATCGAGGCCCATCAAAAAATAAACCCAATAATAAAACCAATAATAAGCCAATAAGAAGTCCAAAAAATAACAGTCTATTTACAAGATAAACCCGGGCCCGTCAGAAGCAACCAAAGCCCAAACAAAACTAAACAAAAACAAAATCAACCCAACATTAAAACCCACTTATCCTAGCCCAATCAGCTAACCCAAATCCCAGCCCACTAAACCAAAAAACCTTAAGCCCACAACATTATCAAAAAAATGAAAGGACTTCAGCCACTAAGTGCCTCGTCCGCCGCTCCTCATGCATCTGACCAGCCCCAGGCGTCGACCCTTCCCACAAGCACTGTCGGCCACCACCTCTTCCATCTGCCAACACCCATCACGCCTCAGTCAATGTTCGCATGTTCCTCAGACATCTGCAAGAAACACGCGCAGCACAGGAAACAAGAAGAAAACGAAAAACGACAAGAAATTGAAACAAGAGCAAACATAAAAGAATCTATAAAGTCGGTTATAAGAACAAACAAAACCCATTTTGTAAAGGGGGCTTCCTTTTTACGAATATCAGCAATCGATATAAGCAAGAAATTCTAGAAGGTTGATTTTCAATCTATTGTCTTTTTCATTCTCGGTTGTTTGCCAGAGTTTCTTTCACCTTTTTATCTTTCTTTACTTACTGCCTTCTTTAAACTTAGCATAAACATTAAGTATAAAACGAAAAAGAAAGGAAGAAGAGGCTTGCCTGAAACCCTCACGTGTGTAACATCGAAAATCCATTTTCCCGTCGACGGAACTCGACTCGTGGAGGGGTGTCGAAGGCCCCCTTTCCCTTTCGTTTCGGGCACCGAAAGAAGAGACTTCAAAGGGCTTCGAAATAGGGCCAAGGCCCACTGGCTTGAGCGTCGCTGGCCACCGATCTGGTGGTGGTGCGGTGGCGCGATGAACGGCCAGGGGAATCCAATCGACGGGTGATCTAAAGGAGACCAATCGTTCGACATCGGAAGAGAGAAGGGGAGAAGTTAAAGTTTTAGTTTTTTTAAGAACAGAGATTGAAATGAATAAGAACAAAAAAATGGGTTTTAAGATATTAAAGGAAACAACTGTTAGGTAGGGGGAATGAATGCGCGTGTTCTCACTTTCAAAAAGGGTTATTTGCGCACTTGGTCCCCTCTCCTTTGCATGATTATTCGATTGGGCTCCTTTTGATTCTTTTCTTCCTTTTAATTTCTGTCCCATAATTTTATACAGTTTTAATTTAGTCCCGTTCTAAACGCCGCGTTCCAGGACTAGGGCGAATTTCGTTTTAAATACCCTCTAGTTTAGGGGCATTATGTTTGGGTCCATTTTCAATTTCATTTTTAATTTATTGCCCTTTCAGTTCCTTAGTTTTATTATAATTCCCATATAATCATTTAATTAGTTAATTTAATCATTTGTCTATTGATCTTTTGTCCTAATCATTATTATTTTTAAATTAATTTTAAATATTATGTATTTTAAATCATTCTAGATACTATTTATTTTTCTTTATATGATGTTTTCATTTATTTTTTGTATATATACATATGATTTATATTAGAGTATTTTATGTATATATTATTGATTTCTCATTATCTTATGTATACATTTTCTTTTAAATTTATTTATGTGTACATACATATTTTTAAATTTATTTACTTACATAGTTTATTTCCTTTCAAGTCCCTATTTCGTTATGAATTTTTTTATCTCGAAAACTTTTATATATTATTATTTTTATATATAAACATTGTTCCTTATTTCATATATGTATTTTTATAGATTAACATGTTATTTTGTACATCATTTATTTTGATTTTCATTGTATATAATATTTATTTGCAAATTCATTTATATCATTGTCATATACTAATTATTTTTATCTTTGATAACATATTGTGGTTAAAACTTCAAATTTATTCATACAAAGTTTTCATCCAAACAAATTTAAATATATTTTGAGTTATCATTGGAAGTTTTTCAAAATAAGGTAATATTTGTGCATTTGGAAATTCGAAGAGATCATGCCCAATCGTGCTGGTGTGTTTTTTTTTTGTTGGACCAAATAAACAAATATCCTTTCAAATTTTGTCCATATTTAAAAAATAAGGCAATATTGGTGTGTTTAGAAGTACGGAAAATTACATTAACGCTACTGGTGTCGTCGATTTTCGTTCTACTAAATAACCAAATACCCTTTTTACATATTTTGAAGATCAAAGATGATCTCGATGTCAAAGTATAAAGGCATTATATCCTAACGTGCTGGGTATGATACTCTTATTTCTTTGAAACGAGTTAATCTTGAGATTCAATTCAGATTTGATAACTTTTTCTACCTTAAATATTTTCAAGCCTTCGACATTAGGACAATATTAATCAATTTGGTACCAATTTTGGGCGTGACGAGGGTGCTAATCCTTCCTCGCACGTAACCGACTCCCGAACCCACTTTCTCGAGTTTCGTAGACCAAAAATGCCGTCTTAGTAAACAAAATGTTTTATTAAAAGAAAGGTGATCCGATCACACCAAATAAAGATCGGTGGCGACTCCTTATTTTTAAAAGTCGATTCCCGTTTCTTTCAAAAAATGGTTACGACATTGCCTATTCATTCTTACTTTGCAATAAGTTTAACATACCATTTTATAATGCCAACATAACATATATAGACATATAAGTAAGCAATATCAACTTATAATATCATTTACAATCATTTACCAAAATGACATACATGAGACATCCTAGGTACATGCCATTACCAAAAAGAAAAGTACTTCACCATTTTGAGTTTGGGATCGGCTTTCAATGCTGATTTGGCAATTCGACTTTAACCTAACCTATGCACGGAAATAAAACGTACACCAAATATAAACTCAGTGGTATTTCTATAATCCGAATAATATTTAAATAAGAATTTATAAGATTTATAAACTATCCAATCATATATAACCATATACATTCAAATAAATAATCAATTTCATAAATACATCATCCAAAACCCTTTCGATTCTCATCTCTTACCATATAAATATCAATTTCATAATTGCTATTCAATAGCCTTTCTCAATAGAATACACAGTTCAATTTCAATAACCATTTCCATCTCATGAATATTTGAATCATACAATTTCATAAATTTCATTTGTATATTTCATTTCATTGTCCATCCCAATCTGTATTCAATATCACTCAATATCAATCAATTGGCCAAACCATTTATTTACCCCTATTAACACAACTCGAACTTTGGCGGATACACGAATCCAACCAGAACACACTAGTACGACAATTAGTGCCTCATCGACCATGTCGAAGTAAAATAATACGGTACTCAGTACCTCATCGGATTTATCTGAAGTAATAATATGACACCCAGTGTCTCATTGACTCGAAGTTGAAGTATCCTTGAACACTTCCAATCCTATGGCATGCCAACCATATCCAACAACCCAATACAGTTAATAGGGTTTCAATTCACTTTTCAATTTCAACCAATATTCATTCCAATTCAAATATTCACATATACTTATAGAATCAATTCAATTCAATTCAATATCACAATATCAATTACTCACCTCAATCCACTTGCCATACACATTAAGTAATAAATTCAACAATTAATTATTAAGTTCAGTTTATAGAAATACAAACCAGGAATTCTGAGCTATTCCACGTCGACTTTATCCTTCCCCTTTTTAATCGAGGATTCCGATACGACGTTAGCTACGAAATTAAAACAATTAAAATTTATCAATACAACACAATTCAATCTCATATTAAATATTTCAATTTTTATCTAACATTTGCCTAAATTCTAATTTAATCCCTAAATCGAGACTAACTTTATTTCTCACATTTAATTCTTTATTTTCATGCAAATTCCACTTTAGACTAAATTCAACTCCCTATTTTCACATAAATTCCTAAATTTTGAATTTTTTACAATTTAGTCCCTATTACTCAAAATTATGAATTTATTCTACAATTCAATCATTTTTCATTTCTAACTTAAAAATCTATCAATTTAGTCCCTTATACTCTAATTATTCAACATTAACAACATTTAAAAACTCAATAATTTCTAAAACTTTGACATGGGTCGGGTAGTATTTAATACTGAAATTTTAAAAACATAAAAATTACAAGAAAAAGGGACTAAATTGACTAACCGATTGAACTTGGAAATTTTGAAACCCTTGGCCCTTCGTCTTTCTCCTTTTTCCCTTTTTCTTTTTCTTTCCTTTTTCTATTCTGTTTCGTTTGGCTCTTTGTTTCTAATTCTTTCTTTTTCTATTTGTTTGTTTTATAATATAATATAATATAATATAATATATATACTTAATTATTAGGGTGAATATCCCGAAAATAAAATAAATTTACGGAATCGGGCCAGTTTCTTAAAAATTTACAGAAAAGGGCCATTTTCCCACAAAACGCATCCACGTCAAGTCAAAGATGCTTTATTGAGTTGAATTCGAGAATAAGACACTAAAAACACTTCAGGAATAAAAATCAAACTTGACATTATACTATGCTCAATACTGAAGTTTGCAGCTATACTTCTAATTTGAATAATTTATGGAAAAAAGATTAAAGTTGAAGGAATATTTATTTATGCAGTTTTATAAAAGTTGACATGGAATTTCATGTTGGATCTTTCTGCCCCCTTCATTATTGTGGAAATTGTAAATTCCACATCTCAGTTTCTGCTTCTCCAAACTTATTTATACTGTATCTACAAATATTCCATCACAGTTATTTTTTGTCCAAAATCAACCAATAAAAGTATGGAAGTACAATCCAACACAATTGAAGTACCGTAGCAAATACAACATTGAGAAGGTAATGGATTACAAACTTGTACTACTTTCACAAATTAAAAGTAAAATGATAAGTAATGTGGTATAGAAACATTATTCTAGGTTGCTTTATATTTGTTCAAAAAGGATAGGAACACTTATGAACTGAGACATAAAGACATCTGATTCATGCTTGCAGTAATTGTATAGTTTGGACACTTTGAAGCACCTCTGAAGTTAATGTTCTTATAGAAAACAACCTCATGTCCCTACTTGAGCATCTTCTTGATGGAACATCCACACTTGTGCTCAGGGTAGGGACTCATTCTATTTGCAGTGTACTCCAAATTCAAGCTGTGCTAACAAGGGCCAGCTAAATTGAAACATAGTACCCATAATGCAATTATTGTTTTCTTTAAAATGCTATTTCTATCTGGCTATTCATTTTGAAAGAAGATGGAGGTATATTTTTCACTTCATAGCTCTTGTGTCCTTATTTTTAGTCAACTTTTGCAGGAGAAATAAAAGTTTTAGAGGGAATACAATCGTAAAAGCAAACAATTTGCCATAATTCAAAGAAGAGCAACACTTCTTACACACATATGATGATTTGATGTAAGCACTGAGATTAACATTCATAAATAAGATGAACATACCTTACTCTCAACAAGTTCAGCAATCTTCTCAACAAGCAAGGATTTGTTTGTCTGATAAGGAATCTGTTCCATTCATAAGGAGAGCTTTCAAGCTAGCCATGTACATTGTAAGAAAAATTAATATACACAGCTGATGCAATCAAAATAATCACCTCTTTAATAATAACTGCACTTCTCTTGGTCTTAGAGTCAAGCGGTTCAATATCACCTTTCCTCCTCTAACTACAATACGCCCTTGCCCAGTTCGATATGCTGCCAAGATCCTTGCCTCCTTGCTTTGAGATTTCAATCGAAACAGAGAACCCCAATTCACAACAAAATAAAAAGAAAAATTAAGAAAGGTAGAACAAAACAAAACAGAATTAATGAGATTTTTCTAATCTTTAACTTGACAGGGAAGACAAAGAGAACCAACCTCGTACCTTTCTTTGAAGACGACCCCTCTGAGCCACCAAATCCACCAAGTTTTTTTCTACCTAAATCATACTCAAGCATCACAAAAATAAAGAAGTTAAACAAAAATAAATAAACAAAATCCCTAAATCAAAAAAGTTTCTGTTTACAAATTCCATACCGTCATTGTTTGTTGAATGTTGGGATATTAGGAAATTTGAGCAAACAAAGGACGACAGAACTTAGGGAAAAGTTTGAGCAGAAAATTTTAGGGACGAGGGAATTTCGGGGAGATGGACTTTGAGCAGAAAAATTGAAGCATAAAACAAATTGAGGGAAAAGTTTTAGGAGAAACACTTAGGGATTTCGGGGATGAAGGGGGATAAAACCGAGCACAGCAGAACGACGACGTTTTGTGCAAACTCAGTTTATGTTTTGCGGCGTTTTTAAAAAGCGCCACTAATTGTTTGTAAAACGATGTCGTCCACCTTAATGCACATTATACTCTTGATAAATCGACGACGTGAAGATTAATGTCCATACATATTTGCGGCGTTTTTATAAAAACGCCACTAAGTATAGGATTGCGGCGTTTTGGACTAGCGCCACTAACAAATAGCTTCAAACGATGATGTCCTGCGTTCTATTGATATATTTTTGTGGCGTTTTACTCAAAAAACGCCACTAAATCATACAACAATGTTTCAAACGACGCCATCTTGATATATTTTGATGGATTTTGTGGCGTTTTTTTATTAAACGCCGGTAATTTTTAATTTCATTTAATCTATATATTTTTATACTATTATTAATTACTCCAGTTACTAAATATTATTAACCCTAATTAATCTAAACAATCAACCTTAAACCATTAAAAAACAAATTTTAAAATTATTTTAAATATATAAATTTAAAATATATCAGTCATATACCCATAAATCTTTAAAATTATTTTAAATCATAGTTTTTTTTTTCCAATTTTAACATATATTTTTCTATGTTATAATTTGTTTCAAATTTTTTCTATGTCTTATTAATGTTTTATAAATAATTTAAATATAAAATTAAAAAAATTACATTTTAGTTAATACAAAGTTAATTAAATAATTATAAGAAGAGGATGAAATAGTGCTTGACTTTTATTACAATTTTATATTTAATTATTACATAATTCACCTAAATTTTAAATAAATAATTTTGGAAACTTTGAGTAATATTTAAAACAAATAAATACATGACATAATTTTTATATAAATTTTTTATGTAAGAAAATAAAAACAGAAAATTTCCAAATAGAAATAAAAGAAGGTTTAAAAAACTATATATATAATGATAATTTTTATATAAAAATTTCATAATATCACTTTTACGATTATATTAATAAATTATATATTGAGTATATAAATTTAAATACTTAACCACAAACCCCAGTACATAACCCCAACTCCAAACTTCAAACCCTAATCTCTAACACAACCCCAAACCCCAAACTATATAATGATAAATTTTAATATTAAAAATCATATTATCTATTTCACAATTACATTATAAATTATTTAATATATAAATTCAGGTTAAAAACTTGAATCTATTTTAAAGGAATAAACATTCGGATAATGGATATATACCATTCGGGGTTTTAGGAAGACAGTTTCACAATAAAAGGAAGGATCGGTAAACGATGGTTCGATCCAACAACTTCGGGCTGGGTTATACGATTCTAGGGATTTTGTGGGTTTGAATTAGTGAAAACTGATTTGAGGGATTTTGGTTTTCGAATTTTGGGTTATATACCATAGGCCTTAAACCCTAAACCCTAAACCGTAAACTCTAAATATTAACCCCTAATCCTAACCCACAAGCACTTAACCCTTAACCCCTAAATCCATGAACCCTTAACCTTAACCTTAACCTTAACCCTATAAACCATAAACCATAAACGCCACTAAAAATGCCGCTAAAGCCCTGTTTTCCTATAGTGCCGACCCATAAACCATAAACCCTAAACCCTAAACTCAAAACACTAACCCATTAACCATTTCCCCCTAAACCCCTAACCCTAAACCATAACCTCTAACCACTAACACTTAAACCTTAATACCGATAAACACTAAGATATTAAACACTATACAATAAACCCAAACAACAAACTTTAAAACACTAAACCCATACATTAAAATAACAAACCCTAAACCATGAAATTAACATACTAAACATTAAACCCTAAATCAATTTTAATAGCTTAATTTGTAACTTAAATGAAAACTTCTAAATTGTTTAGTTAGCAATTTGTAACTTTTCATTGCTTATAAGTGAATGCATCAAAATAAAATATAATTCAAAGCAAGAATAAGAAAAAAATATGAAAAACTTTTAGCGGCATTTTTTCGAAAAGCGCCGCTAATGCTCAGGTCTTTAGCGGCGTTTTTCGAAAAGCGCCGCTAATGCTCAGGTCTTTAGCGGCGTTTTTCTAAAAGCGCAGCTAATGCTCAGGTCTTTAGCGGCGTCTTTCAAAAAGCGCCGTAAGATCTTTAGCGGCGTTTGAAAAAAAACGCCGCTATTTCTCTTTTTTAGCGGCGTTTTGGAAATAAACGCCGCTATTGCTCAACTTTTTGCGGCGTTTGCTTTCAAACGCCACTAATGGATAATATTTGCAGCGTTTTTCATTAAAACGCCACTAAAAACGCCGCTAAAAGTCTTTTTTGGTGTAGTGATTTCTCTTTAAGTCCTTCAAACTTCCTCTGAAATTTTGAAATAGTCCTTTAATATTTACAAAAAAACCCTTTTTTAATATTTTTTTTGAAACTTTTAAAATTTTCGATCGTATTACAAATGGCCGGGGAATTACTTCGTCTAGACAACAAGCACATCTCCGTCGATCAAATGCAAATGGTAAGTTTTAATTTTAATTTTTCAATATTATTTAATATTTTTTAGGTTTATGCAATTTTAATTAATTTTTATTTCATAATTTTTTAAACAGTCTGTAGATCGGGTGCTGCAATGTTATATTCGCAATATGCATGGTCCCCCATCACCGTTGATCGAGAATTACCTACGGGAAGCGGGTTTTTGGCACGTGGCCACGATAGGCCGGGGGTTTAAGTTGGAGCCGGTTTTGATCAGTGCGTTGATAGAGAGGTGGAGACCCGAGACGCACACTTTCCATCTTCCATGCGGAGAGTGTATCATCACTCTAGAAGATGTGCAGTTGCAGTTGGGATTGCCGGTGGACGGGTCGGTAGCCACCGGGTCTGCAACTTCTGGTGATTGGATAGGCGTATGCTACAAGCTTCTGGGTGCCATTCCGGATAACATTCAAGGAGGTCGGATCGAGATGGCCTGGTTATGAGACACACTCCTGGAACCGAATGAGGGTTCGATCAAAATTAAAAGAATATGGTATGCTCGAGTATACATTCTTCAGATAATTGGAGGCTATCTGATGCCGGACCTTACTAGAAACCTCGTACACTTGATATGGCTGTTGAAACTTGTTGATTTCAGAGCAGTCGGTGAATTGAGTTCGGGGTCTGTCGTGCTATCGAGGTTGTATCGAGAGATGTGCGGGGTGACGCGGTCGAGTAAAGCAAAAATCGAAGGTTGCCTATCACTACTGCAGTCATGGGCACGATTTCGATTTCTATTTTTACATCCTCAACTCGACCACCCATATTCATTCCCACTGATAACGAGGTAAATTTAATGTTATATTTTACAATTATTACGTAGACTTATAGTATAATTGTATGCTAAAAATTTATTTAATTAGGTGGAACCATTCGGCGAGTTATGCTGGAATACCTACCTCGCTTGAAGATATACGACTTCTATTGGACCAACGGTCGGAATCACAAGTAAGTTTCGAATTTCGTATTTATAATTTAGTATTTCGTATTTAGTGTTTAGTATTATGTGTATAATTAATATTTTGGTAATGTTAATATAGTTTCAATGGACACCGTACGAGGATCCGGCAATTCGGGCAGTAATTTCGGAGGAGTTCCTGTAAAATCCAAACAGTTGGCACGTGAAGGTCCTATTAATCAACTATGCGATCGTGGAGATGCACCAGTCAGATGGGGTTCTGCGGCAATTTGAATTCCGGCAACCGATTCCCGTGCCACCTGAGGTGCTCGATGATGAGCACAAAGTGGACTTACGGCAGTTGCACATGGATTGGCCAAGATTTTGGTCAGCATATATCGAGATGTGGGAGAACCGGTATGACTATTTACCTAATTGAGAACCGATCGTCGTTCTTGAGTTAGCGTGCGTGCCGGAATACATGTCATGGTTTAGGATCCATGGTAAGCCGTATCTGTTGTCGGAAGAAGAGAGGCGACGGCAACTTCGTCAACAAAGGGAACGTCGGGGCCCTTTAAATCCAAGGAGAAGGAGTGATGAGACGGGGCCATCAACAGTGCTGACACAGTCACCGGACCCATCAACAGCGCCCACACAGTTACCGGGCCCATCAGTTCAGCCGACGACACCGACATCACAGCCTTTACCCTTTATGCCAGGTGCGTACCCTAGCCCTTATATGTATCCTAACTCATATATGTTTCCTTTTCCCAGTCCCACCCCAGGTTGGAATGCATGGCCGGGTTCGAGTCTGTTCCCGACTACTCCGACTGACCAGCAGATCTTGAGGCCATCATCGTGTGAGGGATCACAGGAGGCTTTTACCAGTCTCATTCGCCATACGGGATTCAGGCACCCCGCCGTGGTTTATGCAAACACCTCCGTGATCGTTATTTTTTCAATGTGGGTCATCCTTGCAACACCCACAACCAGACCCACTGCCGTAGGAACCAGAAACCCCACCCGAGGTTCCACGACCTCTGCCGGAAGCTAGAAGAAGGAGGAATCCAGCGCGTAACCGCCGATCGCCCCCGTGTGGCACTGATTCCAACCGGCATCAACATTGATTCGGATGGGCTTTTTTATTTTTTAAATTGTAATTTTTTTATTTTTAAATAAAAAAAGTTGTTTTTTATTTGTGTTTATAATTTAATTTTAATATCTTCACTAAAATAGAAGTTGTTTATTTTTTGTATGTAATTTAATTTGAATTTTTTAATAAAATAAAAAGTTATTTTTTATTTTTTATTTTTTGTAATTTAGTTTTAATATATTTAATAAAATAATAGTTGTTTAATTTTTTATTGTAATTTAATTTTAATATCTTTAATAAAATAGAAATTGTTTAATTTTTATTGTAATTTAATTTTAATATATGTAATAAAATAAGAAGTTGTTTTTGTTTTTATTTTATTGTAATTTAGTTTTAATATATTTAATAAATAAGAAGTTTTTTATTTTTATTTTTTGTAATTTAGTTTAATATATTTAATAAATAAGAAGTTTTCTTTATTTGTTATTTTTTTGTAATTTAGTTTTAATATATTTAATAAAATAAGAATTTTTCTTTATTTTTATTTTTTGTAATTTAGTTTTAATATATTTAATAAATAAGAAGTTTTCTTTAATTTTTATTTTTTATAATTTAGTTTTAATATATTTAATAAATAAGAAATTTTTTATTTTTATTTTTTTGTAATTTAGTTTAATATATTTAATAAATAAGAAGTTTTCTTTATTTTTTTATTTTTTGTAATTTAGTTTTAATATATTTAATAAATAAGAATTTTTTTGTTTTTATTTTTGTAATTTAGTTTTAATATATTTAATAAATAAGAAATTTTCTTTATTTTTATTTTTTGTAATTTAGTTTTAATATATTTAATAAATAAGAAGATTTTTTTATTTTTTTTGTAATTTAGTTTTAATATATTTAATAAATAAGAAGTTTTTTTTTGTAATTTAGTTTTAATATATTTAATAAATAAGAAATTTTTTTATTTTTTATTTTTTGTAATTTAGTTTTAATATATTTAATAAATAAGAAGTTTTTATTTTTATTTTTATGTAATTTAGTTTTAATATATTTAATAAATAAGAAAATTTTTTATTCTTTATTTTTTTGTAATTTAGTTTTAATATATTTAATAAATAAGAAGTTTTTTTTATTTTTTTGTAATTTAGTTTTCATATATTTACTAAATAAGAATTTTTTTTATTTTTTTGTAATTTAGTTTTAATATATTTAATAAAATAATAGTTGCTTATATGTTTTTGTAATTTAATTTTAATATCTTTTATAAAATAGAATTTATTTAATTTTTTTTTGAAATTTAATTTTAAAAATAAGGAAAAAACGTGCCCGAGGGACGCGCGCTTTGTGCCATAAAGCAAAGCGCATCCACGTTAGCGCTTTTGCTGATTTTTGGCACAAAGCGCGTCCCCAAGGGCGCGCTTTCCTGCCATTTCCCCACAAAACGCGCTGACGTGGACGCGTTTTGTGGGGAAATGACCCTTTTCCGTAAATTTTCAAGAAACTGGCTCAATTCCGTAAATTTATTTTATTTTTGGTATATTTGGGATATTCACCCTAATTATTAAGTAAATATATTTTATTATAATATCTATCAAATTTTACACATGGTTTTAATGTTATGTCGCCTCAATTATGATCATTGACATAATTGCTCTTTTGGTCCCTTTAATTTTTCTTTAATCTATAGTTCAATTTTTACCCTATATATAATTTAGTCCTTATACCTAATTACTTTTAATTCAAGCAAATTCACTTAACCGAAATCTAATTAACTAAATATTTACGAATCCGATTTACGAGAACGGAGTCCCGAAAATGCACTTTTTTTTTAATTTGATCCTTTTTTAATTAATTAGCCATCAAAACGTTAAAATTTCTTAACGAAACTTTAATACCACCTTAATGACACTCCGTAAATATTAATAAAAATATTTACAACTCAGTTTTTAAAAATAAGGTCCCGATACCTAATTTTCTAAAACCACTTGAACTTAATAAATCACTTATATAACATAAATTATCAAATTAAAAACCCTTCTAAAAATTATATTTGACTCGTAAATATTAAATAATGATATTTACGAACTTACTCGTCGGATTTGGTGGCCCCAAAATCACTGTTTTTGACACTACTGAAAAATGGGCTAATACAATTTCGGCAATCAGTACCGAAATTTTAATGGTCGGCATGTCCTTTACCATTGGCATGATACACGTACAGGTAGTTTTTGAATCAAGTTTTCGATGATGTTCTGTCATACGTTTTGATGTACATGTGTGAGGCCCAACAAATTTTCGTATCTCCCACATCTGTGAATTTTGAATAAATACAGCTCGTACCCGCTAATTGCAGCCTTCCGCCAACTTCCAACACTTCCCAATATATAATGTCGATTTAGGCACTGCGACTTTGTAGTCCACTGATATATTCATGCTATACCGCTTAATAGCAAATACGCACTCTTCCTTACTTTCGAATCTCTGGCCAACAAACAACTCATCAGGATCAGAATTTACGGCCAGCCAATGAGTAAAAAGTATTTCAGGGTACTCCGGGAACTCAGCTACATGCGCCGCGTCGGGGTCTATGAGCGACATGTGTGGCCTAGGATTATTGTGTATCACAATACGTCAAATCTGGTTCCCGACTGAAGACGCGTTAATGTTTCCATCGTCATTCACGTCTTCATCATTAATATTATCGAGGACCTCGTCCACATCGGGATCACTATCACTATCGACCTCTTGATCACAAAGATCACTACTATCGTATCCAGTATCACCAACCATATCAATATCGGGTGTAACATTAAGATCGATATCGATCCTGTGTATAGTCAATTCACTATGGAGCCTCCATGCATGGTTCTTGAGCTCCATATTCTTCACCATATGCAGTAAGATCTTCATTATGCTCCATACCGGCTAACTCAGTAAATAAGTGAATCGGTGTATTTTTGTCACTCCGGTTCCCACAGCAAATAGCGATCATTGTCGCCACATCTTCGTTGTCTACAAGTTCTATTTCGGTGAATTTGATGGGATCTGTCAAAACTGGAAGCTTGTAGAAAAGTTTCGAGACCCTTCTCCCACAACGTTTAGCAATTTTTACGTTAATCATTCCCTTCATATCATCTAACGAGACATTTCTATTAAATCTCATTGCTATTTGTTGTCGACATTCCAATATACATCTAACGGTTGTTGTCAAGATGATTCCATCGAAATAAACGCATACGAAAAATTGATTATCCATCTTCAATACTCAATCTGTAAAAAAATTAACAAAAAAAATCTTAAAATAATTTCGAACAGCATAAAAATACTTACTTAAAATTTAGTGAATGATAATAGTCCATTTCTAACAATATCAAATTTATTGCCATTTCTAATAATATCTATGCCAAAAATATTTTCATTATTTATCTATTTTTTCCTTGTTTTTATCACTAACTAACAATTATTTTATAATAGTTACTAACATAAAAACTTTTAAATATATTAAATTTTTTTTACAAGATAACATTCTCAATAATCTAAACACAAAACTTACTAACAAATCACAATAAACAAAATAACTTTAAAACAAAATATAAAAATAACACTAAACAAACTATATAATACTAACAAAATATTTTTTTCTTATCATAATCTATTATATTTGAAAATAACAATAAAAAAGTTTATCTTTTCTTTCTTTTCTTTTCTTTTCTTTCTTCTCTTCTCCCTCTCTTGTTCTACTAATTTTTTTTCCAAACTGATACGAGCCGGATGAGGGAGTGGGGGGAGAATATACTGGGTGTGCCGCCTATCAGATAGGCACCCCCAGTGCCGCCTTTCAAATATGTAACACCCCAAACCCGGCCCTAAACGCTACGACCGAATTTGGTATGTCACAAAGAAAACCATTTTGAAAATTTCTTTAGCCGGTTTGAGTTTTGATGAAAATATCTCATTTTTCATTTATCTCGTTATATAAAACATTTGTGTGTATAAAGAAACAAAACTTAACTTAGTTATTTAAAACTTGATTAAGTCGAATTATTACAATTTTGTCGGATATACCCGATGGCACGAAAGAAAGTCAATTACGTTTGAATTTAAGAAAACATGTATACCCATTTTTAAAGTCACTAAGTAATTTAAACAAATTATCCAAAATATGCAAAGTAATAAAAATAATTTTAGGAGGCCTTATTACAACTTGAGCAATGAAACCAAAAGTAAGTAAAAATAATTCAAGTCCATTTAAACCAGTATTTCCACTGCATGGCCACCTCGAGTCCATCCGGCTCCTCATCCGCGATCTACGAGTCACCTGAAAAATGTTAAGGAGAAGGTGAGTCACCAAGACTCAATGTGTAACCCTTCCCCGATTTAGTGCAACAGCATACACAATTTATAACAAATTAACATGCATTAAAATCATGCACCCAACCTAGCCATCCAAACGCCTTTCTCTACCCCGTGTGGTACCAAACCACTGGTGGTGCCAAACCACTAGTGACTCAAAGTCACAGTTGCGATACCAAATCACTGGAGGTGCCAAACCTCTGGTGTCCGAAGACACAAACCGAATGATGGGGTTAACCCATCGTGTGATACCAAATCACTGGCGTCGATCCCATATCTCAAATGTGGGGCCAACCCACGGTGGTGTTAACCACAGGGACGAGACGCTATGAGGTGCCAAACCTCTGGTAACCGAAGTCACAATGTGGTACCAAACCACTGGTGTCCTTCGACACAAATATTACTTCCCCCTCCACTCATTTAATCCCACATCAATCCATAATACGCAATTAACAGATATCATGCCAATACGTTTATTTAATAACATACACTGAATTTATCATCAGCCAAATATCATATGCCACATATAATAAATATGTCATACTTCCCAAAAGCATCATAAAGAAAGTAAGCTCGTAACAACAAAGACTTACCTGGATCCTTGCTTACACCATTTATGGTATTAAATCCGAATCTACACAAATCCAATTTCACATACACAAAATACTTAGCACATTAATTAGTTATAAAGTGTGTATGTACACACCTGTTGTTAGCGAAAGCTCTAAATCCCGAAAATCCGATCTACGACGCTAGATCCTTAACCACGTCCTTTGAATATTAGCCACCACACACTATAAGTTTCTGCTTCCCAAGATTGATTGCTAACGAATGGGGGCTTGACTAATACTTCAAAATCCCAGAGTACTTTCACAATTGACTGGACAAAGAAATCCCGAAAAGACTTATGCTACTCTTAGTATTCGGCCAAAGTGAGTTTGATAGGAAGAAAAGAAATTTCGGCACACAGATAGGGAGTAGATTCGGCTACTAACCAAGTTTTTGTTTCTTTGCTATGTGCTAACCGAAAATTATCAAGTAAAAGACTAAAAAAAAAATTCGGCACTTAGCTGCTTCCTAAAGCACTTCAAAGCTGAACTAACCCCCAAGAGAGTCCTACAATCAGCAAATTATCTAATTCCTATCAATGTTATCTCCTCATAAAAAATAATAAACAAAACACCACCATTATCTTCTATCTTAAAATCAATAAATAATAAAAAGATAAAGGCCGACATAATCCACTATCCCAGCCGAAAAAAAAACAAAACTAGCAAGCATAAAGTTCGGCCATGTTTTGCTACACAAGGCCGGCCATGCCTTTATTACCAAAAACCAAAGACATTGTTTATTAATCTATCCATTACCACCCCATCATCCCAAGCATATAATAGTAATAAATAAACAACTACTTCAACAAGCATTGATCATGCGTGAATGCCCACTATCCCATCACCTAAATCCTACTTCCAACAATCAATAAAATAAATTCTCCTAACACCTTCCAATAACATAAAAATAATAATAATAATAATAAAATACTACCCATCATCATTAAAATAATAACACAACATAAAATAATAATAAAAATAAAAATAACAATAAAAATAAAAATAATAAATATATAACTATTACTCCATACTTATAAAAATAATAAAATACAAACAACCCATCCTCCAAATAAAAATAACACTCCCATACTTTAATACATTTAAAATACTAATAATATAAAAGAATGAAAACAATATGCCTTCATGCGCGCATGGCACATGCAGGCGTCTTCCCACGTAGGCAAAAGAAGAAAAACCAAAAACAAAACCCCAATGCAGCCCCCAGGTCTCGAGACCTGGAGAGAACTCTCCCAGCCCCCAACCAGTCTGACCTTTGTGCAATTCATGCTATAATCCCATCAAATTTTCTTTTAAACCTTACTTTCCTTGGCTCCCTTATGCTTTAGCGCTAAAATAAAAAAAAATAAAAACACCCTTGCAGTTCCTTTGGATCGAACCCGCGACCCCACTGCAGCAGCCCTCACTTCCAACGCCCAGGCCACTTTTCCAAATTGACTTTCATGTCAAATAACCACAACATTTAATTATAAGGCCTTCTTACTTAAGCCCATCACCCCAAAATTAAAATAAAATCGCAAACTGCTGCTGCTATTCAAACTTGCGCCCTTCTTCCCTTCTAACTCCTAAATGGCGCATGGGAGCCACTTTACCACCTGGACTTTCATGTCCCTTACCCTTGCCATTTATTTTTAAGGCATACCTGGCCCAGTTTCCCCAGTTGACAAAAAATAAAATCAAAGTGATGCCTTTGCAGCTCGAACCCAATCCTCCTTTGTCTCACCCTTAGGCGCACCAAGCCAATTGTACCAAGCCCATTTCTTTGTTATATTTCGCCCAAAAAATTATTTTAACACTAGGTCAGGCCTAACTCGGTTTAATTCTAGACCCTAGAACACGCCAAATAAATCATAGAGTTTAATTCTTCAGGCACACACATGGGAAAATATTTAAATTTTTGACAACCCCTAATTCAGGATGTTACAATTCTACCCTCCTTAAAAATAATTTCGTCCTCGAAATTACCTGATTAGAAGAGGTGGGGGTATTGTTGCCGCATCACATCCTCGGGTTCCCACGTAGCTTCCTCTGCACCATGGTTTCGCCAGAGCACTTTCACCAAAGGTACTGACTTCCTACGTAGAACCTTGACATCTCGATCTAAGATCTGCACTGGTTCCTCCTGAAAGATAAGTCCGAGTTTACCTCAATCTCCGCCACTTGCACAACGTGTGATGGATCTGACCGATATCGTCTAAGCATTGACACATGAAAGACGTCATGAATCTGACTCAACTCTGTCGACAGCTCGAGCTGATAAGCTACTGGTCCCACTCGCTTCAACACTGTATATGGGCCAATGAACCTTGGGCTTAGCTTCCCTTTTCGCCCAAATCTTAATACCTTTTTCCAAGGCGACACCTTCAGAAAGACTTTATCCCCTACCGCATACTCCATTTCCTTACGCTTAAGATCAGCATAAGATTTCTGTCTATCTGACGCTTCCTTAAGACGAGCCCGAATCACCTTAACTTTGTCCTCGATTTCTGTCACCAACTCTGGACCCAAAACTTATCGTTCACCCAACTCCGTCCAAAATGTAGGGGTTCAACATTTTCGTCCATACAGTGCTTCATATGGAGCCATCTGAATGCTCGCTTGATAACTATTGTTATAAGCGAATTCCGCCAACGGTAGATACTCTTCCCAACTACCACTGAAATCCAAAACACAACCTCTTAGCATATCTTCTAAAATTTGTATGACCCTTTCCGACTGCCCGTCAGACTGTGGATGGAATGCTGTACTGAAATCCAATCGTGTACCCAAAGCCTGATGCAGCGCTTTCCAAAACCTTACTTTCCTTGGCTCCCTTATGCTTTAGCGCTAAAATAAAAAAAAAATAAAAACACCCTTGCAGTTCCTTTGGATCGAACCCGTAACCCCACTGCAGCAGCCCTCACTTCCAATGCCCAGGCCACTTTTCCAAATTGACTTTCATGTTAAATAACCACAACATTTAATTATAAGGCCTTCTTACTTAAGCCCATCACCCCAAAATTAAAATAAAATCGCAAACTGCTGCTGCTGCTATTCAAACTTGCGCCCTTCTTCCCTTCTAACTCCTAAGTGGCGCATGGGAGCCACTTTACCACCTGAACTTTCATGTCCCTTACCCTTGCCATTTATTTTTAAGGCATACCTAGCCCAGTTTCCCCAGTTGACGGAAAATAAAATCAAAGTGATGCCTTTGCAGCTCGAACCCAATCCTCCTTTGTCTCACCCTTAGGCGTACCAAGCCAATTGTACCAAGCCCATTTCTTTGTCATATTTCGCCCAAAAAAATTATTTTAACACTAGGTCAGGCCTAACTCGGTTTAATTCTAGACCCTAGAACACACCAAATAAATCATAGAGTTTAATTCTTCAGGCACACACATGGGAAAATATTTAAATTTTTGACAACCCCTAATTCAGGATGTTACAAAATAGGCACAACTGGTGCCGCTTATTTGACACTTTCCACTGGTGCCGCCTATCTGACATCCTCTATTATTAAAATATTATATATATTTTTTACTGTATAGTGTCACAATTATTTTATTTTATTTTTTATTGTTTTCTGTCAGAAAATGAGGGTGGTGCCGCCTATGCACCACCCTCCACCCCATCTAAATGTACTATTTTAATACTTAATTTTAGCAACATACCATTTTGATTTTTTTAATATATTTTTTCAGTAAAAAATTCCAAATAGGTCCTTACATGAGTCTAATTGTCAACTTTGACACCAAATGTTAGTGTTCTTTTCAACGTCAATATTGACAGCTAAACTAATAGATATATCTTATTAAAATAATATTTTAATTTAAAATATTTAAAAAATTTACATTTTGATTCATTTATGAATTATTAAGCTCTAAATTTACCATACACGTTAAACACCAAAAGATTAAAAAAAATTCACAATGTTATAAATGCATTACAATTATATATATAATAAATTTAAATAATTATAATTAGAATCAACCATTACAAAATATAATTTGCGATAATTTAAATTAGATAGAGAGAAAAAGAATTTATATATAAGCCTTACGTGGTTCCTAGACCTGTTCATAAGCCAGGTTATCTATCAAGATTAGAAGGCTCACCTGAAATTTGGGAGGGTTTTGGCAAAAAATTCAGCCCGTTTAAAAATGGTCTAGGCTTGGGTTTGAATATTAAAGGCTTGAGCCCGATCGGGCTTGACCCGGTTTTAAGTTTATAATACATTATATTATGTAATTTAGAACACATTAAAAAAATCTATACTAAATATATAATACTACTCTATTATAGACGTTAAAATAATGTTAAGATAATTATCTAGAAACTTTCGATAAATTAAAAAAATATAAAATTATTAAATATTAAAATAAAATAAATATTTTTTAAAAAAATTAAAAATAATATGGGCGGGCTAAAATGGACTTGGATTAGTCTTTTATAAATATGAGCGGGTTTGAGCAAAATTTTAAGCCTATATTTTGGACCGAACTTGGACAAATATAAAGTATGTTAATATCATACTTAGGCCCAACCTGAATTCGGCCCATGAACACCTCTAGTCGTTCTTAAGGGTGAGCAAAATCCGATTTGATTTGAAAAACTCGATAAAAAATTCAAATTTTGAATTAAATAGTTTGAGTTATTCAAGTTATTTGAATAAACTCGAATAAAAAAAATTAAATTTTTCGATTTAATCTGAATAAGAAAGATAAAACTACGTTATTTGATAGATGTTTATCTTTTCTAAAATTAAAAGTCAAAACCATTAAGTTAAAAGGTAAAACTATATCGTTTTGATAAATGATTACTTATTATGTTAAAAAGCAAAATCATTATATTGTTTATATAGTTAAATAACCTTATACTTAGTCTACTAATTAAATAATTATTCCACGTAAACGTAACTTTAAGGCTCCGTTTGTTTCACTGAAAATGACTTCCGGAAAATGATTTCTGGAAAATGATTTACTTTTCTGGAAAAGCTAATATTTTCTGGTGTTTGGATGAATCTGTGTAAAATATTTTCTGTTGTTTGGTAGATTTCTTAAAAATATTTCATAAAAGTTGTTTTCAATTAAATAAACATACATTTGGGATTTTCTTATTTTTTCATTGTTTAATTGAATTTATTTTTATCTATAATTTTATATTTTACATTGTTTTTGCATATATTAAAAATATTATGTTAAATTTAGATTCATTACAACGTCATTTTTTAATTACATGACTACTAAATGAGTATTTTTTATTTAAAAATGTGACATCGACAAAATTGACAAAAAATTAACGATGTCAACAATTGGACTTGATTTTTAAATTTGAAAAAGTAAAGGGACTAAATTCTTGAAAATAAAAGTACAAAGACTAAATTATAAATCTGTGAAGTGTACATATACTTATGACATATTTTAACCTTTATACTACAAAACATTTATTATTAATATATTTATAATTGTAATAAATATTTATTATTAAAATATTAATATTGAATATTTTCAATAATATGTGAATAATATTATTTAAAATTATTATTTTTAAAATTTATTATTAAAATAAAATTGAAATATTAAATAATTCATTAAAATAATAAATTATATTTATTATATTAATATTTTATTATATGACTAAATATAAATAATTAAATATGTATGTTTAATAATATTGAAAAGTATAATATTTTAAATATTTTTAAAAATAAAAAAATATTATCAATATAATAATATTAAGCTTGATTTAAGTTAATTTTTATGTAAAAATAAAATTATTTATAGATGAGCTCTTTTCTGGAAAATAACTTATGCTGTTCAAAATGGTAAGTCATTTTACAGGAAAAATGACTATTTTACATTAACCTGTAACTTATTTTCCGTTGACTAAATTATTTTCTGTGAAACAAATACAGGAAAATGTAGAAAATATTTTCCATAAAACCTTTTACATGTAAATAAACAGACCCTAAATATAAATATAAATAATAAATTTCGTTAATTCGACTCAACTTATCTCAAAATTCTTTTACATGATTCGACTTAACTGTATAATGCTGAAGCGTTATGGTTACCTCCATCCGATATTATAGTTACATTATAGGCTGAAAAAATCTTTCATCTTCTACAGTTCCCATCACAAAAAATCAAAACATCAAATATTCTTGTCTCCAAATTTTAATAAGTTGGTCAGAATACGCAACCAATACTTGTCTTTTCATGAAAATTTGAAATTTCAATTTTTACTCTTAAAAATTAAATAGTTTTTTTTTCTTCTTATTTTTAGTTAGAACAGTTAACAAATATAAAAGAAAATATAATAATTGAGACATAAATTTATTACCTCAAAATTCTCAAAACTCCAATTTTATTATTGAGTATATGTCTTATTGGCTAATTTTTTTTTTAAATTTTTAGATTTAAGGTTTTTAATTAAATCATTAATACTTTTAATATCTATATCAAAATTTATGAATTTAATTTATTTATTTTCTATTAATTATATATCAGGTCACACAACAACAAAATAATCAACATGTTAAGTTTGATAAAAAATGCATTAATACTCTAAATAAAAAAATAATCAAAGTAATAATTAGTAACCACGAAATTTGTTTATTGTTTTGTTTTTGTGTTTTTAGGTTTGGTTTATCTCCAATTGTTTTTTTTACTGTTATTTTCAAGGCACCGTTCATTCGACCAATTAGATTGAGGCAGAAGAAAAGATTGATTGGTGGGGTACGAGAATTATAACCCACGTTTCTTTAAGAAAAAATCTAGAATTAAATTATTATAGGGCTAGTTCTTCATTGCTTTTTAAAAGTTTTTCTGGCTCTAAAAGTACTTTTGAAAGAAAAGCTGTGCAGAATAAGCTGTTTTTGACTAGAAATTTTAGCTTTTCAGAAGTGCTTTTTTCAGAAGTGCTTTTGAAAAGTACTTCTGAAAAGAAGAAACTAAAATTTTGAGCTTTTCCTCTCTCAAAAGTACTTTTAGTGCTTAATTACTTTTCACCTCCCATCTAATAACATAGTACTTTCCTTTTTTTTGCATAGTATTTAATTATAAATGTGTTAAAATCATTAATTAAAAATAAAAAAATAATTTTTAAAATATTAATTACAAATATTTAATGGTTATATTTAAATATTTAAAATGTAGTTTATATATTATAATTAAATTTTATAAGTAATTAATATTTATTACTTAAAAATATTTAAAATTTATATTTCATATATTAAAATATTAACAAGTTATGGTAATTTTTTTATATTCTTACTAAAATATAATAATATTAACTAATTTAAATTTTATTTAAATATATATTTGTTACTTGATAATAACATGTCTAAAATTGACATTTTATTTCTTAAAAGCACTTTTAGATAGTGATGCTAAACACTCAACTTTTAAATCAAACTTTTTAAAAGCACTTCTCAAAACTACTTTTTAAAGGTACTTTTTAAGAACATTGCGAAACTAATCCTAAATATATTAAGAATTGAAATAAAATATAGAACACAATCAAAATAAAAATTGGAACAATCCTAATTAAAATTGACTATGACTAGAATTAAGATTTTTAAAACCAGACCTACGATGGAACTAGTTAAGAAACTGGTTCAATAGTCTACCAATTAGCTTATCTGGTTTAATTTCTATTTCACTTCAAAAATCGACGTTAGATTCCCTTCCGACCTCCATTAATTATGTTTTTCTCCCTCCCGTTGATTTCACCGACCTCCCCGAAGGTGCAAAAATGGAGACTTTGGTCTGTCTAACGATGCTTCGGTCCCTTCCCTCCTTCAAAAACACCATGGCGTCGTTGGTTTCGACGAAAAAACCGGTGGCGTTGGTGGTTGATCTTTTCAGGACCGACGTATTCGACGTCGCAAAAGAATTTAACGTCTCGCCGTACATATATTTTCCGTCTACGGCTATGCTTTTGTCTTTGTTTCTTTATTTGCCGGAGCTTGACCCGGACGGTTTCGTGTGAGTATAGGATTTACCGAACCGGTGAGGATACAGGGTGTATACCAGAACGGAAAGACTTGTTGGACCCGGTTCAAGACCGGAAAAACGAAGCTTATAAATTAGTTCTTCAACATGCAAAGAGTTATAGGTTGGCTGATGGGATTAATTTGAACAGTTTCATGGACATGGAAAGAGGGGCCATTAAAGCTTTGTTAGACCGGACTGAGCGGGGTAAACCGCCGGTTTATCCAGTTGGTCCACTTGTTAACATGGGTGACGGGCCGGGTTCGGATTGTTTGAAGTGGCTCGACGATCAGCCGGACGGGTCGGTTTTATTCGCCTCGTTCGGTAGCGGAGGAACCTTATCGTCGAACCAGTTAAACGAGTTGGCTTGGGGGTTGGAACTCAGTGAGCAACGATTTTTGTGGGTGGTGAGAAGCCCAAACGACAAGGCGGCTAACGCCAATTACTTCACCGTGCAAAGCCAAAACAACCCTTTCGATTTTTTACCCAAAGGGTTCCTTGAGAGGACGAAAGGTCGTGGCTTGGTGGTGCCGCCGTGGGTATTTGCAAGCTCGTGTGTGCTTAGCCACCGCTCAATCTGGCGGGTTTTTGACCCATTGAGGTGGAATTCGACGCCAAAGCGTCATCAATGGGGTACCGCTGATCGCGTGGCCGCTTTACGCCGAACAGAAAATGAACGCCGTCATGTTAACAGAAGATATCAACGTCGCATTGAGGCCAAAACCCGATGAAAATGGGTTGATTTCCGGCAACGAGATCGCTAAGACCGTTAAGGGTTTAATGAAAGGTGAAGAAGGGAAAATTGTTCGAAGGAGAATGAAGGATTTGAAAGAAGCATCGGCTATGGTGCTTAGTGAAAATGGGTGTTCCACAATCGCACTCTCTAAGCTGGCTACCAAGTGGATCGAGAAAACTCGGATTTAGGGTGGGTTTGGATGGATGATTGAGTGCAATGCGGTGCGTTTAGTTTATTTTTTATCTCACGCTACAATATTTAATCTTACCGTCACCGCTGTTTTTACACTAACCACAGATAAACATACTGCCCATTCAAACCGCTAATTAGATTATGGACCATAATATATTACGACTACCATTATAAATTTAAAAATATTATTTTTTATGAACCATAATATATTATTTTAAAAATAATTATATTATGTGAATAGACATAATTGTTATTTAAATAAAAAAAATATTGTAATTCCCGTTTAAGGTTGATATTAGTAATAAAATTTATTCCTATGTTGGGCAATATCTATTTAAATATCTCTTCATAATAGGATCATTTAAATCAACGGTTGAAATAAAAAGAAAGAAAGAAAATATCAATTTATCATGATCATGCCATGTAAGATTTACATTGAAAAACGTAAATTTACATTTTAACCAATTTAATCCGTTTCAATATTAAAGGAGGAGACAAATTGATTTCTAGAGAAAAACAACGTAGTGGGTAATTTATTTAACAGATTCGAGGTCACCAGTGCAATTTTTTAATTTATGACGTAACTTAATCAACCGCTATAATAGCTAATTTAAAAATGATCTTATAAAATCTTAATATAATAAAATCTCACCTTAAACATTACTAATTTATTACTAGTTTCATGTTAAACTTCTTTCTTCTCTTCCTTCAACTTTCCTATTTTATGTAAGTGGGTAAAAGGAGAGAATTTAGGGGTTATTGTCATGATTTACTATTGAAACATAGCATTCCGGTCAATATGAGCGGTATCGACATAGAATTGACCACCATACTGAAATGGCAAAAAAAAAAAAAAAGCTCTCTTAAAATAATTAAAAAGGTCAATTGAGCACCTAATTAAATTGTGCCACTAATCTAAAGTTAGCAATCAATTGAGCTCCTAAAATATAGATTTTCATCGAAGCCCCTGACAAGTTGTAAAGTGATGACATGGAAACTTGACAGCACGTCAATTAAGCCCTCAATATCATCAATTTTCAACGTCAGTTGCCATGTTAGCTGCCACAATATCACTTATCAATTTGTTAAGGGCTTCAATGAAAAATGATACTTCAAGGGCTCAATTGATTACTAACTTTTGATTAGGGGCTCAATTAATTGCAATTTTCGTTTAGAGACTTAATTGACTTCTTAATTATTTTTCGAGAGCTTTCTGGCATTTAAGCCTAGATATAATGATAATTTTATTTACGATATGATAATTATATGAGGCTTGTATCTTTCACGTCAATCAAATATAATGTGGAACATATTTGAAACATGTCAATTACATTGAAAATATATGTTTTGTATGGATACCTTGGAAAATAGTATTATAAATTTTATATTGGATCTAACATTTAATGTCTAAATTGATGGTTAGGGTGATGGAAAGACTTGATTGTTACAATATTGATACTTTAAGACTCAATTAGAATGCTTTGAAATTTAAAAACCGAATTAAAATCTGAAGGATTGTTTAAAGATAATGGTGCAATTAACCCCAATATATTTATATAATTTTATACCTATGTTTCTTTTTAAATTATCTAACTATGGTTAATTCACTTAATTATCTTGGGTTTTCATTCTTGTAAGACAATAACTTTATGATTTTGAGTTGAGATAAAAGGGGTAAAAATCAAAATTATATCTAAACTTTGATTCAATGTGTAATGTCATACATAAATTTTGATTTTGTATAATTTTATATATGAAAATTTATTTTGATTCAATTTTCATATATCATTAACAACATCATCGAATTAGCATAATTCTACGTTGATATATTATATACACAAACAATTATATTAGACCAATATGAAAATAATAATATGTATTTATTTATTTAAATGTGTACAATTGAATCATAATCGAAGTTTTATGTATACTTATGAACCACAATTCAAGTTTCATGTATTATACCAAATCAAAGTTCATGTATCAAATTGCACACTAGACCAAAATTCATGTATAAATTTGATATTTATCCCTTTTAAAAAATTGAGAGAAAGTGTGGGTTAATATCTTGGGTTACCCATCAAGTATTGAGCGTCACAGTGTATAGTGTACTCTTAAGAGAGAATGTAAATTCAAATTTTAGATATAATATTGTTAAAAGGAGAAATTATAAACCCCAAATATGAACAGTAAAATAAATATGAAGAATAAAAAAATAATATAGTATAGATAAAAAACCAAAATGGTTGATTTTTTCCACTTGAAATTATGATTTTGACATTAATGCCTATGAGGATTTGAGTAATCTATTTTTTTTAAAAGAGAAATTCATTAATTCATTTAATGAACGAGACCATACAATTCGGAGGAAAAATAATAATAAACACCCGTTGTACGTGCTGAAGGATAAGCTCTATCAACACAACAAAAGCTTCAGCTTCAGGATCAATAGAACATTATAGCACGTTGATAATTGGCTCTGTCACAACTTAAGTACGACATATCAGAAGTGATTGTAAATACTTAATACAATAAGAAAATCAACCTCGAATGACCCAAAACAATATGATAAAAGATAAATATCTCCTACTATTAATTTAACATTCATTTTAATGGTTTAGCTTTTGTAATTTTTATTTTATTTTTTCTATTTTTAGAATTAATTTTAATTTTCCCCAAAAAAGGGGAAAACATAGGGTTGATAGGGAATTATCTGATTTTTATAGGGAAAAACTTGGGTAATTTACCAAAATATAAAAAAATATGGAAATGGGCCGAAATCTGCAATATTTACAGAAAAGGGTCATTTCCCCCCAAAATGCGCTGACGTGGACGCAGGAAAGCGAGCGCGCTTTTGCCCTCCTTCCCCTGACTGCCTTTTCAGCTGTTTTTAGTGTTAAGGTATGAGGTTTTAGGGTTTTAGGGCTAGGATTTAGGATTTTTTAGGGTCGTTGAATTTAAGGTTTTTAGGAGAAAATTAATGGTCTAGATTATAGGGTTAATTAAGGTTTAGTAAAAATATATTTAGGATTTTGGGGAAAATATATTAGCAAAATAAAAATTATTTGAATTTTTTTGACAGATGTATCTAGCAAAATAATTTTGAGAAGACGTTTCTGAACAAATAATGCCGAAAACGCTTCAAGCAGGATGCGCTGTCAGCAAGAGTACTGAAAAGAGCTCCCACATGGACGCTTTTTTGCTAAAGTAGTCTCCAGTAAAATAATTTTAAGAAGACGTTTCTGAACAAATAGTGTCCAAAATGTATAATGATTTGAAGAAGATGTACTGGTGGCTAGGTATGAAACGTGATATTTCTAAGTTTGTATCAAGATGTTTGATATGTCAACAGGTCAAAGCAGAACATCAGGTACCTTCGGGGTTACTTCATCCAATTACTATACCGGAATGGAAATGGGAAAGAATCACTATGGATTTTGTATCGGGGTTACCGTTGTCTCCGAGGAAAAAAGATGCTATTTGGGTGATTGTTGACCGATTGACAAAGTCAGCGCACTTTATTCCGGTACGTATGGATTATTCTTTAGATAAACTGGCTGAATTGTACATATCTGAGATTGTCAGGCTACTTCGAGTGCCCGTCTCCATTATATCAGATAGAGATCCCCGATTTACGTCTTGTTTTTGGGACAAATTGCAAGAAGCCTTGGGTACTCAGTTGTATTTCAGCACTGCATTTCATCCTCAGACAGATGGCCAATCTGAGCGTGTAATTCAAGTATTGGAAGATATGCTCCGATGTTGTATACTAGAGTTTGAAGGTAATTAGGAGAGGTATCTACCTTTGATTGAATTTGCTTACAATAATGATTATCAAGACAAGATTAAAATGGCTCGTATGAAGCTTTGTATGGTAGAAAATGTAGAACATCGTTATATTGGACAGAGCTCAGTGAAAAGAAGATACATGGGGTTGATTTAATCCGGGAAACAGAAGAAAGAGTGAAGGTTATTCGGGATAGTTTAAAAGGAGCTTCCGATCGCCAAAATCATATGCCGATCTTAAACGAAAAGAGATTGAATTTCAGGTCGGTGACAAGGTATTCCTGGAAGTGTCTCCTTGGAAAAAAGTTCTCCGGTTCGGTCGAAAGGGTAAATTGAGTCCAAGATTTATCGGGCCATATGAGATTATAGAAAGAATTGGACCGGTCGCTTATCGATTAGCATTACCACCGGAACATGATAGAATCCATAATGTTTTTCATGTATCTATGCTACGACGATATTGGTCAGATCCTTCACATGTTATTTCTCCGACAGAAGTGGAGATTCAACTGGGTATGACTTACAGTGAAGAACCGGTCAAGATATTGGCAGGGGAAACAAATGAGCTTAGAAATAAAAAAATAAATTTAGTAAAAGTATTATGGCAAAAGCATGGGATCGAGGAAGCGACATGGGAACCGGAGGTGACAATGAGGAAACAATATCCAAACCTCTTTACTGGTAAAATTTTCGAGGACGAAAATCCTTAAAAGGGGGGGAGAGTTGTAATGGCCTAAATTCAAGGTTATCGGAACAATAGTTTCGCAACCATAAATCTGATTTAAAGAGAAATTTATTTCAATATATTTGCATGAATATTTATATGATAGGAAAAATCGTATTAAAATATCGATAGAAAAATTTTACCGATTTAGTAGTTAGTTAGAAAAAGGAATTATTGAAGGAATTGGGTAAAAACAAGGTATCGAGGCCTTGATCTCATAAAATTGAGTAGGAAATATTTTTATAAATATTTATAAAATGTTAGTAATGTGGTATTAAAATTTGGTTACAAAATTTTAACGTTTGAGTATGTAATTAAATGAAAAGGACTAAATTGTAACAAATACAAAATTATGAAAAATGATTAAATAGTTTAAATGATAAAAGAAAGAGGGCTTAAAAGGAAAATAGACCCAAGGTCTATTTGGGCTGGACGGCAAGGGCATGAAATCATCAAGAAAATAAGGAGAACTAAGGGCAAAATTGGAATATTGCAAAATTTACTTAATAAAGCTAGGACTAAAGTGGAATTATCTAGATTTCTCTTTATTTTTCTGTATTCTCATCAGCAAAAATGCTTTAAGCAGGATGCACCGTCAGCAAGAGTACTGAAAAGAGCTCCCACATGGACGCTTTTTTACTACAGTAGTCTCTGGATGCACTGTCAGCAAGAGTACTGAAAAGAGCTCCCACGTGGATGCTCTTTTGCTACAGTAATATCTGGCAATCCTTAGACTATAAATCAGTCAAATTTCATTCTCAGGTTGCATAACAGAAATTGAGGCAAAATAAAAATGGAAACTGAAAATGAGTGAACGCATTAATGTTGTTATTTACTACGATGGTGAGGTTAGTGACACTGAAAATGGTGTTGTTTTTTTATCGGAGAACATAGCGCGACTGGGTTTTAATTGGAACATAGATTTGATAGAACTTCGCAAAAGAATTAGGCATAAAATCTTCGGAACAACGCCAATGAAAGTTTAGTCTATTAAGTATAGATTTTGCGCTTCGGTTGATCCGGTGAGATATGACTCATTTGACATCAAAGGTCCTCGGAGCTTTGAGGCAATGGTGGAGACTCATCTTACCAGTGGATCACCATATCTTGAGGTATATGTACAATTTTCATCGCCAAGTGATATTCCTTCGACCTCAACATCTACTGCTGTTCGAGGGGAATACACGACCCCAAGCCGACACTCTGTTAGTGGGAGGCAGACTACAGAAGTGCTCGTGTTTGGTGGCAGTATGGAAAATATAACCCCTGCACGACACTCGGTTGGTGGATAAGACATGCATATCCTCTATTCGACTTTCGATGATAAAAATACATATTGGAGAACGTCATCAACTTCTAGTGGTTGGCAATCCACATATGATTAGAAACGTTACGAAAGATGTTTAAGGAGGGATAATGTACTCCCCACGACATCCACCGGCGATGGGCCCTCGTTCGTTGCAGATTATGGTGCGTCGGATGATGAGTCCGATATAGATCCACCTCGAGAGCCCGGGCCCGATAGTGCAAAAGTTGTATTATTTTTTGAACCGGAGCCTGTTCCAACCGTACCTGAAGATGTTGATGGCGGTTCAGATGAAGAAGAAGAAGATCCGCTATTCAGGGCATACTCGCCTCTAGTCCACATGCATAATGTCGATCTATCTTAAGACGATGCATTGGGGTTTCCTGAACTACCACATCGGACGTGTGACCGTACAAGTTCGTTGTTGAATTCGAGCGAATTAGAAGTTGGTAAAGAGTTTTCCAACAAGGATGCTTTTCTTGGTGCATTAAAACAATACAACATCAAAAAGGGGGTAACTACAACGTGGTTAAATCCAAGCTCGATAAGTACGAGGCAAAGTGTGCAGTACAAGACGGTACATGTTCATGGAAAATCATGGCCTCGTTGAGGAAAAGGACAGGCTTGTGGAAGATCAAAAAGTACAAAGGTCCACATACATGTCTTGCCGGTACAGTTTCACTATGTGTTCAATGTTTTTGAATAATACTAATATTACGTAATGTTGTATTATTTAACGTACTTCGTTGACAGGTGTTTCACAAGATCATCCGAAGATGGATTCAGAGATGTTGGCTGACTTAATAATACCGACAGTGAAGGCCGATCCCAAGACTACAGTGCTGGCCTTAATTGGCAATATTCGTAGCCAACTAGGGTACACGCCTTCTTACCGGAAGACTTGGATAACCAAGCAGAAGGCGTTGGAAAAGTTGCATGGTCGGTGGGACGCTTCACATAATGAAGTGTGGCAGTGGTGTCAGGTGCTGGAGAGATATGATCGATTACTCCGTGGATGCGCAGTGTTCAAGCGTCTTTTCTGGACATTTAAGCGATGCCGAGACACGTTTATATAGTGTAAGCCATTGGTACAAATTGACGGTACCTTTATGTATGGTAGATATGCGCATCGGCTATTGCTAGCTGTGGTACAGGACGGCAGTGGGAGAATCCTTCCAATTGCGTTTGCAATAACACCGGAGGAGTTAGCTGATGACTGGGATTTCTTCCTATCTAGGTTAAGGAGGCATGTCTGCCCCCAACCTGATATATGCGTTATATCAGATCAGGGCCCTAGAATACTAGCCGCAATAGAGCTACAGGGAAGCCTGTGGCATCGCACATACCACCGATATTGCCTAAGGCATGTTGCATCCAACTACCACGAGCAACATTGATCTACAAGTCAACGACGGCAAGTGACCAATATGAGTATGTAATATCTATTAATATAATTTCTTTTGTAATATTCAATTTATTCTTAATTGAAGAGTGGTATGTAATATTCGCCATCAACTTATATTGGCAGGGTACGAGATCAATAAGGACTGTTTTCACAAGATGTTGGCGAGTTTGCGATCAGTTAACGAAGAAGGCACAAACTACCTATGCAATATTCCTTTCGAACAGTGGACACAAGCATACGACAGCGGCCTACGATATGGTCAAATGACCTCAAACCTGGCCGAATGCATAAATTATGTTCTAAAAGAAACGCGTCATTTACCGATAATATCAGTTGTGTGAGAGACATATTTTTGTTTAGCGGCACTATTTCCGAAGCGAGCAGCAAGTTATAAAGGCCAAATGCAAGGAGGCCATGTATGGTGCGCGAAGGTCTTGCGAGAAATTAACAAGGGGAAGGCACGAGCCGACACCATGCACATAGTGTGTCACGATCGCGACAACCTATAGTTTTGTGTGACGGAGTTTGATAGACCGAACCAAGGTATTGTTGGTGGGCAATATCGTGTACACTTGAGAAACAGGACCTGCGACTGTGGGATATTTGATGCACTTCGTTACCCATGTACTCATGTACTTGCGGCTTGTCAGAATCTCCGTCTTGATCCTATGAGCTATGTCGACGAAGTGTATAAAATAGAAAATATGTACAACATGCCAGTCCCAAATGAACGTAAGTGGCCGTCTGTATCGCTTGCACCGTATAAGCTGTTGCCGGATAGACAACTGAAGTGTAAACTAAAAGGTCGACCTTGCTCGACTAGAATACACAACAATATGGATATCCGAGAAACGGCCAACCAACGTAGGTTGTGCGGATGGTGTAGGAACTCAGGCCATACATCTCGCTCGTGTCCAAATCGGAATAGTTGACAGTCTTTTTAGCTTTTTGTCTCTTGATGGCTATGTAAATTCTATTTATTTCCTGATGAAAACGGTGAATTTTTGTAGAATGACTAATTTGCAAAAAAATAAAAATTAAATTACAAAAAAAAACAAATCTTGGACTTTTATTAAAATTAAATTACAAAAAAATAAAAAACAACTTTTATTTTATTAAAGATAATAAAATTAAATTACAATAAAAAAATAAACAACTTCTATTTTATTAAAGATATTAAAATTAAATTACAAAAAAAAACAACTTTTATTTAATTAAAGATATTAAAATTAAATTACAAAAAAATAAACAACTTTTATTTTATTAAAGATATTAAAACTAAATTACAAAAAAATAAAAAATAACTTATATATTATTAAATATATTAAATTTAAATTACAAAAAAAAAACAACTTCTATTTTATTAAAGATATTAAAATTAAATTAAAAAAATAAACAACTTTTATTTTATTAAAGATATTAAAACTAAATTACAAAAAAAAAATAAAAACAACTTGTAATTTGTTAATGATATTAAAATTAAATTACAAAAAAAAAATTAACAACTTTTATTTTATTAAAGATATTAAATCTAAATTACAAAAAAAAAAACTTGAATTTTATTAAAGATATTAAAATTAAATTACAAAAAAATAAACAACTTCTATTTTATTAAAGATATTAAAATTAAATTAAAAAACAACTTTTATTTTATTATAGATATTAAAAGTAAATTAGAAAAAGAATAAAAACAACTTGAATTTTATTAAAGATATTAAAATTAAATTACAAAAAAATAAACAACTTTTATTTTATTAAAAATATTAAAACTAAATTACAAAAAAAATAACTTTTATTTTATTAAAGATATTAAAACTAAATTACAAAAAAACAACTTTTATTTAATTAAAGATATTAAAATTAAATTTAAAAAATAAAAAATAACTTTTATTTTATTAAAGATATTAAAATTAAATTACAATAAAAAATAAACAACTTCTATTTTATTAAAGATATTAAAATTAAATTACAAACAAAAATAAAAAATAACTTTTATTTTATTAAAAAATAAAAAATATATTACAATTAAAAAAATAAAAAAAGGTTGTCGGAATCAATGTTGGTGCCGGTCGGAATCAGTGCCACATGGGGGTGGTCGGCGATTACGCGCTGGATTCCTCCTTCTTCTAGCTTCCGGCGAGGGTCGTGGAACCTCAAGTGGGGATTTTGGTTCCTCGGGCAGTGGGTCTGGTTGTGGGTGTTGGGAGGATGACTCACCTTGATAAAATAACGATTGTGGAGGTATTTGCATAAACCATGGCGGGGGTGTCTGAATCCCATAAGGCGAAGGAGACTAGTAAAAAGAAGAGCTCCCCAACGGCGCTTCGTGTGATCCCTCATGCAACGGTGGCCTCAAGATCGGCTGGCCAGTCGGAGTAGTCGGGAACGGACTCGAATCGGGCCATGCATTTCGACCTGCAGTGAGACTGGGAAAAGGAAACATATATAGGTTAGGATACATATAAGAGCTAGGGTACGGACCTGGCATAAAGGCCAAAGGCTGTGATGTCGGTGTCGTCGGCTGAAGTGTTAGGCCCAGTGGCTGTGTGGGCTCTATTGATGGGCCCGGTGACTGTGTCGGTGCTGTTGGTGGTCCCGTCTCATCACTCATTCTCCTTAGATTTAAAGGGCCCTGTCGTTCCCTTTGTTGACGAAGTTGACGTCGCCTCTCCTCTTCTGACAATAAATACGGCTTGCCATGGATCCTAAACCATGCCATGTATTTCGGCACGCATACTAACTCAGGAACGACGATCGGTTCCCGAATAGGTATATAATCATACCGGTTCTCCCACATTTCGATATATGCTGACCAAAATCTTGGCCAATCCGTGTGCAATTGCCGTAACTCGACTTTGTGCTCATCATCGAGCACCTCAGGTGGCACTGGAATCGATTTTCGGAATCCAAATTGTCGCAGAACCCGATCTAACTGGTGCATCTCCACAGTGACATAGTTGATCAATGGGACCTTCTGTAATGGCCTAAATTCAAGGTTATCGGAACAATGGTTTCGCAACCATAAATCCGATTTAAAGAGAAATTTATTTCAATATATTTGCATGAATAGTTATATGATAAGAAAAATCGTATTAAAATATCGATAGAAAAATTTTACCGATTTAGTGGTTAGTTAAAAAAAGGAATTATTGAAGGAATTGGGTAAAAGCAAGGTATCGAGGCCTTGATCTCATAAAATTGAGTAGGAAATATTTTTATAAAGATTTATAAAATGTTAGTAATGTGGTATTAAAATTTCGTTAGAAAATTTTAACGTTTGGGTATGTAATTAAATGAAAAGGACTAAATTGTAACACATACAAAATTATGAAAAATGATTAAATAATTTAAATGATAAATGAAAGAGGGCTTAAAAGGAAAATAGACCCAAGGTCTATTTGGGCTGGACGGCAAGGGCATGAGATCATCAAGAAAATAAGGAGAACTAAGGGCAAAATTAGAATATTGCAAAATTTACTTAATAAAGCTAGGACTAAAGTGGAATTATCTAGATTTCTCTTTATTTTTCTGCATTCTCATCAGCAAAAACACCATAGAAGGGTTTCCTTAAGCTGGTTTTTCATATTTTTTACTGCAAGTAAGTTAATCCTTGCCTATTTCTTGTAATATTTGTGTTTTTAAGACTTTTACAATTAGGTCCTACTATTAAATTCATTAGTTTTTGATTTCATGGATGAAATTGAAAGTTACCATGGTTGAGTGCTGTAAGTTTATGATGAAGTAGCATGAAATTTAAGCTTTAAATTGTTTATGAGATGATTTTATTAGGTAATTCCAATAGAAATTGATTTTTAGGATCTAAATTGTGAAAATATTTGGAATTAAAGTCTATTACTGAAATTCTGATTTCCAAAGGTTATAAAGTAGTTTAAAGTGATAGAATAAAGTTTTAATTGAGATAAATCAGCTCAATTGAGAAGTTAATTGAGCAGGGATGAAATTATCATTTATTGAAAGCTTAGGGGGAAAATTGGTAATAAACAATTTGCACTAAAACAGTTTTGGACAGCAGCAGTAGACTAACTTTGAAAAATCACCATAAATTGTAGAAATCTAATTAGAAGATGAAAAAAATATGAAATTAAATCTTCTTGAGTCTAGTTTCTCATAGAAGAAACGGTGTAAGCAATAGATATGTAAATCATGAGATATAATAAATTTTGTGAGATAAGGTCAGAATGAATTCGGGTTCCCCTGTTTTAACTTTAAAAAATCATCAAAAATTGGAGAAAAATAATTAGGGGCTTAAATTTATATGTTTGGAATTCTTAATGAGTCTATTTTCAACAAAAATAAACGGGAACATCATCCGAATCCTGTATGAAGTGATAAATAAATTTTTAGTGAAGAAGGGTCAGAACTGTCAAACAGCAGAACAGGGGTGACTTTAAAGAATAAACTGTACTTATTGGCTAAACCAAAAATTCTAAAAATTTTATGGTAAGAAGATATGTGAGTCTAGTTTCAGGGAAATTTAACGGATCTAAATTTTAAGTTCTGTAGCTCAAGATAAAAATAATTTAGTGACCATGATTCAAGTAGACAGCTTTGAATGAACTAAAAATAATAATAGAATTATAGAGAATGCTACATGTGAACATGAAATGTATTGCATTGATGATTGAATTTATTTATTTAGATCCGGAAAACTCAAATACGAAGCTAGATCAAGGAAAGGAAAAAATCCCAGATTAGTAGATTTTATATACGAACTAGTTTCGAGGTAAGTTCATGTAACTTGAATTATATTCTTAAATGCTTGAAATGTATGTTATTGATGTGAATATAATTTGAATGTTCATTGTATGAAAATTATAAAATATTGATATATTTGGTAAAAAGGGGAAGAAATCCCGGTTGAATGAAAGGAAAATTCGATGGATCTCTGAAAAGGAATTGACGGTAAAAAGGATCTAGCCCGGACGGGTGATCCTATCCTGATATAGCCCTCCCGAAGAATATGTGGAAAATGGATTTAGCCCGGACGGGTAATCCGAATTAGGGTCTGAATTTAGCCTGGACTGGTAATTCAGATCCAAGCTCTTTATAGTAATTGTCATTGTAGGGGATTTAGCCTGGACTGGTAATCCCGACAATACTCTATGAGTTTATATTATAGGGGATTAAGCCTAGACTGGTAATCCCTCTGTAAGGATGAGGTTCGTGGGAGTGTGCTCTCTGAAATGGAAATGTGCGAACATGAACATGAATTGACGGACCTGGATTTGTACACTAAAGTGTACCTCTAAAAATCCATCGAAATTTCGAGAAATTCAACGGGATAAATATGAAAAAAAATAAATAACAAGGAAATGGAAATCATGGTATTGATGAGCTCATCAATCATAGCATATATTATTGGTATGTGGAAATTATTAAACTAACTTGAATGTTGAGTTTGTGCATATTAGGGTAATAGTGCATTGAATGGATATATGAATGTTTATTGCATTGTATTGAAAATATTAGGTAAGTATAATTCTTGTTATATGGGCTTACTAAGCACAAAGTGCTTACCCTGTTTCTTTTCCCCTGTTTTGTAGTGTTAAGAGCTCGGGGGTCGGATTCGGTAGGAGATACATCACACTATCAGCCTCAAGATTTCGGTAGATAATGAAACTTTATTTTGGAAATCAATGGCATGTATAAGCTAATAAAGTAATGTTAATATAAAATGAATGTAAGGTCAGCCATTGGTATGGCTAGCAAACCTTTGCTTGGTATGTGTTGATGTTATCTTATAAATATGCATGAATCTATTTTGAAAATATGTTGAATTGGATTGGTTGATGTGGATTGCTCTCTGTTTAAAATTTGCAGGGAAGGTTAGATATTTATAAAGGGGCTATATAAAAAAAATCGTAATCTCCGATAATTCCTTGAATACGGGTAGGGGGTGTTACATCTTCACATACCAAATGTTCGGATTTTGAAAGAAGTCATCCGAAATTATTGCCCGAATTGCCGGATCCTCATATGGTGTCCATTGAAACTATATTAACATGATAAAAATATTAGTTATATACATAATACTAAATACTAAATACGAAATACTAAATTCTAAATACAAAATATAAAATATGAAACGGCTATTTTATTACGAAAAATACTTGTGATTCCGGCCGTTGCTCTAATAGAAGCCGTATATCTTCAAGCTTGGTAGGTATTCCAACATAACTCGCCGAATGGTTCCACCTAATTAAATAAATTTTTAGCATACAATTATACTTTAAATTTAGGTAATAATTGTAAAATATAATATTAAATATACCTCGTTATGAGTGGGAATGTATATGGGTGGTTGACTCGAGGACGTAAAAATGGAAATCGAAACCGTGCCCATGACTACAGTAGTGATAGGCAACCTCTGATTTTCGCTTTACTCGGCCGCATCGCCCCGCACATCTCCCGATACAATTTTGATAGCACGGCAGACCCCCAACTCAATTCACTGGCGGCTCTAAAATCAACGAGTTTCAGCAACCATCTCAGGTGTACGAGGTTTCGTGACAGGTCCGGCATCAGATAGCCTCCAATCATCTCAAGAATGTATGCCCGAGCATACCGTATTATTTCTATTTCGGTCGAATTATTATCCGGCTCCGGGAAGGTGTCTCCTAACCAGCCCATCTCAATCCAACCTCCGATAATGTTATCCGGAATAGCACCCAGAAGCTCGTAGCATACGGCTCCCCAATCACCAGAAGTTGCGGACCCGGTGACTACGTACCCATCCACCGCAATCCCAATTGCAAATGCACGCCTTCCAGTGTGATAGTACACTCTCCGCATAGAAGATGGAAAGTGTGTGTCTCGAGTCTCTACCTCTCTATCAACGCACTGATTAACTACGGCTCTAACTTGCACCCCCGGCCTATCGTGGCCACGTGCCAAAAACTCGCTTCCCGCAGGTAATTCTCAATCAACAGCGAAGGCGGACCAAGCATATTGCGAATATAGCATTGCAGCACCCGATCTACAGACTGTTTAAAAAATTATAAAATAAATTTTAATTAAAATTGCATAAACCTAAAAAATATTAAATAGTATTGAAAAATTAAAATTAAAACTTACCATTTGCATTTGATCAACGGAGAATTAATTGCCCGGCCATTGGGAATACGATCGAATATTTTAAAATTTATCAAAAAATTATATTTCAAAAAATTTAAAAAAGGGCTTTTTTGTAAATATTAAAGGACTATTGTGAAAATTGATAGGAAGTTTCAAGGAATTTAAGAGAAATTTGAGAAGAATTTAAGAGAAAGTTGAGAGAAAATGAATAAGGACTTTGTTGTGAAAAAAAAAAAGGGTGGGGGGTTATAGGTTTTCTTTTTCTGACCGTTGGAGGCCCAACGGTCAAAAAAAATTGACCAAAAGCGCGCCCTTGAGGGCACGCTTTCCTGCTGCATCCCCCCAAAACGCGCTGACGTGGACGCGTTTTGGGGGGAAATGGCTCTTTTCCGTAAATAATGCAAAATTCGGCCCATTTCCATAATTTTTTTGGTATATTTTAGTAAATACCCTGAAAAACTTTAGTTTTAGAGGAATTTTTTTTAAAAAAAATTTACTTTACTTTATTTTATTTGAATTAATTTAGTTTTTTTTAAGTGAAAAGGGAAAGGTTAAGTTTTTACATAGAAAAACTCAGGTTTCATCTCTACAAACAAATAATTCAATTTTCTATAAAAACTGTTATAAAAAAATTAATAAAATAATAAATAAAAGAGGATGGAAAATACGAGAGAATTTCATTGTTTTATTTTCACTTACAAGGTGCTATTTGTAAGCTTATTTACATTCAATTAATAAATGTATTACATTTAATGAATTAAAATTTCTTAATTACTCTATTTAATAATCTCCTGATTATAAATTAAGTAAAGAGTTTTATCTCATTACTTTAATATGCTTAAAGGGGGTTATGACATCCATTTAATTTACAACACTCCCCCTTGGATGTCTTTTAAATAAGAATGTGGCTCATTAAAACATTTATTAGGAAAAGCCCTGTGGGATAAAAACCTAATGAAGGAAAAAGAGTACACAATCTCCTACTACAAGTTGCCTCGTTAAAAACCTTTACTAGGAAAACCCAGTGGAATAAAACCTTGGTTAAAGGAAAAGAGTACAACATGTTTTAGACTCCCCCTAATGGCAACATCACATTATATCTTTGAGTTGACGCATTCCAATCTTGTTTCATAGTCTTTCAAATGTTGAAGTTGGCAATGCCTTGGTAAAAAGATCTGCTAAATTATCACTAGAACGAATTTGTTGATCTTCTATGTCACCTTTCTTCTCAAGATCATGAGTGAAGAATAATTTTGGTGAAATATGTTTCGTTCTATCACCTTTGATATAACCACCCTTTAATTGAGCTATACATGCTGCATTATCTTCGTGTAAGATAGTTGGCATATTTTCCTGTAAAGGCAAATTACATATCTTCTGGATATGTTGGGTTAATAACCTTACCCAAACACACTCTTTGCTTGCCTCATGCATTGCAATTATTTCAGCATGATTTGAAGAGGCAGCAGCTAATGTTTGCTTTGTCGAACGCCATGATATGGCAGTACCTCCACATGTAAATAAATATCCCGTTTGAGATCGACCTTTATGTGGATCCGATAAATATCCAGCATCAGCATAACCAACTAATAGGGATTTTGAATCATTTGAATAAAATAACCCCATATCAATGGTCCCTCTAAGATATTTAAATACATGTTTAATTCCATTCCAATGTCTACGTGTTGGAGAGGAACTAAATCTTGCTAACAAGTTTACAGCAAAAGTTATATCAGGTCTTGTGTTATTTGCAAGATACATCAATGCTCCTATGGCACATAGATATGGTACTTCAGGACCAAGAAACTCTTCATCATTCTCATAAGGATGAAATTGATCTTTATTCACATCCAACGATCGTACAACCATCGGGGTACTCAATGTATGTGCTTTATCCATATAAAATTTATTTAAGATTTTTTTCATATAAGTTGACTGATGGACATGAATTCCATCTTTTAAGTGCTCGATCTGCAGACCAAGACAAAATTTTGTTTTTCTGAGATCTTTCATCTCAAATTATTTCTTTAAATAATTTACTACATTTTGAAGCTCTTCAGGAGTTCCAATAATATTTAGATCATCAGCATAAATAGCAATTATCATAAAGTTTGATTCAGACCTTTTTATAAAAACACATGGGCAGATTGGATCGTTTTTATAACCTTCTTTTAACAAATATTCACTAAGACGATTGCACCACATACGTCCAAATTGTTTTAATCCATATAAACTTTTCTTTAATCTGATTGAGCAATTTACCCGGGAAACACTATATCCTTCAGGGATTTTAAATCCTTCTGGGATTTTCATATAAATTTCACTATCAAGTGTACCATACAAATAGGCTGTAACAACATCCATTAGACGCATGTCAAGTTTTTCACATACTGCCAGACTAATAAGGTATTTAAACGTGATTGCATCCACCATAGGAGAATATGTTCTCTTCATAATCAATGCCGGGTCTTTGCGAAAATCCTTGTGCTACAAGTCGTGATTTATATGTTACGACTTCATTTTTCTCATTTCGTTTTTGCACAAATATCCATTCATGTCCTACCGGCTTTACATATTTAGGTGTTTGGAATATAGGTCCAAAAACCTCGCGTTTAGAAAGTGAATTTTATTCTGCTTGAATTGCATTTTTTCATTTTGGCCAATCTTTTCTATTTCTACATTCCTCAATAGATTTAGGCTCAGGATCCTCATTTTCTTTTGGTATTTCAATAGCAACATTATAAGCAAAATTATTGTCGGCAACTATATTTTTTCGGTTCCATCTTTTTCTTGAAGTAACATAACTTATTGAGATTTCTTCATTATCACCATTTTCAGGTACCTAAACCTCTTCTGGAGTTTTTTGATTAGTTATATCTTTGGCCTCTTCTGGGGCACTCGCCTCCACAATATTACCATCTTGAATAATTGATCCTTTCTTTTTACGAGGATTTTTATCTTTGGAACCGATTGGTCTTCCATGCTTCAGGTGTGGGTTACTTTCTTTTGCACTAACAATTTCCTTTATTGGGATATCAATTTGTATTGGAACATTTCAGCTGGTATGTAAGATTTTGTAATTCTCTTTAGGTCAGTAAATGAATCTGGCAGTTGATTGGCAATGTTTTGCAAATGTATAACCCTTTGAACTTCTTGTTCACATTTACTTGTACGAGGATCTAATTGAGATAATGATGATCCATTCCATGTAATTTCTTTTACCACTTGTATTTTCTCTCCCCCTAATGTTGGGAATGTTGTTTTATCAAAATGAAAATCAATAAATCGTGCAGTAAATAAACCTCCTGTTAATGGTTCAACATATTTAATTATAGAAGGAGATTCATAACCAACATATATTCCCAACCTCATTTGAGGACCCATCTTTGTGCGTTGTGGTGGAGCAATTGAAACATATACTGAACATCCAAAAATTTTAAGATGGGAAATATTTGGCTCCTGACCAAAAGCCAATTGTAATGGGGAGTACTTATTATAACTTGTTGGCCTTAAGCGCACAAGTGTTGCTGCATGCAAAATAGTATATCCCCAAGCTGTAACAGGAGATTTGTTCTCATAAGCAATGGTCGAGCTATTAGTTGGAGGCGTTTGATAAATGATTCAGCTAAGCCATTTTGTGTATGAACATGAGCTACATGATGTTCAACTTTAATCCCAATTGGCATACAATAATCATTAAAAGCTTGGGATGTAAACTCACCAGCATTATCAAGACGAATAGTTTTGATTGCATATCTAGACATTGTGCTCTTAATCGAATTATTTGAGCAAGTAGTCTCGCAAACGCCAGGTTGCGAGTCGATAATAAGCACACATGTGACCACCTACTAGATGCATCTATTAATACCATAAAATTTCTGAATGGTCCACATGGTGGATAAATGGGCCCACATATATCACCTTGAATACGTTCCAGAAATACTGGAGATTCAATCCCAACTTTAGCTGGTGATGGTCTAATAATCAATTTTCCTTGAGAACAAACGACACAAGATAAATCCTTAAATTCAAGAATCTTTTGTTTCTTTAATTGTAACACCCCTAATCCATATCCGAAGCCGGAATAAGATTATGAGGCATTACAGATCAACAGTTCAATTCAAACTTTCATATAATCACTAATGTCACTTATGACTTAACATTTAAAATTATACTTTTAATATTCATGTCTATCATATAATCATATTATATATTTAGAAAATAATCACATATGAACATTTAAAACATCATACCATAACCGAATATGCAATTAGTATTCACGAACATGATATACAACCAATCATCAAATAACATTCACTTTTGACATTGAATATATAATGAAACGATTGGTCAAATATTCATGAAATACTTGAAATACTTAGCACTTATCAACAAAACCAATTAAACTAATATATATATTACACCTTTATTCTTCCGTAACCGAATATAAACACCTAATACCACATATACATTCAAAGTTTCCATTTATAATTTATTAACAGTCAAGCTTATTAAACCCTTTAACTAAACACATGTAAAACCAAATTAGACAAGACAAACAAACCATTTCCAAACATATATTATCTATCACAAATATTTTATACATTCATAGCATATAATGTTGAAACCAAGATAAACATATCCATACCTAGCATAACCATATTCAAATATAAAAGTTTAGCCATTTTCGCATGGCTTATATACATTCAACTCAAAATTCAACATTTAATTAGTATTTCCAGCCTATACATGCCATAATTCGAGTTTGAATATTTAAATACCAAAGACAATCGATAGTGTAGTGAACTTTGCTAACGATCCCCGAGCCTGTAACTTGAGGCTAAAATATATAAAATAGAGTAAATAGTTTTACCAGAGTAAGCTAACTTAGCTTAGTAAGTCATAAGCAAATAAACATCCAAATGATGTAATCAATTCATTATTCCAAGTAAAATCTACCTTGACCGAATGCCATTTATACAATATAACCTAATTTTTTTCTCAAAGCTAAAATATCTATATAAAGTTAACATACACATATGCATTTATATAAATTCAAGAACCATAATAATATATCATATACATATTCCACTTAAATGGTCAAATATACAAGAACACATACATATCCATATCCTAAAATCAATTCCACAAGACTTATATTATTCATTTACAAAGCCAAATACACTTACTAAAATTCACATGTAATTTTCATTTGTATCAAATATAATTAATAACAAATATCAAGTTACTAATTTACCTTATCTCAAGTAAATAATGAGTTAACACATACCTGATCACAAGCTCATTTAACATATTCCATTACCACATTAGCATAAGTCTTTAAGGTATAAACTTATACATAATCATCGGCATAAAGCCTGCTAGGCATATAGCCTGATATCTTTCACCGGCACAAAGCCTGCTAGGCATAAAATCCAATATCTTTCACCAGCACAAGGCTTGCTAGGCTCAAAGCTCGAATATCAATATTATAAAGCTGTCTCACACACATATCATATATCAAACTGTTCATATATTTCATAATCTTCATACGGACTTCCAAATATTATAGCTCAATCGAACTAAACTCAAACATAATATTTCTATATTTATTCACATTCGGCTAACTCAACACTTATTCCAAAAATCCAAAATCAGCATATTACCAAGTTATATACAAATTTTATAATGTTTAATTGCTTAAAGACTTACCTCGGATATCGACGAGCGATGAAAATCGACTATTCAACTATTTTCGTTTTTCCCCAATCCAAGTCCGATTTCTTTGGTTCTTGATCTAAACATATTCAAATTAAACTCATTCAAACATATTTTCATTCAATTTAGTCCAAAAACACATAAATGGGCAAATTACTATTTTACCCCTAACATTTACAATTTTTACAATTTAATCCCTATTGCACAAAATATTCAAAATTTCAAGGTACCCATGTTTGGCCGAATTTTCATAGTGTTCATAAAAGCCCATATATTTCATTTATTTCACATATTAATCCCTCAAATTATTATTATTACAATTTAGTCCTAAATTACTCAAAATCATCAAAAACTCCAATACAAAATATGTTAATCTAAAACATATCTTTCATTTTCATCATCAAATAACAAAAATAACAAGCTATCAACAATGGCATAACACAAAATATTCATCAAAATAAAAAATTAGGACATGGGCTTGATAGCACTCGAAGCAACGATCTCAAAAACGTAAAAATTATCAAAAACCGAGCTAAAACTCACCTTGAATCAAGTTGGAGAATAGCCCAACCTTAAAACCCTTTTATTTTCTTTCTTTTTTCTTTTTTTTTATTCGGCAAGAACAATATGAACACTAAAATGGCTTTATTTTTTTATGTTTTATATTATATTATAACATATATTAACTTAATGTTTAATTTACTTATTTAACCTTAATGGTTTTTATAATAAAACCATATATTATATGTCTAATGCCGTCCAAACATAAAGTTAATGGCTTAATAGCAACATAAAAACTTCCTCTTATAAAGACACATTTATCTTGGCTCTTTTATAATTAACCATCAAATTTTCATTTTAGACAATTAAGTCCTTTTATTTAATCGGGCACTCAAACGACGAAATTAAAACACGAAAATTTCACACAAGAAAATTCACACATAGTAAACACGTAAAATAATTTTAAAATATTTTTTAGACTTGGATTTGTGGTCCCGAAACCACTGTTCTGATTAGGGTCAAAATCGGGTTGTTACATTAATAGGTGTCCAATTGAATTCTCGATGATTCTTCGCATCACAATAGATCTGGGATGGCCTAATCGGTCATGCCAAATAGTAAAAGTATGTGGTTCTACAAACTTTTGGTTTGTAGTAACATGTGACTCAATTGCACTAATATGTGTATAATATAAACCTGATGAAAAAGCAAGTAACCCTTCCAAAATATATTTCTTTCCATATTCAACATTTGTAATATATATATATTCAACATTTTTCTCATTCATAGTCTCAATATGATATCCATTAAGACGAATATCTTTAAAACTCAATAAATTTCTTTGAGACTTGGTGGAATATAAAGCATCATCAATGATAAATTTTGTACCTTTAGGTAATAATATAATAGCTCTTCCAGAGCCTTCAATAAGTTTTGAACTACCTGAATTTGTATTAACATGGGCATTACTCATTGTCAAATGAGAAAAATATTTTTTTATCTTTGAGTATCGTATGCGTTGTAGCACTATCTGCAAGACACATGTCTTCATTGATTTTGGGTCCATCGAAATTTTGTTGAATATTCATATTCTTCATAAAAACAAACAAAATATAATATGAGAAACATTGCAATTATTTATTTAATATATAAATTATTCTTTATGCAATAAAATAAAATATACTTAAAACAACATAAAAATGTCAAAATAACATCAATTTTTTTAATGATTCTCAAAGAAATCTGCCACATCTAGGTGAGTTATATTATTAAGGTCGTTAAATTTACCATCCTCGTAGGCATGGTTAGTTTTATTATTATAGTGAATATCTTCATCTTGCCTCCATTTCATTATTTTGGGATATAAAATTTGTCTCCATATGCTTTCCCTTCCTTTTAATGGATGCTTGATAAAGTTTCACTAAATGCTCAGACGTACGACAGGTACGTGACCAATGCCCTTTCATACCACACCGGTAGCATATATTCTCAACAATCTTTGAAGGATTATTTTAACCACTTCTTTCTTTTCTTTCATTGTTATTCTTTTTCTGGTGGTTAGAAGTATCATTGTTATGACCACCATGATAACAATTACTAATACGTCCTCGACCACGTCCCCCACTACGTCCACGACCACGGCCGCGACTTCTAAATTTTCTATTTTCATCAATAGCTCATTATTTTGTTCAGCCACCAAAGGCATGAAATCAATTCAGAATACCTTTTAAAACCTTTTTCACGGTATTGCTGCTGCAGGAGCACATTACTAGCGTGAAAGGTTGAAAACATTTTCTCTAACAAGTCCTCATCAGTTATGTTTTCTCCACATAATTTTAGTTGAGAATTAATTTTGAAAATTTTTGAATTGTATTCACTTACAGTCTTAAAATCTTGTAACCATAAGTGCATCCAATCATAACGAGCTTTAGGGAGTATTACAGTTTTCTGATGGTCAAATCGTTCTTTCAAATTTTTCCACAATTCAAGAGGGTCTTTCACAGTGAGATATTCCACTTTTAATCCTTCATGCATATGATGACAGATGAAAATCATTGCTTTTGTCTTGTCTTGATTAGATGCTTCTTTATCTGCTAATATAGTATTTCCTAGACCTTTAGCATCTAGGTGAATTTCAACATCTAACACCCATGACAAATAATTATTGCCTGAGATGTCTAAGGCCGCAAATTCAAGTTTGGCAAGAATTGACATTATAATCACTTGAATCAAAATAATAATAAAAATATTAGTAAAATAATAAGTATTCTCAATCGTGAAATAATTCAATTATATATACCAAATTTGTTAAATAATAATATGTATGTCAAATATTGGCAAAAAGAGGAATAGTCATAATAATAACTTAACACAAATTAAATTAATTGAAATTTCTTTTAATAAAAAAAACATGTATATATAATTATCATTATTAAATTTTAGTTGTAAAAATAAATGTGTAAATTTTACCCAAAGCAAATATTTTATCTAGAAAATAAAATAAAAGATTATGAAAATACGCATACCGTATATAGTTTAACGGGAGTTATACAGGCAAATTATATAAAGTCGAAATGACGTGAACTTCACTATGAACTAGTAGAAGCTCGTGCTGATAACGTGTTATAGAAAAATTAATAAAATAATAAATAAAAGAGGATGGAAAATACGAGAGAATTTCATTGTTTTATTTTCACTTACGATGTGCTATTTATAAGCTCATTTACATTCAATTAATAAAGGTATTACATTTAATGAATTAAAGTTTCTTAATTACTCTATTTAATAATCTCCTGATTATAAATTAAGTAAAGAGTTTTATCTCATTACTTTAATATGCTTAAAGGGGGTTATGACATCCATTTAATTTACAACAAAAACTTAATTTTTTTCATTTTTTATAAAAAAATAAAATTGATTCTAAAAAGGAAATGAGTGAAAAGAGTAAAAATGGTTGGTAAGAGTAATGCTTAAAATACAATTCTTTTTATTTTTGGTGCGAAAACTTATGAAAATTAAGTGAATAATTGTGTAATTTACCCTTGTAATAATTACTTTTTGTTGACCTAAAATGTCACACCCTGGAAAATAGGGGGTTAGTTGAAATAATTAGACAAGAAATAAGTCATAGGCTAAATGGTTAAGTGATAATACATCAATCCTAGAAGTTCTAAGTTCAAGCCCCATTCCTTCCATTTCTCTTCTTTTTATTTTCTGTAACTCAGGATAAAAACAACACTAAAATAAATACTGCTGGGGGTAAAAAAAACTAAACAAGAAATAGGTTTAAGCCTAATGGTTAGCACGCTAGAACCCTCCCTGGAGGTCCTAGGTTTGAGTCCAATGGTTAAGTGTTAGTCTCCCCCTTGCTTACTCCAAGTTCAAGCCCCTTCCTTCCCTTTTAATTATAAGATTTCGACAAACTCGAAATATATGCTGTTGGGATTAAAAACTGGATAAGAAATGGGCAAGAGCTAGCCTTACTCCCATGTGTTGTGTTCCAAGGTTTCCTTTTCATTATCTTTTTGAAATTTGGCTTGCTTCGGGGAAATTGCAAGTGATGCCCTTAGGATTTACAAACCCTATAAATTGACCCAATTCTTTCCTAAGTAGAATTCATATATTGCATTCCTTAAAATTCCAATAGAACTAGAATTCTACCATATTTTCCTCAAAATTTTTTATAACATTGAAAAATCTTGAAAACAACCGTTAATTTGTGTGTAAATGTCATTTGGAGGGCCTAATTTAGGAGAATTGGATTAGATTGGATCGTGAGGAGCATCGATCTTCAATACGGTGAAAGGTGTGTTTTCTTTTATAAGTGAATCAGGGTAAACCATGCTTAGGACTAGGGTCATACGAGCGTGTGGACCACACAACTGTAACACCCCAAACCCGGCCCAAACACTACAATCGGATCTGGTATGTCACTTGAGTGTTTTTACAAAACATGACGCGTTTTGGAAAACAATCACTAGGTTTAATCGTTAATACCGAAAATTTAGTAATTTATTAAGTTATATAAGATATAAAGTTATAAATTGCCATGATGAATTTTAAATAAAGACCGAAATCTTGTACATGTCTTAGTTTAATTTTCAAAACATAATTAAAAATATCTAATAATAAAACCCAACATAAACCCAAAAACATAAACAAAAATCTAGTGGCCCCTGGCCTTATTACCATGAGATTTAAAATCTATTAAATACAAATATAAAATAATAAACTAAAGTGTTTTTGCTGAATTCAAATATTCTTTTGCGTGGCCACCTTGCTCTCCTCTCCAGCCCGGTCCGATGCACTAAGTGTCACCTGAAATTGTTAAATAATTGGTTGAGTCGCGAGACTCAGTGTGCAACCCTCATGCACCACCAGATCTGGGCTTTAGGCCCATAAAACAGATTAAATAATTTAACATATATAAAATAGCAAAGGAACTAATATGCAAGCCCAATCCTAAAACCTAAGTGTCCGTCCGCTACACGCCCCCGTACCAGCCCAGCACACTATTGGAGATTTCTACAATCGACCCACACCGCTACACGCCTTGATGGCAGTCTTGCTGCTCATCAGATCATGGCCGAAGCCACTACAACAGATCACGGCCGAAGCCACTACAACAGATCACGGCAAAGGCCGCTACTACATATAACAGATCACAGTAAAACCGCTACAACGTATAACTTCCTCCTTTAACAAACCCAACCCATGCAATCATAAAATCAGTATACTTTTATCATATAAAGTGAAAACATTCACTGACTTGGTGATTTGCTTCACCCTCTTCGGGTTTCCAACATTAAGCCGAGATTTCGGCATTTATTACAACATATAAACTTATAAACATGCATATTATAATCGGATCTAGATGATGGGGAAGTATTACACACCTGATATCGCGAAATCTACTATCCCTAGTCGATAATCTTGTTATCCGGATCTACTACCCTCAGTGTAAAGTCTTGCTCAAAAATCGGAAAAACACACAAAGGTCTAGCCCCTTCAACAATCGGCCAAGATTAAATAAATCCCAAATCACACATTCAAACTAATAGATCTCTTACCTTGGAATCCCGAGAATAACACTACTCAAAGGCTACTGAACCTTGACCTAAAGGTCTAGGCGTTGGACTCCTCTTCAGATCCCAAAATGCCGGAAAAATAAGAAAACCCTTGATTAGTCACTACATAGCCATTCAGCTAGAAACCTTGAAAAGCCGGAGAAATATTGAAAACTTAAGATCGACACATACCTATTGTTTTCTTCAAAATTTCAGCACAGGTAAGTATCCTTGAATGATTTCGACACACATACAGAAGACTAGATCTCACGTTTTCGGCTTTTAGAAAATCTAAGTGAGGTGTTTCGGCTTTGAATAAAGTAAGCAAAAAGTAAGGAAAGCTTAGAGGTTTCGACTAAAGAGTTTGAAAGAGATGAGAAAGATTCTGACAGAGGGTTCAGCCAACTGAAGAAAAAGAAAAGAGAGGGAAAGAATGGTATAGGAATTTTCGGCAAAGAAAAGAGAGAAAGAAAAGAAAATGAGAGAGAGAGCTAGTTAAAAATTTCGGCACATACACCTTAAGCCAAAAACTGAGTGCCCTTCCCTTTTCAAATTCTCAATAATTTCGGCTAACATAAAACACCTAAAGATAGCTCCTATCTTTCTAAATTTACTCATCCCAGAAGAGTCTTAACTAGCTCCAACACCTCCGTCAATTATCAGCTTTTTATCCACATAATTAAAACAATAAAACTTCTAAAAATTTGCCTTGTGCCGTCCACTCCACCTAATCCTAATACCCAAAATTTAGCTAACTTAAATTAAAAGAATTGGGCTCCATGAAACTTAAATTTGGGCCCCTTACTCCCTTGTGTGGCGTCACCTCTTAAGATTGAGCCACAAGCCCACTTTGGTATTTTAAACATAGATACTACCTTTTAAACCCTATAATGCCCAAACAGATAATTTTAATCAAGGTCTTTGCCTAATTCTGAGCCCAATTTGGACCCCTATTACTTAAATTAACATATTAAGCAGATTCACCCATTAACGCGCATAGCCCAAAATTTGAGGATGTTACAGTTCTACCCCCTTAAAGAAATTTCGTCCTCGAAATTTCCAACTAACTATTAATCGTACTACCTAAGTCTCACTACCATGCTTTCGCTGCGCACTCCAATTCTAAACCCAAAATAAACACTTAGTACACTATGGTAGAGTACGCACCGGTATTCACATCTAGAGCGTCCTCGTCTCCTTGTACTCATGCTATCGGTTCGCGTTTATCTGATTAAAATTTTTTATGAATTATTGGTTTTCTTCCACTGATTATCCACGAACAGTCTTATGATTAGTAGTTTTAAGAGTAGTTCTTTCGAATTCGCAATTCAGTCTCAAGTTCACCTTTCCTAGTTCTATAAACTACATACATTCAACAATCAACATACAGACAACATCCATACATCCACACTCAATACATAAGGGTATTCTCGTTATTCCACTACCCAGGGGTATTTTCGTAATTTAACCTACAGGAGTATTTTCGTAATTTTCCAAAATAGGGTTCCTTGGTGATTTTGTAAAATAAGGGTATTTGGTAATTTACAATCCAGGGTTATTTTAGTAATTTTGAAATCTAGGGGTATTTCGATAATTTTGAAAATCAGGGGTAATTTAGTAATTTACAAATCTGGAGTACTTTGGTCATTTTGCAAATCAAGGGTAATTTGGTAATTTTACAAATCAGGGGTATTTTGGTCATTTTACAAGTCAGGGGTATTTTCAAAAAAAATTTACAAAACTAAGGGGGTATATATATATTTTAAAACAAGGGTATCTTGGAGAATTTGATTTCAAAAGAATAATAGTAGTGTTCAGGTGTTTGTGGGTTTTTGGTTGTTGTCGTGTGTTGTATGTGTTTTTTTTTTTTAAGGAAAAATTTTGTTGACTTTGTAAATTGGGGTATATTTGTAAATCATGGTATCTTGGTACTTTTTTTTTCAAAATAAGGGTATTTTAGCAATAATGTGGCTGGTCCCTTTCGGGTTTTAATTATAGATTTTGGCCCGTCAACAAATCCTCGTGGCTAGGGTGAACAGTCACTACGCACTAGGTAGGATTCCAGCGAAGAGGAGGTGAGTTACTAGGACTGCTTAAGTACCAGGCTCTTCCGGATCTAATCCTAGACATGTGTATGCCTGTTGCCACACCCTAGTCTTGCGACTCGTTCACGGGTTTGTTTAGTGAAATTAAGTCTTATGAGATTTAAGGTGTTATTTCAGCTAAGCCTAAAGTCCATCAAGTTATAGTCTAAATAGTCTACATCCCACAAAGCCCATCAAGCCCACATACATATATAACACACAAGGAGTTCAGAATACTTACAGCGGACTTGGTAGAAGACGCAGAGTGCCATCTTTGAGCTAATGAGACATTTATCATTTAAAAACATCCATGTTTCAAAAACCCATCTTTAGAAAATATTTTGAGCCCCAAAACCCCAAAAGCTGAGTTTTGAACCGGGCTCTGATACCAATTTGTAACACCCCAAACCCGGCACAAACACTACAACCGGATTTGGTATGTCACTTGAGTGCTTTTACAAAACATGACGCGTTTTGAAAAATAATTACTAGGTTTAATCGTTAATACCGGAAATTTAGTAATTTATTAAATTATATAAGATATAAAGCTATAAATTGCCTTGATGAATTTTAAATAAAGACCGAAATCTTGTACATGTCTTGGTTTAATTTTCAAAACATAATTAAAAATGTCTAATAATAAAACCCAACATAAACCCAAAAACATAAACAAAAATCTAGTGGCCCCTGGCCTTATTACCTTGAGATTTAAAATCTATTAAATACAAATATAAAATAATAAACTAAAGTCTTTTTGCTGAATTCAAATGTTCTTTTACATGGCCACCTTGCTCTCCTCTCCAGCCCGGTCCGATGCACTAAGTGTCACCTGAAATTGTTAAATAATTGGTTAAGTCGCGAGACTCAGTGTGCAACCCTCATGCACCACCAGATCTGGGCTTTAGGCCCATAAAACAAATTAAATAATTTAACATATATAAAATAGCAAAGGAACTAATATGCAAGCCCAATCCCAAAACCTAAGTGTCCGTCCGCTACACGCCCCCGTACCAGCCAACCACACCATTAGGGATTTCTACAATCGACCCACACCGCTACACGCCTTGATGGCAGTCTTGCTGCTCATCATCAGATCATGGCCGAAGCCACTACAACAAATCACGGCAAAGGCCACTACCACATATAACAGATCACAGTAAAACCGCTACAACGTATAACTTCCTCCTTTAACAAACCCAACCCATGCAATCATAAAATCAGTATACTTTATCATATAAAGTCAAAACATTCACTGACCTGGTGATTTGCTTCACCCTCTTTGGGTTTCCAACATTAAGCCGAGATTTCGGCATTTATCACAACATATAAACTTATAAACATGCATATTATAATCGGATCTAGATGATGGGGAAGTATTACACACCTGATATCACGAAATCTACTATCCCTAGTCGATAATCTTGCTATCCGGATCTACTACCCTCAGTGTAAAGTCTTGCTCAAAAACCGGAAAAACACACAAAGGTCTAACCCCTTCAACAATCGGCCAAGATTAAATAAATCCCAAATCACACATTCAAACTAATAGATCTCTTACCTTGGAATCCCGAGAATAACACTACTCAAAGGCTACTGAACCTTGACCTAAAGATCTAGGCGTTGGACTCCTCTTCAGATCCCAAAATGCCGGAAAAATAAGAAAACCCTTGATTAGTCACTACATAGCCATTCGGCTAGAAACCTTGAAAAGCCGGAGAAATATTGAAAACTTAAGATCGACACATACCTATTGTTTTCTTCAAAATTTCGGCACAGGTAAGTATCCTAGAATGATTTCGGCACATATACAGAAGACTAGATCTCATGTTTTCGGCTTTTAGAAAATCTAAGTGAGGTGTTTCGGCTTTGAATAAAGTAAGCAAAAAGTAAGGAAAGCTTAGAGGTTTCGGCTAAAGAGTTTGAAAGAGATGAGAAAGATTTCTGCAGAGGGTTCAGCCAACTGAAGAAAAAGAAAAGAGAGGGAAAGAATGGTATAGGAATTTTCGGCAAAGAAAAGAGAGAAAGAAAAGAAAATGAGAGAGAGAGCTAGTTAAAAATTTTGGCACATACACCTTAAGCCAAAAACTGAGTGCCCTTCCCTTTTCATATTCTCAATAATTTCGGCTAACATAAAACACCTAAAGATAGCTCCTATCTTTCTAAATTTACTCATCCCAGAAGAGTCTTAACTAGCTCCAACACCTCCTTCAATTATCAGCTTTTTATCCACATAATTAAAATAATAAAACTATTAAAAATTTGCCTTGTGCCGTCCACTCCACCTAATCCTAATGCCCAAAATTTAGCTAACTTAAATTAAAAGAATTGGGCTCCATGAAACTTAAATTTGGGCCCCTTACTCCCTTGTGTGGCGTCACCTCCTAAGATTGGGCCACAAGCCCACTTTGGTATTTTAAACATAGATACTACCTTTTAAACCCTATAATGCCCAAACAGATAATTTTAATCAAGGCCTTTGCCTAATTCTGAGCCCAATTTGGACCCCTATTACTTAAATTAACATATTAAACAGATTCACCCATTAAACGCATAGGCCCAAAAATTCAGGATGTTACACAACCATGTACCTCTAAAACCCTAGGATAGTTTGAACCTCACACGGCAAGGAACCCTTCATACGGCCTGCCACATAGCGTGTCTCCCCTGTATGTTAATTTTTTTTTGTCACACTTCCACAATCTGTTACACGGTCGTGTGACTCCTAATTTATAGTTTTGCCTTAATTTTATGAATTGTTTAGTTTAGTCCCAAAATAGTTCTCGAACTATTGTTAGTGCTTTATTTCATTCAATTGAGTCTCTTATAATATGAATAATGATGGAATCCATAATCTGATTGACTGAATTATTATTGTATATGCATGATATGAAAATATTACATGTTTACTGCCACTATAATTCTGATAAACCGATAATGTTTTCCATACCACTGTGTTACTGATTGCATGACATACATGCCTACTATTACTGTTAAACTGAACTCATGTTAAGCAAGTTTATTATTACTGTAATGATTCGTTATAAGCATGATAATTGTTACTATATCAATTTGTTATAAGAATGCTATTGCTATTAGATTGATTTGTTATAAGCATGTCTATTGCTATCGTATTAATTTGTTATGAGAATGCTATTGCTATCATATTGATTTGTTATAAGCATGTCTATTGCTATCGTATTGATTTGTTATAAGCATGTAAACATGACTTTGCTACCATACTGACTTGTTATAAGCATGTCTATTGCTACCATATTGATTTGTTATAAGCATGTCTATTGATATCGTATTGATTTGTTATAAGCATGTCTATTGCTACCATATTGATATGCTATAAGCATGTCATGTCTAAAGCCAATCAAAAAGGGTTTTTCTTGAGGGCGACAATATGTAATCGGATATGAGTTTAGGTGAGAGTTTCGTGGTAACTATGGAGAGAATATTGTTCCTGAGTTAAGACTTTGTTTTCGGGTTTTCGGATTGTACGTTTAGTACTTTAAGTTTATTTTCTCCATATTATACCTCCTTTGCCCGTGATGTTTTTCTCTTTAAGGGTTTTCTATGTAAAATATATATATTCGTTACTTTCCATTTTTATTATCTCGTTGTTTATACAGGTTAATCCCCAACAATATTTTTTTATAATTTTTAAATAATTTATTTTATTAAAAATAAACCAACTATTAAATAAAAAATAAAAAATATGGTAACTCTGACCACCAATTCTATTTTTAAAAACATTGTTTCATTGAACTAATGACTTCCATTAAGACATACTTGGTTCACTCCACTTGGAACACAAATCAGGTAAACTTATTTTAACTTCTACCAAATATTTTCCTTTATATAATATAAGTAGAAAAGACAATAGTTATTGCATGGTTTTAAAAAGGCTTAATTTTCAAATTGGCCTCTGAAGAATATATTTTCTTCCACTTTGATCCCTAATTTTTTTTTTAGTCCAATTAGATACTTAAAGTATTTAAAATGTTATATATGGTAACTCTGACCACTAATCCTATTTTTAAAAACATTGTTTCATTAAACTAATGACTTCCATTAAGACATACTTGGTTCACTCCACTTGGAACACAAATCAGGTAAACTTATTTTAACTTCTACCAAATATTTTCCTTTATATAATATAAGTAGAAAAGACAATAATTACTGCATGGTTTTAAAAAGGCTTAATTTTCAAATTGGCCTCTGAAGAATATATTTTCTTCCACTTTTATCCCTAATTTTTTTTTAGTCCAATTAGATACTTAAAGTATTTAAAATGTTATAGGTTTTAGTCGAAAAGTAAATAGATGTTAAAAAAAATCATCAGGCTAACAATATGATGCCACGTATGTGGCTTTTATATTTTTCATAATATATTTTCTTATAAATTTGTTATACTCCTTCGTCACTCGGACACATGTCAGTATCATAAATAACATTGATTTCCCTATTGACCCTGTCCAAAACTCTACCTTGATAGGCCACCCGCTTGGATAAAGGGAACACCAACATCCCGCACCCCTATCCACTCGTTCTTAACACCTTGAGTAAAACCATCTGCCCCTCTCAAAAAAGGACTTTCCACTCGCTTTCCAAGTGTGAACACGCCCTCAATCATGTGGGACCCTCTTAAGCATAGCAATCTCGTACCAATAGAAGGAATAATAGAATGGGTTCCACAATGTGCGTTTTTCGTGCATTAGATGAGGATAATTTTCTTCATAGTAATTTACCACGTCATGCTAATAGACAAAGGGACCCCTCCTATAAATACCCTGATCCGTGATGAAGAAGGGATTGATTCTAGCACACTAAAGTTACTCTGAGAAATTATACTCTCAATCAGCCTGTCCCATTGTCCTTGTTCTGTCTCTCGATATCTTTGGGTAAACCAACCTCCATAAAATCACCTTAATCTCCTCATTGCTCCTCCTCTCTTGTTAAACACTGTATCAACAAAATTTAATACAAATAGATATTAATATTAAATTAAAATGGTTACTTAAGACTTAATTAAGTCAAAAAATTTAAGTAGCAGAAAAAAAAAGTATACTTCAAAAACAAAATTATGAATTAAGCTTTTTCAAAACCGTGAAGCAAATACTGTTTTTTCTGCTTATATGGTATTATAAACATAAAATAAGTTGACCCGATTTCTGTTCCAAGTCAAGTGAAACTAGTTTAAATCTTAATGGATTTTTGGTTAGATAATCGGTTCGGTTTCAATTAATTATGTAATAGCCCGAATTTCAGTGATGTCGAAAACTGTGGTTCGAGGCCACTAAATCTGGAAAATGAGCTTCTAAATTTTATTATTTAATATTTTATGAGTTAAATGTGGTTTTTAAAAGATTTTTGAATTAGTAAATTTATGTTTATAAAAAATTATTAAGTCAATTAATTGAGAAAAAAATATATCAAGACCTCGGTGTTATAAACTGGGCCATAAATATTTTTATAAATATTTATGGAGTGTCAACATGGTACTATTAAAGTTTCATCAAAAATTTTTAACGTTTCGGTAGTCAATTAAATAAAAAGGACTAAATTGAAAAAGGTGCAAAACTTACTAAAGTGATTAAATAGCTTAATAGCAAGTAAAGGAGGACTAAAATGGAAAATAGACCATCTTAAATGGCTGATGCGGCATAAGGTGAAAAAAAAATCAAAGATATTTATGTGATTAAGGACAAAATTGGAATTAAAATAAAGTTTATATGGCCAAATGTTATTTTAATAGTTTCTAGACATTTTCTTCATCAATTTTCTGTCAAAAATAGCCATTAAAGAGGGTTTGAGCTGGTATTTCATATTTTAACTTCAGCTAAGCTCAATTCTTGCTTTTTCCTTGAAATTTTTATATTTTTGGACTTTTACAATTAGGTCCAATTTGTTATTTCATTAGTTTTTGGTTTTGTTGGAAGTTTTGGAAGATACCATTGATAAGTTAATATGATTTTAGTTATTTTGTGACGAAATTGAGATGTTAATGGATATGTAAAGGTATTTTATTAAAGAATTTTGAGTGAAATCATGATTTAGGGATTAAATTGTAAAGTTGTTGAATTTATGGAAAATTCTAAAATTTCATGGAATTTAGGGGCTGCTATTGATATATATGAAAATATTTAGGCTTGGAACAAGGAATAAATTGCATGAATTTCATTTTCCGAGCATAAGGATGAAATCATCATTTATTAAAAGTTTAGGGACAAAATGGTAATTTTTCCTTATATGTAAATTGGACTAAAATGAGTATAAATTACATTAAATTGCTGTTAAATTTACTCGTATAGATCCGGGTAGATCGAATAAGGAGTTAGAACGAAGAAAAGAGAAAATGTCGGATTAATAGACTTTATGTATACGAACATTTATCGAGGTAAGTTCGTATAACTTAGCTATGCATGTTTTTATGCTTGAATTGAATTGGGTATGTGATTGTATAAATATATATGTGAAATGATTACATATCTGATAAAACCCAATAAATGACAACGTTTGAAATAATTGATAATACCCATAAAGTGATAAATGATAAAAATGTCATTTTTGTGCTTGAGTTGAATGTGAAAATGTGAATTACATAAATGTATAAATATATGAGATTGAACGTATACCTGATAATTTCGTGATAAATTTTAAATCCCATTTGAATAAATGGAAATCGATGGATAATGGTGATTTCCTTTATTGAATGAGGTCCTGCATTTGTTGCTGGAAGGATTTAGCTCGGACGAGTAATCCTATTGACCTCATTATGGAAAGGATTTAGCCCGGACGATTAATCCAAAATGAGCCTCTCGAGCATATGTTTCAATTAGAATTTAGCCTGGACTGGTAATCCTAATTGACTGGATTTAGCCTGGACTGGTAATCCTAATCGAACTCTATAGGGAATTCTTTGTCATACAAAGGATTTAGCCTAGACTGGTAATCCGACAAAGCCCTTAGAGTATATGTTACAGCTAGAATTTAGCCTAGACTGGTAATTTTGCTGTATGATATGTGGCTCGAGAGTCTACCTAAAAGGTACTACTGAATATGAATTGACGGACTATGGAATTGTACACCTCAAGTGCACTACCTATGTATCCATCGATGTTTTCAATAATTCAACGGGTAAAATACTGATACGAAAAGAAAAAAGGGATTTTTACATGTATCTATATGAAAAATATGAAATCATGTTACATGAAATGAAATATGGAAGTATGAGATGTTTATATATGAACATGAAATGGTTTGATGAATACGTTCATTTTTTAGAATAGATTTGTACACCTTGAATGTACTACCCAAGTGATTATCAATACTGTAATTGATTTTTTTGAATAAAGACCTGACATGAAATACACCGAAACTCGAGATAAATTAATATGAAATATATCTGAAATACATGGAGATAATTTGTATATATGTTATGTGAATATATGTTGTGGAAAAATATATGTGTATGAGAATCTAAATATTGTTGGAAATATATATGTGTGTTTCTGGATGTCTATACAAAATATGTGATTAACATGGGTAATGAGAATATGTGTAAGGGCTTATGACCAAATGGTTTAGTTGTACCTGGTATGTTAACTTGAAAAGGAACGGTTGGTAAGTTAATTACCAAGTTATACGGACTTACTAAGCATTATATGCTTACTCCGTTTTATTTTTCCTTGTTCTATAGTAAATCGGAAGCTCGTTGGATTGGAAGCTTGGCAGAGATCACTCACACTATCCAACAGTTCATTTCAGTATATAAGGTAAAATAATTATGGTTATAATGGCATGTATAGGCTAATTTGACTAAATCTTGGCTTGTAAATTGTGGTTTGAAACCTAGTCATTGGAATGGCTAGTGATGATTGGTTTAGTATATTTATGAAATTATGATATGGTGACTATGTATGTATTAGCATAGTCTAATTTTGAAAATTTACAAAACAAATTATGGAAATCGAATTAGAGGTTGAATAAAATATGAAATTAAATTTTACTGAGCATAATTTTTCATAGAAGAAACGGTGTAAGCAATGGGGTTATAAATTATGAGATATAATATATTTTGCGAGATAAGGTCAGAATGATTTCGGGTTCCCCTGTTCTGACTTTAGAAAATCATCAAAAATTGTAAAAATATAATTAGGGGTTTAAATTTATATGCTTAAATTCTTAATGAGTTTATTTTCAATATAAGCAAACGGAAGCATCGTCCAAACCCCGTACCAAGAGATAGTTAATTTTTAGTAAAGAAAGGTAGAAGCTGTCAAACAGCAGAACAAGGGTAAATTTGAAGATTTTACTGCACTTATTGGCTAAACCATAAATTTTGAAAATTTTATGGTAGAAAGATATTTGAGTCTAGTTTCGGAAAAATCAAGAGGATCTTAATTTAAAGTTCTGTAGCTCAAGATATAAATAATTTAGTGACTATAACTCAAGTGAATCGTTTTTCTATGAATAGTAATTTACTCGAATTATCTAAAAATGTTCTGTAATTACCGGTAATACTCCGTAACCTTGTTACGGCGATGGATACGAGTTGATGTGTTACAAAATAAATTAATTTAATCGGGGATTCAATTAATGTTTTGTCTCGATTCAACTGATTTCAAATAATTTATAAACATAAATTTAAATAAATTAATATCCATATTCGATCATATGCTCTAACCTTAGTTTTAATTCATAATTTTAACAAAAATGGACATATTTTCAATTGAATGAATATAAAATTCGTGTTGAAACTTGTTCCAACCTTTAATAATATATATTTGGTATTTGAGTTTGATATTTGTTAATAAAATAAGGGTAAATTGTACTAGTAGTCACCCAACTATTGATTTTTTTTTTATCACTCAACTATCAAAAGTTATAAAATGGGCACCTAACTTTATTTTTGGTTGGCCAACTATGAAAAGTTACAAAATGGTTACCCAACTATTCACTTTTGTCTTTTTTGGCCAACTTTTAAATTTAACATGATAGCAACTTTAACCATAGACATTTGATACATTATGTTAATTTAGTCTTGATTATAAAGAATCTAACCTCAGCATTTATACATTATGTAATTTGGCCTTTTTGCAGGTTTGCTTTTCTGTATGCCCTTTAACCTAAAAAGCTTTAAGAGAAACAAATTTATCAGTTAAATTTAATTGAAAATATAAAAAAAAAATTAGAAACACCCAAAATTCAAGATAATAATTTTTATCTTTTCTCATTCTTTTAAGATTACCTCTCAAAATCACAAAGATAAAGCAAACCTGAAAAAAAAAGACCAAATTATACAATGTGTAAATGTTGAGGGATAATTTTTTTAGAATCAAGACTAAATTGACATAATTTATAAATGTTGAAGGTTAAAGTTATTATTATGCCAATTTTAAAAACTACACCGTTAGCCAACTGATGACTGAAAAAGACAAATTTAAATAGTGGAATGACCATTTTATAATTTTTAAGAGAAACCAAAAAAAAATTACTACTAATAGGATGATTATTAATGTAATTTTCCCAAAATAATTTTTCAGGGTTTAGGATTATTTGTAAATTTGTTTAATTTGTTGATTTTAAAAATGGAAATCGATTCCATAAATATACAACTCATGTTATCAAGCTTTTGAAAACATTAATGACTCAACCATTGCATTCACCCCTTCACATGGATGGAATTTGCTTTAATATTATATTATAAAGGTTAATATATCAAAAAAGTCCTTCAACTATTATATTTTATTTAAAAACCTTTTACATTATTTTTGTAGTTAAATAAGTCCTAACCTATTATTTTTACTCATAAAAGTCTTTAATTTTAATATTAAAGTAAAAACATTTTGAATTTCAGGCTCTTATATTAATTTGTTGACGCAGTAAAATTTATATATACTTTAACATCAACATAAAATTTAAATAAGTATTTAGAATTTTCAAAAGAGTGATTAAGGAGGGACAAAGCCAGAAAATTTTTTTAGGGAGGCCGAAATAAAATTTTAATTTTTAATGGTCTATATATTTATAACTTTTAAAGGATTAAATCAAATTTCTATAATTTTAGGGGGTAAAGTGCAATTTTACTTTTACTAATTTTAAATTTTAAATTTTTCTAAAGGGACTAAATAAAAATTTTCTATTTTAGGGGGATAGGGGTCCCTACCAGCCCCCTATAGGTTCGCCTCTGTGATTAAGTATGCTAAGTATAAAAACACTTTCAAAATATATATATTTTATTATTTAATAAATTATTCCTATCAAATTTGCATCATCATTAAATGCAAATTAGTTTAAAATTTTAAACTATTTTTCCTTTAATATTAAAATCAAGAGATTTTATATGTAAAAAATTATAAGTTAAAGACTTATTTAACTACAAAAACAATATAAGAGCTTGTTTAAATAAAGTGTAGTAACTTAAGGTCTTTTTTAATATACGAGCGTACCATATATAATTAAAATATGTTTTTTCAACCCTATAATAAATAGTACCATTAACTCATGCAACAAAGCAAGGCTGGCATTAATTAACTTAAAACTACCCTTTTTTGTTTTTCTAGGAAAATTATTTATATGATATAATCACAAATATATTCATCTATTTCGTTATTTAAATTTATTTTTGTTCGGATCGATGTGATATTTAAATAAAGCTCTTTTAATAGTGATGATTACAAAATTCGAATTCACTCAACAAATATTTAGATAAAAAAATTCACTATCACTTTTTTCAATCATCTACTAATGTTTTTGTCTATTTTAAGGTTTAAACTTTTTCCAATCATTTTTTCAAATCCTAGTATCTTGATTGTGCATCTATTTTACTAGATTTATTTAAATATAAAAAGATATAAATACCCTCAAAATTATAATTTTTTAATCTAAAAAAACAAGTCTTTTGTTAATTTACTAACTGAGTTGGGACCCAGTTAATGAGTGACACCAATTTAATCAATTCCTTAATATATAATATAAATACTTAAATTATTGATTGTTATTATATGGCTTCAGCTAGGGCATTCGTTATTCGATTTTTAATCGAATTAACTTATCAGAATTTGATTTCATTTGATTATTTAATCAATCATTAAAAAATCAAAATTTAAATTATTGGTTAATTTATTTCAATTAACAAAATTAATAGAATTACTTGACATTTGAATATTATTTTTGGTTATTGGTTAGAACTAATAATCGTTTTAATTCTTATTTATTTTAGACTTTTAACATGTTATAATTCCGTATTTGATAATTATTACCAATTTTTATATTTTACTTTTTTGAGCTATTATATATGTTTCAATTAGAATTTAGCCTGGATTGGTAATCCTAATCGGACTCTATAGGGAATTCTTTGTCATATAAAGGATTTAGCCTAGACTGGTAATCCGAAAAAGCCCTTAGAGTATATGTTACAACTAGAATTTAGCCTGGACTGGTAATTTTGCTGTATGATATGTGGCTCGAGAGTGTACCTAAAAGGTACTACTGAATACGAATTGACGGACTATGGAATTGTACACCTCAAGTGTACTACCTGTGTATCCATCGATGTTTTCAATAATTCAACGGGTAAAATACTGATACGAAAAGAAAAAAGGGATTTTTACATGCATCTATCTGAAAAATATGAAATCATGTTACATGAAATGAAATATGGAAGTATGAGATGTTTATATATGAACATGAAATGGTTTGATCAATACGTTCATTTTTTAGAATAGATTTATACACCTTGAATGTACTACCCGAGTGATTATCAATACTGTAATTGATTTTTTTTTAATAAAGACCTGACATGAAATACACCGAAACTCGAGATAAATTAATATGAAATATATCTGAAATACATGGAGATAATTTGTATATATGTTATGTGAATATATGTTGTGGAAAAATATATGTGTATGAGAATCTGAATATTGTTGGATATATATATGTGTTTCTGGATGTCTATACGAAATATGTGATTAACATGGGTAATGAGAATATGTGTAAGGGCTTATGACCAAATGGTTTAGTTGTACCTTGTATGTTAACTTGAAAAGGAACGGTTGGTAAGTTAATTACCAAGTTATACGAACTTACTAAGCATTATATGCTTACTTCGTTTTATTTTCCCTTGTTCTATAGTAAATCGAAAGCTCGTTGGATTGGAAGCTTGGCAGAGATCACTCACACTATCCAACAGTTCATTTCAGTATATAAGGTAAAATAATTATGGTTATAATGCCATGTATAGGCTAATTTGACTAAATCTTGTCTTGTAAATTGTGGTTTGAAACCTAGCCATTGGAATGGCTAGTGATGATTGGTTTAGTATATTTATGAAATTATGATATGGTGATTATATATGTGTTAGCATAGTCTAATTTTGAAAATTTACCAAAAATTGTGGAAATCGAATTAGAGGTTGAATAAAATATGAAATTAAATTTTATTGAGCATAGTTTTTTATAGAAGAAACGATGTAGGCAATGGAGTTATAAATTATGAGATATAATATATTTTGAATGAGACGAGGTCAGAATGATTTCGGGTTCCCCTGTTCTGACTTTGGAAAATCATCGAAAATTGTAAAAATATAATTAGGGGTTCAAATTTATATGCTTAAATTCTTGATGAGCCTATTTTCAATATAAGCAAACGGAAGCATCGTCCAAACCCCGTACCAAGAGATAACTAATTTTTAGTAAAAAAAAAAAAAAGGTTGAAGCTGTCAAACAGCAGAACAAGGGTAAATTTGAAGATTTGACTGTACTTATTGGCTAAACCATAAATTCTGAAAATTTTATGGTAGAAAGATATTTGAGTCTAGTTTCGGAAAAATCAAGCGGATCTTAATTTAAAGTTCTGTAGCTCAAGATATAAATAATTGAGTGACTATGACTCAAGTGGACCATTTTGCTATGAATAGTAATTTACTCGAATTATCTAAAAATGTTCTATAATTACCGGTAATGCTTCGTAACCTTATTCCAACGATGGATACGGGTTGAGGTATTATAAAATAAATTAATTTAATCGTGGATTCAATTAATGTTTTGTCTCGATTCAACTGATTTTAAATAATTTATAAACATAAATTTAAATAAATTAATATCCATATTCGATCATATGCTCTAACATTAGTTTTAATTCATAATTTTAACAAAAATGGACATATTTTCAATTGAATGAATATAAAATTCGTGTTGAAACTTGTTCCAACCTTTAATAATATATATTTGGTATTTGAGTTTGATATTTGTTAATAAAATAAGGGTAAATTGTACTAGTAGTCACCCAATTATTGATTTTTTTTTTATCACTCAACTATCAAAAGTTATAAAATGGGCACCCAACTTTATTTTTGGTTGGCCAACTATAAAAAATTACAAAATGGTCACCCAACTATTCACTTTTGTCTTTTTTGGCCAACTTTTAAATTTAACATGATAGCAACTTTAACCATCGACATTTGATACATTATGTTAATTTAGTCTTGATTATAAAGAATCTAACCTCAGCATTTATACATTATGTAATTTGGCCTTTTTGCAGTTTTGCTTTTCTGCATGCCCTTTAGCCTAAAAAGCTTTAAGAGAAACAAATTTATCAGTTAAATTTAATTGAAAATATAAAAAAGAAAATGTTAGAAACACCCAAAATTCAAGATAATAATTTTTATCTTTTCTCATTTTTTTAAGATTACCTCTCAAAATCACAAAGATAAAGCAAACCTGCAAAAAAAAAAAAAAGATCAAATTATACAATGTGTAAATGTTGAGGGATAATTTTTTTAGAATTAAGACTAAATTGACATGATTTATAAATGTTAAAGGTTAAAGTTATTATTATGCCAATTTTAGAAACTACACCGTTAGCCAACTGATGACTGAAAAAGACAAATTTAAATAGTGGAATAACCATTTTATAATTTTTATGGGAAACCAAAAAAAAAAAATACTACTAATAGGTTGATTATTAATGTAATTTTCTTAAAATATTTTTTAGGGTTTAGGATTATTTGTTTAACTTGTTGAATTTAAATATGGAAATCGGTTCCATAAATATAAAACTCATGTTATCAAGCTTTTGAAAACATTAATGACTCAACCATTGCATTCACCACTTCACATGGATGGAATTTGCTTTAATAGTATATTATAAAGGTTAATATATCAAAAAAGTCCTTCAACTATTATATTTTGTTTAAAAACCTTTTATATTATTTTTGTAGTTAAATAAGTCCTAACCTATTATCTTTACTCATAAAAGTCTTTAATTTTAATATTAAAGTAAAAACATTTTGAATTTCAGCCTCTTATATTAATTTGTTGACGCAATAAAATTTATATATACTTTAAAATCAACATAAAATTTAAATAAGTATTTAGAATTTCCAAAAGAGTGATTAAGGAGGGACAAAGCCAAAAGTTTTTTTTAGGAAGGCCGAAATAAAATTTTAATTTTTAATAGTCTATATATTTATAATTTTTAAAGGATTAAATCAAATTTCTATAATTTTAGGGGGCCAAAGTGCAATTTTGCTTTTACTAGTTTAAAATTTTAAATTTTTCTAAAGGGACTAAATAAAAATTTTCTATTTTAAGGGGGTCGGGGTGTAACAGCCTGATTTTGAGCCTTGTCGGAATAGTGGTTTCGGGACCACAAATCCGATAAAAAATTAATATTCTTATATTTTTATGGTCTACAATTTTATGAAATGATTTCGTAAAAATTTCGTTTGAAAATTTTGGTGTTTGAGCACTCAATTTAGTCAAAAGGACTAAATTGTAAAAAGTGCAAAACTTGAGTTCTAGAAGCTAGAGGTATCTAATTGCTATGAAATTTTAAATTGGAGGTCCTTAAAAGGTAACTAGACCATTGGTTAACTTGCTGGAAAAAAATGGACATCAAATAGGTGAAATAGAATATTTTTAAGTTAAGGGCATTTTGGTCATTTGGTGATTAAAATGAGTTAAAAACAAAATTAAAAGCCAATTTTTGCTCATCTTCTTCAAGTAGGCCGAATTTTTCAAGGAAACACCATAGCTAGAGTTTATTCAACTTCTCAAGCTCATAGTAAGTGCATCCAAGCCCCGCTTTTAATGTTCTTTACGTTTTTGGAGTCCCAGAACTTGATTTAGCTTATTCTATTAATAATTCATGCTAGGGTTCATATTTGGAAAAATACCCATAGGTGAAATGTGTTTATTTTGATGTTTTATGATAGAATATGAAGTCTGAAATTATGTTAAACAACTTTTGCTTAGTGATTTTAAGTGAAAACGAGTAAAACAGCTTAATCGGTAAAAATACCTAATGTTCATAAGTACAAGTTAGAGTGAGAATTTGATGTTGCCATAGAAGGGAAAAATGATCAGCATGCCACAAAACATAACAATAAGGGATAAAGTTTAATTTCCGAGCTTTGGGGCAAATGTGTAAATATGTAAAAGTTTAGGGGCAAAATTGTAATTTTGATAAAGTTAAGAATTAAGGACTGTTTTGTTGAATGTGAGTATTAAATAAGCTAAATTTGCTATTATAGATCAAGAAGAACGAAATCCAGAGTTAGATCGAGGAAAGAAAAAGATAGAGGATTAAAACGATATAGTTGATCGTATTTTGTTTCGAGGTAAGTTTGCAGTAAATAAATGCAATATTCTATTACTTCACATTTAATGTTGTTAAATTTCAGCATTTACATATTTATTCTGTAAATTTATTATTTAAAGACTCAATTATGAATTGACGGAGAAGCAATCTCGAAAGTTAGGTTGAACCTTAGGAATGTGTAGGATACAAATGTCATGACATTAGGGTTTAAGGAAATCATGTAAGACCATGTCAAGACATGGCATTGATATGTTACTATAAGGCAAAGGTCCCATGTAAGACCATGCCAAGGCATGGCATTGGTGAGTTCATAAGGCAAGGATACCACGTAAGACCATGTCAAGACATGGCAATGGTTAAGTTTCATAAGGAAAGGTACCGCGTATCCTTAGTATTCCAAGTGGTTCAACGGGAAAATTCAAAGAATATACCAAAGTAAAGGTAAGGCAAGTCCAAGCTAAAAAGGTAAGGTAAGATAAATTTATGTTAAAAGGTAAGGCAAGTATACAAGTTTCAAGTATATTGAGTTAAAAGCTTAAGTGATCTTGATAAGAAAAACATAAGATAATTCATTAAGAATGTTGTTATCTATTTACATGTAAACTTACTAAGCTTTATGCTTATACCCATTCTTTATTTTTTTATAGTATTACAAGCCAACTCGGGAATCGAAAGGACGCGGAGATCGTTACACACTATCAAAGGATTATATTGGTATTTTGTGACTCGAACGTTTTAAGTTATGGCATGTATAGGGACTTAACTATCTTGTGTGTATAACCTTATGATATGGTTTAAGATTGGCTTGTAAATGTATGGTAATGATTAGCTATTAAAATGGCTAATGAAGAGTATGTTTTAGATATTATGTAATGCCTAGTTGGTAATTATTAGAAAGAAATTATGTAAGTATATGCAGGGGAATAGTTTGTACAGCAGCAGTGACGTGATTTTGAAAAATCACCAAAAATAGTAGAAATGGAATTAGGTTGTGCATGAGATATATAATTAAATCTTATTGAGTCTATTTTTATATGAAAGAAATGGTGTAGGAAAAAGAGTTTTATATTATGAGATAATTGATTTTTAGTGAAGAGAGGTCAGAACTGTCAAACTGTGTAACAGGGGAGACTTTAACTAATAAACTGTACTAATTGGCCATACCAAAAATTCTGGAAAAATTATGGTAAGAAGATATATGAGTCTAGTTTCATAGAAAATTTACGGATCTTAATTTCGATTTCGTAACTCGAGTTATAGTCAATTTAGTGAACATGACGCAGACGGACAGTTTAAATTTTTATGCCCAGAACTAGTAAGTTAAGTCTAGCAATGCCTCGTGCTCGACTCCGGCAAAGGTCTCGGTAAGGGGTGTTACATTTGTTGGTATCAGAGCAAGGTTTAGTCGGTTCTTGGAATATTTAGTATGAGTAAGAGTCTATCTATACATGCCATATTTATATTTTGATAGTGTGACGACTCTTGACGAGTTAAATTTTTTTTTATGGATCCTGAACGAGCTGGTGCAGATGATGTAGAGAGTAGTGCACCCACTCCCGCTGAAGGGACGATGCCACAAGATAGTCGTAAAAGGCCCGTTACAGTTAGTCAGGGAGGAGGGGCTCGAGAAGCCTTCTTCCAAGCTTTGAATGAATGGTTTCTCGAGTTCGTTCGTCACGAACCCAAGCAGATTAGACCTCCACCCCTCATGATCCACAGACCACCCATGTAGCTTCCCGATCCACATCTGATAAGAGAGAAGCCACCCGTTGACAAAATCAGAAAACAAGGGGCTGAAGAGTTTCGGGCTACCAAAGATGACGATGCAGAAAAAGCTGAATTTTGGTTCAAAAATACTATTAGAGTTTTTGACGAGTTATCTTGCACATCGGAAGAGTGTATTAAATGTGTAGTGTCACTTCTTAGAGATTCACCTACGGTGGTGGAAGACACTTGTATCGTGAGTAATGCAGAAAGAAAGAGTTACATGGGATTTCTTTCGGGAGGAGTTCCGTAAGAAGTATATCATCAGAGGTTTATTGACCGAGAAAAGAAAGGAGTTTCTTGAGTTAAAACAAGGTAAGATGATTTGTGACCGACTATGAACGTGAATTTGTCCGACTCAGCAATTATGCTCGAGAGTGTGTGTCTACAGAGGCTATCATGTGCAAAAGATTTGAAGATGGGCTCAATGATGATATCCGACTGTCAGTTGGTGTTCTAGAGATAAAAGAGTTTGTTGCTTTAGTTGAACGAGCCTGTAAGGCAGAAGAGTTATTAAAAAGAAAGGGTAAATCTGAAATTGAGATGCAAGACTCGAAGAAAAGACAGATGAGCAAGTCATTTCAGTCTACATCCAAGAGGCCTAGAGAGTTTTCTACAAGATCTAATTTTTCAGCTGGGTATTCTAGCCGGAACAGAGGTGGAAGATTTATAGATTCAAAAGCTCAAACCACTTCGATTGCGAGTGTTGGCAGTATTCAACCTGATAGACCCGAGTGTCCTCAATGTGGTCGACGTTATCCAGGTCAATGTCGAGCAACTGAGATTGGTTGTTTTCGATGTGGTGCACCAAATCATTTCATTCGGGAGTGTCCCGAAATAGTTAAAAGAGAAGTAATACCGAGTGCAAGATCAGGTAATGCCCCCGTTAGAGGCAGACATCAGAGAAATTCGGAAGTAGGGGCAGGTAGAGGTGCATTTAGAGATACAACAACGAGATCAGATGTTAAAGCACTAGAAAGGACTTATGCTCTCCGTAATCGTGAAGAGGCATCCTCCCCCGATGTAATTACGGGTACATTTTCTCTTCATGATATTAATGTTATTGCTTTGATTGATCCGGGTTCAACCCATTCCTATGTTTGCATGAAATTAATGCCTAGTATGAACATGCCCATAGAGTTTACGAAATTTGTGATTAAAGTATCAAATCCATTTGGTCAGCATGTGTTAGTAAACAAAGTATGTAAAAAAATGCCCTTTGATGATTAGAGTTTACTGTTTTCCGGCTGATCTCATGCTGTTGCCATTTGATGAGTTTGATGTGATTCTTGGTATGGATTGGTTAACTGCACATGATGCGATAGTGAATTGTGGAAAGAAATTCATTGAGTTGAAATGTGAAAATGGTGAAATCCTTCGAGTTAATTTAGATAAGTCAGATAGTGCAATTACCATGATTTCGATTATATGTCCTTTCGTAAATGTTTGAGGAAAGGTTGTGAAGCTTATCTTGCCTTTGTGTTGAATACTAAAGATCCGAGTTGAAAATTGAATCGATTGCTCTGTGGTAAATGAGTTTCGATGTGTTCCGGAAGAACTACCGTGTTTGCCTCCTATTAGAGAAGTTGAGTTTGGCATTGAATTAATTCCAGGTACCACATCTATTTCTATTGCTCCTTAGAATGGCTTCGATAGAATTGAAAGAATTGAAAGCTCACTACTGAGAATTAAGCGATAAAGGCTTTGTAAGACCTAGCTATTCACCATGGGGCGCGCCAGTGTTATTTGTGAAAAAGAAGGACGGTTCCATGAGATTATGCATAGACTATCGGCAGCTTAACAAGGTTACCATAAAGAACAAATATCCATTGCCTAGAACAGATGACTTGTTTGATCAATTGAAAGGAGCCACGTGTGTTTTCTAAGATAGATTTGAGATCCGGATACTATCGATTGCGAGTTAAAAAGAGTCGATGTTCCAAAAACGCGCCGAACTAGGTATGGTCACTATGAGTTTCTTGTGATGCCATTTGGCTTAACTAATGCTCCTACCATTTTCATGGATTTAATGAACCGAATTTTCAGACCTTACCTGGACAAGTTTGTAGTTGTGTTCATTGATGACATCTTGATTTATTCTCATGATGAGACTGAACATACAGAGCATTTGAGAACAGTTTTACAGATTTTGAGAAATAATCAGCTTTATGCCAAATTTAGCAAAAGTGAGTTCTGGTTACGAGAAGTTTGTTTTCTTGGACACGTTGTCTCAGGTAAAGGTATTAAAGTTGATCCGAATAAGATTTCAGCTATTGTCGATTGGAAGCCTCCCAGGAATGTATCAGAGGTTAGAAGTTTTCTTGGTCTTGCCGGTTATTATAGACGATTTGTAGAGGGATTTTCCATGATAGCTACTCCACTGACAAGATTGCTACAGAAAGATGTTAAGTTTGAATGGACTAAGAAGTGTCAGCAGAGTTTCGACAAGTTAAAGGTATTGTTGACTAAAGCTCCCATCTTAGTACAACCAGAACCGGGTAAAGAGTTTGTGATTTACAGTGATGCATCCTTACATGGACTAGGCTGTGTACTTATGCAAGAAGGAAGGGTAATTGCTTATGCCTCTAGACAGTTAAAACCACATGAGAAAAATTATCCGACACGTGATTTAGAGTTAGCTGCTATTGTATTTGCATTAAAAATTTGGAGACATCACTTGTATGGTGAGAAATGCCGAATATTCACTGATCATAAAAGTTTGAAATACTTGATGACTCAGAAAGATCTAAACTTGAGGCAAAGAAGATGGCTAGAGTTGATTAAAGATTATGAACTAGTGATCGATTATCACCCGGGTAAGGCAAACGTTGTTGCCGATGCTTTGAGTAGAAAATCATTATTTGCATTGAGAGCTTTGCATACTAGTTTGGCCTTACCAGATGATGGTTCTATTTTAGCTGAGCTGAGAGCTAAACCGATGTTTCTTGAAGAAATTTGTGAAGCTTAGAAGGATGATAGTGAGTTGCAAGCCAAAAGGGTTCAGTGCGAGTCAGGTGTAGAGTCTGATTTTCAGATCAGATCTGACGGTTGTTTGATGTTTAGAGACAGGGTATGTGTACCAAAGAATGATGATCTTATTCGAAAGGTTTTACAGGAAGCACATAGCAGTTCTTGGTCTATTCACCCAGGTAGTACAAAGATGTATAATGATTTGAAGAAAATGTATTGGTGGAGAGGAATGAAAAGAGATATTTCAGAATTTGTTTCTAGATGCTTGATCTGTCAATAGGTAAAAGCTGAACATCAGGTACCTTCAGGTTTATTGCAGCCCGTATTAGTTCCCGAGTGGAAATGGGACCGAAGTTACTATGGATTTTGTGACGGGATTGCCTTTACACACCGAGAAAGAAAGAAAGATCACAGTATGGGTTGTGATTGATAAGTTAACGAAGTCGGCTCATTTTATCCCAGTTTGTATGGATTATTCACTTGACAAGTTGGCCGAGTTGTATATTTCAGAGATTGTGAGACTACATGGAGTACCGTTATCGATTATCTCAGATAGAGATCCGAGATTTACTTCACGGTTTTGGAAGAAATTGCAGGAAGCTTTAGGTACAAAGTTGAGTTTTAGTACTGACTTTCCATCCTCGATCGATGGTCAATCAGAAAGAGTTATTCAGGTACTTGAAGATATGCTTAGATGTTGCATATTGGAATTTCAAGGTAGTTGGGAGAAATATTTGCCGTTAATAGAGTTTGCCGACAATAATAGTTATCAATCGAGTCTGAAGATGGCACCTTATGAAGCTTTATATGGACGTAAATGCTGCACACCTTTGTATTGGACCGAGCTCAGTGAGAAACAGATTCACGGAGTTGATTTAGTTAGAGAAACTGAAGAGAAAGTGAAAGTAATCCGTGATTGTCTGAAAGCTGCTTCAGATCGACAAAAGTCATATGCAGATTTGAAAAGAAAAGAGATTGAGTTCAAGTGGGTGATAAAGTGTTTCTGAAAGTATCTCTATGGAAAAAGATTTTGAGATTTGGCCGAAAGGGCAAGTTGAGTCCCCGTTTCATTAGGCCGTATGAGGTTATCGAAAGGCTTGGACCAGTGGCATATCGGCTAGCTTTATCAGCAGAATTAGAAAGAATTCATAATGTGTTTCATCTGTCAATGTTGCGACGCTATCGTTCTGATCCTTCACATGTGATTTCTCCGACAGAGATTGAGATGCAACCGGATATGACCTATGTTGAGGAACCGATTAAGATTTTGGCTCGAGAGGTTAAACAGTTAAGAAATAAAAGTATAGCTTTAGTGAAAGTGTTGTGGCAAAGACATGGAGTAGAAGAGGCTACGTGGGAACCAGAGGAAGCCATGAGAAAACAGTACCCAAACCTCTTTTCTGGTAAGATTTTCGGGGACGAAAATCCCTAAAGGGGGGAATCGTAACAGGCCGATTTTGAGCCTCGTCGGAATAGTGGTTTCGGGACCACAAATCCGATAAAAAAATTGATATTCTTATATTTTTATGATCTACAATTTTATGAAATGATTTCGTAAAAATTTCGTTTGAAAATTTTGGTGTTTGAGCACTCAATTTAGTCAAAAGGACTAAATTGTAAAAGTGCAAAACTTGAGTTCTAGAAGCTACAGGTATCTAATTGCTATGAAATTTTAAATTGGAGGTCCTTAAAAGGTAACTAGACCATTGGTTAACTTGCTGGAAAAAAAATGGACATCAAATAGGTGAAATAGAATATTTTTAAGTTAAGGGCATTTTGGTCATTTGGTGATTAAAATGAGTTAAAAACAAAATTAAAAGCCAATTTTTGCTCATCTTCTTCAAGTAGGCCGAATTTTTCAAGGAAACACCATAGCTAGGGTTTATTCAACTTCTCAAGCTCATAGTAAGTGCATCCAAGCCCCGTTTTTAATGTTCTTTACGTTTTTGGAGTCCCGGTAACTTGATTTAGCTTATTCTATTAATAATTCATGCTAGGGTTCATATTTGGAAAAATACCCATAGGTGAAATGTGTTTATTTTGATGTTTTATGATAGAATATGAAGTCTGAAATTATGTTAAACAACTTTTGCTTAGTGATTTTAAGTGAAAACGAGTAAAACAGCTTAATCGGTAAAAATACCTAATGTTCATAAGTACAAGTTAGAGTGAGAATTTGATGTTTCCATAGAAGGGAAAAATGATCAGCATGCCATAAAACATAAGAATAAGGGATAAAGTTTAATTTCCGAGCTTTGGGGCAAATGTGTAAATATGTAAAAGTTTAGGGGAAAAATTGTAATTTTGCTAAAGTTAAGAATTAAGGACTGTTTTGTTGAATGTGAGTATTAAATAAGCTAAATTTGCTATTATAGATCAAGAAGAACGAAATCCGAGTTAGATCGAGGAAAGAAAAAGATAGAGGATTAAAACGATATAGTTGATCGTATTTTGTTTCGAGGTAAGTTTGCAGGTAAATAAATGCAATATTCTATTACTTCACATTTAATGTTGTTAAATTTCAGCATTTACATATTTATTCTGTAAATTTATTATTTAAAGACTCAATTATGAATTGACTGGAGAAGCAATCTCGTAAAGTTAGGTTGAACCTTAGGAATGTGTAGGATACAAATGTCATGACATTAGGGTTTAAGGAAATCATGTAAGACCATGTCAAGACATGGCATTGATATGTTACTATAAGGCAAAGGTCCCATGTAAGACCATGCCAAGGCATGGCATTGGTGAGTTCATAAGGCAAGGATACCACGTAAGACCATGTCAAGACATGGCAATGGTTAAGTTTCATAAGGAAAGGTACCCGCGTATCCTTAGTATTCCAAGTGGTTCAACGGGAAAATTCAAAGAATATACCAAAGTAAAGGTAAGGCAAGTCCAAGCTAAAAAGGTAAGGTAAGATAAATTTATGTTAAAAGGTAAGGCAAGTATACAAGTTTCAAGTATATTGAGTTAAAAGCTTAAGTGATCTTGATAAGAAAAACATAAGATAATTCATTAAGAATGTTGTTATCTATTTACATGTAAACTTACTAAGCTTTATGCTTATACCCATTCTTTATTTTTTTTATAGTATTACAAGCCAACTCGGGAATCGAAAGGACGCCGGAGATCGTTACACACTATCAAAGGATTATATCGGTATTTTGTGACTCGAACGCGTTTTAAGTTATGGCATGTATAGGGACTTAACTATCTTGTGTGTATAACCTTATGATATGGCTTAAGATTGGCTTGTAAATGTATGGTAATGATTAGCTATTAAAATGGCTAATGAAGAGTATGTTTTAGATATTATGTAATGCCTAGTTGGTAATTATTAGAAAGAAATTATGTAAGTATATGCAGGGGAATAGTTTGTACAGCAGCAGTGACGTGATTTTGAAAAATCACCAAAAATAGTAGAAATGGAATTAGGTTGTGCATGAGATATAGAATTAAACCTTATTGAGTCTATTTTTATATGAAAGAAACGGTGTAGGAAAAAGAGTTGTATATTATGAGATAATTGATTTTTAGTGAAGAGAGGTCAGAACTGTCAAACTGTGTAACAGGGGAGACTTTAACTAATAAACTGTACTAATTGGCCACACCAAAAATTCTGGAAAAATTATGGTAAGAAGATATATGAGTCTAGTTTCATAGAAAATTTACGGATCTTAATTTCGAGTTTCGTAACTCGAGTTATAGTCAATTTAGTGAACATGACGCAGACGGACAGTTTAAATTTTTATGCCCAGAACTAGTAAGTTAAGTCTAGCAATGCCTCGTGCTCGACTCCGGCAACGGTCTCGGTAAGGGGTGTTACACGGGGCCCCCTTCCAGTCCCCTATAGATTCGCCTCTATGATTAAGTATGCTAAGTATAAAAACACTTTTAAAGAAAAAAAATATATATATTATTGTTATTTAATAAATTATTCCTATCAAATTTGCATCATCATTAAATGCAAATTAGTTTAAAATTTTAAACTATTTTTCCTTTAATATTAAAATCAAGAGATTTTATATGTAAAAATTATATGTTAGAGACTTATTTAACTACAAAAAAAATATAAGAGCTTGTTTAAATAAAGTATAACAATTTAAGGTATTTTTTAATATACGAGCATACCATATATAATTAAAATATGTTTTTCTTCAACACTATAATAGATAGTACCATTAACTCATGCAACAAAGCAAGGCTGGCATTAATTAACTTAAAACTACCCTTTTTGGTTTTTCTAGAAAAAATATTTATATGATATAATCACAAATATATTCGTCTATTTCGTTAATTAAATTTATTTTTGTTCGGATTGATGTGATATTTAAATAAAACTCTTTTAATAGTTATGATTATAAAATTCGAATTCACTCGACAAATATTTAGATAAAAAAATTGACTATCACTTTTTTCAATCATCTACTAATGTTTTTGTCTATTTTGTGGTTTAAACTTTTTCCAATCATTTTTTCAAATCCTATTATTTTGATTGTGCATCTATTCTACTAGATTTTTTTAAATATAAAAAGATATAAATCCCCTCAAAATTACAATTTTTTAATCTAAAAAAATAAGTCTTTTGTAATTTACTAACTGAGTTGGGACCCAGTTAATGAGTGACACCAATTTAATCAATCCCTTAATATATAATATAGATATTTAAATTATTGATTGTTGTTATATGGTTTTAGCTAGGGCATTCATTATTCAGTTTTAATCGAATTAACTTATCAGAATTCGATTTCATTTGATTAATTAATCAATCATTAAAAACTCAAATTTTAAATTATTGGTTAATTTATTTCAATTAACAAAATTAATTGAATTAGTTGATATTTGAATATTATTTTTGGTTATTGGTTAGAACTAATAATCGTTTTAATTATTATTTATTTTAGACTTTTAACCTGTTATAATTCCATATTTGATAATTATTACCATTTTTTTATATTTTACATTTTTTGAGGTATTATACATTTTTCTATAGTTAATCAATAATCATCGATGAGTAAAAAAATATAATTTAGATTCAAATATAATTTAGATTCAAATTAATCTAACGATCAAAGTTAGAGGTTGAAGAAGAAAACTATTTGAATTTTTTTTCACAAATTCGTAATATTCAAAATTGTTTAATGAACAAAACTTAACTGTAAAAGACAAAAAAATAAAAAAAGAGAGAGAGAGCAAACTTTAAATTGGTGTAAATAATGCGAACAAAAAATTCATACAACAATAATAACTTAAATGAGAGAAATGATTGTATGAAATAGTGATGCCATGTCATCTGTATCCCTTTTCCAATAGATTTATGTCACATCAGTATTTTCATCCTAAATTTCAGGATTTTTATCCTGAAAAAAATCAAATCCAAATTAAAATCCTGAAATTCAAGATAAAAATACTGATGTGGCATAAATATATTGGATTGGAATACAGATGACATGGTATCACTGTCTCGTACAATCCTTTCTCCTTAAATGAAAGCTTTGAAATAATCAAATGGCTATTTTATAACTTTTTAAAACTTAGATAACTAAAATATAAACTTGCTAATAGTTTAATGAGATTAGATATAAGTTACCTTTTATTAAGAGTAAAATTCAGTTTAATTAATGATTAATGCATTTTAACCGAATCCATTTCAACACCCCTGATTTCAGAACATCCACATACATGCAAAAGGAAATACTATTCGTCCAAAGGTTAACTCAAAATATTAAAAGAGAAGCTATGAAATTGCTATAAAATCATACAAAGATACCTAATAATTAATTACAAAAAAAGAAGAAGACAGCAACAAGATGAACGAGGCAAAGACCAATGGGTGTTTTGTTTTTGAGGAAGAGCTTTAAAACTTTAAGGACCGATCGATTCCAGTTGCTGCTTTTCCTTTAGTCGCGCACACGGAGTTCATTGAAACCGTGAACCTCTACGGCTGCGATGGAGTAGGGGATGTCGGAGGCTTAAAATCGGGATACTGCAAACATAAAGAAATCGAAAAACCGATAAAACCCAAGTCATTTGATGTTTTCCCACGGCGAAGAAAGATGGCAACCATTTCTATTATAGAGCATTAATGTACATTGTACAACAATATCAAGCGTAAATTAAAAACTGGCATTACCGAAGGATACGGTGAAAGCGGTCTCGGAGTCCCTGAGCTTCCTTTTGCTTTGGATTCTGATTCGGGTACTGCATTAATTTGGGGAGGCGGTTCTGCCGATACTTCGCTTTTAGGCTCTGGGTTTGCCTCTGTAGGTGCCGGAAGAGCCTTGCTAGTTGTAGTTGTTGGTATTAAGGCCACCCCTATTTGCTGCATTCAAAGGCAAATCCAAATATAAGAGAAATTGGCTATGTTGCTTCAAGGCTTTTTTTAAAATACCCGAGTCTGACATGTGTTTTTGATATGACCATGTCGACCTTCTACTATATCCATGTTCGAGTAACATAGCATTTCAGAGACAAGTAGTTTCAGGTTTAAGTGATGAAATTTATTTCTACAGCCAGAATAGGTTTCACTTGTCGAGAAATCGAACTTGCTTATCAGATAAATAAAGCATATATCGAAGTCAGATACCTTTATATCGTCGACAAGCTCCTTAGGAGCCACTTTTGTGCTTAAGAATTCATCGACTTGTTGAAGTGTTTTCTTTCGGTCCTGTTAGAAATAGCAGCAGGTTAGTTGAATCATTATGTTTAGGCCTTTGGTATAAAGACCAGAACTTTCGGTAGTCCATTCAAAGAAAACCACAAAATACTTGATTTTCAATCAAATTTATGAAAAAGAACGAACAAGTGAACGGAAGACCATGACGACTTACCTCTGCAAACAGGAGCTTCTTGCTTAGAAGCTGAATGATAGCAGCAGTGCCTAAAACTTGAAGTATTGTTTCTATCTGAAGATGATGGCAGAAAACTAGGGAGTTAAAAACCGTATTTGCTCGGACTTTTCATTTTTCTTTAAATACTCGTGTGCAACATAGTTTTGGACATAAATACAAGGACATTATCCTCTAAAGTAGCTCCGAACATACTGATGACGGACATTGTTCAAAAACCATACCTCTGAAAATGCTAATAAGCCTAATCCAGTAGCTGCAGCGATCCCTAGTGTAACAGAGAAGCCATCCGATTCATCCTGTGTATTATCGCAAAAAATGTTACGATAAAACCACAAAGATGCATACATTTCATGCGTCGTGTTGTTGTTGCCGAAACAAAAGAAATGAATATGCATACCCCGAAGGCACCACTTAATATTTCCGTTAAGTTGCTAAGGTCGAGACCTTTCTTCGGTGGTATCCATGGAAGACCGCTATTCTGCAAAATTGCAATCAATGTGATAGGATGCAATTTCAGGATTAAAGAACAAAAAATGATTTGAACCGGCAAATACCATCCATCCTTGTGGTCCTTCCGCGCCGTCTTTTATTGCATATGCGGCTTTGAATCCGTTCACAGTGACCAATTCCGCAACCAGCTCGGAGTTCCCATTGAATCTGGGCTTTCAACACAAATTTAACAACACTAGGATTTAAGAGAGGGCAAGAGACCATGTTCATTTATAGTATAATCCATTTCATATCAGATATAGAGATATCATCAATCAGAATGGATGGTGGACGAATATATGTCTAACCAACTACAATGTATAACCCAACCAATACAAAACATAGCGGACAAAGAACCCGACAAAACCTACGAATAACATACGTACATGGTGAAACTGAGACCCACATAGGACTCGAAATTGGATACCCAGAGCCTCTGCCTTAATCAACAAGCCAAGGCTTCATTGGCATCACCTTGGTGAAATTGAAGCAATAGCAATGGAGATAAACAATGAATTCCTAACTAATTATAATTATAGCAATGTCATAAGCATATAATTGGATTTAGAAACAACGAAATACGATCATATTTATTGACAATTACAGAAGCAATGCATCTGAATCACTATAAGCAGAAATTAATCATTACAAAACACCAATCAAATCACTGAAAGCAGAATTAATCACTAAAACTGGCCACTTAAGATCCCAAGACCTCAACGGCATAAATGCTTGTAAGTGGTAAAAGTACCATGAAGGCCCCTGTACTAGGAGTTGGATTGAATTTTGTCCCTTTACTTAAAAAATGAGTAAATTAGTTCTTTCTATTAAAAATTCCATCCATTTGTATTATTAAAAACTAGTGTGGATAATAGAATTACCATATAGTGACACGTGACATGCCATGTATACCTCTTGCTGACTTACAGGTACCAATTTTTAACAGAATGACTAATTTATTCTTTGATCTAACATACAAGGACTAATTTACCCATTTTTTGAGTAGAGGAGACAAAATACAATCCGACTCCCAATAAAAAAGTCTCGATGATACTTTTACCGCTAGGAAGTTATATATACAAATTACAAAGGCATAGGGTTAAAAATCTTACTTGTCGATAAACAAGGTGAATTGGAGCAATAGCAATGGAGATAAACAATGGGTTCATAACAAATTATAATTACAGCAATGTCATAAACATATACTTGGATTTAGAAAAGAAACAACGAAATACGATCATATTGATTGACAATTAAAAAAAAAAAAAAAAACAATGCATCTGAATTATTATATGCAGAAATTAATCGATAAAAGTATTATGAAGGCCTTTTATATTGTATTAAATTGCATTTTGCTCTCTTTATTAAAAAATTAAATAAATTAGTATCTACAGAATAAGACCAAAGAACAAATTAATCTTTTTATTAAAAATTTCATTTATTTTTACTGATAAAAACATGTTCATGTGCGGCAATATGAATTACTCATAGCATGTCACTTCCGATTATTTTATGAATTTTTTTTTAAAAAAAAAGACGAGTTTGTTATTCAAACTAACATGCTAATTTGTCATTTTTTAAATTGGAGTGTAACATATTTTACCAAATTAATTATTACAAAACATTAATCAAATCACTATAAGCTCTCAATGGCATAACCAGGGGATTCTTAACTAATTATAATTCTAGCAATATAATTCATGCCAAAAATGCTAGGAAGTCATATATGTGTGTATATGTATATGTATATACAAAGGCATGGGGTTAAAAATCTTACTTGTCTATGATAAACAAAGTGGTATTTTCCGGTTCCTTGAATTTCAAATCCAGTTTTTTCAAGAACCCAAGCTTGTCTTCACCATTAAAGGCAATTGATACAGGTTTCTTCCCAAAACCCTTTATATCAGGGCTGCCAACATCTTTAAACTCCTTGGGTCCTCTGATATCCAGCAACTGAGCATTAGGATCCTCACCCAGCTTACCATACGCACTCCTCGCGGTTTCAATTCCCCATGGTTTTGAACCCTTCAACACCTGAGACAAGATCAATGGAACCGCCAAAGCAACGACACCACCGGCTACAACCGTGGGGTTATCGGATATGAAATTGACGACACTATCAAGAACCCCATCGGAGGAAAAGCTAGTTGTCGTCTGCTGTAGTGCTTCGTCGTATGATAAAGCTTTAGCTAAAGTAGTGGGGAAGACTGAAGATAATAGAATTATACCCCCATGTAGAGCCGCCGGTGGGGTCTTGATGAAAGCTGATGGAGCTTTGGGCGGTGAAGCAAATGATGATGATGATGATGATGGGAAATTTTTGGGTTTGTAAAGAACTGAGAGTGGTGTAAAGGGTGATGGGTGAAGGACCTTCATGGCATAATTTTATAGTTCTCAAAGATATGGTGGAAAAGCTTGAACCATGGACAAAAATGGAGGGTTTGTTGATTTTTTTTATTTTTTTATTGGTGAGCTTTGGGTGCTGGAAGGTACTGGAGTGGACTGAAATATGAGATCGATGCCATTTATTGCATAACACATTGGAAGTGAAATCGAAGGAGCTTTTTTGATCGTGTAGCTTGGACATTTTTGGTCTTTGATCCCATTTGTGTGGTTGATAATTCTCTTGTAGAGAAAATAGTACATGTCTACATCCGCAATACATTGGATTTATTTTTTTACAACAGATGTTCGTACTGTTGCAACAATTGTACTAGTACATTAGTGAGGGTTTAGGGGGATAAAAATGAAATTTCCGCATTTTAAACAACGAAAGAAAAAAAAGGGTTAATTTCTTCAGAAGTACTCAGACCATGACTATATATCAAACCATGACTCAAATTTTATATTGGTACTTAAATTTCAAAAACCATCTAATTAGGGTTCTCAATATTAATACCAATCAAAACCTGTTGTCCACTTAGTCATTAGTTTGGTCGCTAAATGGCAACTTCAATATGACACCGCGCATATTGGTAAATTACATTTTAATCCTTTTATTTAAAAAATAGATAAATTTGTCCCTGTAAATTATATAAAAGAGAAAATTGATCCTTGTACATCAAAATAAAGTACATATGCTAACTAGTTATTCTACCAATCACATTAATCTTTAACAGTAGAAATTGATGAAATTTTAAACAAAAATTACTAGTTTGCTCTTTAACCTAATATATAGAGTTTGATTAGTCTATTTTTTGAGTAAAAGGGACTTCTAATACAGAGACTTCCATAGTACTTTTATCAAAGCATATCATAAACACCCGCGTAACTACACAGATAGCTTAAATTCGGCATAATAAAAGAATAATCCTTTTGTTTTAAATATGCTCTAAATCGTATCCAAACCGCTAATTAATGCTTAAATTCTCAGCTAAGCTAACAAAAACATCTTATTAATATAATACTAAAACTTTGAAAACACAATTAAAACATTTTAAAATTTATGGACGAATTTAGAATTAAAACAGTAGTTTAGGAACATGATGCAATTAACCCAGAAAAACTCATGTATGTGCTGGTTATAGATTGAATATATGTGTCGGTGTCTTATTTGTCCAGTTACGGTACAAGTGGACCCAAAGTTGGAAATAAGTCCAATAATCAGTCAATTTCGATGTTGAAGCTTTAAAACATTGCTCTATATCTGGATCTTTAAACCAAAAATAACACCTTCTGGCCCAGATAAGGAGAGAACGAAAGCTAACGACAGGCCTTTTTCTTTAGGGATAAACTTGGCAACATATTCCAATTTAACTCCTGAATTTTTTTTTATCCATATTAGTCTCTAAATTTAACAACTTTTCTAATTTGATCCCTAAACTTAAATTCATTAAGATATGATAACATAGCACTCTAAAATTATATCATGTCTTAAAAATTTTAAAATTTTATATAAAATTTTAAAAATACAAAATGTTATTAAAAAATTATCTTTTTAAAATCTAGTGATGAAATGACATAATATCAAAATAACACATCACCATAACTTAATGGAATCCATGCTCAAGGACCAAATTGAAAAAAGCTGTTAAATTCCATGACTAATGTGGACCAAAAAAATTTCAGAGATCAAATTGAAAAAAAGTTAAAGTTCAGGGATTAAATGTTACTTTATCCCTTTTATTTATGGTTTTTGGCTGACACTAAGATTAAAGCTGGATGGATATACAAGAACGACCGTATTTTCTTTTGAAATGGCATTTGCCTTTGAATGCCATAAGGTCAAGGTCTAATTATGACCTCACTTCCTGTACTTTTCGAAAAATTAATGTCTCTGCTTTTAATTTCATCATGAACTTAAGTCCTCTCCATATCTAATTTAAAAATTAAAGTCTAATTGATAACACTGTTAATTGATTGTCAATTGGACTTTAATTTCTAAATCAAACGAATAGAACTAAAATGCGGGAATCAAAAGCAGACGGCATAAATTTCAAAATTCAGGAAGAGTACAGGGACTGGGGCAAATTTAAACCTAAATCAAATTACACTCAAATATCTTGGAGAAAACAATAAATGGTGGGTGCAACTGTGCAAAATAGACAAATACCAAAGAAATAGAGTGAAGAGAAAAAAAATATTCTTGAAAATTCTAATTTCAGCACATATGGCATGAAACCAGAACCATGTGTTGCGACAAAAGTGGAATGATTATAGAAGATCAAAGAAGTAATCCAAACCTTGTCCGATTTCCCATATCGAAATGCTGGTTCCCCAGAATCGAGCTTCCTCTAGCCGCATGTAAATCGACATCAACGAAGGGTAGAACACCGCATGTCTGACATTGTTATCATCGAAATATACGAAAAAATGCTCTCCACTGTTCTTTTCCCATTGTAGTTGAGGCCTATGTTTTTCCAACAATGAGAGGTAATCTCTACCAAGGATAGCTCCAGCACCACCAGAACCTGCTCAATGTTTAATAGAAACCTATAAAGTCGCATGCAGAACTTGGTCGTCTTTCAACAAGTCATTGAAAATACATCGCTAATACTATAGGATAGGGTAAACTACACCCAAAGTTTCTAAACTATGTAACTTTACATTTTGGTCACTCAACTTCAAAAAGTTAAAAATTGATTATTTAACTCTTCGAAAGTTTTTATTTAAGTCACTGGGCTGTTAAGTTTTTCTTTTTTAAGTCCGGCTAACGAGCTTCAAGCAACAATTCGATGGCCGGTATGGTGAATCAGTACCCATCAGCGAGTAAAAGAACATATCTTAGATCCAAGTTAATCTGACAGTCAATATCGAAGGTTGGAGAAAAAAGCTATTTGGATTTTGGTACACAGATTAATGACATACAAAACTGTTTCATAAAAATCAAATTGTAGAAGAGAAGGAGAAGGAAAGCTTTCGATTGGTGCAAGTTGTGCAAACAGAGAAAGCCATATAACAGTAATTTTAACAGCCTAATGATTTAAATGAAAATTTTTGAATAATTCATTGACCATTTTGTAACTTTTTGAAATTAAGTGACTAAAACGTAAACTTACTATAGTTTAATGACCTTGGATGTCATTTACCCTATAAGATATCATGGAAGGATTAGCTAATGAGTCAATTATCAAGGTCACATATTTGTTAAGATCACTAGGTCTTAGGGATATGATTATAGTCTAGACGGTCTAAACAACGGAAGGCGGGTTCAAAATCAGCTTAAGAAATATGGGAGAAGAAAATGAAATACCTTCTGAAAGGATAAAATCATTGCCATAAAAGTTGATGCCAAGAAATATCTTTGGAGCCAATCTCTGAGCATTGTTACCCGTGGAACCAAGAAGCAGCCGTAAGGTAAAGCGTATCCAGTTGAGAGGTGCATTTGGACCAGGATTATTAGGACCCGAGAAGTCATAGGTCATAAGTGAAAAACCATCCACAGAACCACTCAAGCTCTGAAGATCAGCTGGTCCAAAATCATGCTGCTGGAGCGCATCTGAATGTGGTGGACCTACAACGTATACCAACTGCAATTGTTGCTTGGGATTCCTTGTTGATGTCACAGAATGCAGTGCATGTCCGAGTTGTTTTATAAACTTGAGGGCCTAGGTGTTTAAACAGCAAAAAATATTTCAAATCTCTAAATAAAAAATGATAGACCATTTCATTTTCTATTGCTACAGACAAGGAGTTGCCACGGATCAGAACAAATGAACGCTTGATGATTCTATGAACCTCAAGGTTTGATGTCAAGTAAGAAAATGGAAAATCCAAGGCTTTCCACATACTCGTTTCCTTTTAGTAATCGGACTTCTATTTTAGATGTCACTAATGCCTAGCATCAAAAGAAAACTGAGCAAGGCTTCATTCCCAAAAGGGGAGCACAATTCTTTTGAACTCAAAAGAATGCATAAGAAAATCTCAAACTTGAGCATAATGCTTTGGAGCCTCAAACTTAATAAAGAGCTAAAAGGATTTTGAAACAAAAACATAAATGAAGTACATAAGAAATCAGAAGACTTTGATCCTGAAAAGAAAAACGACAAAAGGAATCAAGGTATCGGGTAGAAAATTGGCATAGCAAAATCGAAGAGTCCAGGAAATAGTAATAGATTTGGCATGCTCATGCAGCATAGTCCACAAAATGCCACTTCAATACATGTCTAAACCCCATGTCTTTGGGAACCAGAAATACACAGTTTTAACAAATACGAAACATCAACCAAGGTGATCATTACCATATTCCTCAAGTCTGGATTATGCAAGACACCGTATGCAGCCCATCTCGACCAAGACTCTAGCACAATACCATCATACTCCATTTCTCTATTCATTAAGGAAATAATCCACACAACAAACAACATTAGAAAACATTTGCATAATGCCTTACGTAACATTGTATACCAACAAAAGACCATGGAATAAGAAATCGGAGCTTACTTGCACTCAGTTACCATGAGATCAATAGCTTTATCCATTTGTTTCTTCTTTTTAAGCAGCTCTGTAGGAAATGCTTCCAAAACTATTCTAGGTAATATCTATATATATCAAAAACATACTTCATGATAATGAAAAATACTTTGCTAACAGGCATACAAATTATCCCTAAAAAATAAAAATAAAAATAAAAAATTAAACTTATATTACCAAAGCATTTCCCCTCATTCTAAGCTCTGATATCCATCCTTTATCAGCATTATGTCTCCCTTCCAGAATCAAGCTGTTTCCATGGCTGGCAACGAATTTTTTTTTTTTCAATTTTAAAAATTTTAAACAAGTGCTAACTTCAAAGTGTTAATTCAAAATTGGATTTACCTTTTCAAATCATACCAAACAGGTGACAAGTGAGTAAACTTAGAATTAAACCTCTTTGCCATTTCATATCCCTTCGAATTCCTACAAAACTTTTAACTTCAAATAAATAATTTTTTTCGTTAAAAAATTAGGAAACTAAAAGCAACATTGAGATGATCTTACCATGGAGTAATGTAAGCCAATACTGGATAATCATAATTTCTTTGCGATTCATTTCCAGCTACGTTCGTATTCTCCTGAAATTACTTAAAATTTCAAATTTTGATGAATATAAGTTCAAATTATATAAATTTCAATATGGTTCTCACAGTGAGGATCTCCTGGAAATTAATGTCAGTTTTGATGGGCCCTCGCTCCGTTATGACCGGCTCCAAACGTTTCGTTCCTGAACCGTATTTGTATACGTATACGAGAACAGATACTGCCGGAATTATGATGAAGAAGAGTATGAATATACCGATAAGCTTACGCTCCGAAGCATCTGAGTCGTTGAGTTTTTCTTGTCGAGTCGCTGGTCCAACTCGCTCTTTGCGCCGGTCCCGACTCGGTTCCCCCCGGCGCTCCCGCCTCCTCGCCATTTCTCCCTTTACTCTCAGTTTTCAAGTCACTGAGAAAGTCAATACTTCGGCCAAGGAAGAACAAAAGAGGTTAGTGATTTTACTGACAGGGAAAACGATTTGCCGTTTTGAACAGATTTGGTTCGACATGACAAGTTTACCCTTCATTGTTAATGATTTTGCATTCCAGTCAGTGGAAGGTGGAGAACAAAAGGGTTGAATTCTATGATTAGTCCCTGTCCTTTATTCAACTTATGAATTTAGTCTCTATTTGATGGGGTCTGTGTTTGATTTTCCATTGTCAGCTTTCAAGTTGTTTTCTCGGTTGACGTTCTTGTGACACCAGAGATTAAGGTATGTACACATAATGCCTGTTACAGTAAATTGAAGTTACAAAACAAATTGATTAGCTTATAACAGTTTGCAACAGTTTACTCAATGAACAAAGAGTCGTAAGTGATTGAAGATGATTAGAGTCAAGATCCCTTGGTAGGATCAGAGTTTGATAGGAGGAAGAAAGATAATTGATAGTGTAAGAGGATAGAAAGAAGAATTGTATTGTTGGATGTGTGTGGGCTTTAAAAGGGACGGCCCACATCATTTTTGTATTAGTTTCTTACTTCTTGCAACTCAGTTGACCAATTGATGTTCTGTCATCATAGATATAAGTTGTAATGTCATACCAACAAATATATATATATATATACACCAAATACTTCAAATCAAAGCAATTGGATGTCCGACTCGGGCCTATATGACATGACCGATCGATAGAAATACTCCAACACTCCACCTTTGCCATATATTCCATACATCACACTAGATAGATATCATATTCATGGAATACGATTCACTTTCAAGATGCCTTGGTGGTGAAATGGTAGACATGCGAGACTCAAAATCTCGTGCTAAAGAGCGTGGAGGTTCGAGTCCTCTTCAAGGCATAATATTGAGAATGCTCATTGAATTGGAATAAGTTCGGCAGCGGATCACGAGATCTTGGTGTTCTTCTCTATTTAATGAATGGGGAGTCCGCTTTGAAATCGTTCGCCCTGCCATATAAAGGGAAGGTATTTTGTCCGTGTCAAGGACATGTCCCCCATGTGTGAGTATCTGGGCTCGTAAAGTCATGGGCTCACCAGTCTTCTTAACTCATAATATAATTTTTGTAGCTTTGAACAACAAAATTAACAGGATGTGAGACGAGCTCACTAGATGTAGGTATAACAAAATTTAAGGTTGAGCGAAAAATTAGAAAAAGTAGAAAATTAATTCAAAACGTAGTGCATTTGGCTCAAGTTTTTAAATTTAATTCAATTTATACTTCAATTTTTTTGGATCTGATACAAATTTCCATTCGCAAACTAGGAAATTATAATTATACAAATCCAAATAAATTTTATTTTTATATTTATATATATTTAAGAAATAAACATTTTATATTTAAATTAATAAAAACAATTTAGAAATACTATAAAAACTAAAAATTAATTACATAAAAAATTAAGCTGATGAGCTTTTAAAAGCCAAAATACTACATTACATTCATAGTTTTTTAAAATCAATCCAAACCAATTTGTTACCTCTCTTTCTTAAAATTCTAAATCAATGTTGATTACATTACATCAATTGATTCTTGAACTGGTATAGATCGATTGAACCAACAATTGAATTGAATTTTATAATTTATTTACGTTGAATTGAACAAATTGATCTGATTGAAAATTAATTGTCTAACTAATTCAACCACCAACCTAATTCTAAAAATATTCTCATTAATCTCAATGTTTTTAGAACCGAACTAATAATTAAACTTATCAAACCACCAATTTATCATTTTGACTAATTCAATTAGAAAAAAACCCTAAATTCACTAATTCAATTATTGATTCAATGATTTTTCAATCGATTTAATATTATTCTCCATATTAATACCTAAATTGATTATCTAGTTCAAACATTATTGCTTAGCCATGAGGAAAACCTGAAAAAAAATATCCTCGAGAAAAAAGAAAACAGAGAATGAGTTTGGTTGTAGTTGATTTTCCGGAAAATATTTTCCTCTTTTCCAGTGTTTGGTAGCCTGAAAACCTTTTCCATTTGGAAAACATTTTCCAAATCACGCGTAAAATCCCTTACATTTTGGGAAAATGTCTTACCGTTTCAATTTCTGTAAGATATTTTCCCGTGCTTCTCCTTCATCCAGGTAAGGCCCCTTCTCTTGATGCTGTTCAATTTCCGTTCTTCATCTTCTACTCATCAGTCGCATATCTTCTTTTCTCAAGCTGGTATTTCGTTTCCTTTCTCCCTCTCTTTCTTTCTTTCTCATGCAATCTCTCTCTCTCTCTCTCTCTCTCTCTCTCTCTTTCGCAGGCATTTTCTGGTTCTTACATAGAGCTCTTTTTTTGGGGTCTTGGCTTAAGGTAAAGCTCTTTTTTTCTTCTTGTTCTTTACTTGTCCACATTTTAACAGATTTTGAGCCTGAAATTTTATGCCTTTCTTTGTTTCTTTAGCCGATTTTATGCCTAAAATTTTAACTGATTTTTTTCTTTTGATCTCTCTTCAGATTCACCTTCTTGTTGCGGTTTGTCAAGATTCTGTTGTTGTTTCAGGTAATTCTTCTGTTTTTGAATCAAATTTTTGTTAGATTTTTCTGCTACCAATTTGATGGTGTGTGCTGTGAATCAGATTACTGTGAAATTTTCTTTGTTTATCTTTGCTTATTAGCCAAATATTCCAAAAAAAATGGCAAAATAGCTTTAGCATAGACTTCTGAATCAGGTAGAGATATTGTATGTAACAGAGCTTGATTAGGGATTTTATGACTGCAATGTATAAAGCAATGTATAAACTTAGGAAGACCCCCATATTGCTACATTTTATGACTCTGCATTATGACTCTGCTCATGGATTTTTTTCTTTACTAAAGAAGATAGATATTTTTGTTGAACATGAAGTTTGTTTTGACAGCTTCTTTTCTATAAAGGGTATTTTGGCACCTTAATGATTTCCAGGATTCACAATTAAAAATGCATGGATTAAAGAAGAGTGTTGAGTCTGTTGTTTTTGCTTGATATATTGCTAAGATTTTGTTCAAAAAGTTAAGAGGGAAGAATTTTGAGTGTGAGTTATAATTAGATATGGTGTAATGCATTAATGAAATGTTTTTCCTCAATTTAGTATATTTAAGGCTAAATATAGAGCTAGAATAAAACTTTGTTTTCGAGAAAGTCTAGTATACATAAGCTGTAAAATATTTACAGTCATAACTTCCTGATTATTACTTATGAAATTAATAAAGGAATCTAGAGGTTTTCCATAACCCTGAGTTTTCTAGAGTTCCAACTTCATTCTACACATTTTTCAGTCCAAATTCTACCTATTTGCTGCTGTTTTTTCACCCTAAACCACATCAATTTGCTTACAAAGATGATATAGGATTTGAATAGTGTTGTTGTTTTCCTGAAACATGCTTTGATATAGGTCAGAGTTAAGACAAAATTGTTGAACATATTGGTCTTTCATTTTAGTTTTTCTTCCACAGGCACATAATTAGTCCTAACACATAAGTCGTCATGTCTGTTTATGGTTGCTTGAGTAAAAATTTTGGGCTATGGTGGAAATGGAATGACTAAGACTTATCCCTGATTGTATAACCTTAGCACTTGATGGAGCCCGAAAAGCAAATGTGCTAGTGTTGTATGACTTACGGCTTAAACTATTAATTTGTGCTGTGTTCCATTTCAGTTTTAGGACTGAGCTTTTTGAATTTTTTTTCTTTTAATCTATTTGTCCAACTTATCCTTCAACCACTCAAGCTATTCCTTTACGAGCTAGTTTACACTGCATTTGCAGTCATCTTTGAATTTGATTATGAGACACAAGAAATGCTCTTAAGCCATTTAAAGCTTCCTCTTTTTCATATAGGTTACATGAAAGCTTAACAACCATCTTGCTTAATCACTTCAAAAATTTCATTGTAATGTAAAGAAATTTGCAAATATTGATAATATCATCTGAGCAAGGTATGGTATGCGCTTATCAACATGCAGTAAGCATGGTGTGTGTAGCTCAACCTTGTGTAACTAAGTTGATCCAGTGCATGTGCTCCGGTGCATGACAATTTCATAATCAGCATTGGAGTTTGGAATTTGGGAAAAGGTTTTAACTTTTATGTATTAAAGCTGTCGGGAATTAGTAATGGTGTCTACTTTTGATTTCCTTTTGTCTTGTTTTCTTGCTTATGCGATGGAATTTGAATCAGTTGACCATCCTTGTATCTGTTTATTGTGTGGTTTATCTCTACCTTTTTTTAGAAGAGTTACAATACTCCTTTGGTTGCTTGTTACGCTAATGGATGCTAATCCTTCATCGAAACAGTTGAAGCTCCGCTTTTCCTTGCTTATGAAAAACCTTTCTTTGAAAATATACTTTTTAACTGTGTATTTTAATGAAATTAGATATGGATATTGATTGTAACTGAATATGAGAGATATAACACTTTATTTATTCAACTAAGAATTAATTTTATGTGCATAAACCGTAAGTGGCAATGTTTTAAAGGGAGAGTAATATAGTATAGGAGTGAAATCACAACTTGATAAATGAGTTAGATTACTCTTAGTTTTAAACAATATCCCATAAACATAAAAAATTTCAAAACTCCCCAAACAAATTGATTATATCTATTTTTTTTAATTTTATAAATTATTTCACACTGTTGCAATTGAATGAATATCTTGCAAGTGAACATCAATGAACTTTTGGTACACTCTTTTTCTTTTTCTTTTCATTTTTAAAAAAAAATTATTGGTTCACTTGGGTTTTTTTTTTTACTTTTTTATAAAAAATAGTTTTTAATGAAACACATTTTTCATAAAAAAACAAAATAACTAATTTAAATTAACTTAAAAATTATTTTTAATTTATAGAATAATATAATGTTATCGATATTATGAATCTATTATTAATATATAAGTATTCATTAATTTACTTATCTCTTTCAATGGTTTTTTTATTAAAAAACTAATTAAATGGTTTTTAAAAACCAAATTTTAAGGTAGGATCAATCATTTTTATTAAAAAAATAGAAATTACGTTAACGATTTACATAAAATTATATAAATTTTTTCATACTTTATATAAATTTAATTAAAACCACTAAAAATCATATATCCAAGGATTAAACACATATTTTAAAATTTATATGTATTTTTTTTTTACTATTCTACCTATAATTATTATTAAATAAATTTAAAAAGCCATATAAAAAAGGGTATAGTTTAATTAATTATAAATGAATATCAGATATTTTCATAAGCTATTAGTGTATTAGATATCACTTTTCATATATGTATGTATGCACTTTAGTCATGGCAGCTTTATTCATATATGTGATCTTATGAAAATCTTGCACCTTTTTTGTAGTGATCAAATATTTGTGTGGCATTGTTTTGTGTAGATGGATCGTAGTTAAGATCAAAATGCAATTGTCGGAGTCGTAACTTCAGTTTTAACTTTTAGGGCTCTTTGGATTAAAAAATTAAAAACTAGAAAGGAAATTACTTCTCACCCTCGTGTGAATCGAGATTATGAAAGAGAAAATTATATTAATAGTATTTTATATAGTGGTGACCAACATTGTATTAATATGATAATGATGAGACCGATTGCCTTTTTTTATTGTGTGATATTCTTTATTGTTTGTGAACCGAAAAGAACAATACTAACCTCTTGGCAACTTAAGATATCCATCACTCTGACATCTATGTAATTTTGTAGTTAGAAAGTCATCACCTATTAAACATGTCCAATAAATTTAAAATATGTCTATATCATCAATGAAAATTTTCCAATGGTTATTCTAAGTAGCTATAAATAGATACTTCAATAATGAGTGAATAAAACAAAATATTTAAATAAAATCAAAGGTCCACAATAAAGGGAGCAACGGCATTTTACAAGGATGAGTTCTCCAAATTCCCAAAAGATGATTTTCTAATCATATCTTTTAAATACAAATCATTCATTGGATAGGCCTGGTTAATACTAACATTTAATTATAGCAACCTGCAGTGGTCAAGCTCAAATGCAAAATCTATCAATACCATGCAAAAGCAAATCTTAGAAATGTAAATTAAGCCTACAAAGAAGTAAACCCGATTTTCGATGAGATTCTGAAAATTTCGGTGCCAAAGTTAAGGAAAGAACTTAAATCCCACAAGTTATGGGTTTAGACTTGAACACTAAGACAAAGGACGAAGTCAATAGATTATAAAACAACCAAAAATTCTATTGAAGACTGATTGAAATGTTGTTATAAAAGTTATTTATACAATTAAACCTAACCAACCAATTTGACAAACCCTAAAATGCTGATTTATTCTAAAGCCTAATGGCTAAGTTTAGCCCATTAAAAGTTCAAAAATCCATCTCAAACATTGTACTGAAATAACAGTAGGAGGGATGCAAAACAATATCAAATAAAATTATGGTCTAAGGAAACATCAGAAAATGTTTTTGTCCTAAGAACAAAAAACTTACAACAGCTCTATAATTCTTGATCAGAGACAATTGGATATGGTATTTCTTGAATCAGTTTAGCATGACAAGCATTAAAATCACTTCACAACAACGTTAGAACTTATAGCCACAACCACATGTATACAGATGACTTTGTTTTCTCCCTTGTAAGGAACAAGTTGAGCTACACAAATAAAAATAACTAAAATTAACAAAGCGTAAAAAGGGACAGATCAGAGTAAATTGAAACTACATGATGCAAGAAAGAAACTTACGGGAACGTGGCTCAAATCAAGAACTAACACACATTGTAAATTGAAAATAATGAACTTATCTTTGTACTACTAAAAATAATCAAAATAAAGCCAAATTGTAACTGCGTTAACAATTACGGTTTAAAAAATGAAATGAAATATTACTACAAACAAAACATTTCATTTACAGAATCATAATTTTTTTTCAAAATATTAACTGAGTTAAACAATAAATGCTAACTTTGTTGAAATTTAACCTTATTTGATTCTTTTTTATAGTGTAGGGATTAAAATGATCCATTTAATAACAGAGAGATTAATTTGATTTGATCCCTATAATAGAGGGGCCTGCTAGGTATATTCACCACAATTTTAATCACAACTTTACCCCAAATCTCCTCCTTTTGCCTCTATTTTATTTCCAAATACCATGAAGAAAAAATAACTTCCCTGCCTCCCTCCCCCCATTTCTTTCACTCCAATTTTCCTTTCCAGCAAACATGGTATAAATGTTTCATCCCCAAAAGAATGAAGAGATAACAAGAAAACCATCATACTTGGTTATCATACATGATATTACAAATTCGGTTTGACTTTGGTTTTTCTATATCATAACTACTTAAAAGTATAAACCGAAACTGTTTTGTATGAATTCAAGAAAAAGGTTTTACTATTTCAAATATATTTTTAAAAAACTTCAAATACTACAAAAGGAGATCGAACATAACCAAATTGATGAAATTGCCTATTAAAGGTTTTGTCGGTTTTAAGTTTCCTTTCATTTTAGTTCAGCTATAATTGTCTGTTATTCAAAGAAAAAAAGATTATGTTTTAACTATATGTTGTCCCAAAACTAGTACAGAAGCAACCAAGATGCAGCACCTTATTGGTGAATAACTACACGTTATCACTGGTACACATCATTTTCGGAAAAAAATTAAAATATTAAAATCATACCATAGAGTCATTAAACAAACTAAAATGCAATGAATTTTGAGCAAATTTATCATTAAGAGATAGAACTGACCTGAGATCAGCATTGTCTCTGACTAAAGTATCCAGCTGCACAGAAACCAGAGATTTCCAGGAAGCAATATCAGCAACATGTTTAGCCTGAAAACGAAAACCAAAATGAGTTAAGAGTCAAATGCACCTGGTTCAAATAAATAAAACTACAATTGAATCAACTAAGAGTTTCACATATAATGATATTCTGGCTTTCAGTGAGATCTTTTATGTTTGATTTAATTTTCTCTAGAACTTTATCTTCTTCTCTGATATCTTTGTCGAATTCTTTAAAGATATTGCCATACTTGTAATTCAAATCTTCTAAATACCGCTCCAAAAAGGATAAATTTAATTGCACATGCTTGGATTGGGAACAACATTACTAGTAACATCAAATTGCACATTTAATTGATCCACTGGTGGCTCAGATCCCATTTCCTTGTGTGAATTTTGATTAATATCATCGCGTTGAGTGGACTCCATTTGTGAAGCCGGTTGTTTCTGATCACGTACTCCATCCTCAGGTCCAAACGGATTATCCTGAATAGAGATCAAATCCTCCAGCATTTTCTCCACTGCATCCACTCCATACACTTCAATAAGACTTAGCGTACAATAAAACTCGGAACCTTAATAGCTCAAAAGGTTTAACTTCAAATACCTAACCCATTTCGGTTCCTGAAGAACAAATCTCTGATCAAGCTTCACATTGGTGGCAGTAAAGTTCCCCAGATTAATCCAAGCATCTGTCGGGAAAACCAAACTCCCAAGCAACTCAAATGCTTTCAAATTAGAGGAGTAATGTTCAAAATTTGCTATTACAATGGTGTCTACTAAAGTTTCTTCTGAAAGTTCTATAACAACAAATTTCTCTTCTGCAGAACAAGGATTCCGGAGGTACTTGTCCTTGTCTCTGCCTAAGATATTAGAGGCACCCTTTGCGAAAAAAATGAAAGAAGATGATACATAAAAAAAAAAAAAGTAGAATGAATTAAGAACATACAGTTCCGAAATCGCAGACGAAGAAAATCCCAACCTTCCTTGATGCTTTCCTCTTTCCTTTCGCCTTTGGGGAAAAATTTAGGAATTGGGGGGAAAGATTAGAGGGGAAAAAATTAAGGCTTTTGAGGTATATAAGAGGGGAAAAGTTGAGGAGAGCAAAACTACTTAGTTTTGTCTAAAATAAAACTCCATTAAAAAAGCTAACAATACGGTGTCATTTTAATTAAAATAAAATAATTTTTTGCGGTATTTTTGAAAAATGCAAACCTCGTTATTGCTTAATTTTTGTGGTGTTTATCTAAAAAATTCCGCTATTACTTATTTTTTGTGGCATTTTTATATTTTTGATACTAATATATATTTAAAGATTTAATCCAATTTTTTTCTTTATTTTAAAGTTTAAGTAATATTTAAAAGAATTAGATAAAATTTGAAATCTTTAAATTTTAAAATTATTTAATATATAAATTAAAAAACAATCAGTCATATACCTAAAAATATTTAAAATTGTTTTAAATAATATTATTTTAATTTTTATCATTTTTAACATATATTTTTCTATGTTTTTACTTTCAAATTTTTTCTACGTGTCGAAAAGAATATATGATGGGCACTTGGATGATGGATGAGAATATAGAGAGCAAAATGGCGCCGTTTAGTTTAGAGTAAAATGATTTTCTACGACGTTTTTATCAAACCCTAAACCATAAAACACTAAGTCCTAAACCCAAACCCTAAACCTCAAAACCCTAAACCCTAAAAATATAGACCATAAACCTTAAATCCTTAAACCCTAAAACCCTAAACGCTTGTCATAACTATAGAATCTAACACCAAAATCTTAAGTTAAACTTACATCGCATTTTAACCTTAAAGTTAAATTTATTTTAAATAATAGTATTTTAATTTTTTAATTCTTAATATATATTTTTCTATGTTTTTACTTTCAAAATTTTCTCAACGTGTCATTATTTTTTCTGAAGAATTTAAATATTCAATTAAAAATAATTTATATTTTAATTAATATAAATAGTTAGGGTTTAGGGGTTTCGATAAAGCAAAACTTCTAAATAGTTTAGTTATCAATTTGTAACTTTTCATAATTAAGTAAACTTTCTCGTAGCTAAGTCAATTTCAAATAGAAACATAATATTAAATTCAAAACAAAAATAAGAAAAAAAAAAGAAAATTAAATCGAATCAAATCGAAACGAGTGTCGGTTACCCTAGATGAAAATGGAACTATTGCTCAACTTTTAGCGGCGTTTTTGCTGATCTATTTTTAGGGCGTTTTCGCCAAAGCGCCGTTATTGCACTGTTTTTAGCGCGTTTGTGCAAAAAACGTCGCTATTGCTCTACTTTTAGCGGCATTTTCACCAAAGCACTGCTATTGCTCTACTTTTAGCAGCGTTTTCATAGAAGCGCCGCTATTGCTCTACTTTTAGCGGCGTTTTCACCAAAGCGCCGCTATTGCTCTACTTTTAGCGGCATTTTCACCAAAACGCCGCTATTGCACTGTTTTTAGCGGCGTTTGTGCCACTAATGTTTAATATTTGTGCTCAACTTTTTGTGGCGTTTTCTTGCAAATGCCACTAATGTTTAATATTTGTTGCGTTTTTTTTTCCAAACGCCACTAAAAACGCCGCTAAAACCCTACTTTCCTGTAGTGTTAGTAGGAATAATTTGTTACAATCAACTAAATCTGTGAATATTAGGGAGCAAGTAGTGATATTTTTACATATAATTGGTCATAATGTAAGGTTTCGAGTGATTGGATCTAAATATTATAGATCAATCAGGCAGTTCACCAGTTACTTTTAGTGGTTGTGTTGAGAGCTATTTTGAAATTGTATAAACTAGTTATTAGATCACCTGATGAGTCAACTCCTAGTGAAATCAGAAACAATCCAAGGTTTTATCCGTATTTTAAAGATTGTATTGGAGTATTAGATGGAACTCATGTTCGTGAATCCGTTCCACTTAGCATTCAAGGAAGATTTCGTAGCCGTAAAGGGGGGACAACACAAAATGCATTGGCTGCCATTACATTTGATTTGAAATTTTCCTATGTTCTAGCTGGCTAGGAAGGTAGTGCACATGATTCTCGTATTTTAAGTGATGCACTTTCACGCCCAAGAGGATTAAGAATTCCGGAAGGTAATAATTATCATTAAATACCAAATAGTTCTAGTAAGCTTATAATTTATTAGTATTAATTATGCTTTGTAAAATTGTAGGTAAATATTATCTTGCTGATGCTGGATGTGGCATCCGAAATGGATATATTACCCTATATCGTGGTGTCCGATATCATTTAAAAGAGTTTAGTGCTCAAGAGCTTGAAAATGCAAAAGGAACTATTTAATTTTCGACATTCATCATTGCAAATCAATATTGAACGTGTTTTTGGGATTTTGAAGAAATGGTTTCGTGTATTAGATGCTGAACCATTTTGGAATTTTTAAACTCAAGTAGATATAGTTTTGGTTTGTTGTATCATTCATAATCATATAATGGAAGTTGATCCTAATGATTTACTTAATCAAGGATTATACGAGGAGTCTGAGTCTGATTTGATAATACCAACTCTTACGGAGCGAGAAGAAAGAGAAGAAGCAAGAGAATGGTCTGCTAAGAGAGACGAAATTGCATAAACTATGTGGACTGATTATATTGCTAGAAATATTAGGTAGGTTTAGGGCTTAGGGTTATTGTTTCTATGTTATGTATGTTTTAGTATTAATTTTTTTTTTTTGTTAATGTTGGTTGGATAATGATATTGAAATTTTAGTTAGTTGGATTTTGAAATTATTATGTCTTGAATTTGTTAGATATTGATTATGTTTTAAGCTTGTTAGATAATGAATTTATTATGTTTTAAGCTTGTTGGATATTGAAATGATTGACAATGATAATTATTAATGTAGAATGGGTAAGGGCAACAAAGAAGGGACCTCCAAGCAATTTAGGTGGACAAAACCGATGGAACATATTTTTCTTGAAATTCTAGCAGAGGAGGCCCAGAAAGGAAATAAGCCTTCTAATACTTTCAAAGCAGTTTCTATTAATCGACTTGTCGAAGCTATTTCTGAAAAATTCCAAGTCCAATGCGATGCGAAGCATGTGGAAAATCATTTGAGGACTGTAAAAAACCAGTGGCAGATTATATGCAAAATTCGAGGTGAAAGTGGTTTTGGATGGGATGATAACATGAAAATGATCACATGTGATAAAGCGACATATGATGTAGCAGTGATGGTAATATATGTATATATATGTTAAGTATATTTCAATTATTTTTTACTTGTTATTCTAATTGTGTATAATATCCAACAGGCACACAAGAAGTATGAACCATTTTTGAATAAAAGCATTGATCATTATGATGAAATGGCTTTGGTTGTTGGCAAAAGATATGGCAACAGGAGTTTTGCGTAACATTTCTTTGACATAGATTTGGATGATGGTAACAAAGATTCAAAGATTGCTCTGATCTGCGACAATGAAGAGGCTGAAGAGGTAAGAATAAATGTATCTTCATCTGGCACATCCAAACGTAAAAGAAAAAATATTCAAGAAAATGTCGTTGATGAACAAATTAAATTTGTGGGTGAACAACTTGGCAAAATTGCTAATGCTTTGGAACAATTTACTACGGATAAAACACCACAGCTTTACGAACAAGTGATGTCGATGTAGGAAGAAGGATTTGATGATGACTTCTTGTGTTCTGTGTTTGATTATCTAGTGAGTCATGAATCCGAGGCTAAAGCTTTTTTAGTTAAAAGTAAGAAGCATAAAAAAAATTGGCTTCAAAAATTTTCTCAAGGTTGAATATATTGATACTTTTATGTGGTGTAATATTAGTTATGCACTTGAACAATGTTGTTGTTATTATGTGGTGTACTACTAATTATGCATTTGGATAATATTATTAATTTCTAGTATTAATTGTGGTTTGGAAGCTTATTTATAATTATTCAATCCTTATTTTTTATTTTTATTTATGACAGTTAATAATGTAGCTTAATAATTGAGTATTATTATATATTTAATTTGATTTATTTATTTATAAATAAATCATTGCAATATATGTAAAAATAATTTAAAATATAAAAATTTATTAATATGTATATAAATTTATTAATATATGTAAAAATAACTTTTCCGGAAAATATTTTCAGGAAATCTATCAAATAACAGAAAATATTTTCAGTAAATTATTTTTCAGAAAAACAAATTATTTTTCAAAAATTATTTTCCAAAAAATATTTTACTAGTAAACAAACATACCCTAAATTGAAAATCAATAAACCTTGAAAAGCACAAGAGATACGGATGCTGATAGCCCTGCGTGGTGATCCAACATTTTTGGTTAAAGGGCACATTGGGGGATAATCTTTGTCTATAGTGATACGTGGCGATTTCTAAGGTTACCACAAAAGGGCTGGTTTTATTCAAATAAATTGATTTTCGTGCCTTGGCCGTAACAGGCGGTTGTAAATTGGGGGGGAATAAGGGATCGAGTAGAAAGACAGCCAATTAAAGGATGGAAATGTGGCAGTAACTGGCAGTGGGGCGCTTCATGCAACCACACATTTGGCCGGCGCGGATAAACTGAATTTACGTTTCTACCCCTCTACTTACCATCATAATATCGCAAATGCCTGCGGAAAACAAGAAGGGCGTTTTAGTCATTGAAATCCATGTTTTGGAACGAACCTCTCATATTGTCCACGTGAATATATTCTCTCAGATTGTGAGTGTCTTCTTCCTCTGATTTTTTTCATCCTTTTTTCTTTAAATATAAACAGATCTCTGTTTCAATTTCGAAATTCAAAAAGATGCTCCCGTTTTTCAGCTTGTATTTTCTTCTCCGAATTCATCAATTTTGACTCATATTTCAAGCTTTCTTTTCTCTTTTGCGTTTCTCATATCTATCGGTTCCGATATTGCGATCCAGCACTGTACGATCTCTCCTCAGCATTGTCGCCGATCTCCTCCTAAACTAAGGTACATTTCATTACTTCCTACTTTTACTAATTTCTACTCTGTTTTTTATGAAAGACATTATTAAATTCTTGACGAAGATCATAACTTTGAAATGAATTTATCGTTTTCTCGTGAAAAAAAAAATGTTATACAATAGCTAACCTTTTTCTTTCTTTCTTTCTTTCTTTCTGGCGTTTAATTTGAATATTAGATAAGCAGCTCATCCACGTGCATTCATGAAAAATCATGATGAACTTTTTTTAATAATTAATAATAAAAAACTCGAAAATTATTAATGCTTTTAAAGATGATCGCGAAATATTTGTTTTTTTGTTGAATATATAAAAAGACTGAGAGGACTCTGATCATGCATGTAAATAGGTAATATATATGGCTAAAAAAAGTATATTTATAGACGTAATTGTTTTAGATACATAACTCACACTTACATCTAATTATTGAAATTTATCAAATAATTTATGGCTAATACTTGAAATTTTATTTTCAATGATAATTATTCTAATTTTTTATTTAAAATAAAAATTTGAAAAAAAATGGTTGGATATGATAAGTAGACAAGTAATGAAAATAATAAATTGAATTTATTTTACTAAAAAATTAAACTAAATTATCTTTTTAAAAGATAGATATTTAAATCATCATATTTACCTTTCATAAAAAACTATCATAAAAAACTATCTAAAATAGTAAAAATATTATATTAATAAAATTAAAATTAAAAAATAAATCATATTCAAAGATTAATATTTACTTTTATCAAACAACATAATTATATTTCATACTTATATTTACTAATTTATCAAACAAATTCAATATAAATTTAACACATACAAAATTTATCAATAAAAATCAAATACTCAATTTTTCAACATTTAAATTTTCTCCCATTATTATTTCTATTCTTCAATGTAATTAATTCAGAAATTTACATGTGACAAACGGTGGCAATTTTTTTTGGAAGTTAAAATTAAATTATATATTTATCGTAAAAATGTAATTTTAATATTTTAATAATTTATTTTAATAATTTTTAAATAATTAAACTAATTTTTTATCAATTTTAAAAAGTTAAAATATAATTTCATCACTATTAATTTAAAATTTTATAAATTATAAAATACTTAAATAAAAAATTTTCAGGCTCTGCCACGTGTTGCAAAACATATTTTTGAAATGATTATATACAATAACCATATTTGTGAATAAATGCATTAAAATGATGAGTTGGAGTATTAATTATTATAAGTGACGTTATATAGAAGATTAATCATGTTGGTTAGAAATTAAAGGTAGGTTAGTCCATTAAATTGGTATATCACCACGTGGCGCGCATGCAAAAGCAAACCCCTTTGCTATTTTGGGGGCTTTTTAAAGCCGAAGTGTCCAACCATGAAAAAGCCTTTTATTGATGGTGAGTGGGGGTTGTTACAGATTTCCTTCTTTTATTTTTGGGTTAATTTCAACAAAAGTCCTCAAAGTATGATCCAAATTTTAAATTAACTTTCAAACTTTAATACGATAAATTAAGTCTTAAAAGTATCAAATATCATATCAATTCTCTTCTATTAGTCTAGCCATCAATTTAGCTGTTAGACCTGAAAATTTTTTAAAACACATAGATCAAAATATAAACATACATATTTTTATTGCATGGACGATTTGAATTTAATAAATTAAATAAAATGAAATAGCCTTATTAAATTTTAGTGACATGTCTTATCCAAATTGTTACATATTTATAATTTTATAAACTTATTTTAAATATACAACATATTGTCAAATTTAGTCTTTTTTTTAACTAAATTTGGCTCTTAGTCTTTTAAAAAATAGTCGAATTTGACATTCAACCTTTCAAAAAGAATTGAGTTGTTGCTTTCTAATGGAAATATTGATTAAAAAAATAATTTTTTAAACAAAACAGTCCGCATAACAATCCACGTGTACTTCATTAATTTTTAAAATTTTTATGAACTTTTTTAATTTTATAACTTTTACATTATTTTATAACATAGCATATAAGATAAATAGTATCATGTCAGTATGAAGTATACGTGGACAGTCACTCTGGTTGTCACGTTAACATAATTGAAAATTGATGTTTTAGTCAACATTTTTGTTAAAGATATATTATTTCACTCTTTTTAAAAAGTTAATGATCAAATTTAACTAAAAAAAAGGGATAAATTGACAAAAACTATAAACATTGAGAGCTAAATTTGATATTATACCTAAATATACTCTACATCATATACAGACTAGCATTTAATGTCTATATTAAAAGTTAGGCTTCACAATAACTTAATTGATATAATACTAATACTAATACTTTGAGGATTTAATTACAATATTTTAAAATTTAGAAGGTAATAATTTGAGGATATTTACTAAAATTAACCCTTCTATTAAATTTTTAGTTCCATCAGTCTCTGCTTAGTTCATGATTTTGATTTGAATGAAAACTACTAATATTTATGAGGATAATTCTAGATAAGAAAGCATAGGTATTTCCGGTTTAATTTAGAGCTTGGAAAATATGAACTATATCTATTTCAAAGAGGGTCGGCGCCAAGCTCGATGGTTCCAAAGGGCAAGGTTTGAGAGTTCAACGGGGATTTCCAAACTAGAAATTTGGATAAATAATATTACGTAAATATTGTAACATCAACAAATACTGGAGTTTTTTATGCTTTTGGATTCTTGAAACATTTCAATATTTATTAATTTTAGGATAAAATAACATTTAGTCCTTAAATTTGGTAATTTCTTTCATTTTGATCCTTAAACTTTTTCTCCCACATTAATTTTGGGTTATGACAGTTTTTGTTTTTTCAATTTGGTCACTACATTAAGATTTTCTAAAGGCATGATGATAGGCACTCTCAAATGATGTCATTTTTTAAAATTTTGTTTAAAAGTTAAAAAAATCTTTATAATTCTTCAATAATTTGTTTTATATTTTAGACTATATAAAATTTAAATATTTTGAAGTGATGATGTGGTATAATATTAAAGTGCTACATTATCCCACTTTAACGGGATTCAAGTTTAGAAACTAAAATTTTTTAAGTCCACATTAATCTCTGATAATTTTTAAAATTAAGGACAAATTTGAAAAAGTAACTAAAACCAAAGAATAAATGTTGTTTTATTCCATTATTTTTTATATACTCTAATCCGTTAAAACATTAAAGAGGATTACAAAACATCCTACTCTTAGTTGTTGGACTTGGCAATGCATGACAGACGACAGTAAATATTTTATTTGCGATTTTTGGCTAAAGGGATTGAGCAGCGACGACGGGGATTTTCAAGAATGGAGGATATTGCTTGTTTTGAGGTAATGAAGCCCGAAAACTATCGCCATCGAGATCAACAACAGTAGTGTCTTGTTTCTTTCCAGGTACGTGACGAAATTTAATCTTCTTATGCTTAATATATTATTTCATATAACATATCTTTTATTTATATATTATCTATATTTAACAAAAGTTGTATATATTAATATTAAAAAATAATGATATTAATTAATTTGAGTTTTAAAGTTAATTTAATAAAAGTTAATTAAAAATATTATTAGGTTTAAAATTTTCATTATTTTGTTAATAAAATAAATTTAGTGGGAGAGAAGTCCACTCACAACTATTACTTTTAGTATTTCTTTGTACGATTAATATTTTAATGATTATCCACTCTCATCTGCTACCCTAACAAGCCAAGGTCTGCTACCGCTGGCATGAGTATTTAGGTCTTCTTGTTACCGCTGGCATGAGTATTTAGGTCTTCTTGTTTTCTTGCCTTTTGTTCTCTTGCTTTTTTCGTCTTTTTGCAACTTGTGTTCCGAAAATTAGCCTTTATTCTACGCTTGAAAGAAGGATTCCCAAGTTTCGTGGTTGGTACTTGCATCAATGGAAAACGAATTAGCAGATCTGACACTCAATGAAGAATAGGATGAAATTTTGCAGATTCAAATAGATTCAATCTCGGGAAAAGAAAGGGGTGAGTTCTAACTAGTACGTTGTTTCCTAACGGCAAGTATAATCCACTTCCCAGCCATGAAAAGCACGACGGCGAATCTGTGGCATCTGGTCCGTGGAGTTCAGATCCGAGATTTGGGAGAAAAAAGGTATTTATTTCAATTTTTTCATGTCATGGACATAGAACGGGTTCTTAAGGGATTACCATGGACTTTCAACAATCACTTGTTGGTTCTTTATAGATTACAGTGGGGGGAGGATCTGTTAAAAGTGCCATTAATCTTTACCCCTTTTTGGGTACAAATTCATGATGTCCCTGTTGGTTTGTTTTCTAAAAAATTAGCTGTACAATTGGGTAATTTTTTGGGAACTTTTTGGAATATGATGGTGCAAATCTAGGGAAGGAAAATCGTAATTACATGCGTATAAGGGCCCATATTGACATTAGACGACCATTGAAAAGGAAAAAATAGGTTATGTTTAATGGAAGATGTTTATATGTCAGATTTAAGTATGAAATACTATCTCTGTTCTATTTCTATTGTGGTCGTTTGGGACATAGTGATTCGTTTTGTGAAGCTAAGATGTTGCTTGGGGTGGAAATTGCTGATTTAGGTTGGGATCTATCTTTGCACGCTCAATCACGTAGAGCCTTATCGATGAATAGTATCTAACTTAGGGAGGAAGATGATGACAAACGTGAAGGGGATAGAAGGAACAATCAGGTTTCAAGGAACAAAATATGGGATGAAGTTAATAATGGAAGAAGTAGAAAGGTTATCGGTCCAATATTAGGTTTTAATCTGGAAGGGGGATCATCATCTCTTGATCGACAAAAAAAAAATATACCGTCAGATTTGACGCAAACAACTGTGGAGCATGACATGGAGGATGGTGTCCTAATTGGAGAATAGGGGAAGAAAAGAGCTAGAGGAGTGATGGAAGATTTATCGAAGAGAGAAGAAATTGATAGCTCAATGGCAAGAAATAGAAGATTGGTGAAATTTAATCATTTATCATCGGCAGCTGCCAAGAGGCAAGCTGACTGGTCACAATGAAAATTTTGAGCTAGAATGTCCGTGGTTTGGGGAGGCCACAGACGATTCAACGACTTCGGTATCTGCTGAAGATGTATAGTCCCCATATCGTCTTCTTTATGAAGACAAAGCTTGGTAATAGACAAATGGAATGGGTGTGCCAAAAATGCAGTTTTGTGCATGGTGTTGAGGTTGATTCAGAAGGTAGTAGAGAAGGCTTATGTTTGGCGAGGAGGCTTATGTTTGGGTCATACTTCGATCTTTTTCAAAAAGGCATATTGATGTGGAAATTGAGGATAACGAAATAAGAGTAAAATGGAGATTTACAGGATTCTATGGGTCCCCTTATACACAAGATAGAAATGAATCATGTGATGTTTTGAAAAGTCTAAGTACTGCTGATGACATCCTTTGGTTTGTTTGTAATGACTTTAATGAAATAATGTACGGGTCTGAAAAGAAAGGAGGTCTGCCAAGGGATAAAAGAAGAATAGATCTATTTTGAAGAACTTTGGAAGAATGTCAACTAATTGATATAGGATATTTTGGCAGATGGTTCACATGGGAAAGAGGCAATCTTCCGAAGACGAATATATGTGAAAGGCTAGACAGAGGGTGGCTAATGCTAGATGGGTATCCATGTTTCCAGAGGTGAAAGTGCAACATTTAGTGCATTCTTTTTCAGACCATTGTCATCTCTTAATTAATACAAGTATCGAATGGGGACGCTTGAAGAGCAGAACTTTCAAATTTGAAGCCTGGTGGTCGTTGGAGGAATCTTTCCTTAATGAAGTTAATAGAATCTGAAAGATGTCTTCAAGGGACTTGATGCAAAAGTTAGAAAACTTAAAGAAGGGTTTGGAAAAATGGGCTAGACATATTCAAATGAATCGAAAGAAGAGGAAACAGGCTCTTACGGCTAAGTTATCAGAATTATATGAAGGCGATAGAGATGATAATAATTTGGTTGAGTTAATCGACACAAAAATGTATTTAAACTTCGAGATTGAAAAGGATGAATGCTACTGGGAACAGAGGGCTCGACTGAACTGGCTGAAATTTAGAGATAAAAATACAACCTTTTTTCATAGTCAAGCAACACAACGTAAGAATAAAATCTCATTCGTAAGTTGCTAAATGAAGATGGTAGGGAAACGGAGGCCTTACAGGAAATGGAGGGAATCGCTCGTTCATATTTCCAGAAGTTATTCTCGACAGGACAAAGAGGTCTTTATGAACATTTGTTATCAGGCATTGGTCGGTGCATACATGATGAGGATAATAAACAACTAACTGCGAAATATACGAGAGAAGAAATTCAAGCGGTGGTCTTCGAGATGGGATCTACGAAGGCTCTGGGAGAAGATGGACTTCCAGGACCGTTTTATCATAAATGCTGGCACATTATTAGAGATAAAGTCACTGGTTTCTGTTTACAACTTTTAAATGGTGTTATGGAGGTTGGTTCAATTAACTCTTCAAATATTGTGCTCATTCCAAAGAATTCTAGCCCTTCTAATATGACGCATTTTTATCCTATTAGTCTTTGTAATGTTCTGTATAAAATCTTGGCAAAGGCTATTGCGAATCATTTTCGAGAAGTGATTGGAAAATGTATTGATGATGCACAGAGTGGTTTTGTGCCAGAAATATTAATATCTGATAACATGTTGTTAGCTTATGAAATTCTAAATACGTTGAAGCAGAAGAGGATAGGGAAGAAAGGGTTCATGGCAGTGAAACTCTATATGAGTAAAGCTTACGATAGGGTAGAATGGGGTTTTATAAAGCAGATAATGATACAAATGGGTTTTGCAACTAGATGGATAGAGGCTATTATGCAATGTGTTACCACTGTTTCTTATTTAGTGGTCATGAATGGACATCTAGGAGAGAAATTTCAACCGACCAGAGGAATTTGTCAGGTTGACTCATTAAGCCCATTTTTATTTCTTTTATGTGGTGAGGGCTTATAGAGTCTAATGCAACTAGCAGCAAGAGAAAGGCTTTTGAAAGGAGTGAAGGTTAGTAGGAATAGTCCGCCGATTCCACACTTATTATTTGCAGATGACTGTATCCTATTTGGGGAAGCAACAAGAAGGGGGCATATTTATTCAAAAATATCTTACAAGAATACAGACTTTGCTCGGGTCAGTGTGTGAACTTTGATAAATAAATGGTATTTTTCAGTAAAAACACATTAGAGGAAGATAAGCAAGTGGTAGTCAATTTATTGGGAGTTCGTAATTCAAGTAATCCAGAGCGCTATCTGGGTCTATCGAATATGGTGGGAAGGAGAAAAAATGAAGCTTTTCAGAATTTGAAAGATCGCCTTAAAAAATGTATCGATAACTGGAGTACCAAGTTTTTATCGCAAGGTGGGAAAGAAATCTTTAATAAAGCAATTCTCCAAGCTGTTTCAACTTAAACGATGGCCTGTTTTTTATTACCTAATTCTCTATGTGATGATCTCGAAAATATTATAGCGAAATATTGGTGGCAGAAGAGACATGGGAAAATGGGAATTCATTGGTGCACTTAAAAAGAAAATAGTGGCTTAGGTTTTCGAAATTTGAGCCAATTTAATATTAAGTTGCTTGCTAAACAAGTATGGCGTCTGATTAATTATCCTAATTTATTACTAGCTAGGGTTTTAAAAGTAAAATACTATCCGAAATCGAATTTCCTAGAGGCTCAGTTAGGAAATTTACCTTCACTTACCTGGAAGAGCATTTAGGCAGCTGAGGGTTTCTTTCAAAAAGGTTCATGCTGGCAAATTGGAAGAGGAAATAAAGTCTCCATTTGGAATGATTGCTGGATCCAGGGGATTGAATCATTGGAAAGGCACAATAGTTCAGACAATATGCAGTTAGAGTTGGTATCGGATCTTATTGATATGCGAATAGGAAATGGAGGGCAGACCTGATTATCAATACCTTTCACCCAGATGTTGCTCGCACAATTTTACAGATCTTATTATCGAAATCAGATCACGAGGACTTTCAAGTCTGGAGGGGTGAACCGACTAGTGAGTACTCAGCTCGTAGTGCTTATAAACTATTACAAAATGCTAATCTGGATCCTAGTAATTATTTATTACAGACCGAAATTAAGGAATTTTTTGGAAAGCTATGGAACCTACAGTTACCATCTAAGATAACAATTATAATCTGGCGCATCTCCTGGAATTACATTCCTACTTTGGGTAATCTCAGATATAGAAGAATAGTGACAAATGCCAGTTACCTTCGTTGTGGTTATAGGGAAAAAAATTGTCATCACATCTTCAAGCAATGTCCTATAAGCACCGAAGTCTGGCAGTTGTCAAATCTATCTTGGATCACAAATATCATGCATCAAAATTTTTGGAAGTGGCTTACCGCGGTAGTGCAGATATTTTTGTTATGCCTTATGGTTACCTTGGTATTCAAGGAATCAGCTTTTGCATGAAAGGGTACATTCAACAGGCAAAGACCTCGTACAAAAAGTCCAGAACCACATGGCAGAATACAAAGGGATTAGAGCAAAGAAGATTTTATCAAACATGGTGCATAATCAAAGAACTGTGGAGGACTTACCGATTATGAAGATCCAGTTTGATGTTGCGTTCGATAACAGAGATTTCAGATCGGCGTCAAAGCTGGTGGTCTGGGGTACGATGAATGAGTATTTGGCCTCGAAATCGATTCTTCATAACAATATTGCATCTTCATTCGCAGCAGAAGCATATGCAGGGTTCGAAGTAGTTAAGTTAGGAATTAAAATGGGTTTTCAGGAAATACAAATATTGGGTGATTCACTAACAGTAATCAAGAAATGTCAGTCAACAACAATCGATTATTTAGTTATTGGAGCGATTATCAGAGACATCCAGAGTAAGAAATCATGTTTCCAGAAGATCGAGTTCAAGCATATCCAGAAAATGAAGAATACGAGAGCCCATAATATCGCGAATAAGGCATTGAAGAGAAGCGAGAGGGCATACCTGGAGAATAAAGAGACGATTCGTTACAGTGTTGGTGTAGCAAAGCAATGGGTAATGAATCCAGACTAAGAAGACAATGAAAGGATTTGGTTCTAAAGCAGATAGCAAAGAAATATATTCTTGGGTAGTGTTATCGTCAGACGGATCGAACAAATGGGATAGATGAAATGAAACGACGAGAAAGATTAATGGTTTCCAGCTGTTGGAAGATTGACTAAGGGTAGATTAGGTTTTATTTTTTCAAGGAGCATTAATTCTCTGACGATCCATTATTTTATTTTCGTTTCTTTTATTATTTCTTTATGTTTTGATGGTCTCCACTTTAGATTGTGGAAGCCCGGTTTGGTATTTTGGGCTCGTCTTAGCAGGCCTAAAACATTTGTTTTTCTTTAGTTTATTTTAATAAATACCCAATTAATCCTTGATCAAAAAAAAAATATTTTAACAATCCAACCATTATATTTTATATTTTATTCATATAGATCGTGCATGTTAAATTCAATGTAAATTAAAAAAAATTCTAATTATTTATTTTATTTAAAAAAACTTTTAACCGTTCAATAAATATTAATATATATAGTATTTTAGATCGATATGATACTGATATCGAATCGATTCAAAATTTTACATGCATAACAAGTACAACTATATCAATAAATTCAATAGTTGGATCATTAAAATATTAATTGTACAAAGAAATACAAAATGGTGTAAAACTAAGGCATAATAACTTTTTTTATTCTCCAATTTTATTAAAAAAAAAATACCAAAGCCATTTTAGCCTTCTATTTATTTTTTTCTTCCTTCAGTTTTTGAATTTTTATTTTTTATCAAATCACCACAAATGGATAGAAAAGTTAGCATGAATGACATGTCAACACTTAATTAATTTTTAAAATTTTAAAATATTTAAAAAATGATTTTAATAATTCTTAATTCTTAAAAAATAATTTTTATATATTTTATAATTTAAAAAAAATCAATTAAATGTTTATTTGTCATCCACATAGCAATCCACATGTATGATACGTCAGCAAAGTTAAAAAATATTAACTTTTCTATCCATTTTGAGATGATTTGACAAAAAATACAAGTTTAAGAGTTCAAAAAGGTGAAAATTAATTATTATTTTTAAAGTTGGAGAGCTAAATAAGTTATTATTATTAAAACTAAAGCAGTTTTATACCATGTAAGTGGATCCTTTCAATTTAGTGTTGAAAATCACCAAGTGTTGTGTGGTTTGTTTTTATTATTATTTTAAAACAGTGATATTTTTATAATTAATTGATTGTTATTTTCGTTTAATTTTACTTTTTAAACATATAAAAATTTTAATAAATTTATTAATCTTCACTGAAATTGATTTTTTCTTTAGTTAAAAGGTAAAATTGAAATGATATTTAATAAGAAATAAAAGAAATATTTTATAAAATAATTTAACTTTAATTATTTTTATCAAATAAAAAAATATGAAATTGGTTTTTATCTATCATCTTAAAAATACATTACTAAAAAAATACTATAATATTATTGTGTAGATTAATTTAAACTAATTTATTTTTATTAATAAAATTTAATATAAGATTAAGTAATTATTATAAAAATAAATTATTATAATATAATTGTGTGATTAATGTTTTCTTTAAGATATATAGTTGTTTTATTTAACTATTCTAATATTAAATTCTAGTTTTATAAATGTTTTGAAATTTTATATTATCATTTTAAAATTTTATTTAATAAAAAGTGTTTAAAATTATAATAATAAATTCTTATCAAATTAAAAATTATTAAAATTTTCAACACTCAAATTTGAAATATTCACTATATCAAACATCGTTAAACCAAAAATAAATTACATAAAAAGTTGATGATGTTGCATATGCTGACAATAAAAAATAAAAGAAAAGGAAAACAGTGAGTCCAAAATAAAATAGGAGTAGAAAATGCGGTAAAATAATTCGTGCATTGAAAATTGTAAAACCCAACATCACACATAAAAAGCAAATTAAATACATGATAAATTTTTTGTATAGTCAATCTGAAGAAGAAAAATAAATAAATAATTAAAAATAACCTATGATTGTAACATGAATAATTAGTAATCAAGAGATACCCCGTGCAATTTTTTAATAATTTTTTACAATTTTTATAATTCTTTTTCTAATTTTTAATAAAATTTAAATATTTTAAATATTTTTATTAAAATTTAATCATTTTTATAACTTTTATTGATTTTTACTTTTTAATCATTTTAAGACAATATATTATATATATTTTAAAAATTATATTATAAAAAATTATTAACAAAGTTCAATGAAATAAACTTAAAAGATGAATTAATGGATTATTTAAAAATTTTAGGATCATTGCTCAATGATATACAATTGTATGTCTTTTAAGTTTAAACATGCAATTCAAGTTTAATTACTTCAAATATTAATGAACATAACAAACAATACTCTAAATCACATTAATATTTTAATTAAAATTTATTTTTAAATTCATAGAGAGTAAAAAAGTTTATAATTCAAGTTCTTTAAATAAAAATTTACTGAATTCATATGCTTAATATCAATAACCAACCCTTCATAACGTTACACCAATTCAATAACATTCTAAATCCAATTTCAGTATTTTATTCTTTTTCAAATCTTTCTAAATTCATGATATTAATGCTCAAAAGCATAAACAACATAAATGATATGGATAAGAATAAAAAAATAACTGTTGCCCTTAAAAAAAATTTACTGTTACCTTGTTTAAATTCTGATCATTGGGCTGAACGTACTTTCACACACTCTCTCCAAAATCAACCTATTTTTCTTAAATCTTGTGAATTTCTTTAAATTAAGAAACTCTAAAAGCTTACGAAAATAGTGAATAAATTGACATTGGTGAGCTATGGAAGTGTTTTTAAGTTAATATGAGATTAAAATTAATTTTTTTAATTTCTTAAAGTGTACATAAAAGTATGTATCTTTTTATTTTATTAATTTATTTTTAAAAATGTATCTAAGTGTGTGTCTTTTTTATTTTATTAATTTATTTGTAAATTAAAAATTCTATCTAGGACTAATAATTTTTATTTAAAAAGATAATGGGGTAAATTATTAGATTTTAAGTTTACTCATAACATGATGAACTACTGATTATTATTAGATTTCAAAGGTGCAAAGGTTAGGAAAGTTTGGGGAGGAAAAGTTCTGATTATTATTTCTATTTTTCATATAATATATATTATTATATATTAATAATATATAAAATAATTTTAAACTATAATTCCTCTCTTATGAATTTTTTTCAAATAAAATTAAATAAGAAGCTCTAAAAAGCTTATAAAAATAGTGAAGAAATTGACTCTTTCATATAATATATATTATATAGCAATAATATATAAATAACTTTAAATTATAAGAACTCTCTCAGAAACTAAGAAACTTTAAAAAGTTTATTAAAATAGTGAATAAATTGATAGTTATTTATAATAATAAAAAAAGAAAGAAAGAAAATAAGTCTTTTTTTTTTCGTACTCTTTTATTTTATAACATCAATATTATTAATAATTTCTGGTGTGAAAAGAAAAAAAGTTTGTAACGCTAAGATGAGCCCACGACAGTTAAGATAAAATTAAAAATGCCCTTTCTCTCATACTACTCTTGTTTTTTGAAGAAAAAAAAATTCATATCGAGTTCGAAGTGTCATGCTATTATTACTCACTATTTCACATTTTATATGACAAAGGCATAATCTTCTTGTTTCTTTCCATCAAATAAAAAAATTCATTGGTGTCGAGTGTGAGAGAATGCTAAACGTTTGATAATTTTTTCAGATGAAAAGATATGCGCGTTATTTGTAATAAAAAAAAATCTATTGAGGATAAATGACATAGTAATTTTTTATTTAAGAAAAAAAGGATAATGGGTAAAAATTATTATTTTTACTAATAAATCATTCTTGTTTTAAACTAATCACAAAACTTTAAAAAATATTAATTAATTTAAAATAAGAGTAATTCATGTGGTAAAAAGTTAGGTTGTTTACATCAACTAAGGCTTGAGATTTTGTAATACATAATATATATACACGATATATAGGTATATATAAATAAAGATATATAAATTAGATAAATCATATTCATTGTTAAAAAAAAAAATTCAAAAGAGTGTAAGGGTTTGAATAGAAAAAGAAGAAAAATATTGGAAAATTTTTGAAGTAAATGAAAAGAAAAGAAAGAACTTTTATTAGACTTAATTAATATCTTAAAGTAAATATATACTTTAAACAAAATTAGTTAAGAATATATATTTCATCCTTATTTAATTAAAATACTAAATTAACATTATATAATTAATTAAAAGACCAAAATAACTTTTTGTAGAAATAAAAAATAACTTAGAAGGATGATTTTAACCTATTTATTCTAATGGCTTTTTGTAGAAATAAAAAATAACTTTCAAAGGTGCTGATTTTTCACATAAGCTAGGGTTCTAGGAATTTGTAATATAATATAAATAAATAAATAAATATATATATGATATATAGATGTAATTATAAAAAAATAATATATAGATATATAAAAGTAAAGACATATAAATTAAATAAATTGTATTCATCGTTAAAAAATAAATATAAAAACAGAGTATGGTTTTGTATAAAAAATATTTAAGGTTTTGAAATAAAAAAAATATTGGAAAATTTTTGAAGTAAATGAAAGGAAGAAAGTGGTGAATTTTTCTTTTATTTGACTTAATTAATACTTTAAAGTAAATATATGCTTTAAAAAATTTTATTTTTTTACATAATACCTACCGGTCCCTCTCCAACTCATAAATATGAGAATAATTTGTTTGAGTAGACTCGAACTCACGTCCTCTTATATTAACAGTAATGTCCATGTCAACCAAACTAAAACTCAATCGACATGCTTTTAACAAAATTAGTTATATATTTTGTTTAATTAAAATATAAAATTAACCTTATATAATTAATGAAAAGATCAAAAGAACCCATAAAAATAAAAATAAAAACTTGAAAAGGACAATTTTAACCTATTTATTCTAATGGCTCTCGAAGGAGGTAGTTTTATATTATACATAAATTATGAATATGTTTAACTCTGGGTTTAATTTATTAAACATTAGTTTAATGGCTGTGATTTTTTTTTTTGGATTTTATGTTAATTTGGTGAAAATTAATTAAAGATTTCTTGTTCCAATCACGCTTGTTTCTTATTTATTTTTCCTTAATTTACAAATTTACAGTTACAAAATAGATACTTCACCTTAGCCCTACTTTCTTCTTAAACATGACTACTTCAAGGGAACAAGCCACGAAATTGGTGACAGCTATTTGAAATTGGACTCTTCAATATAAACATTGTATGAGATCATTTAAAAAAAAGGTTTAATTTTGTCCCCAGTCCTAGTACACTTCGGGTTTTTAAAATTTAGCCTCTCAGCTTTTAGTTTCAAAAATTTAATCCTCTACTTTTATTATTTAAAAATTAAAATTCAATTGATAATACTATTAACTGACTTCTGTTCTTATTTAAATTTAACAAAAATCAATGTTATGAATTGGATTTTAATTTTAAAATTAGACTAGTAGAGGGATTAAAGCATGGAAAACAAAGGACTAAATTTTAAAAGTTTGAATAGTACAGAGATTGGTGGCATATTTAAACCAAAAGTTAAATAAAGGGTAGATTGTAAATGATGTTTCTTGTCCTAATGAAAGTAGTTGAAGTCTATGGGAAAAATAGAGCAGAGTAGTTGAAATCTTATAGAATCAAACAAGCAATACATCATAGATTTCATCGACACTAATGTTTTGTCCCACCGATGTTTTTGGAATCCGGCACATAGTTGAACCGATCAAATTATCGGTTCTCGATAGTTTATCTAGATTAAATGAAATAAATTATTAAAAAATATATAAAATCCGATTCAACCAGTTTGTTATCTCAATTCAACTGATTTTTTACCTTATTTCTAATTGATATACTGATAGATTCCTGGTTTAACCGATCAATCCTATTCGATTCTAAAAACACGGGTTCAAACATATTCAAATTGTTGGGTCAAAACCAAAAAGAAGCATCGTCTTTGGTCCATGATCTATATAGATAACAGAACACAATCTCGTATATAAACTGGGCATATTATAGCTAGACATCATCACAATTTTTTTGGGTAAAGTCTAACACCAGTTTCGTTTGCTAATTTGGTTATTACAGAACAAAACTGATGCATCATTAAACCCTTGTTGTTATCGCATACACTGTTCCTTATAATGTTCCTTACCAATTTTCCTTTACTCACTCTTCTGTAGGAAAAGTTGTGTTATATTTCTGATTGAAAAGCTATGGCATGCGCATCCATGGCTGTCCCTTCCTCTCGAGTCACCTCGAAGGTTAAAGAGGAAGAGATCAACGGGCTTCGAAGATTGGATTCCGGCATGAATAGAGCTGGCATTCGAAGGTCTTATTCTGACAATCACCTTTGTTGCTCTATTAATCGGATACGTGCCGCTGCATCGACGAAGCCGACCATGACAAAGAGCAGTTCGGTCGGGATCCTTCCATCGTTGCTGCCGTTTCAAATATCAAGTTCCATAATTCCAAACTCGGTTAGGTCGTTTTTGTTCGACGACAACGATGATGAAGAGGAGGAAATAAAGAGGGCGAATTGGGTGAATAGGTTGCTGGAAGTTCATAGTCGTTGGAAACATAGACAAATAGAAGATGGTGTTGAAGGAGGTGAAATATATGATGAGAACGAAAATGATGGCAATGAAGATGAACATGAAGGTGGCTGCGAAGTGAACTACAACTCTGATGAAGAAGGAGACGAAGTGATGTACGACCGTGAATCGTTCTCGAAATTATTAGTTCGAGTTCCATTGTCTGATACCAAGCTGTTTTCTGACCTTGCCTTCTTATGCAACATAGCTTATGTCATACCAAAGATTGAGGTATGCATCTTCAGTTCCAGCAATTATGTATTAAAATTTGAAACTACAAGTTTATTCTGGTATTCATATGTATGTAAATATGTGTACGTGTGTGCGTTCATGTGTGCTTCATTCTCGCATTCATAATATATGTGTGTGTGTGTGCAGGAAATGGAGTTAAGAAAATATTACGATCTAAAGTTTGTGACATCGTCTATCGAAAAGAAAGCGGAAGTGGCTACGATCAAGGCCAAAATGGATCAGGATTCTATTCGTGTACCTGTTGCTACCCCAGAAAGTACTGAGTTGGAGAAAGTTGAGGGTACTGAGAAGAAGCGTCTGATCAGCCTATCTGCTGTTTATGAGATTGCTGCTTCGGCTGCGTGCTACGTTCAGTCACGAGCAAAGGGTCTTTTGTCCCCTGGATTTAAGTCACCAGTGGAAGATGAAAGGGATTCCCGTAGATCCGGAGATGAGCATGAAATGGAAGGGGAGAATTCGCCTCGAGTATATAACTCGGAGGTGGCTGCATACATGGCAGCATCGGCGATGACTGCGGTGGTTAGATCTGGGGAGAAGGAAAAACAAGAAACGGCAAAGGACCTTCAGTCTCTGCAGTCATCACCTTGCGAATGGTTTGTTTGCGACGAGTTGAGCACGTATACTCGCTGTTTTGTAATTCAGGTAGGCAGTTCATGTTGATAGGTCAGCACGGTTCAAGCCAGCCATGTTGTTGTGAAGACCCGATTATCGAACCGTGATGTTTGATAGGTTATATTTGTTCATATTTGCAGGGGTCCGACTCTCTAGCGTCGTGGCAGGCGAACCTTTTGTTCGAGCCTACTACATTTGAGGATACTGATGTGCTTGTTCATAGGGGAATTTATGAAGCTGCAAAAGGCATATATGAACAATTCTTGCCTGAAATTATGGATCATCTAAATCGGCACGGGGACCGTGCGAAGCTTCAATTCACCGGTCATTCCCTTGGGGGAAGTCTTTCTCTTTTAGTTAGCTTAATGTTGTTAGCTAAGAAAGTCGTAAAGCCTTCTGCTCTTCGACCAGTCGTCACATTCGGGTCACCGTTTGTGTTTTGCGGAGGTCAAAAGATACTAGAAGAATTCGGGTTAGACGATAACCATGTTCATTGCGTGATGATGCACCGAGACATCGTCCCTAGAGCCTTTTCCTGCAAATATCCGAACCATGTTGCTATTGTCCTCAAGCGTTTGCCCGGTTCCCTCCGATCTCACCGTTGTTTGCTCAAAAATGTAAGTACCAACAAACTTAAAACGTTTTGAAATTGGAAAAAAAAGTCCAATTCATCATTTCATTGTTGTTTTGATGTAGAAACTTTTGTACACTCCGCTTGGGAAACTATTCATTGTCCAACCAAGCGAGAAGTCATCTCCGCCACACCCCCTACTCCCTCTCGGAACCGCTCTTTACGAATTAGACAAGACGCATAACGGATACTCCACGAAAGCACTTAAGGCTTTCCTCAATTGTCCTCATCCATTGGATACCCTCAGCGATCTTACGGCATATGGCTCGGAAGGTACTATTTTACGAGACCATGACTCGAGCAACTACTTGAAAGCAGTCAATGGGGTCTTAAGGCAACACAAAAAGACCATCCCGAGCCTCACGACGAGGACAGTATCGGATACAAGCTTATTATGGCCGTTGCTCGTTTCACCATCCCCTCGCACATGGAACCATCATAGACAAATGATGTTCTCAAATAAGGAGATAATGACTGGTGTCTGAGTTCCTTCTTTGATATGCAAATGATGTTAATAACATACCCATATACATATATATATATATATATATCATCTTTAATCTCCCTCCCTAACTTTTCATGACATTGAAGGGGAAGAAATAGGGAAAAAATGAAACATGTAAATCACTGAACTTATAATTAGTCATTTGCTGTGTCTCATTGTGATTTATACTAATACTGTTTTATGTGTTAATAAGATGTAAATGTTTTGGTCCACAACAGGAAGCTTTGTATACAAAACTGCATTATAATTTTTGTAATGTTTTTCCTTGGTTAAAGTATCTAGAAGGTACTTGTATTATAGGGACCTGATCAAATTAGTCCCTCTATTCCAATTTGGCCTTATTTGAATTTTTTTAACAGTACAGAGATTAAATTGATCTATTTAAAAGTAGAGAGACTAAATTAATCAAGTCTTTATAATATAGGGACCATTTAGGTACCCTCACCCATAATCATCTATAATCAACTCCTATACTCTTCACAAATTTGGAATTCAATCCTAGGACTTTTAGTTTTAGGAATTTAGTCACTTTACTTTTCAGATGTTAAAATTCAAGTCAAATTATTAACACGGTTATTTTTTTATTAAATATGTTGGTGCGACATTTTAAAATTAAAACTTATTTGGTAGTAATGTAAAAAAGTAACCTTATAATAAATCTAAATTTTAAAATCTAAAAAAATAAATTTACTAAATTTCTAGAAATAAAAATATAATGATTAAATTTCAAATTTAAAATTACATAAATTTATGGCATATTCAAACCAAAACAAATTTATAGGGTTAGTAGATTTTTAAGATTTTTGGGCAGCTCGCCCAGTTTGTTACATTCAATTCAATTTGGGTTGGGTATGAATATCACCTTGAATTTGATATAATTAAAAAAATATTTTTAAATTTAAATTTATTTAAAAATATAATATAATACATATATTTTTTAATTTTTTAATAATATTTTGAACAATGAATTGAAATTTTGGGTCGAGTAAAGACAAGTTTCGACCCAGCCCAGCTCATGGATAACTCTATGTTTTAACACTCATATTTGATTTTATTTAGTACAAAATTATTATAATTTTTTTTTGAATAGTTCGACTGGATTTTATTGATCAGAAAACAAATAACATAATGAGGAAATGTTCTTGTAAAACTTTGAAACTAAGGGTGAGTTTGGATGGGCGGTGCGTTTACCTACGGTTAGTGTAAAAACAGCGGTGGCAGTGAGATTAAATATTGTAGCGATACTGTATCGTGAGATAAAAAGTAAGCTAAATGCACCACACCGCACTCAATCGCCCATCCAAACACACCCATTAATTATCTGTCGTTTCGAATATCTATACCAGCATTTCAACCGATAGCAAGTTTCAACAAAGCTTTCATTTCTGCTATCATTATCTCTTCAGCTTCTATGGGGACTCTTCAATCTGGGTGTCTCGGCCATCTCTCCTCTTGTTCGCGTTGAAGATGGACGAAATCTGCTCCCTCCAGGTACTTTTCTTCTCCTTTTCTTAATGCTTCTTTTGCAAGTTCGTGGGCATAACCATCCTTGTTCTTTGAACAAACTAGAACTTGATTTCTTGGAAGTGTTGTTTTTTACTTTGAATGTCTCGGATAATCGCCCCTATAACTGATTTATCTGTCGCTGCTGAGTTGCATTTCTTTATGACCGTATTTGAATCTCCTATGATATTTACTGATTGAAAACCTATTGAAATCCCTAACTTCACTACTTGTAACCCTGCATGTGCCTCTGCCATGAACAGAGACGATATTGTGGAATGGAGGACCGTCTTTGAGGCTAAAAACTCACCCATCTCTCTCCATACCACCAGACCTAAGGTCGATCTGGAGTATTTACCGTCGAAAGTTGCATCAAAATAAATAGCTACTCTCGCATTTATTTCTTCCTGTCTCTGTCTTCTACCATCATTTGAGGTAAGTGGCTTTTCTTCCAACCTATCGATCTCTGCCATATAACATTGGATTCGGTTCGATAAATCTCTTCCTGTTGTTAATTTCCCTTCGTGAACTGACTGGTTTCTTGAAATCCATATTGTCCAAACAGCACAAAAAAAGGGTTGACACTGTTTGTTGTTACCCATGGTGAAGACCCAAGTAAGCCATTCCCACAAATCTTGAATATTAGTATTAATGACCCATGATAGATTTAGATTTTTCCATGTCTCTGTTGTTGTAAGGTATTTTCTGAAAACATGGTTGCTATCTTCTTCCTCATTTTGACACCGAGGACAGGAAATATCTATAGCCACTCTTTTTAATCTTAGATTTGCTAGAGTAGGAATGAAGTTCCAGGAAATACGTCGTATAGTGATAGCAATTTTTTATGGGAGATGTAAATTCTATAGCTTTCTGTAGAAATTTGTTTCTACCTGTATTAAATAAGCACTAGGATCCATATTAGCCTCTTGTAATAGTTTGTAGACACTTCTGACTGAAAATTCACCAAAATGTTCTCCTCGCCAGACTTGGAAATCATCATGTTCTTCTTCCGCCAGAGGAATTTGCAAAATCTTCTATGCTGTATCCGCTTAAAAGGTATTAACTATTAGATCTATCTTCCATTTTTTTGTTGAAACATCAATTAGATCCAACACTAACTCTACTTCTGCATTGTTTGAATTATCATAGATTCTCTCTGTATCAACTCTAGGTACCCATCGATCGCTCCAAACAGATATATGATCTCCCCTACCGACTCGCCAACATAAGCCATCTTTCAGTAACCCTTTTACTGCCCAAACGCTCTTCTAAGTAAGCGAAGGTAAATTCCCTAACTGTGCATTGATAAAGTCTGAATTTGGGTAGTATTTGGTTTTTAAGACATTTTCTAATAAAGAATTTGGAAAATTAATAAGGCGTCAACCTTGCTTGGATAATAAAGCGATATTAAATTGACCAAGATTTCGAAACCCAAACCACCCCTTTCTTTTGCGGTACAAAGATCCTTCCAAGCATACTAATGAATGCCCCTTTTGCCACCATCCTTCTGCCACTAGAATTTTTCAATAATACTCTCAAGATTAATACACAAATATTTAGGTAGTAAAAAATAGGCCATCGTATACGTCGGAATAGCTTGAAGAATGGCTTTAATAAAAACTTCCTTCTCACCTTAAGAGAGATGCCGAATACTCCAATTGTCAATTCGTTGCCTAAATCTGTCCTTTAAGTTTTGAAAAGACTCTTTCTTCCTTCTGCCTACCATATTAGGTAATCCAAGATAACGTTCTGGATCATTTGAGTTTCGTACTCCGAGTATGCGAGTAACTAATCGTCTTTCTTCCTCCTGTGTATTAGTGCTAAAGAAAACAGTTAACTTATCAAAATTGACGCACTAACCCGAACAGGTTCCATACTCGTGTAGAATTTTTTTCAATAAACAAGCTCCCCTTTCAGTAGCCTCTCCAAATAAAATGCAATCATCAACGAATAGCAAATGTGATACTTGTGGCCCACTTCTACTAGCCTTAACCCCTTTTAATTGTCCTTCTTGAAGTGCTAATCTCATAAGATAAGATAAGCCTTCTCCGCAGATCAGAAACAAAAACAGGCTCATAGGATCACTTTGTCTTAATCCTCTCGTTGGTTGAAAATTTCCCCCAGCTTGACCATTAAGTACAACTGAATAAGAAACAGTAGATACGCACTTCATAATAGAAGCAATCCAGCTAGGGTCAAAACCCATTCTCATCATCATCTCTTGTACAAAATTCCACTCGACTCTATCGTACACTTTACTCATGTCGAGTTTTACCGCAATCAACCACTTTTTTCCAATTTTTTTCATTTTAGAGTGGGTAAAATTTCATATGCCAATAATACATTACCCGGGATTAACCTTCCTGGTACAAAAACACTTTGTGCACCATTGATGCATTTTTCCAAGACTTCTCTAAATTGATTAGCAATAACCTTTGCCATTATTTTATAAATAACGTTGCATAAGCTAATGGGACGAAAATGAGTAAGATTGGTTAGATTTGCTCTTTTAAGAATAAGTACAATATGAGTAGTATTAATTGGACTAACCTCCATACCTCCGTTTAGATGTTGAAGACAGAAAAGTGTGACCTCTTCCCGAATGCTATGCCAGCATTTCTGAAAAAATAAGGCTGGAAACTATCTTCACCCGATGCTTTTGTAGGCCCTATTCCAGTAAGCGTCTCTCAAACTTCTTCATTTGTATATTGCGTCGTAAGTCTTTGATTATCCTCTTCGGATATACAAATTTCAATACCCGATAAGAAATGTTCATAATGTCTCTTTTCCCTAGCTTCAAATAAATTTTGGAAATAATATCTAGCAATTTCTGCCATTTCTTGTATATCCTCCGTTTCCCTTCTAGTCATATTCTGTAATTTTTGAATATAATTTTTCCTTCGTCTTTGTGTTGCTTGACTATGGAAAAAGCCTGTATTCCTATCCCCAAATTTTAGCCAATTAACTCGAGCTCTTTGCTCCCAATATCTTTCATCCTTCTCAATCTCAAAATTCAATTGCAGCTTCATATCAATCAGCTCTGCTAAATTATTATCACTCCTTTCGATTTCCATAAACTCAGACAGCTTTGAGGATAAAAATTCTTTTTTTTTTTTGTTTTTTAGACTGACAAATGCATACAGCACATCTCTTCAAGCCCTTTTCTAGACAATCCAGCTTCTGCAGTAGACCTCCTAATGCCGTTTCCTAAATAAGTTTTACTTCAGCATCGAATGACTCCTTCAAGATCCACCATGCCTCGAATTTAAATGTTTTCCAACTCCTTCTATTATCTTCTCTTTTCGTGGTAATTAGAAGAGGAAATGGTTAGAGATCGAGTGCACCAGATGTTGAATGGTAGCTTTAGGGAACATAGACATCCAATTCTAGTTAGCCACACATCTTTCCAAACGCTCTTGGATATTTGTTTCTGGTAAATTTCCTCTCTCCCAAGTAAACCAATTACCAAAATAGCCCACATCCATCAGATGACAATCTTCTAGAACATTTCGAAATACTTCCATTCTTCTTTCGTCTCTAGGCAACCCTTCCTTCTTTTCAAAGTTGTACATGATTTCATTAAAATCTCCATAAACAATCCAAGGGAGTTCCTCATTGCTACATAGGTTTTTTTAATAGATTTCATGATTAATCCTTATCTTGTGCGTAAGGGGAACCATAAAATCCTATATATCTCCATTTTTTTCCATCGCCAGGATCTTCAATAAACACATCAATGTGCCTTTTTGAAAAATTCTGAAGCGTAATGGTAGCGTCACCTCTCCAAGCCAAACACAAACCTCCTCTAGATCCATCGGGGTTCACATCAATGCCATTAGCAAGGCCACAGCTTCTTTACACTCGTTCCATTTAAATTTTGTTTATCTTTGTCTTCATAAAGAAGACCATCTGGGGATTATATTTCTTCAGCGTATGCTGAAGCCTTCGAATTGTCCGTGGGTTCCCCAAACCACGGACATTCTAACTTAAAATTTTTATTGCGATCGGTCGGCTTGCCTTTTGGCAGCCGCCGGTGATAAAAGAATATTGTCCAACATTCTCCTATTTCTTACCGTCGTAGTATTGTCTTCTTCTCTTATTGTTGGGTCTTCACTTTCCCACTAGGCCTTTTTTTTCCTTCCTCTCCAATTAGCACCCTTTCCTCCAAATCATGTTCTATGACAGAATGGGTCTGTTTGGCCAATAAATTTTTCCCCCATTGTGAAGAAGATGGCAAATTACCTTTCAAATTGATTCCTAGGACAGGGTCGCTGGATACTCCAGTTTCTGACTTATTCCTCATTCCTTATGGCCTGTATTCTGAATTGTGTTCGCCATAGAGACTTCCACCTGTGTCGTCTTCTCCATCTTCACGTAACCAGATACTATTCATTGCCAAAACTCTTTTGGATTGCGCTCGTAAAGACAAGTCCCAGCCCATCACCGCCACTTCCACCCCTAACGCCATTTTTGCCTAAGAATCACTGTGACCCAACCGACCACAATAGATGTAACACCCCCAAACCCGGCCCAATTGCTACAACCAAATCTGGTATGTCATTAAGAAAAATTCTGTAAAACATGTCGTATTTTCAGAAAAGCCCAAATATATTTTTATATAAAATATGCTTTGTTTAATTAAAATAAATGATTTCAATAACTAAAAACAAAAATAAGTTAAACCCATAATAAAAGGAAATAAAACTAGTGGCCCATGGCCTTATTACATCGAAGTTTAAAATCCATTAATTAAAATACAATATGAAATAACTATTTTGAGTCTCTTTGTCAAGCCCACGTATTCTCCTGCATGGCCACCTTGCGCTCCTCTCCAGCCCGGTCCAAAACACTAGGTATCACCTGAAATGTTAATTAATAGGGTGAGTCGCGAGACTCAGTGTGCAAACTTCATGCACCACTAGATTTGGGCTTTAGGCCCATAAAATAGATTAAATAGTTTAACATATATAAAATATCAAAGGAACTAATATGCAAGCCCAAACCCAAAACCTAAGTGTCCATCCGCTACGTGCCCTCGTACCAACCATTCACACCATTGGGGATTTCTACAATCGACCCACACCGCTACACGCCAAGATGGCAGTCATGCTGCTCATCACATATTATGGCCGAAGCCCTTATAACAGATCACGGCATTAGCCGCTACAACATATAATAGATCACGGTATAAACTGCTACACATATAACGTACAACTTTCTCCTTTCATCAACCCAACCCATGCAATCATAAAATCAATATACTTTTATTATATAAAGTCAAAACATTCACTGACCTAGTGATTTGCTTCACCCTTTTCCGGTTTCCAACATTAAACCGAGATATCGGCATTTATCACAACATATAAACTTATGAACATACATTAATAATCAGATCTAGATGGTGGGGAAGTATTACACACCTGATATTGCAAAATCTCCTATCCTTAGTTGATATCCAAATCTACTACCCTCAGTGTGAAGCCTTGCTTAAAAAGCCGGAAAATCACACGAAGATTTAGCCCTTCAATATTCGGCCAAGGTTAATAAATCTCAACCTTCACATTAAAACTAATAGATCTCTTACCTAATTTGTTGAATCCCGAAAGTCCTTAAGAAACCGTCGCCTTCCCACCTTCGGCTTTTCCACCAAATCGACACAGGAACCTTTAATGAGACAGATTCAGCTACTAGAAGCAGAGAAGAAAATTGACAGGCCTTAGAACAGGTGTTTCGGGTTAGATCTTAATGAAAAGAAAGAGTGAAATCGCATAGAACAAAATCCCGAAACTCACCAGATTACTAAGGTATATGCGGCTTATGGTGCACTTTCGAGAAACAGAAACCTCCCTTGTACATTCGGCTATGGAAGAGGAATATGAGCAAGAAGATTTCGGCTTTCAGAAAAATGTTGGAGAAGAGAAGAAGGCTAGGGAATTTCGGCTAGAAGAGAGAAAAATATGAGAAGAGAACAAAGAGGAATTTCAAGAGGAGAAAAGATGAGGAAGAAAAGAATGAGAGAAAACCCAAATGCCAAAATTGAAGAGATATTCCCCCTATTTATAGAAATTTCGGCACTTACCTAACATTGCAGATAAATCCTATCTTTTCTCCTTTATCTTAATCTACTAGCTCATCTAAAAGAGACTTAATTATCTCTAACTCCTTCCTCCTTTATTAGCATATTATCCACATATTTTAATCATTAAAATCCCTAAATTTTAGCCTTTATCTGCTTATTATCCACATAAAATAAATTCCTAAATAATAGCCTTTATCTGCTTATTATCCATATATTTTAAACATTAAAACCCCTAAATTTTAGCCTTGTTGCCATCCACTCCACCTAATCCTAATGCCCAAAATTTAGCTAACTTAAATTAAAAGAATTGGGCTCCATGAAACTTAAATTTGGGCCCCTTACTCCCTTTTGTGGAGTCACCTCCTAAGATTGGGCCACAATCCCACTTTGGTATTTTAAACACAGATACTACCTTTTAAACCCTATAATGCCCAAATAGATAATTTTAATCAAGGCCGTTGCCTAATTCTGAGCCCAATTTGGACCCCTATTACTTAAATTAACATATTAAACATATTCACCCATTAAATGCATAGGCCTAAAAATTCAGGATGTTACAATAGAAACAGAAAAGAGTCAGCCTTTCATATTTGAATCTGACAAATGAACATTTCCCTGAGAACATAACCTGCTTTTTCCTCTTTAATGTGTGACAGACATCCAACTGAACTCGAATTCTCATAAAATTCCTATTACCTTTCCCTAGATCTGAACTACCATATTCCAAAAATTTGCCCAAAAAATCACCTAGTTGCCTTGTCAAACTTTTAGAAAAATACCTTATTGGAATATCATGGATATGTACCCAAAAAGGCGAAAAGATTAAAGGGATTTTCAATGGATCCTCCCCCCACTGTAGTGTGTGTAAAACCAGTAAGTGATTATTAAAGGTCCATGAAGAGCCTTTCAGAACTCTGTCCATGTCCATAGCATGAAAAAATTGAAACAGAAATCGTTTTTCTCCTAGATCTCGGATCTGAACGCCTCTAACTGGGTGCCATAGATTTGCCATGGTACTTTTCATTGCTGGGAAGTGAATAACACTAGCTGTTAAAAAGCATCCCACCAGTCGAAAAGTTCTTTTTTCCTTTTCCAAATTCGGCTCAACTTGTGTTTGTAAAACTGCTTCTTCTTCTTCATCAAGCGTTAATTCAGCAAATTCTTTTTCCATGATTGTAGGCTAGAGATGAAGCCCCGTTATGTGTGCTATCCTAGAGGATGAGAGGAGATTCTGATAGACTGTCGTCGCCAAGATTAAACTTTGAACAAAATAACCCAAAAAACCTAAGAACATGCCAGAGAGGCAGACGCATGCGTGCTAGGGTAGCATACTTTCTTATTATAAAATATTTTTTAATATGGAATAAACAGGAACAAAACAATGCTATGTCTGTTTTTATCTATAACTACCTAAAACCCTTAAATTGAAAGAAAAACATATTTAAACACACTTGAACTCATATCCTCCTTATTATTACAATAATAAGTATGCCAATTGAACTAAAATTCAATTTGTTTAGTTAATTTTATCATTTATTTTAAAATAGTTACTTTTTATCTTTTTAAAACTTTATATTTGAGCTACATTATACTTCTACTATCTAAGTAAAGCTCGATATATGTGAATATCTCGCTTTAATTAGGGAAAATAATAAAGAGAAACTCGCGTTATTTATAGTCCAGGTGTCACCTTATTCAAATGGATCACTTCGTCAGATACTGCATGACCATTATATTCAAGTTGCGTCTTATTATAACACTTATTTTTTCCATGCTCAACACGTAATAATACTTCGAATCACACTAGACTTTTGATTATACTTGGGCTACGCCTTATTGCAATACCTTTTTTTACATTCTCGGCACATAATTAATACTCTAAATCACACTGGACTCATCTTAATTATATTCTCATCTTATGTCTTATTGCAACACTTATTTTTTGCTTGCTCAGCATGTAATTAATACTCTAAATCATATCAAACTCATCTTAATGCTCCATAGTAAGACAACAAACTCTCTAATCATGTTAAAGTACACATCCACAAGACCCACTATGACTCAATTGCATGTTTCTTTAGGAAAACTCTTATTTGGAGAGGCTCACGTTAAGTCTTATAAAACCGCTCCATTGATTAGATCACAAAAAAAAAAAACATTTCCAACATCGAATGATTTTCCAAATTAATCGGAGAACATTCCATTATTTTTTAAATTTCTAAAACCACTTCAGACAACTCTTGACATGTTTGTGAACTTATGTGGAGTGCATCTCACATTTATCGGACTCTCTATAAACACTTAGAAAGATAAACGACGAGCAACCGAAGAATGCCTAAAATAAGCCCAACGTCACGACACGACGAAGCAGAGATGACGTGGTAACGAGGTGACGTGTTTCCACAAATATCAGGTTTCTTCTCCCAGTTAAACTATATTATCTTTTCCTAATTAAACTATTATTAGTCTAGGAATATTTTAGTCATATTAGGACTTTAACATTAGCCTATTTAAAGGGTTTTTGTAACATTGTTTAGAGAGTTGACAGAATATTTCTTATGTGAGATTTGATGAAGAGTTTTGGGGAGAGCTTTGCATTCGGGTTTTGAATTTTACTCATATAGGTTATTTTTTCATCTTGTATTCTTCGTTTATTTTCTCATTAAGTGAAGTCTCATTTGCCTGTGGTTTTTATCTTTTTTCAAAGTATTTTCCACGTAAAATTTGTGTGTTCGATCTTCTCTACTTTTCTTATTCGTTATTTATATGGACTGATCCCCAATAATTTCCAATATTTTGATTTTTTTTAGTAGAAATATCACTTATATAAAATGTCAAATTAATAAGATTATGTTAATAATTCATTGAAATTCAATATTTACAACTATAAAATAATATAATCATATTTATTACTTAAATTTCAATATATATCAAATATGAATAGTCTTAATTTCATTTATAAATGATGTTATGGAGTATGCAACATGTTAAAACGATCCAACACTTTTTTTATGTTATATTGAGATGTTGTTGTTAATATAAGAAATTTGTTTTTTTAAGATAACAAATATCCTTTCAATTACATTTTGAAGCTTTGAATGTCTTAAATCAAAAAGTTTGAAAGTTGTCTTCAGTGCTTTTGTCTTGTTTTATTTTCTTAAATTGTATTTTATATCATACGGTACAAAAATAAACTTATTTTGGAATTTCTTATAAACAACATTTCTTAACATTCCAGAATTTACTATAAATAATTGTCGATACAACTTATTTAATAATATAATCCAATTTCTTAACATTTCTTACCAACTTTATAAATTACTAGATACAATTTTTCTAAAATCAGATTACAGCATCAACATGAACAACGTTATGGTTTATTCATATTCAATTTTACTTAATATAAAATTATTATAAAAATAATATTTAATTGAATAAGTGGGAACTAGACTTGTTCTTGGGCTGAGTTATTCGGTTCGAAGGCTTATATTAAAAGTGGGAGAGTTTGGGTAAAAATATAGACCTAAAAAAGAGCTTGAAAAAAAAATAAGGTCTGTTTGGCCTTGGATAAGGCTTTTTTTTGCTTAGGTCCGGCCCAAATTAGCAAAAAGACAAAAAATCTGTTGTTTGTTTGTTGTTTTACTACTATTTTATTGTTGTTTTCTCGTTGTTTTCTATTATTTCACTATTATGTTATTACTATTTTATTATTTATGTATAAATAATTTTTTTAATTTATTTTCAATTTATTGAGAAACATTTATTTTAATGTTTCTAGTATTTTTGATGTATTATATTTTTAAATTTTTTTATATAAACATTTAATTCGACTGGGTCGGGCTCGATTGTAGCATTTTTATTAGGACCGAGTTTGGGCAAAATTTTAGGCCTATTTTTTGGGTCAAATCGAGCAAGGGCCTAAAATTTTGACAAAATCCGACCCAACCCATAGACAAGTCTACAATATACCACATGTAAAATATGTTTAATTAATTTTATCTTTTTAAAATTGTATAGTTCAACTACATTAAATTTTTACTAATGCTTGCTACACATGATTCTCTCAATTTAATTAGGGAAGATAACAAAGAGAAGCTCCCCTTACTTAAGGGGATCACTTCGTTAAATACTGCATAACTATTATATTCAGGTTACGTTTTATTTTAATATTTATTTTTTGCATTCTCGACATGTAATTAGTACTCTGAATTATATTGGACTCCATCTTGACTATACTCAAATTATGTTCTATTGCCATGCTTATTTTTTGCATGCTCAACATGTAATTAATGCATTGAATCACATTGGGCTCATCTTGATTATACTTAGATTACGTCTTATTGCAACATTTTTTTTTTTCATACTTAATGCGTAATTATACTCCGAATCATATTGGACTCATCTTAAAACTCCATAATAATACAACAAACTCACCAATCACATCGAAGCACACGTCCATGAAATTCATTGTAACTCAACTACCTGTCCCTCTAGCAAAACACTTATTTGGTGGGACTCACATTAAGTCATATATAACCTTTACATAGATCAAATCACAAGGGAAAAAAAATCCGAACATTGAATATGCTTTCAAATTAATTGAAGAACATTCCGTCAAATTAATTTTAATGCAATATTTTAAACAATGAAACGAGATTTTAGGTCGAGTCAAATCAAATCTCAAAGGACCCGACCCAATCTAACCTATGGGTAGCTCTATATTTTACCACTCATATTTGATTTACTAAATATAAAATTATTTTTTGACGGTATAAGCAGAAACAATGCTATTTATCAAATACAAAATATGTTTATTTTAAAAAATGGAATGCTTGTTTCTATGCATAATCTCGTAAAACCCTTAAACTAAATGAAAAAATGCTTAAATACGTTCGAACATATGTTCTTTTTATTTTTGTTGTAATAATAGCAATTCCAACTAAACTAACTCAATCTATTAAGTTAATTTTATCTCTTTTTTTTAACATAGTTATTTTTTATCTTTTAAAACTTTATATTTGAAATGCATTATATTTTATCATATTTACAGTCGAGATGTTACTTTATTTAAAGGTATCATTTTATCAATTATTGCATGATCATTATATTCAAAGTATGATTCTTTTTGTAACACCTATTTTCCTACGTGCTCGGCACATAAATAATACTCCAAGTCACATCTAGAGGTGTACATGGGCCGGGCCGGGCTCGGGCCGGGTTCAACTAAAAATCTAGGCCCGTTTTGTAAGCCAGGGCCCGGCCCAAAATATGGGCCTAAAAATTGTCCAAGCCCGGCCCGACATGAAATGGGTAAACCCGAGCCCGGCCCGGCCCCCCTTATTTTTTATTTTATTAAATAAAAAATAAAAAATAATGAATCAAATATATTTAAAAAAAATAGATGCTTATTTTCTACTTTGAATCTCATAATGATATTATTCTACCATTTAATTTTCTACTTTACGAAAATAGATGCTTAATTTGTTTAGCTTAATTTATTAATAATTTTTTCATGTTCTCAAAATTTTAATTTTAAAAAAAGTAAATATGGAATAAAATAAAGATACGTTCCTAATTTGGTAACAAAAATCAAGTGACATTTCAACTTTTGCAAGTAACTTAAAACACATGTTTGTCACTTGGAAACTTGAGATACGGAGCCTTCAACTTAAATATTAATGATTAATATATAAAAAGTAGTAAATAATTTTTTTAAGTCTTGATATTCAATCAATATATTATAGGATCTCAAAAATCATATCGAAATAATATTAAAAATGACAATAGAATAAAGAAGAAGTAATTATATTAAAATTGAAACAACTTGTTTGATCTAAAATAATAACCAAATTAATAATAAAATAAAAGTTCTATAATATCGAAATAATATTAAATACAACAAAAACAATAAAATATCATCAAATAGCATCAAAACAGCCAAAAACAGCCAAAAAAAAATTTCAAAACAAAGATCAAATAGCATAAACAAAGAACAAACAAAGAATTAACAAAGAACTAACAAAGAACTAACAAAGACCAAAACAAATGGCAAAAACAGCATAAAAATAGCGAAAAAAAAGCATCACCAACAATCCAAAAAAATACTAAAGTTAAAATTTTATTAATAAAAAATAAAAAATAATACTAAAATATTTTGGTCAGGGCCGCCTGTGCCAAAAAAATCATGCCCGAGTCCCGGCCCGTTTTTTAAGCGGGCCTCATTTTTTTACCCAAGCCCATTTCGGGCCTATATTTTTGCCCAAACCCTCCCACATTTCGGGCGGGCCTGTACACCTCTAGTCACATCAAAGTCATATTAATCCTAATGCTTTCAAAACTAAATTGGTGGTTGAATTAGTTAAGCCACCGATTCACCAATTCAATCAATAGTCTGGTTGATCCATCCGGATCTATTAAATAAATTAATAAATTTTTTTAAAAAAATTGTTTAATCACCTAGTTCAATTGGTTTTTTGTTCGATTCAATTTATTGGTACTAATTTTAAGGTCAATTGGTCTAATGACTATCTTCGGACCAGTACCCTGATTGGTTCCTAGTCCAATCCGATTTAAACATTATTTATTAAATCTCTATAATAAGACAACATGCTCTCCAATAATATCAAAACACACATCCAAAAGATTCATCGTGACCCAGTTACCTGTTCTTTTATATAACCGTTCCATTGATCATATCACATTAAGCCACCATATATAATCGTACCGTCGGTCAGATCACAAGAAAAAAAATTCGAACATTAAATATTTTCCAAAATAATCGGAGAACATTCCATCATTTTCTAGAATTTCTGAAACCACTTTAGACAACTATTGACATCTCTACTAGACCTAGCTTGACCTGAAGGCTTGCCCGAAAAGTGGGAGTGTAACACCTCTAACCCGTATCCATCGTCGGAACCAGGTTACAGAGCATTATTGGAGTTTATAGATCAAACAGACAGAAATTTCAAACATTTCATATCATATAATATTCAGGTCAAAAACCAATCAAACTCATACATACTGTCCTTTATTTGAGCCCTCGAGGCCCAAAATACGCGTTAGAAATAAGTCGGGACTAATTCAGAAACTCAGAGAATTTTTCAGAATACATTAAAAAATTTCAAGGTTGCAGGGGTCACAAAATTTCAAGGTTGCAGGGGTCACACAGCCGTGTCTCAGCCCGTGTCTGTGCCCGTGTAACTCTCTGACTTGGGTCACACGGCCAAGCCACACGCCCATGTGCCAAGCCGTGTACCCTTCGAAATGGCCTCGCACTCCCGTGTGCTAACTGTGTGTCTCACACTGCCAAGTCACACGCCCATGTGTCTGGCCGTGTGGACCTAAAATATGCCTTAAACAACAAATTTACCATTCCCTACAAGCTTGGACATTAAACAACTCAAAAACCATTTGTTTAACCAATTCAAAACACGATCAAATACATTCAAAACATGTCAAAACAATCATCCTAGGTGCCTAACCAATGTACCCTCATTGGTACTACATTTATATCATCAAAACATATCATCAATGCATCATTCAAATGAAGATTATAAACATGCCAAAATCCATCAATTTGGCCTAGCTCATATCTACCTAAAACATTAACTTAGATTCACATGCATATGCCAAGCTTTAGTTCAATTTACTGTGCCATACTATGGCTTCAAACACAAAGACATGTTTATATATATACCTAACCAACATTACACTTATAACCTCATTTACAATCCATCCACAAAATAACTATCATTTAGACATCCTAGGTACATGCCGACACAAAAGATAAACATCACCACATTTGAGTTTGAGATCTTTGTTGGATGCTGAATCAGCGATCAAAAGTGAATTATCTAACCTGCGCACAAAAAAATAAAATCGTACGCTGAGTAAAACTCAGTAGTCTTTCTATAATCCGAATATCTAAGGACAAGCGATTTCAAATGTATAATTGAAATATAGACACATATTAATATTTAAAAATCACAACTACCATATGCCAACTCTTTGAATTTATACATAATGGCATATCATTTCATACTATAATCAACTTGCACATGCTATCATATTTCCTTTGTTTCACACATTTCCCAATTCTCATACTTGCTATATAAATAGTTTTTCACAATTTGATTCATATTTCATTTAAACAATGACATTATCTGTTCCATATTCAATTCATGAGTATATAACTCATATATTTCAATTATTTACAACATATTTCACATTCTATTTTCAATTCACTTTATCACTTCCGTTTCTCATACCATGCCATTTCAATATCAATTATAGAACTTTATTATTTATTTACCCCTATTAACACGACTCGGACTCGGACGGATACACGGATCCAACCAACACACCAGTTTGGCACCCAGTGCCTCATTGGATAAAGTTGACGTAGTATCTGCACCCAGCGCTATATAAATTGACACCCAGTGTCTCATCGGTTAAACCGAAGCAAATTGACACCCAGTGCCTCATCGACTCGAAGTCGAATAAATCCCTGTACTCTTCCTATCCTATGGCATGCCATCTATATTCGACTCAGCCCGATACAGTTAATAGGGTTTAATTTCACATTTCAGATGTAACTAATATCCAATACTAATATTTCATATAATCACATATATACGCATGAATTAAATTCAATCTATAATAATCAATATCCAACTTTCACATCAACACATATATTCATTTCAATTCAATAATCAATACATTTAATATGCATATACCAATTCAATCCATTTCAATCAATTACCAAAATGTCAATTACTCACCTCAACACATACCATATGCATTAAATTGAATTATAATAATTAATAATTAAGTTCAGATTATAGAAATACAAACCAGGAATTCCGAGCTATTCGACGTCGATTTTATCCTTCCCTTTTTAGTCGAGGATTCTAGTACGACATTAACTACGGAACTAAAACAATTAAAATTTATCAATATAACACAATTCAATTTTATATTGAATATTTTAAATTTTTACTCAATATTTGTCTAAATTCTAATTTAGTCCCTAAACTAGACTAATTTTTATTCTTCACATTTAATTCTATATTTTCATACAAATTCCACTTTAAACTAAATTTAACTCCCTATTTTCACTTAAACCTCTAAATTTCAAAATTTTTACAATTTAGTCCCTATTACTCAAAATTTACAATTTATTCTACAATTTAATCATTTTTCATTTCTTGCTTAAAAATCTATCAATTTAATCCCTAATACTAAAATTATTCAACATTAACAACATTTAAAAACTTAATAATTGCTAAAATTTCGACATGGGTCTAGTTGCCCTAGCACCGAGATTCCAAAAATATAAAAATTTAAGAAAAATGGACTAAATTAACTAATCAATTGAAATTTAAAAAATTAGAGCCCTTGGCTGTGCACTCTCTCCTATCTACTTTCTCTTTTTCTTTTTCTTTATTTTCTTTCTAATTTGTATAGCTTTTTCTTTCTTTATTTCTTTTATTTGTTTTATTATACATTAATTAATTATTATTCACTACAGCAAATTCATTTTTTAGCGGCATTTTTTGTGGCGTTTGAAACAAAAACGCCGCTAAAGTTCTACATTAGTGGAGTTAAAGACAAACGCCGGAAAAGGTTGGAGCTATAGCGGCGTTTGCGTTTGTACAAAAAACGCCGTAAAAAATTATTAATTTTTTTCCAGAAAGCGCCGTTTTAGTACAGGAGGAAAAAGTTTTAGTGGCGTTTCGGAAGAGAAACACCGTAAATTTTTTATATTAGTGGCGTTTGTAATAAACGCCGTAAATTTGCACTACTAATTTGACAAAAACGACGCAGTTCCATTACAGCGTATTAGTTCTTAGTGGCGTTTTTACGAAAACGCTGCAATTCTGCAATAATCATTTGCCGTAAACGACGACGTTTGGCAACAGAGAATTAAATTTTTAGTGGTGTTTTATATAAACGCCAGAAATTTGCAAAACCAATTCGACTCAAACGGCACCATTTCGTTTTAGAGTATTAAACACTTAGTGGCATTTATAAGAAACGTCGCAAACTTAAACATAAACGACGACGTTGCACAACAGGGAATAAGATTTTTAGTGGCATTTTCTTTAACGCCGCAAAAATACAATACCAATATGCCCTAAACGGCTTCGTTCCAGGTTAGGGAACTAAGTATTAGTGGCGTTTTTTTTGCTGAAAACACTGCAAATGTGCATTAACCATTGCCTAAAACGACGACGTTTATCGATAGGGAATTAATTTTTTAGTGGTGTTTTTTAATAAAAGCCACAAATTTGCAATACCAATTCCATTTATACGGCACCGTTTCATTACAAAGTATTAAACAAACGCCGCAAAATTGTAACTCCCATTTCCCTAAACGACGACATTTCAGAAGAGAGAATAAAATTTTAGTGGCGTTTTTTATAAACGCCGCAAATTTGCAATTCCAATTTGCTCTGGACGACGTCGTTTCTCATCATTAATTTATTTTTTAGTGGCGTTTTTTTTGAAAACGCCACAATTGTTATGAAATAGTGGCGTTTTTCATAAACACCACAAATAATGTTATTTCGATTTCACTTAAACGGCTTCGTTTTATTTACCCCGAAAATCCTTTAATTTTTTTTCAAATCAGATTTCCCCAAAATTTTACACAAAACCCTTTATTTCTTCCCTAAATTATTTTCCCCAATTTCCCCAAATCCATTAGTTTTTGATAAAAAAACATCACAATAAATATGATATTTTAGGGTTTAGATGGTATGATTTATGGCTTCATATTTATTGGTTATGGTTAAAGGGTTCAGTGTTTATGGTTTAAAGTTTAAAGTTTATGGTTTAGTGTTTTGTGTTTACTGGTTATGTGGTTCGAGTTTAAGGGTTTCATGTTTAGTGGAGATATATATGGTTTCGGGTTTGTGATTTTTAGTTTAGGGTTTAAGGTGTTCAGACTAGAGTTATACAGTTTAAGGATTCTAGTTTATAATTTAGGGTTTAAGGTTTACTACTTGGGGTTGTGGGTTTAGGGTTTAAGGTCTAATGTTTATGGTTTTTAGGGTTTAAAGTTTAGGATTTAGGGTTTTATGGAAATTATTATTTTTTGGTCTCTTCCCGCCCTGAATCCTGCAAACATGAAATTTATTAAATAAAATATTTATTAAAAATTCTTATTATTATAAAATATTTATAAATACATGGATAACCATTTTTCAATTTTCTAACATGAAATTTATTTATTAAATAATAAATCTAATAAATAAAAACAATATTAATAAGTTAGCAATAGTGGCGTTTTTTTTATGTATGAAAAAACTGATGAACGGCGCCGTTTTATTCTGCATGTTTAGTGGCGTTTTCTCTAAAACGCCGCAAAAGATTATGTGTTACTAGCGTTTTCAATATAAACGCCACAAAAAATATTTTTAAGAGTGCAAAACGGCAGCGTTTTCATCATTATTTTTAGTGGCGTTTTTACAGAAACACCGCAAAACGGTTATTTTTACCGGCCTTTTAGCCGAAAACGCTGCCAATATGTATTAGGTGTTTACAGAACGATGTAGCTTTTATGTTTTGTTTTTAGTGGCGTTTTTACAAGCGCCGCAAAATTTATTAAACTCAGCTTAAACAACGTCGTTTTTAGCCCTGAATTTCCTTTATTGCCATCAAATCTGATTTCCCCGAATTCTTTTCACCACCATCTGAATTTCCCCCAAGTTTTTCCCCAGATTTTGCAATCCCTAAATCCCGAATTCAAAATCCCCATTCTCTTAAATCTCCACCGTCGCATCTTCTCTTACCTACCGCCGCTGGAAATTTAGGTCCTAGAGGTATTTTGCAACTTCCGTATTTTGCAACTTCTGTCTTGTATGCGTACTTACGCTTGGGTTGCTAAATGTATAACTGGAATGTAGTTTGTGGGAGTTCCTTGAACCCAAGATAGCAACACTGATATTTCTATGTTCATGTGGTACTTTTGCATAAATTAGGTTAATTGCCACTGTATGTTGTTTAGACTTCTAGATTTTTTCTTTACTTTGAGATGCTTTCTGCATGCATTGGTACTTAAGCCTGAGTTACTAAATTTCTAACTTAAATGTAGTTTGTGGGCGTTCCTTAAACCTTCTTCATTTTCTTTGGTTTGTTAGGCCATTCTACACGCCGAGCAACGATAAGAGCTGCAGACAGGAAAAGCCCCAGAGAAGCCGTTGAGTTTATTTTGTAACTTTTATAGGTATGATTTTTTCTTTTTATTTGCATGATTTTTGCTTGTCAAGAAGAGAAGGGGTTGACCTCCTAATTTTGTCAAGCTAGCTCTTTCCAGTGTATGTTAATGTTTTGCCTTTTGTTTCGGTAGCTGAACTCTCTTGGGGTGGGCTTGCAACTAAGAAGGTTCTAGTTGAACTTTAGTATAAATATTTAGTAGGGACTAAGAAATAAAAATGTTGCATATTAATATGGTTTCCTAATTTTAGTATTACTGTTTATGGTGACTAGATCTTTGATAAACTTGTAGTTTAATCGTTTGTACTACGAGAAACCGTTGTTAACATTAACATTCGAAGTTCACCCTGTAAAAACTGCCTTGTTTATGGTGCGACAATTAATGTCATTTCAAATATTATCTGTATTTAAGTTCTTATTCTCTCAAGTAAACGCAGGGTGGATTTATGTGAGTGATGAACAACCTTGTCTATATTCTACCTCTTTCTTTTTTGCTGGTCTAGTTTTTGGTTTGTGACAAGCTTTGTTTCCATAATTCTTAGATTCTGTACTTGAAGAAAATGGTGCTTTGACCCGGAAAATCCAAATATATATATTTGGTTAATTGCACCATGTGTTCCTAAACTATGTGTTAATTGCTTGGAACTGACATGGAGGTCAATTTAAACATGTTAGATCTGAGAAGGCATATAATATCTTAGTAATGCGTGGATTAATGGAATGATCTGATTGGTATGATGTTGATGTTGATATGTTGATGTTTAAAGGGGTTGACCTCCTTTAAATCAAGCTACTCTTCATATTTTTCTAGAAGTACTTATATCTGACGCATTTTAGGACATGGTTATAGGTATATGACTTTCCACGGACCCTCTAAATACATGGAAAAGCTTTAAAAGAAAATTAAACATACCCCTGCTGGATACATACTTGTATCTAACACTGACACCCGAGTTCAATTAAGACTGAGAAATCAATATTATAGTGAGCCTTTATTTCATTATTTATAATATACTTTTGCATGGTTTACTTATGGAATTCAATTTTATTGTTCTTTTTTTTTTATTCATTGGGAGGAAGATCATATGATCCGGCTAAAAACAAATTAAGCTTATGTTAATTCTTGATTAACTTAAAAAATATATTAATACTTTGGTTTACTTAATTTCTACATTACTTTACTGCTGCTATTAGTATTAGTATATTTTTCTCTGATTTTCAAAGATTTGATGCATTTTCTGCACTATATGTATAGGCTTATGAATTTTCAATTATTAATATCCTAAAATTTTAACATGATTAATATTAAGTTAATATTTAACATGGCATATGATAATCTCTACTAGCTTTGTGATTTTTTTTTAAATGAATTTTGTAAAAAATAAGTTACAATTTTTAATTAAAGTGAAGAATTTTCAATTCGATTCAATCGTGAAGAATTTTACTCCCAACTTTTTAATTAAAGTTTAATTGTTAAGTTAGCCTATGAAAAAGTTTAATGTTTGCCCAACCTTTTGTTTCCGTCATCATTGTTTGCCTAAACTAATGAATGAATTAATATTACTAACCTAACCTATGGCTATACCAGACTTATAATAATTTATTGTATTATTTATACAACATCAATTTAACAAAAACTTGTTAAAATTCAAGATAAAATAATAATTATATTTAATATTATATTTATTTTAGAAATATTTTTTTATTTTTCATGTAATTGAAATAATTGATTTATTATTTTTTTTAAAAATTACTAATTTATCTTAAAATATAATTTTTAAAAAAGTGAATATCGTAGTGAGAATATTACGCTTCTTAATTGTTACAGCAACAATAATACGGATTGAAGTAAAACTTAAAAAAAAATTCATTATTTAAAATAACATTAAAAAATATTTTAATCATGGAAACCAACAAGAGCCTTGAGTTGTGCCATACAAAAACTGCTAATTTATGCTGATTTTCCTTTCAAATATTGGATCATTTTACTTACTTAAATTTGCCATCTAGTTTAAATTTACGTAACTTAAATAATTTAAAGTTTAAATTTCAGAACTTACATAATTTACATAACTTACATAATTTAAAGTTCAAATTTCATAGCTTACATAACTTCACTACACCAAAACAAACTTTTAGCGGCATTTTTAGTGGCGTTTTAATAAAAAACGCCGCAAATATTATACATTAGCAGCGTTTGAAAGAAAAAACCGCAAAAAGTTGAGCAATAGCGGCGTTTATTTCCAAAACACCGCTCAAAAGGAGAAATAGCGGCGTTTTTTTCCCAAACGCCGCTAAAGATCTGAGCATTAGCGGCGCTTTCAAAAAAACGCCGCTAAAGACCTGAGCATTAGCGGCGTTTTTTCAAGTTTTTCATATTTTTTCCTTATTATTGCTTTGAATTATATTTTATTTTGATACATTCACTTATAAGCAATGAGAAAGTTTCATTTTAGTTACTTAATTATGAAAAGTTACAAATTGCTAACTAAACAATTTAGAAGTTTAAATTTAAGTTACAAATTAAGCTATTAAAATTGATTTAGGGTTTAATGTTTAGTTTGTTAATTTCGTGGTTTAGGGTTTGTTATTTTGGTGTATGGGTTTAGTGTTTTAAAGTTTGTTGTTTAGGTTTATTGTATAGTGTTTAATATCTTAGTGTTTACCGGTATTAAGGTTTAAGGAGTTAGTGGTTAGGGGTTAAGGTTTAAGTGTTAGTGGTTAGGGGTTAATGTTTAGGGTTAGGAGTTTAGGGGGAAATAGTTAATGGATTAGGGTTTTGGGCTTATGATTTATGGGTTTAAGGTTAGGGGTTTGGGGGGAAATGGTTAATGTGTTAGGTTTATGAGTTTACTGTTTATGGTTTAAGTTTAGGATATCAAGGTTTAGGGTTTAGGGTGTTATAGCTATATGACCCAAAATTTCGAAATCGAAATCCCTCATGAGGGATTTATGGTTAATGTGTTAGCTATTAAAATATATGTTTTGTACTACACTAACATTGGCCACATGAATTCCCAAAAAGTTAGTCTCGAATTATGGTTTAAGGTTTGCAGTTTAGAGTTTAGGATTCGAGTTTTATGATATAAGATTTATGGTTTGGGGTTTTGAGTTTGAGTTTTAAGTTTTGGTGTTTGTGGTTTAGGGTATAATATTTAGGATATTGATTTAAGGATTAATCTTGGATTTTTTAGAATATAAATCAAAATAAGATAAATGTAAATTACTATTTGAAAAATATATATACCAAAATTCATATATAATTTTGAGATGTATCTATATCAAAATTTAAGTGTATACATATAATTAAATGCTATTTATATAAAAATCTAAACAGACCATACTTAAAAGAATAATGTTGATGTAAAAAGAAAAAAAATTCATAAAAGAATTGATAATGATAATCAAATTTTTAAAATTTAATAACAAAAAATTAAAAACTTAAAAACTTAAAATTTAAATATTTAATATTTTAGTTAAAAAATTCAATACTCAAAATATAATAAAAATAAAAATTCAAAAAAAAAAATCTCAGCACACAAATTTTAGAAGAAAAAACATAAAAAAATATAGGTTAAAAATGAAAAAAAAAAAAATTGTATAATAGTGGCATTTAAAAAAAAAACCGCAAAAAATAGAGCTATACAAGAAACCCGCAAAAAATAAGCTATACCGGCGTTTTTTAATAAAACGCCACAAAATTTCTCTGATAAGTCCACTATCCCTATTATCGTTTCCCAAAACCTAAATTTCTTAAGTCTCAAAATTTCCCTATTATCGGTTTCCAAAATTCCCAAACCAAAATCCCCCACCGATCTTCCTCATTCTATCTCGATTTCTCCCTCTTCCTCTCTAAATGACGAAGTTCAGGAAGTCCATGCTCAGGTTCTTCATTACCCTTTATTTGTTGTTTGGTTTTTTGTTATTATCCGTTATAAAATTAATTACCTTTCTTAGTTCTTTGTTATTATCCACAAAAACTGAAACCCTCAAACGCACGCAATCATAAAGCTGGAAAACAAGTTCGCTGTTAAGGGGCTTCCATTTTTCTGTGGTTTAAGGAAAGTTTGGTTGGTTGCTGGGATCTGGTAAAATTTTCCTATTTAATCGATCTGTTGGGGAGGTGTGGAAATTAGAAAAGGAAAGGGGAAAATAAAAAGGAGAAAGGGATATGGTGGGATGAGGGGAAAATGGCGAGAGAAAGTAGACCCAAAGCTTTGGGTTCCAGGCAGTGCTCGTATAAAAGGATAACACTGATTGTTTGCTTCGTTAACATTGTTATTGCTCTCTTTGTTCTTCGTTCTCTTTATTCTTTGCTCTACATTTATTCAAATAAAGATAATGGCAAGTTTTTAAATTTTATCAGCTTTGTGCAATTTTTTTGGAGTTTTTTTAAGAGATTTTGTATTGTTTAGTGTTTTAAATTTCTGGGTTTTTGTTTTCTTTTTCTTTTTGTAGTTGTAAAGTATACACCAGATCAGATTAGGAAAATGGAAGAATCAGATAGGATTTGAAGAGCTAGTGAGCCCTTTTAATTATGGGATTACTATTTGACCTTTATATATAAAGGTTAAGCGAATAAAGCATGAATTTTCAAGTGACGAATCGTTGGCCGAATTGCCATCGGCTGTTAAGCATAAGATAACTGATGAAATCTTACAGAGATTGAGAAGTTTGAGACCAAATGCCAGTATCAGTGACCAGCAAGGTTGGGGTCTTAGTTCCCTTTTTAGTATTTCATATGCTATGAGAAATTATTGTAATCATGCTAATAGAAAGGGCAGGTTATCTTTCCATAGCAACATCCACTAAGATTTTAGGTCATTCCAAAATAAATCTAAGAGAAAAAGGCAATATTCATAGGGTATCTGGAAGAGTAAAGAAGTCAACAGGTGGAGCAGTGGATGTGAGGGATACATATCTCAAGCATGTTCAAAGCAAACAAGTCTGATTGATCTGCCTCTTTCAAACCATTCAGCCTTCTTTCTTGAGTGTTCCTCAAACTTCACTTAGCAGGAAGAATAGTAACAGTATCTTTTTTAGTGGATCCAAGATGCATGTTTCATCTCTTCAGCCCCTGCATTCTAATTTATGGTTGTCATTGAGCTAATAAGCTTCTTCCTTTTGGGGCCTACAGATCATCAAGGAATGGAATGCTGAACTGCAAGAACGCACTGGAAAATTTCGAAAGCAGGCTAGTGCAATTGCTGAGTGGGATAGGCGAATCTTGCAGAATCGTGATGTTCTTCTTAGGCTTGAGGTATTATATTTTACTGTGAGGCAACTTTCCTATTAGTTTATTTATATGCCTTGTTGACAAAGAATTTATATTGACATCTAATAAGGTTTTTATACTCTTATTTACTGAATTTTGGCAAGTAAGTTGTCTACATAAATGTCTCTATTAATTCTAAACATCAATTCAGATTGAAGTGGCAAAAGTGGTTGAGACCCAAGCTAGCTTGAAGAGACAACTGGAGTTAATTGAGACTCACCAACAAGAGGTATTGCAATGGTTATTGCTGGCATACATTTTGCTAACTTTTAAACTTAACAGACTTTAGTTTAGATGACATTTGACCACTATTAATGTTGTTTTGTTGTAGGAATCTCTATATAACTACTGAGATTTGTATTACTTAAACTCTGGATAAAAATGTTTGCTTGCTTTGGTTAGCAATGCTGTCCTAGTTCTAAGAGGATCCATTTGTCTTTACTATTAATGACTTTGCCATCTAGATTGTTGCTTCCTTATGCTACTTTTAGGTTTTCAACAATAAGCTAGCTAGTTTTTAAAACCCGCTGAAGCTTGTGTATGCTTAACCTTGCATGTGACTGTAGCATTTTTGAATTGACCAACTATTCCGTGTATCTCTTTGTGTGTATTGTCCAATATGCTTAAACTTTTCATTAGTGAGGTCTCTTTCAGTTCTGCTTCATAATGATTAATTCTAATGATAGTTATTCAGATACTTTCTTTGTAATTGTGACTGTATTTGTAACTTAAAATAAACTTACATATATTTATTGAAAATATATATTATATTTAACATATGATATATTAGAATATAATGCAATTTGTAATTTAATAATAATTAAAATATTTTATAACCAATTAGATTTTTATTATTTTTAATTGAAAATGATGGAATATAAAGATTAAAAATAACAAAAACAAATAGAATAATCAATTAAGGGTAAAGTTGTCTTTTCATTTAAAATTCATTTAATAAATAAACCTTAAGAAGATTAGTGGATTTTTCATCAAATCTATGAACTTAAATGTGATGCGATATAGTCATAACTATTTGAAAATGTGATTGAATATTAGGTTGATAAGGCTTTGCAAAGTATGGAAGAAGAAGCAGAACGAATTTATAAAGATGAGCATGGATTGCTTCTTGATGATGAAGCTGCGTCAACAAGAGATGCAATGTGAGAACATGCTTGTTTGAAGTTTTTACTGAAGTCCACTCTGCATTCTTATTCCAAGCTTGGTCTAGTTGTGCTAAAGTCAGCTTTGCTTTTACATATAAACATTTGAAGAACCTTATCTTTGGCAAATCTGGAGTGCAATCGAATTGTGGCCTTCATCTTTATGTACATTGATATATTGCAATTTGCAAAGTGTAGGAGTTTATTCTTTCATTTTCTTTCCAGGTATGAGCAGGCAGAAAATGTGGAGAGGGAACTGGAGCATATGACGGAACAGATCAAGTCGATTATTGAGACAGTAAACTCTAGTCAGGTAATTGTCTTGGTCTTATGATCAATTTGCGATTTTACAACATAAGCAGAAATGACAACTGCCTTGCAATATGTTTAGGTTTTTTTCTTCTTTTTTTTTTTTGAACTAAATATAAATAGATTTCAATCCTTTTCATTTTGCTGATTTTTTTTTCTTTTCATTTTGCTGATTTTTTTTCTTTTCATTTTTTCTTTTCAAACAGAAATGAAGGTTTGTTTATTCTTTTCATTTTGCTGATTTTTTTTCTTTTTTTTTTTTCCTCAGTTCAACATTGCAAATCCGACTACTGGTTGCCAAAAAAAGCTGGAAATTGATGATGACCAGAAACTGTAATTTTCTTCTGTCTCTGACTCATGAAATAGTTGGGTTTAAGTTGAATTCGTTGATTTAATTTCAGTATTTAGTGTTAAATTTAATACTGATTGTCTTAACCATGAAAAGACCCATATGAAGGATATGGCTTCTTTTTGGTCATGTTGTCTATATATATATTCAGGTTTCAGTTATATTTTATTTGGCTGGGATTCAACTTTGCTGAGTATTTATAGAATGTTAAAAATCAATTATGTCGAAGCAAAAAGCTAGCAAGAGCAGCGCTGCGACATTTCTTCCTCAGAAGACCCATCAAACAGAAATAGGTTCAGTATGAGACAGTATGACATATTTGATGGTACCTTGGTGTGGAGAATATGATGAGTTTGTTTTTTCCTAGTTTGAAGGAGGTTTAGTAATAGACAATATGACATGTTTGATGGTACCTTGGGTGGAAAAGATGATGAGTTTGTTTTCTCCTAGTTTGAAGGAATTATTTTTCTGCTTTACTACATCATTATTGATATAAATGACTTTTGTTTTCTACCTCTGTTTCATAATTACAGTTGGATTGCCACTATAGTAACTTGTTTTGAACTGTCAATGCTGCAGGTTACATTCCTTGGAAGTACATAGAGGCTCAGAAATTTGTTCCCAATATGATTACTCTTTTAGTCTTGGTAAAAGAGCAGGGAGCCCAAAAGTCAAAATTTTCATGAGACTACCACGTTAGCACATGCCATTGCCAGGTAAGTATTATTGCCATCCAACTCAACAGAAAACCCTTGTAAACCATTTCATCTGTTACCTAGTATTGAATTTGTTGAATCACATTATAGAATTGGTTATCCTGTCTTAAAAGACTAGAAAACTCCAGAGGGAGACAAATGACTCAGATTAACTTATTTTCTTTTAAACAAAAAAATTTACATTGTATTTTCCCTTTCCTTTCATATTATGGTATAACTTAGAAACTCAAATGTTTTACAAAATTAGCTTCAAATAAAAAATTATTCTAAATTGTTAAAAAGATTTTATTGGAGTATTAATTAGTGCATAGAGAACTAATATGAACTAATTGGAACTACACTAATATTGCAGTTCTACTATGTCAATCACCACAAGCTAACTAGAGTCATTCGTGCTGTCTCTAAATGGAGGAAGAATCTGACCGTTATCCTAAAAATCTTGTCTCATAGACTTTTTCTATCTATGTGGAGTTTGGAAATGTTGTAAGGTGGGTGGGAGTTCTTGGCATGGGTTGTCTGTCATCCACAATGGTGGCCAAGTTTGAGGACGGACTTTATAGTTAAGTTCGCATGTTCTCTTTTACAGTTCACCATATTCTTATTTGTATCTAATCGGTGCGACAAATATATCTTATAAGATAATAGCTCATCTGTTAAATTTGTATCTGATTATTATGTTAAAATAATAGTTACTTTTAAGCAGCTTGGCTTGATTGTATTTGTGAGCATCTATTTACTCTCTTGCGTCAATGCTAGTTGGTAGTTGTTACTTTGTATTAAGAAGAAAGTACTCTCACATTGACATTTGAAAATGCAATCGAGCCTTTTTTGACGAGGATCTCACAGGAAGTCAGTGGTGGTGCCCTTGGTGAGGTATGTTTCCAAGTTACCTTTAGCTTTCGTTCACTGCCTCAAGTTTCTGCTGGTGCATCTGGACTTCATAACTGCAATTTGCTCACCCCTTAATTATCCTTCAACAGGAGTTTAAGGGCTATGTACTCAAGATCATGGGAGGCTGTGATGCTATGTTGCTTTAACACATGGATGGCATGCATATCAGGAGATTGTTGATGCATATGGGTGAGTTCTAATATGATGCTATGTTGCTTTAACACATGGATGGCATGCTTCTGTTGATAGTTTTGACAAATTTGTATAAGCTACTCACTTTAAATTGAACGGTTGTCCAGTATTAAGAATCTTATTGGGTTCATTGGGTGGTTTATGTTTTAGATGGTAAATATGATATGCTGGGGGGGCATGAATTGCTTCCTAACCGTGAAGCTAGTTCTTAGAAGATTTATGTAATGGCACTATAATATGTCAAAATTGAAGTATCTCCTTCGTTTTCTGACTGCAGCTTCATGTGTTATTGATCAATTAAATGAATCATATTGCCTTCACTTTTTATATGTTTACTGTTGAAATTTTTACATTTTTAGCAGGATACTAACATGAGAACTTTTTGCAGTATTGCTAGATATCAGGAGGCAAATCCTGCAGTTTACACTGTTGTTACTTTTCCATTTCTCTTTGGGGTGATGTTTGGTGACGAGGGTCATGGAATGTGCTTGTTATTAGGAGCATTTCTATAATTTTAGGCAAATCTCACATGCTTGTTATTAGATGGAATTATAGAAATATGTATTCTTCTATAATTTTCATTTTAATGTCTTCAAATTAAATTATACATTTCTAAATTGGATTTTTGGTGTTTTTATATTATAATTTTTTTTTCATAACTTTTAGCGGCGTTTTTGGGAAACACGCCGCTAAAAGTATAATATTTTAATATTTTTTATTTTTTATGACTTTTAGCGGTGTTTTTTAAAAAAGCGCCGCTAAAAGCATGATATTTTATTTTATTTTTTTATTTTTCATGACTTTTAGCGGCATTTTTGGGAAAAGTGTCGTTAAAGGTCGTGACCTTTAGCGACATTTGTGATAAAAGCGCCGCTAAATGTCATGATCTTTAGCGGCATTTTTTCTTATAAACGCCGTTAAAATTTGCGACGTTTGTTTTAGCGGTGTTTTTTGCGGCGCTTTTAAAAGCGCCACTAATATGATACGTGTTAAAAGCTTTAAAAAACGCCGCTAAAAGTCTGTTTTACTGTAGTGCTTACATAATTTACATAACTTACATGATACATAAATATATATCATATCGTAACTTACATAACTTAATTACACTTATAAATAAATAACTTACTCGTGTAATTTATTGTCAACTTTAGACTTCAACAACTACGAAATGGATAGGACTTGGATGAATTTGTCAAGGATAAGCAACGACTATCGAAATGGAGTAGAAACTTTTCTAAATTTTGCATTTCAAAATGCAAGCCAAGAGAATATGGTTCTTTGCCTGTGTAAGAAGTGTGGCAATATCAATTGACATTATTGTGAAGTTGTTTACGAACATCTAATTGTTAATAGCTTTATTCGGGGGTACAAAAAATGGATTTTCCATAGAGAGTGTACATCTAGTGGAGCCTCTTCAACGATTAATCTGGGTTATCCTCATAGTGCTTACAATCAGAATGTTAGAGAAGATGACATGGAAGGTATGTTGCGGGATGCATTTAATATGCGCAGTGATGGTTTACAATCATTTCCACCTGACTTGGTTGCATCCGATAATTATAATTTTGGTGAAAATACTTTCAACGAAATGGGAAGAAGTGTACCTGATGAACAACTAAATGAAGAAGCGGCGAAATTCTACACGTTACTTGATGAAATGAATGAAGAACTTTATGAGGGATCAAAATTTTCAAAAATGTCTTTCTGTATTCGTCTTTTTCACTTAAAATGTTTGAGAGAGTTGACTGGAAACTCTTTAAAAATGCTGTTAGAGTTTTTGAGAGAAATGCCCTTGTTTGCGAAAATCCCTCAATCATGCAAAGATATGAAGAAACTGATAAAAGATTTGGGCCTTGGGTACAACAAAATTCATAGTTGCCCAAATGACTGCATGTGTATTGGGGCGATCGGAAAAACCAACAGTGCTGTCATGTATGCGGTCAATCCCGTTGGATGAATAGAAATACAGAAGATGGTAACGAGGATGAAAATGATGCACAGTCAAGAAAGAAGCCAATTAAGATTTTGCGATATTTTTTGCTAATACCAAACCTTTAAAGGCTTTTCATGTCGTCGAAAACAGCCGAGTTTATAACGTGGCACCATGATGGACAGTAAATTTCCAAGCTTTGCAAGCGATCCTTGGAGTGTGAGGCTTGGGCTAGCATCTGATGGATTTAATCCTTACAAAATCATGAGCACTGCGTATAGTACTTAGCCTGTAGTGCTTGTTCCTTACAATTTGCCTCCATAAATTTGCATGAAACAATTATCCTTTATCTTATTTATGATTATCCCTGTAGAGAAAGGTCCTGGAAATGGTATTGACATTTATTTGCAGCCATTTATTGAAGAGTTAAAAAAAATATGGGCTGGTGCTGAGACATATGATGTACTGAGAAAGGAGAACTTTAATTTAGGTACAGTTTTGATATGGACTATTAATGACTTCACGACTTATGCAAATTTATCCGGTTGGAGTACCAAGGGACGTTATGCTTGTCCTTGTTGTGCTGCGCAAAAATGTTCGCAATGGTTATATAATGGGAAGAAGTTCTCTTACATGGGGCATCGTCGGTGGTTACCGGGAAATTATAGACTTAGATTTCAGAGTACTCTGTTTGAAGGTACTGAAGAGTTCAAAGAAGCTCCTTCGCAGACCAGTGGATTTGAAATCTTGTTCATGTTGAAAGATATGAATTTCATTTATGGGAAGATAAATCAACTGCCCAACACGCAAAGAAATAAAAGATCAAAGGATGAATCTGATGATGAATCTGATGAAGAGGATGATCCTAATGAGGCGGACTTGTTAAAAAAAGTAGTATTTTTTTGAGTTGCCTTATTGGGAGCATCACATTTTACGACATAATCTTGATGTCATGCACATTGAGAAAAATGTCTGTGAGAACATCATCGGGACTATTTTGAATGTCGATGGAAAATCAAAAGACTATTTTCAGAGTCGACTTGATTTAGTCCACATGGAAATTCGGCGTGAGCTTCATCCCTAAGCATTTTCAAATAGGAAATATCGGTTATCGCCTTCTATTTTTTCAATGTTGAAGACGGAGAAATAAGTGTTCTGCATGGTGTTGAAGGATATAAAGGTCCCGGATGCGTATGCATCAAATATATCTCGATGTGTGAGTCTTAAAGATCGAAGACTATATGGCTTAAAATCACATGACTATCACATCTTGATGCAAGATTTATTGCCAGTTGCTATGCGGTGTTGTATGTCGAAAAAGGTGACGTCTTGTATAATTGAACTATCCAATATAATGAAAGGCATTTGTGGCAAAGTTTTGGATGTTCAAGAACTTGAGACACTACAAGGTCGAGCCGCATTGACTTTATGCAATTTGGAGAAGATCTTCCCACCTTCCTTCTTCACTATTATGGTGCACTTGATAATTCATCTCCCTCGTGAAGCAATACTTGGTGGACCCGTTTTCTATCATGGATGTATCCCATAGAAATGTGTTAATTTATCTGTATATTATTCCTTCATTCACCTCAATGCCTTTAGTTGCAACTTTTGATAATGTTGTATATCATGTTTAGGTTCCTATCTAAATTGAAGTCTTACTGCCGCAATACGCGTTATCTAGAAGGATCAATTGCTGAAGGCTACTTGGTAAAGGAATGTATGACTTTTTGTTTAAAATATTTGGAAGATGTTGAAACAAGAATGAACAGACCGAGTAGAAATGCTGGGCTCACTGATCATAAGTTGGCCGAAATTTATTTATTTCAAAGTTATGGAGAACCAATCGGCAAAGTTGAAATTGCAGAATTAGATGATAGATCGTGGGTACAAGCACATCGATATGTTTTTTTCACCACAATTCAATGGAACCATTACGCAAGTAAGTTCTAGAATTTGATAAATATTCATCAATTATAATTTGTTTATCTTCTAACAAATTAAACATTTTTCTTAACATAGTGAGTACAAACAAATATTAAGAGCTCGTTCACGGTCTCAAAGATTACAACAACGAGAGATTAATAAGTTGTTCACAGAATCATTTAATGAATAGTTAAGCCAAACGGTATGCAATTGAAGCTTTCATTGACAATTAATAATGTTTTCTCATAACATTTATAATTACTCAATTTACTTTCGATTCAATAGGTTTGGAGTCGGAAGGACGTCAATGACGAAGTTAAATGGCTTTCCCAAGGTCCGAATAGAATAGTAAAAAGATATAATGCCTTCCTCATTAATGGATTCAGATTTCATACAAAATATCGCGAGAGATTGAGGAAAACTCAAAATTGTGGAATTGTTGTTAATTCTTAAATTACAAATTATGCTAGTGCTAGGGACAGTAATCCAGTTGAGGGAAATGTGGAGTATTACGGACTTCTTACTGACATAATTGAGTTGGATTATTATGAAAAATGGAAAGTTATCTTATTTCGAGGTGATTAGGCTGATGTTAATACGGCTCGCGGAATTAAACAAGATCAATTTTAACATATTTTTATAACATAGTGATAATTACTACATTGGCCTTTTAATTTATTTTTAATCTATAATTCAACTTTTACCCTATACACAATTTAGTCCTTATACCTAATTACTTTTAATTCAATTAAATTCATTTAACCGAAACTTAATTAACTACACAACTAGCTAATAAATATTTACGAGTCCGATTTACAGGAATGGAGTTCAGGGAATGCACTCTTTGACACCCTTGACTATCGGGTCGTTACAGGGAAGGTTTGGGCAAATATATAGGCTTAAAAAATGGGTTTGAGGAAAAAAAAAGGCCCGTTTAAAAAATGGGACGGACCTCGGGTAAGGCATTTTTGGCTTGCGCCAGCTCGACCCGAATTCGCAAAAGGACAAAAAAAACTGTTATTTTTTTGTTGTTTTAATGCTATTTTATTGTTGTTTTCTCCCTATTTTGCTACTATTTCATTATTATATTACTATTATTTTGTTGTTATTGTTTGAATATTGTATAACAATTGTTTGGTGTTAATTTTGTTATTATTTTAGAGGCATTTTCTTGTTAAGTTGTATCTATTTTAGTGTTATTTAAGTATACATATTTTTTAAAATTTATTTTCAATTTGTTGGGAAATATTTATTTTAATGTTTCTAGTATTTTTGATATATTATATATATTTAAAAATTATATAAAAAATTAATATGGCAAGGCCATGTTGGGTCTTAATTTTAGCATTTTTATTCGGGCTGGGCTTGGGCAAATTTTTTTACTCATTTTTCAGGCTGAACCTAACAAACAAGCCTAAATTTTTTGTTAGACCTGACTCGGCCCATGAGCACCTTTAATCTCTACCAACTTTCAATACTTCAATATTTAAATATTTAAATATAAATTATCACTATATCAAATTAATAATTCATTAAAATTTAATATTTATAAATATAAATATAAATATAAAATAATTATATTTATTACTTAAATTTCCATACATACCAAACATTTTTTTATTAAACAAACTCCAATATTAAATTTTCCTCCTTCATTTGTGAACATTTAATTCCTTTTCTAGTTTATTACAAAAACATTTCTAATGTCAAACTCTTTAAAACTAATTAATATATTAGTTACATTAAAAAAATATTTTTAATTTATAACAATAGATATTTTAAACAATTAAAGGAAGATAAACTATTAAAATAGTTACTTTTGTTTTTTTTAAGTTACATTTTAGTCATTTATGTTTGAGATATTACGTTTTAGTCACTTACGTTATTGTATTGTAACATTTTAGTCACTGAGCATTAATTGCCGTTAACGGTGTAATGATAAGCTCAGGTAACACATTAAATCATCATTTCAAATGAAAATTTTAGGTTAAATTATACAATTGGTCCCTATATTTTTTGTTTTGAGCAATTTAATTTTTTTTCTTTTATGTTAAAAGAGATGGAGACGGGAGGAAAATAGAGGGAGAAATAGAAGAGAATGGAAAAAAAAAAAAAGGGAAAGTTAAAAGAATATAAAAGGAAAAAAAATGCTCAAAACGAAAAAATATGGGGGACCAATTGTATAATTTAACTTGAAATTTTTGTTTAAAATGATGATTTAACATGTCACGTCAACTTACTGTTACACCGTTAACGGCAATTAACAACTTAGTGACTAAAATGTTACAACACGTTAACGTAAGTGTCTAAAATATAACATTCCAAATATAAGTGACTAAAATGTAACTTAATAGAAACAAAAGTGCCTGTTTTAGTAGTTTACCCTTAAAGGAAAAATTATTATATTTTAATAATATTAAAATGTAAATTATAAAAGTTAATTCCTTTACAAATCCTCAAATTTCAAACTATTTTAATTAAGTCTTTAAACTATTTGCGTTCTATCAATAAAATTTTCTATTAGATATGAAACATATTTAAAATAGTCAGTAAAAAAAATTAAACATGTCAGTTTTAGCTCGGTTGTAATTGCTATTGTTGTCGGTGAAAGGAAACACGGATTTGAGTATGTTGAAATGTGTTTATCTTCTTATTTAAAAATTTGGGGGTTTATAGGTAATTTTAGCATTACATTAAAAAAAATTAAAAATACTATATGTATAATTTCAATACAATCCCTTTAAAAATTATATTAATATATTTTCTAATTTAGAAATTAATTAAAAATTATATTCAAAGCTAATTTTCGAGAAATTATTTTATAAACTCTTCCCATCACATCATCTATTCTTCCTTTCCAATTATTTAATGACATTTTAACAATTTTTCTATGTCATTGACACATAATTTTGGTAATATTTTTATCTCGACCCCCAAATTATAAACCCTAAATCTTAACCCCAAAATCTTGAACACTAAAAGCTAAACCCCGAACCTAAAACTAGGACCTTAAATCAAAATCTTAAATCATAAACCCTTAAGGTTTAGGGTTTAGAATTCATGATTAGAGGTTTAAGGTTCAACATTTAGGATTTTAGATTTGAGGTTCCAAATTTAGGGTAAAAAAATTACTAAAATTATATATTAATAACATAAAAAAATTGATGAACTATCACTAAATAATTAGAAAGGAACATATGATAGTAAGAATACATAAAATAATTTCTCCTAACTTTCATATAAACACTTTAAAATTTAGATAAAATATATTTTTAAAAAATTAAAGATAAAATTAAAATCTTATCCATATTTCGAAAAAAAAATGTACGGTGAAATTAATGCTTAATACGATGCTAAAGCAAAATCCTTTTAACTTTAAAAAAAGTTTTAATTTTTATATATTTTATTCTTTTAAAAAACAATTTCTTCGATTTTTCTATGTTCTTCATCGCTTTTCTCTCTCTTTCTGGCAAAGATTCTATTATCAATTTTATCATCATCTTCCTCAATTCTTTTTTGTCATTTAAAATTATTATTAAAAAAAAAAGCGCCCCTCAAATGCACGAACTTCATCGACGTCAAAACACATATACTATTTTACCTTCGTAACGCCTCTTAGTCTTGTAACCAAACACACCCCTTTTCCCCTCAATCCTTTTGTTTTTTTGTTCTTTTTTTTCTATGATATATACTTAAACCACAAAAACCTAAACAACAAGTAGTAATTTTGTTTGTTGGTTTTTTTGGGGTTTTTTTTTGGGATCCTTTATATACCCTTCTTTTCGGGTTTTTGTTTTCTTTTTTAATTTTGCAATTGCTATTTCGTCTCTGTTGTTCGCTTGTTTTTCTGGGTTTTCATTTTGATTTTGCGGATACTTGCTTCAATTGTCAGGATTTGTTGCTGTTACTAATTAGGGTTTCTGATTATCTCACCGTCCTTATTGTTTTTCCCCATTTCGTTGCCTTTTAGGGTTTCGTCCCCCCCCATTTTCTTTCCTTTCTTTTATTTCTAGGGTTTTTGTAGATTTTGTTAATCAACAAGGAAAAAAAAAAAAAAAAAAGAAGGAAAAAAAACTTGAAGCATCTTTTTTTTTTTTTGGTTTGTCATTTTAGCTTTGAAATTTATTGGAATATCACCTTCGTTTTGGCAGTATTTACTGCATTTGCCATTTTGTTAAGTTCAGAAACTTTAAATATAATCTAGGTTTTTGTTGCTTGATATTAATTAAAAGAGGAAAAAAACTGTTACTGATTTCAAAGTTTTTTTCTTTTTTGTTTTGTTTTTGGGGTTTTTTTTTTAAAAAAAAATCATAGATTCACCTGGAAACTGCATATTGAGTGGGGGGGTTTTGATTTTTGAAGTTATTTTCTTTGTTTTTTTGTTTGTTTGTTGTGTTGTGGCAATTGGGAGTGGGTTTAGAAGGTTGTTTTAAGGGAGGAAAAAAGTGGTTTAGGATTGTATGGGAGAGCATGAAGGGTGGGTGGTGCAGCAGCCACCGAGTGGGCTATTGCCGAACGGGTTGTTACCCAACGAAGCTGCCTCGGTGATCCGGGTACTCGATTCGGAACGATGGATGAAGGCCGAGGAAAGAACGGCTGAACTCATTGCCTGCATTCAACCAAATGCGCCCTCAGAAGGCCGCCGTATCGCGGTTGCTGATTATGTACAGCGCCTCATTTCTAAATGCTTCCCTTGTCAGGTCCAATCAAATGACTACTCCCATTGTAGTTTTTATCTTAACCAATGGCATTATATTGAATTATATCATTTTATGTTGTGTATGCCTAAAAGTATAATTTCATTTCCATGTATTTGGTTTAAAATGTTAAGGCATGAATAAATGGTGATCACATGTAGGACTAAAAATTTACATTATTTACATTTAATGATTGGGTCTATGAGTGGAGGTATGAATGTAACTATAGTGTATGCTGTTTATGTTTCTAGTCTATATTTGGTTTAAAATGTTAAGGCATGGATAAATGGTGATCGCATGAAGGACTAAAAGTTACATTATTTACATTTAATGTTTGGGTCGATGGGTGAAGGCATGTATGTAACTTATAGTGTATGCTGTTTATGTTTCTAGTCTATATTTGGTTTAAAATGTTAAGGCATGGATAAATGGTGATCACATGAAGGATTAAAAGTTACATTATTTACATTTAATGTTTGGGTCGATGGGTGAAGGCATGTATGTAACTTATAATATATGCTGTTTATTTTTCTAATCTATATTTGGTTTAAAATGTTAAGGTGTATGGCTAAATGGTGATCGCATGAAGCGTTAATAAGTTACAATCTGTAGGTTTCATATTCGGGTCGATGAGTGGAGGCATGATGAATGTAACTTATAGTGTATACTGTTTATTTTTTTAGTCTATATTTGGTTTAAAATGTTAAGGCATGGATAAATGCTGATCGCTTAAAGGACTAAAAAGTTACATTATTTACATTTAATGTTTGGCTCGATGAGTGGAGGCATGAATGTAACTTGTATCAAAAGCAGTTTATTTTTCTAGTCTATCGTACCGAGTTCATAGATCAGTTTTAATAAGGAGTTGCTTACTTTTTTTTTGACAGGTGTTTACTTTTGGGTCTGTGCCCCTCAAGACATATTTGCCTGATGGGGATATTGACTTGACGGCCTTCAGTAAGAATCAAAGTTTGAAGGATACATGGGCTCATCAGGTTCGGGATATGCTGGAAAATGAAGAAAAAAACGAGAATGCTGAATTCCGAGTAAAAGAAGTTCAGTACATTCAGGCCGAGGTTAGACAGAATGAGATGCCTTATTTTTTCATAATTCCTCCTGATTTCTTTGATTAAAATGTGCACATTTGTGGCACATTTGCTTGATGTTATCTTGATACACTGATTTTTTTTTATATGTTCTTTTCTTTCTCATAAATTTTCAGGTGAAGATAATTAAGTGTCTTGTAGAAAATATTGTGGTAGACATTTCATTTAATCAGCTTGGTGGCTTATGTACCCTTTGTTTCCTTGAAGAGGTTAGTAATGCAAATCCTGGCACTGCAATACAATTCTGCAGATTTATTTTTTGAATGGTTTCTTAGATATTTGTTCAAGTTTAAACTCAACTAAACATCCCCATGCTTAGGTTGATCGTTTGATAGATCTGAACCATTTGTTCAAACGGAGCATCATATTGATAAAGGCCTGGTGTTATTATGAGAGCCGCATATTGGGTGCTCATCATGGACTTATCTCAACTTATGCCCTGGAAACCTTGGTTCTTTACATATTCCATGTTTTCAATAAGTCCTTTTCTGGACCACTTGAGGTGGCTTGTTTTACCTTTCTATTTTAATGGCTTTTTCTTTTGCCTGTACATCTGTCTGATTTTTTTCCCTTTTCATACATAGGTTCTGTATCGTTTTCTTGAGTTCTTTAGCAAGTTTGATTGGGAAAACTTTTGTGTTAGCCTCTGGGGTCCTGTTCCAATTAGTTCTCTACCAGACATAACAGGTAATACAATATCCGGAACATCTAATGCTAAGCTCTGAACAAGAACCTTTTACTTTCAGAATGTTTGCCTGTTTTCTAATCTTAACTGAAGTGTTTGAAATACCTTTTGTAGCTGAGCCTCCTCGAAAAGATGGTGGAGAGTTGTTGCTTAGCAAGTATTTTCTGGACACTTGTAGTTCCAGATATGCTGTTTGCCAAGAAAACCAGGGCCAACCCTTCGTTTCTAAACATTTCAATGTGATTGATCCTTTGCGTATAAATAACAACCTTGGGCGTAGTGTTAGTAAAGGTAGTTTACATCTATAACTATTGAATGGTTATCTGTTGTACTTTTGGGTGCTCATCCATGTGACTTTTTTCTCCTCTGTCTAGCAATTTTATGCATCTGGTACTTTGACTGCATGCTTTTGTTGGTCATAAGTTTCTAATATTTGCAAAACTATTTGATCTATTAAAACATCCTTTTTGCCATCATTTTCCTTTTATTGGACAGAAGAAAGATGATAGTAAACAGTTAGAATCTTAGTTCTGTCTATTTCTGCACGGTTTTGTCACTTATTGGGAACTTATCTGATTAAGAGAGCCACATGCTAAGAACTATTGAAATATTGAACTTAAATCAGTAGAAAGTAAGTTGAAGGGACTGTTATTGGCAGGCAGAAAGGTGATATTAAACGTTTAGAATCTTTATTTTGTCACTTATTGGGAACTTATCTGATTAAGAGAGTCACATGCTAAGAACTTTGAAATATTGAACTTAAATCTGTAGAAAGTAAATTGAAGAGACTGTTATTGGCAGGCAGAAAGGTGATAGTAAACGTTTAGAATCTTTATTTTGTTTACTTTTTCAAAGTTTTGGCACTTACTGGAAGCTTATATAATTAAGCTTGTCATGAATCGAAGATGGATGGTATTAAAATTTTTACATGTTTGGCCATACGAATCTTTTTAGGAGTCGTGATGCTTTTGGAATAGTTGCCAATTTTCTGGTGGCCTTTATGCACTGCTAATAACAGGTTTATTTGTGCATAATGTGTTATTTCCAGGTAATTTCTTTAGGATACGCAGTGCCTTTGCATTTGGAGCTAATAAGTTGGCCAGGTTACTTGATTGTCCCAAAGAAGACCTCCATCATGAAGTAAATCAATTCTTCATGAATACATGGGAAAGGCATGGCAGTGGCCAACGCCCTGATGCACCTGGGAACGATCTGTATCGCTTGAGGTTGTCAAATTCGGACAATGCTCATGGATCTAATAATGTCAGGAACACTTCAAACAGCAGAGGAAATGATATTTCCTCTGGTCGTGACACTCAAGCTGAAGGAGTTGGTGTTTCCTCTCAGCATTTAATTCATCCTTCAGAAAGCACAAGTAAGACTAGTGATGTATCCACTGTTTCTCGTACTCAGAGCCAAAAGAGTTATGGTAGCACAAGCAACTCAAAGACCTCTGATAAGGTTAGGCGGGATTCTAATTCCAATAAGAATGTGCGTAATGATACAGGTCAGAGTTCTAATGCTAAAGAAAACTTGGTGACTGATGTTCAAGGAAGATATCTTTTTGCAAGGACACGTTCTAGTCCTGAGCTTACCGAAACATATGGGGAAGTTACTTCTCAGGGAAGGCGGAACAGAGTGCCAGAGGGTGGGAAAACCCAGATTGCTTCCGTGAGGTCAGATAATAATGGGAGGAAGAATGTTGAATCTGATATGACAGTCAGTCATAACATTAAATCTTCACATGATGATCCTTCATCTGTTAGGCACGCCTCAGCACTCCAGAGCGTCGATGCTGTTGCTAACCCAAACGGTCCTCTAAATAGTTATCAAGATGATTTAGGCTTGGGTACTATGTGTCAGGATTTTTCATCAATTCCAGGTACACAAGTTATGCCACAAGAAGAGCAAGATCTAGCGAATTTGATGGCATCTACTGCTCATGGCTTTAATGGTCAGGTTCCAGTTCCATTAAATTTAGCTGTAGGTCACTTGCCTTTTCATATTCAATCTCTATCAATGGGATATAATCAGAGAAATTTGAGCGGAATTCTTCCTACAAATTTTCAAATGTTTCCCCAAGGATTGGTCTCTTCTCCTTTGGCTCATTATTTTTCTGGAGTTGGATTAGCCTCAAACCCAGAGGATCAAATTGAACCTTCCAGTGAAAATTTTGGTTCATCAGAAATGAATCAACCAGAAGTGGAACATGAGTCATGGCATGAACAGGACAGGGGCTCTAGTGGTGGTTATGACCTTGATAATGGAGGTTTTGAAATGCTTCATTCGAATGATAAGCAACTGTCAACTTCTGCTGGCTATAATTTTGTTCCTCATTCTAGAGCAGGCAGCACTGGTAGTTCTACTAACGTCCAACAAAAGTCATCTAAAGAAACTCGAGGATCAACTAGGGAAGATTATGTCGATGTGTCCCAGTATCAAGATAACAGAGGTAATGATGTTTACTTTGATGAAAGAACTGCAAATTCAAGATCCTTGCATGCTTTGCACACTAGTTCACTCAGAAGTAAAACCTCATCCGAAAGTTCTTGGGAAGGTTCATCAGCAAAGGTCTCCAAACCCACTAGGGAGAAACGGGGTAGGAAAACAGCTGCTTCTGTACTTCCTTCTGCTGCTAGTGGGAAAGGTAAGAGTGTATCTGAACATTCCTCTCAGGCAGATGATGAAGGCAGAGAATGGAATCCACCATCAATAGTGGGCTCTGAAATGGCAGAAAGAACTGCTGGACCTCAACTGCTTGGTTCTTTGTCTGTTCCAAGCCATCAAATGCCTGGATTTGAGGCATCTCAGACAAGTGGTTCAGATCCGCTGATGCCTATTGCTCCATTTCTCTTAGGTCCAGGTTCAGGGCAAAGAGCTATGGATAATTCTGGAGTTCCTCCCCTGGCCTTCACAATAACAGGACCACCGGTTCCATTTTTGTTATGCCCTGTTTACAACATTCCGTCAGAAGCAGGAACTCCAGATGCATCAACGTGCCATTTTAATTGGGATGAAAATTTGGAGAATAATGATTCAGGTCAAAATTTTGAGTCTGAGGGACCCGATCAGTCTGAGGTATCAAATACTTCTACTTCTACAAGAAAGGTTGCATCTCTTGATCCATCTGAGCATAAACCTGACATTCTTAATGGTGACATTGCTAGCCATTGGCAAAACCTGCAGTACGGACGGTTTTGTCAAAATCCACGATATCCTCCTCTGATTTATCCTTCGCCTGTTGTGGTGCCACCTGTCTATTTACAAGGTCATTTCCCATGGGATGGTCCTGGTAGACCTCCATCAAATGTGAATCTCTTTTCTCAGTTCATGAATTACGGGCCTCGTGTTGTTCCTGTTTCTCCTCTCCAATCTGTTCCAAATAGACCTTCCAGTGTTTATCAACGGTATGTTGATGAAATGCCAAGATATCGCAGTGGTACTGGGACATATCTGCCAAACCCTGTAAGTTGCATATTGCCAATCTTTAATGAGCCTTTATTACCTTAAGATTCTGCTCTTTTACTTTGCGTGCTTTGTGGAGGGTAATGTTGGGTACATGGTCCTGTTTTTCCTCACTTTCTCCATTAATAGGTTATGCACTGCTTCATTTTCAATGTTATATGTCTTATGATACAACTACAATTGTCCATTGCGTTAGTTTTTTTGAAGTGATCTTATATTTTAACCTTGAGGAACTATATAACCTTCAATAACCTTTTTATATGATATTTTTCCATTTTCAGAAAGTTCCAACGAGAGAACGCCATTCTGCGAATTCAAGGAGGGGAAAATATAATTATGATAGAAATGACCATCATGGTGATAGAGAAGGAAACTGGAATGGCAATTCAAAGTCCAGAACTGCTGGACGGAGCCATAATCGCAATCAAAATGAAAAATCAAGGTTCACGTTTGACCAATTGTCTGGCGTTGCTGGTGAGAGCAGAACTGATAGGCCTTGGGGCTCACATAGGCATGATTCATTTACGTCATACCAATCTCGTAATGGACCAGTCCGCTCAAACTCATCACAAAGTAGTTCAGGCAGCATGCCTTATGGCATGTACCCACTGCCATCCATGAACCCTAATGGAGTATCATCAAATGGGCCTACCATGCCATCTGTTGTCATGCTATACCCGTATGATTCCCCTGTTGAACAGCTTGAGTTTGGCTCTCTTGGACCAGTGGGTTACTCAGGCATGAATGAAGTATCGCAGCAAAGTGATGGAAGCAGCTCAGGTGGGGTATTCGATGAGCAAAGGTTCCATGGTACTTCTCAACGGTCTTCACAAGACCAACCTCCTCCTCCCCACCTGCAAAGGTAATTTATCTTCTTGCTCGTCTTAGGTAGTTTCTTTTGAAAACTTTAGTAAAACCTGCCACCCTGAAAACTACTATGCATCTATCACGTTGCCCAACTGCTTTTGCTGGTCTAGCAACAGTGTAGATGGTGTAGTAATTTCTATGGCAGCTTGCGACATAGCCTACTTGCTGCCACCCTCTTCCAAGCTGGTGTTCTGGTTTTTGCAGTGGGTTGTCTCTTAGTCATAAACCTCGACACTAGTGGATATATATGTGGCAATCGAATTGTGTTCAAAATTGGATCATAATCCCTTTGAAGTTTTTTCCTTAACATTCTAATTTCTCTGTTTCTTTTGTTTCAATTGGATTGTGTTACAATGCACTCATCTATTAATCTTAACAGGGGACTATGATTATACTACCAGATGAGTGGCCCATACGAGTTAACAGTCGAAAGATGAAGATTCTCCCCACCCCCCTTCCCTTTTGAAGGAAGAAACGACAGTGGGAGAATCTTATGACGCTAAAAGCCTCCCATTACCTGGCGGTTTTTTTTGTTCTCATCTCATAAAAGCAAGAAGTGCATTTTCTGATTTGGTTTTTTCTTGCAAGACGGTCGGTCACGCATGCTTCTTGGCTTGTGCTTTGTATGTACACTAACAAATGATGGAAATCATTTTCGGAGGTGCTCTGTTTTTGAAGATACGACAGGGTATTGGTGGGAACTGAAAAAGAATGCAGGACTCGGAAGGTAAAAAAAAAGAAAAGAAAAAGAGTTAAAATTTAGGGTTCTACACGATGTAACTGAAACAGGAGCCTTAGGATTACAACTGAGTTTTACATCATTTTATAAGAAAATCTTAAATAGGGTTCTTCATTTTTGATCCCTATAATATTAGCTCTCTTTTTGTTAACTTCCAAATGTTGAAAGTTACCAGTGTATTGATAACATTTTCCATCGTTAAAAGAAGATTAGAATTTACAAATTTTCAGAAACAGGAACCAAGTTGTGTTTATATGGTATGTTGTGTGTGTATAATTTAAATCCTCTTTCTGTTAGATTTTGAGGTTCTTCAGTCGATTCTGAATTATCCTACATATTTGATTTTCGGGTTTTATCCATTTCTGGTTTAGATCATTTTAAGCATGGGTTATTCATTTCGGTCCCTTGATCCTGTGCAATCATATATCTACATATCTTACCTTAAAATAGATAGTTTCGGGTTTGGGTCACTTGGGTTATTTTGGCTGGCTATTGTTGGTCTAGTTATTCATTTGGTCCTTTCAACTTATGCAATTCCTTAAAATAGGTAGTTTCGGGTTTTAGTTGTTTTTAGGTTTGGGTCATTGCTGGTCCAGATCATTTCATCATTCGGTCACCTCAGACTCGGGTCATTTATTTTGGCCCCTTTTAACCTGTATAGTCATATAACCTTATATGTTACCTTAAAATAGATAGTTTCAGATTCGGATTTGAATACACTCAAGTATATATTATATATATACATATATATATATCTTACCTTAAAATAGATGCTTTCCCTCACATTTTCATGTTTCTGTGTATATACATATAACAATATATATTTCCAGGTCTGACAAAGTGTTACAATCATTTATTGTGATAAGAATTTGCAAGATATAAGATTGTAGCTGGGTTTTATTGTCCCTTGCTTTGAACACACAATAAATTTAGCGGCTTAAAATTATCAAATTATCTTTTCAATTTTCTTTTCCCACTTCAGTGCGAGACAAATTTATGAAAAAAAAAATGAAGTTAAGTGTGTTTCAAGTATCATTAACAATGTTGTTTCAGCTTGATTGGATTGACTAGGGTATCAATCTAGAGAATAAATCGATTTTTTTTATTATTCTTAAATTCTTTTGAATTTTTAATAAATTATTTAAAGCCCAAAACAAATAAAAACAAACTCAACTACTCAACGCAAATTAAATATTAAAATAAATTATAAAGATAAATGGATAATATTATTAATAAATGTATTTACTAAAAAATAAACTTTAGTAAACAATAAAAAATTTAAATAATTATAACTAAAAATTCTATTACACGTGAATATGTGTGAAACTATATATTTAGAATACAAAAGTATGTTTAAAATAATATATAATAAATAATGAAGCGTATGATTTGAAACTAATTAATAACAACAAATGAAATATGTACATATTAAAATTAAAAAAATAGATTAAATTGTAAGTAAAACGAAATTTAAACACGTAAGTACGTCAGATTAAGAGTATTAAATCCATTACAATTGTTTATCTCGATGTTGCCATCAATCTTTAGTTGAGTAGTAAATTTAAATGCAATTGGTATTGGTTCAAATCTCATTGCATACATATTTTCTATTTCTTTTAAATAAATGACTATAGTACCTCAAATAATAACAGTTATTTTAACTAAGGTCATTTTCGTTATTTTCCTAACTAAGTTGGTGCCAGATTGACTATAACACCAACTTAGTTAGGGACTTAAATAATATTATGTATAACATGTGCATAATAAAATTAAAATGTGTAAAAAGATTAAAATAAAACTTTGGTTATGTGAAAAATTTAAGGTATTATTAATACAATTGGTATGGGTTCAAATCTTATTATATTTATATATTTTTTAAGTTAAAAAAACTAGAGTACTATAGAATAATATAACTTATTTTAAATACAAAAGAATATTTTTGTAATTTCCCTAATCGAGTTGGTGCTAGATTGACTTGGGACACCAACTCAATTGGGGGTTTAAAGAATAGTAGGTATAGATATACAATTGATGGAAGTAATAATGTGTATATAATAAAATTAAAATAAAACTTTGGTTGAGTGATAAATTTAATGTTTCATTAATACAAATGGCGTGGGTCCAAATCCAATTATATTCATATTTATTATTGTTTTTTTAAATTAAAAAGACTAAAGTACTCTTGAATAATATAACTTATTTTAAATATGAAATGACATTTTAGTAATTTTCTTAACTAGTTGGTGTGTAGTTGACTGTGACACAAACTCAACTAAGGGTTTAAAGAATAATATAGATACAAATATATACAATTGATAGAGGTAGCAACGCATACATAATAAAATTAAAATGTATAAATAATTAAAATAAAGTTTTGGTTAAGTGGTTAATTTAAAGTTTTACTAATACAAATAGCATGGGTTTAAATCTCATTGTATCCATATTTATTATTATTATTTTAAATTAAAAAGACGTGCCACGGGTCAAGATTTTAAAGAATAGTATAGATCGTCCCCCTACTCAACCAGTTGTGTTTAACCACATTTGTTCTTTGCCCGTCAGTAATTGCCCTCTCCTCCTCGTCTCTGTCCGTCGACTGTTGTCCTCTTCTCCTCACGTTGTTCATAGACCGCTGTCAACGTCTCTCTCAACAATAACGTTTCTCTCTCTCACTCACTCTTTGTAGGAAATTATTTTTATATATGTAAAAATATAAAAGATGTAATGAAAAAAAAGAAATATTTTTGGAAGGAGGAATTAAGAAGAAAATACAAATCAAAAAAAGAAATATGTTTTATTGTTTGTTGTTGATTTTAAAAGTTAGTTGAGTGCATTTTTTTTATAAGTTAGTTGATTGACTTCTTGGTAGAGCTATCTAGAGGTTGAGTTACTTGCACAAAATATGTGAGGGTTTGGATAAGTAGACAAAACCCCAAAAAATAGGCTTGAAGAAATATATAGGCCCATTTTTTAAATAGGCAAGGCCTTAGGTAGAATTTTTGAAGCTCGAGTCTAGCCTGGCTACATACAAAATATATATTAGGGAAAAATATAATATTAGTACCTGAACTTGTTCACTTCTCTCAGATTGATATTTATAATTTTTTTGTTCCAGATTGGTATCTGAACTTTTTTTCCGTCCACGGGTTTAGTACCTAAGCCTAGCTGCTTTAACTTCAGGACATGTGGCGGAATAAGGCTGTGACACGTGGTATAAATGATGTCATGATCTAAAAAATATTAAAAATCAATAAAAATAATTTTAAAACTATTTCTTTTTTTTCCTTTCTTTTCCCCGGTGATCTTTCTTCTTCCTAATTTCCTTTTCTCTTCTTCCTAATTTCCTTTTCTCTTCTTTTCTCTACTAAACATGTTTGCTTTCAATGGCTGATTTCAATTCCTCTCCTATTTGTCAAAAGAATACGCAAAATATATGAAGAGATCTTTTACATATAAATATATAATCCATGAAGGGTAACAATGAAGAAACCATTAATTTTTGTACATTGGAAAATAATGAAAATACAAAAGAAAAGTAATAAACTAACAACACTTCAATCAAAACCAAGAAAAAATGCTTTAGAATTTTAATAGTCAAAGCCCTTGTTTTCTCCATAACAAACAACCCCCCCCAAAAAAAGTAAATGTAATGAGTTTTTATTAAAATTTATAAAACCCTAGAAATCCTATGGCTCCAATGGACAACGGGGGCAATTCCTCCCTTGAATTTGTTGACCCTTTATTCTATGACTTAAAGAACTTCTACTAGGCTTCAAGAAAATTGATTCTCTGTTGTTGACATGGCAGGGGCGCTGCTACTGCTTCCTTTGGCTCCTTAACTCGCTCTAAGCCTCACTAGAAGCCTCTTTAGCCTTTTATCAACAGACAGGGAGTACAATTTCAAAAGCTTAAGGATCAATCTTTGATTTTTTTTTTCAGCTTTAAAGAGATTTTCTTGGAAATACAATACAAGATTTGAGAAGACGAGGAAGAGAGAAGAGTTTTGATGGTCGGAGAAGGCCATGGATGGCAACGACTCATGGCGACAACGGCTAGGGTTAAAAGAAGATGAATAGGGAAAAGAAGAAGAAAAGAAACAAACAAAAAAAATGAAAAAGGAATAGAATCATGATATGTTTTCGATGAAGGAGAAAAATATTTTATTATTTTTTAAAGGACAAATAATTAAAAGAGAAAATAAAAGGAAAATTAATAAAAGGGTCTATTTTGCAACCAAAGAGGGTGACACGTGGTAGCACGCGAATGGCCAACGTTACCACGTCAGCAAAAAATTAATACCGTTAGACTCAGGTACCAAACTCGTGGACAGAAAAAAAATTCGGGTACCAATCTGGGACAAAAAAATCATAGGTACCAATTTGGAAGAAATGAACAAGTTCAGGTACTAATCTTATATTTTCCCTATATATTATAAAGATTATATCTATAATTTTAAAAAACCAACCCAACCTAAATATTTTAAATCTAAAGCCCAAACATATTCAAAATAAAACCAAGGCCCAACCCAAACCTAAATAACACCTAAAAAGACTAAAACCTCAATCCAAACCTAAATAACACCTAAAAAGACTAAAATCTAATTTCTCCTTGTCATTTTACTGTCGTCAAACAAATTCCAAACCTTTTAGCTACTCACTCTCCATGTAACGACCTAATTTTTAATGGTACCGAAAAATGCGATTTCGAAACCTCATTTCTGTAAACCTAGTTTGTAGATATTAATATGAATATTTACGAAATTCATATAAAAATATATTAAATATTGGTCTAGTAATTTTGTTGAATTAATAGTTAATTAAGACTTAGGGACTAAATTGTAAAGTCCAATCACTATAGAGTTTAATTAACAAAATACTTGGGGACCTAAATAGTAATTAGCCAAAGATTCAAAATGGAAATTAAACCATTTTAAACTTGGATTTAGTGGATGATGATGCTATTTCATTAAGTTAAGCTAATAATTAAATTAATATAAGTAAACCATGGATAAACCAAATTAAATTAGATTAATTAGTCCCTAATTAGCATATATATATAAAGTTAGTGGAAGAAAGATGTTATCATCTTCCTCATTCCACCATTGTTGTCCTAAAGAAGAAGAAAACCTAAGGAAATTTCTATAACATTCGGCCATCATATCATAAGCAAATTGAAGTTCTTTTTTTTTTTTTTGTAATTTTTATGGATTTGGGGTCATAAGAGCTTGATTTACTAGCTTATGTACCAATTTGTGAAGCTATTAAAGTTTTAGGAAGTTCCCGTTGTTGATTTCTTAAAGAGTTAGGCTTGAAATTGATAGATTTTAAACTTAGAATATGAAAATGACTAGATTGTAAAATTAATTTAGCTTGTTTGTTAACTTTGTTACATTAGGGACAAATTGAATAAATGTAAAATTTATCCTGAAATTATGTTAGAAATAGAAAGTATAAGGTCTCTAATGATAATATATAAAATCAAATTTTAATCCAAAGTTAGGAATCGAAAGTTATGCCTTTCCTAAGTTCAGGGACTAAATTGAATAAAATGTAAATTTTGAGGAAAAAATAAAAAAAGGCTTGTATAGGATCATGCATATCATGGTATAATATGAAAATGTTTGGTATTGATTGGTATAATATGAAAATAATTGTATAAATCAATATTTGGATCAAAGTGGAGCAAATACGGGAAAAGCTAAAATTACGAATTAGTCCTTGAAGTATCCACTTATTTCACATTTTGAAGAGGTAAGTTCACTTAGAACATACTAATTCAGTTTGTGCGATTTATATACTTGCATTTAATTTGATGTATATATGTATATGTATGTTTGAGTATATAGTGATATATTAGTAGTTTGGCACATATGGCTAGAAAGGATTGGATTGAAACATGTGAATAACTACAGGGTAAAAATGTATGAAAATGATCTATTATAGGTATATATTGAAATATATGTAATCAATGCCCATGCGGACTTAGTAAAAGCTTAGGATACAATTGATATGCCAATAAGGTTATACGCGTGCTTGATCAGAGATTTTATATGTTATAACAAGATCTAGCATTTGTTGCAGATTCTTGGGTTACTTAATGAGATCTAGCCTTGTTGTAGGTTCTCGGATTATTTAACGTGATCTAGCATCGTTGCAGATTCTCGAATTATATGTAACATAGGTTTAGCCCAAATAGGTAACCTGATGTAATTTTGGCTTGTGCGAGCAACTTAGTTCACCTGTGTATCCGAGTTTTTGACTATGAAATGATATTTGCTTTTAACTTGTTATGTGACATGAAATTGCTTTGGTATTAAGTGATGTTACTCATGATATACGAGTATCTTTAACCTTTTGAATGTTAATGTTGGTAAGTGACTAGATAAGACATTATGTGCCAAAGATAGCCAAATTGTATGCCAAAGTGATTGGTAGTTGTTATAATTATAGGTAATCATGGTAAGCGTAATATTTCCATTTGAACTTACTAAGCATTATTAATGCTTACTCTAGTTGTTTTCTTCCCCTGTAGATTGTCACCTTGCGGAACTAGCTGAGCCCAATTGGTGAGAAGCACACACTATCAATGAGATGGTAGAATTATGTCCATTTTGATTCTAAATGTGTAACCGTCTGATTTTTCAGTGGCGTTAGATCGGCAATTTCGAAACCCCACTTTCGTATTTTGAGTCCGTAAATATTAAATATTAATATTTACGAGGTTAATATAGAATCATATTAAAGTTTGGTCCAATAATTTTTTTGAATTGATAGTTAATTAAGGAACGAAGACTAAATTGTAAAAGTTTATCGATATAGATTTTTAAATAGCCAAAAGACCAAATAAGTAATTAGACCATTTTAAATTGTAACACCCTAAAACCCGGCCTAGAACTTTAGACCGAATCCTGGAGGTTACATTGATCACTAAAGTGATCTGAAAACAATTTTACAAAACGAGTTGTTAAAATTTTCATATGAACACAGTTTGCTAAAAACGAACGAAACTGTTAAGGGTTCAATACAAAAATTTTATGTTGCGACAAAACATTTAGAAATAAAGTTCCACAGTTTCTAGAATTCAGTCCAAATGCAATTTACGAAAACCCAAAATAGAATTGTACCACAGCCCCTATAGATTTTTACAGTCCAAAACAGTTCACAAATTTAAGTAGTAGAAGAATCATCGTATTGGCCTGACATAAAATGCATCACTTCGAAACCTTCGGTATGCCAAGTCCAGCTTTAGAAAACAAGAGTACCTGAAAGGGAGAGAACTAAGGAGTAAGGTACACGAGCTCAGTGTGAGTCCGAAACAGACAAAAATAAAATATGGTAGTCCAACGGATGGTTCAAAAAATGAATCATATGCTTACAAATCACATACGGAAACTCAAACGACAATCTGATAAACTGAGAGTTAACGTTAACAAGCCTATCTCATATATGTTGTCATTCCAAGCAAACATGTACCCAAAAAGATATAGATTAAACAAAGCATTTCATTAAGATGCTAACTAATCAAACAAACAGACATAGACTTAGAAGTGTGAATTATGCAACAATCAGAAATCCCACCCAACCAACCGAATACCACTTCGACCGCCCTGCACACCACATATGAGCTAATAAAACCCAACCAACTATGCACACTACATAGGACCTCGAAAGGCCAATCCACCCTACACACCACATATGTGGAACTAAGCCACTGAAATATCAATATGCAGCTGAGCTAGCATATGCACAGTACATTACGGTAAACCGTTGTACAGATGTGTTGCAATTAAAACTGCCAAATCAGATCAGACTTCCTTCTCTTCACAACCGAAACCCAAATTTATATGCAAACGCCAGAATGCACTCAACATGCTAATGGACTCGCAGAACAGAATACGTAAATAGTGGACCATTTTTAGAGTCAATATCAATTGAACACAAACAGTATGTATCAATAGCATTTTAACAAACTATTATATTAATTCCATAATTAAAAACAAATGCACAAACCTAAGATGAAACAGAGTCCCTACCACCCTTTCTAGGGCTTAACCGAGCGTCGGAACACACATAATCTCAAATGGGCCAAGATTCGACACCGTATGAAAATTTGAGAAACAGAGCCACACGACCATGTGCCCCGGTCGTGTGGAAATGCCTAGGCCGTGTGGAGGCCTACATGCCTATGTGAAAGAGGCACATGCCCGTGTAGTTGTGACACACGCCCGTGTGATTTAGAGTCAGGATTGTGTGAACAGCCCGTAAACCTCTCTGTCTGAAATTGCTAAAATAAGGTGCAGGGCAAACACGACCGTGTGAAAGTCTCACACAATCGTGTGAAAATTGACTAAAATCCTCAAAATCAGTCGCACGACTTCGTGGCTCCAAAATTCACCCAAAAACCCTAATTCCTAATTGCACATGGCTATGTGAACCGCCCGTATGGCCATTTATGTAGTCACGAAACAATACCAAAACAGGCTGCAAAACGTGCATTTGCTATTGAAACAGTTCCCAAACCCTTGGTAACTCAGCAAGATACCAAATTATACCGAAAACATACGATTCAATGCTGATTTTGAACAAATTCAGAATACATAGAATTTACCGAATTTCACATAATCAAATCGGTAATTCAACATTGAAATTACAGAGTTTTCAAACACACACCTTAGACGGGATAATGAGCACCCAAAATCGTCCGAATCGTTCCACCAGGCCGATTCAGAAACCTCATTTACCAAACAAATTGAACTATAAGAGTTTCAATTACGAATCAAATAGAAATTAAAGCAATTCCATCGCCAATCCAAGAGACAAACCTACCCGATTTAGAATGAGACTAATCAAAACGCACGAATACTATCTCCCTTCAGACGAAAAACGAAAATGCAAAAATAAAAGCGGCAAGAAACATCTAAGAAAAAAAACCGTGTGAAAGAGGGAGAAGAGAGCGTGAGAAGGAATTTGACATCAAAATACTTAATACTTAAAACAAATCTAAAATAAAACAAAAAGAAACCTCAAAACAGCAATGAGGATTTGAACTCGGAACCCAGAGGTAAACTAATACATATCCAACCACCAAACCAACAGGCCCATTTTGACATCAAAATGCGACTACTGACCCAAATGCTCAACCTACTCACTGATCCTAAACACATATCTCAAATCTTCTAACCCCAAATTTTGGGGTGTTACATAAATGGTTAAATAGTGCTGGATGATGATGAAATCCATTAAATTATGTTAATTTGGTTTAAGGTTAAATTAATTAAGTTTAAGATAATTAGTAATTAATTAAGTTATAATATTAGTATAAAAGCTAAATCAAAGAAAGAAATGAATAATCTCCTATTCATCTTCTTCCTCATTGTAGAAAAAATAGGGTTTGAAGCTTTCAAATTTTTGGCAACATTTGATGAGTTCAATTTAGTCATTTTCTTATAAGTTTTTATGTTTCTGAGGTCATGAGAGCTTGATTTAGATAACTCATGTACCAATTTGTAATTTTTTAAAAGTTTTTAAAAGTATCCATTGATGATTTCTTAAAGAAATTGGTGTTAAATTGATTGATTTTAAGCTGGGAAGTGAAAAATGACTAGATTCTAAAGTTTAATTGCTAGTTTTTGAATATAAGAACTAAAGTGTATAGATTGTGAAATTGATATAAAATTTCTATAATTTTAAATAGTAGAGGGTATTAAAAGGATGTAATATAGATTATTTTCAATATCAAAGTTCAAAATTGAAAGTTATGGCAAATCCGATTTTATGGACTAAATTGAATAAAATGCAAAACTTTAGAGACATTAAAAATGAAATTAAATTGGTTCATGCATATTGTGGGATGATATAAAAGTGTTTGACATTGATAAATCGAATTGAATAATTGTATAGATCAGGAATTGAACTAAACTGGGGATAATCAGAGAAAAGACAAAATTGTTGGTTAGTCCTTAAAGATTCGGTTGTTTGCTATTTTGACCAAGTAAGTCATATGGAACTTACTGTTTTGTTTCATGTTATAATTGAATTGTAATTATTTTGCTTATTAGTTTATATAAATGTGAATTTGGTGATTTTAGCATCAATTGGACTAAATTGTGAAGTATGAAAAATATGATATTTATGAATAGGTAAAGGTACCAAAGTGGAAATGAAATGTTTATAAGATTTATATGACATATATATGTTGTTACTAGGATTGAAATGATATGATTACAGTAATAATGCCCATGTGAACTTAGTAAAAGAGTAAGATACATATGACATGTCATTAGGGTCAAACATGGAAACGATTAGAGACTTACATGGTTATATGAGATCCAGGATTTGTTGCAGATTCTCGGTTTATATGTATCGTTGGTTTAGCCTGTACTAGTAACCTCGATATGATGTTAGCTTGTGTGAGCAAACCTGATCACTGTCAGCTTGTGTGAGCAATATAGTCATGTGTATCCAAGTTGATTTACTAAGGTTCTCTCAGGCAAAAATGGTTACTTAATGGAAATGAAATTGTTGAAATGATTTGAACATGAGTTGAATTACATATGCTTTCAAATTGAATATGAATTGGATGGTACATGATATTAAATGTAATTGTTGTATATATATATGATTTGTGTTATAAGTTCTTGATATGTAAGTGAACTAACCTATTGGTTATATTTGTTGATAAGTATTTAATATATAAGGATGCCAATGGATGCTACATAGAATGCCATTGCATTTAAATGTTTAATTTGTTGTAATGTTAAGTTAAGTAATGGACTTACTTAGCATTCAATGTGCTTACTCCGTTGCCTCCCTTTTTCCTTGTAGATTGCCAACTTGTGGAACGTGTCTATCGGATCATCGAGAAGCTCACACTATATTGTTATTGATTCGGTAGTTTTTTAATTATTTTAAAGCTCAATTGTGTGGCATGTATATAGGTTTTATGTAATTATTAACTTTGAATGTTGGCATAACTTGAAATCTATCTTATGCTTGATTTTGGCAATGCTAATGTTTAATGTAAATGGTGTGCGTGTGTGTGTGTGTGTGTGTGTGTGTGTGTGTGTGTGTGTGTGTGTGTGTGTTTTTGCAAAATATGGTTGAGTTATGAATGACATTTAAAATAGCTTGTTTGAACATAGATTAGCATATTTGAGAAGATTATTTTGAATGGCTAGTTGGTTGGATGAATGGTTTGTGATTAAATAAGTTGAAATGGTAAGTTTTGGTGCTAATTTTGAAGTTATGTAAGAATGGTTGAATTGAAATGGTTAGATGCAATGTTTTGGTATGTGTTTGAAATGTTGTTGTGTAGGAAAAGTTAAACAAATATGCACCAAACTTGAAGCATGAGAGGTAGCCATGAAATAGGTACTAAATGGCCTAAAATTTACCTAAAACAAAGTCTACGTCTCGACGAACAATCTTCCTTGCCGCAACGTCGGTCGACTGTGAGTTACGTCGTGATGTCAAGTAGCCTAAGGTTACGACATGACAAACTGTTTGGCGACGTCACGATGTGGCAGAAGTGACACCACAGCATCGACCCTTTTGAAACTTTGCAATTTGGTCCTATTTTATGCTCGGGTCAAATGAGCTCTCATAAGCTCGATTAAGGCTCAGATTTAATTATGTATCATAATGTAAGTGTGTTTATGATATGATTGAATGTTTGAATGATTTATTTAAGGTGTATTTGATGGTAGTTGCTCCAGAAATGGATGTGGCATCCTGTAGCTCAGACCCGGCGATCGAGTCGGGCAAAGGGTGTTACAAAATGTTGTAACATGTATATTACGGTACCTTAGTATGCATAAGGTCATGTCAAGTTTATATTTTATGGTAAACATAGTGATGGTTGAATTTGAATGTTTGGCATGGCTTGTAATCCAATTGGTACATAGCTTGGTCAAGTTTAGCGCTATGAGAATGATGATCTTACTTTTGAAAGGTTTGGCATGTTAAGGATTGCAATTGGACTATTTGAAATAGCCAGATTGATTAGAAATGGTAAGTTGAATGTTAAGTATGATTCATAGCTTAATGTATGTTTTGGCTAATTCAAGCCAAATTCATTGAGTTGTTTTACCCCTAAGTTTTCATAATGAAACCTGTTTGAATTGGTAAGTGAAGTGTTTTGGGTATGGATACTTGATATGGAATGGAATGTGCCTAAATGTTGTATGGTTGAATTGTATGATATTGAATGGTTGGTTTAGATGACTAAATGCTTGAAATGTTTAGATTAGAATGGTACAATGGTATTTGTTTGTGGAAAGTTGAATGAAATCATTTGATGTTGGTTTTTAAGCAAGTGAATTGGCACCAAATGAGATTTTTGCCAAAACAGGGGCAACGTCGCAACCTCGAACCCCCGACATCTCGAAATAGGCCGACAGAGAGTAAAGTCGCGACATCGATATACCTGTATTCGTGATGTGACTCGCTAAGTTGGTGATGTTGCGACACGAAAACCATGAAACCGTGACGTCGAATCGAGATTTTTAAAATAATTCACCCTCGGGTTAGAAAAAGAGCTTTCGTAAACTCGTGTTGGACTTGAAAATTATTATGTAGCCTAATATGTATGTGTTTCATACTTAATTGCATGTCTGAATGGTTGTATGATGTTTATATGATGTTAGTTTCATTGGTAATGGTTGTGACATTCTACAGTTTGGACCCGACAATCAGGTCGGGTATGGGGGTGTTATACTCTACGCCTCCACCGAACCTCACAAAGGCTCCACTAGTCACCACAAATTGAATTTGTGGCAAACTAAAGTTCACTGGTCACAAACTCGTCACATATTGTCCTTGCGCCAAACCGAAGTTCACCAGTCCCCACAATCTGATTTTGTGCCAAACCAAAGGTCACACTATCTCGATATAAGCGTTGCATTTTTGGCTTTAAGGTACTTGAGTTTTTTGCATGTTAGGTCATCTATGAATGTGTTCTTCCATTTTTTTATTATTTAAAAAGAACACATTTCAAGCAATAGTAGTCTCTTTCAATTAGACAGAGTTAGAGTAACATGTTCCATGTCATACAAGCAAATGCAGGAGAATGATCTCCCATAATTTATTATGGCAAATTAAGCTCTCTTCACTACTTAAGGAGCTTTCATTCAAGTACTTTTTTTTTATGTTATTTGCATATATCTTGAGAAATATTTAGTTTTTAGTTTAGATTGAATAAGTTGAGCTTTTATGATGTTTTATGACATTTTAGGTCGATTTGGGCCTAAAGAGGAACTAACAAGTTAATCGAGTATGCAGGATAACAACCTAAACCAAGGAGTCAGTGCTCTAACTTAAATGTCGCAACATTCAAGATGAAAGTCGCGACATTGGAAGCTGCCTCAATATGTAGCCAAATTTCCAACCAAATTCAACGAGGCAAGCTACTAGACACAAAGTTGTGACACCAGGTTAGCAAAGTTGCAACATTCAACCCAATCCCAGAGATCGAGTAGTCTGCCCGTAAAGGCGCAACATTGGCTAGAGGATGTTGCGACATTCGACTCGACATGCTAAAAATTCTACAAGAATGTTTCCATCCGTACAAACTTAATTTACTTGTAAACCAGATTGTAATCGACCTAATTAGGTCATAATACATTGAGACTATAAATATTAGCTCAAAACATCAATTTAATGAGTTCATTTTAGGGTTTTAGCTAGTAGTTTAATTAGATATTTTTCTTAGTTCTTGTTCAGTTACTTTTTAATTTTTAATCAAAGTTATTTTCAATTTTATTCATTATTCTCTTTTATTTTATTTTTGTTTATGTTTCAATGCAAATCGATAGTCAACACCATTTGTGGGTTAACGTAGCCATTCCATTAATCATAACTCTTGGATTCATCGTATTCTTAAGAATTTCTCATCCCTTCTCTTTTATTTTTCATTGTTTGAATATTTGATAATTGGGTAGGATCATCTGTATCTAGCATGGCTGGTAACTAAAACCCTAGGAAAGTTGATTGACCGAAGTAGGCGTGGTTAGCTTAGAGTTAGGGTTCATAACCCAATTGCTTTGTTTATTGATATCAACATTTTATCAAGTTTGGAAAAAAAAATTAATGAAGGAAATCAAACTCGGATTGTTTGGTTAATCGACCAAACTGACCAAAATTGGTCGGTCGATTTTTTTTTTCCAAAAGGTCAATCTAATTATGGTTTCTTCAAAAAAGGTATGTCGATTTGGTCGGGTTTTTTCCACCAAACTGATTGAATCAATTGATTGCACGTTCCTACTTTCCCATAACCAAAACCTTCATTTGTTTTTAGTAATTGTTTTTTGATTAACTAATCAATTTCCTTTTATTTCAAATATTGATTTTTATTCGATGTAATGAAATTTTGACAAACCCTATATGTTGGCCTAATGGTCAGAGTGTTTATTGTCCTAAGTGTGGCTTGGGTTCAAGTCGCGCTAGTTGCGTTGCTGTTAGGGTGTAGTTCACCAAAAAAAAAAATGAATTATTGACAATAATTTCTTTTTGTTCTGGTAGGTTTTATGTGTAGGGGGCTTGTAGATCTTTTCTCTCTTCACCATGTGTTGTGACCCTTTTTCGGTTGACATTCAAAATTAGCTTGACAAATTATTGAAAATATGAAAAAATTGATTTTGACAAAACACACGATTTTATAAAAAAAAAATTAGGCGTCTTCATAGATCTATTTTGGCTAGGCCCGATCAACCACCTATAAAATCAACTTTTAAAATGAAAATTTAAAATTCATTTAAACAAAGACAATTTTGGGTTTGCATTAAAGTTTAGAAAAAATTTAATTTCAGAAGTCGATTACGCGTGATGAAGGTTTTAGCACCCTTGCGACTCCCAAAATGGGTACCTTGTTAGACATGTATTCTCTTAAATTTAAAAAATACGAGCTCAATTCAATATTTTATTGTGATTTGAAAATTAAAAATTTATTAATTTATATATATTTAGAGTAAATTGCATTTTTATTTAAAAATAAAAATATTTATGAATAACAAAAATACCGAATTTAATTTGAAAAGATAAAAATTTTGACTTATTCAAAATGGCATCTCATTTTTAATACATATTGATGAGATTCACCCAACATAATGATAGACTCATAATTTATATTATATCGAAATGTTGCGTTGTGCATTTGAAAATTATTTCAAAATGATTGCAAACTACTAGCATTTCATGAAAAAAACCAAATTGTAGAAAATAAGGGGAAGAAGAGTTTTCGGTGGGAGCAAGCAGTGTGAATAAAGAATGACATATAACAACGTTTTAGCAGCATAGTATTTAAATGAAAAGTTTCAAATAGTTCAATGATTATTTTGTAACTTTTTGAAGCTGTGTGATCAAAACCTAAACTTACTAATAATTTAGTGACCTTAATGTAGATTACCTTAAACTTTTATTTTTAAATTTGTTGGTATGACATTTTTGAAAAAAAAAAACCATTCCGTAGCAATATAACTAAAAAAAATGATGTTCTGATGAACCACAATTTAACAAAATAATCTTAATATTGAGACTTGAATTTTGAAATAAAAAAAGTAAAATGATTAAATTCTTAGAAATAAAAGCATAAGGGTTAAATTGCAAATTTGGAAAGAATATAAAGACTGATAACATGTTATAAAATTATCGAGTAAAACAAAAAATTACGTTCTAATAAATCATATTTGTTATAAAATAAATAGACAGAAAGAATAAAGAACAAAGAATATAGGAGAGCAAAGAGAGAGAACGTATTTTATTGATCAATCAGAATATTTACAAAGCTTCTCCAAAGTTTCTATTTATAGACATAAGAAGTATAAATAAAGTAGAAATCTATTTCTAATAACTATTAAAATTTATCTTGGTACGTCTGAACCAATGAATAGACTAAATTACCCAAAAAGGCCCATTTCCAAGCAAATTTATAGAAATGGGCCGATTCAAACGCTATTTATCGGAAAGGGCTGTTTTTGCAAAAATGCACCTACGTGGTCGCGTCAGCACGTTTTGCTGATGTGGCAAAAAACGCTCCCTTGGGGGAGCGCTTTGCTGGCAGATTTTCAACCCCAACGGCTAAATTTTTTGATCGTTGGAGGGGGTTCCAACAGTCAAAAAAAAAAAAACTATAAAACCCCCTCCCCTTCTATTATTTTCACACAAAATTTCTTAACAATTTAGCAAAAATTCTCTACAATTTCTACCTAGAGCTCTCAAATTTCTTATTAAATTTCTCAAAGCTCTTTATAATTAGTTATTTACTTTTATTTTTTTTTCTAATTTAGCTTTTTTTATAATTTCAAAAATATTTGATCATGTTAGCAATGGCCGGGGGATTAATTCGTCTTGATCATAAACATATCTCTGTTGAACAAATGAAAATGGTAATGGTTTATTTTAAATTTTGAATATTATTTAATATTTTTTTCATTTATGTAATTTTAATTAATTTGTATTTTATAAGTTTTTATAACAGTTTGTAGATTAGGTGTTACAATGTTATATTCGTAACATGTCTGGTCCGCCATCACCGTTGCTAGAAAATTACTTGAGGGAAGTGGGTTTTTGGCACGCGGCCACTATAGGCCGGGGGTGCAAGTTGGACCCAAAAATCATCAGCGCGTTAAGAGAGAGGTGGAGACTGAAGATGCAGACATTCCATCTTCTATGCGGATAGCGTACTACCAATTTGGAAGACGTCCAGTTACAATTAGGATTGTCGGTAGGTGGGGCCGCACTCACCGAGTACGTTCAATCTACTGATTGGGGAGCCATATGCTACGATCTTTTGGGTGCGATTCGGGATAATATTTACAGAGAGCAGATCGAGATGGGCTGGTTACGAGACACATTCCTGGAGCCGGGGAATGATTCGACTGAATTAGAAAGAATACGAGATGCTCGGGCATACATCCTTAAGATGATTGGAGGTTATCTGATGCCAGACTTGTCACGAAACCACGTACATCTGAGGTGACTATTGAAACTCATTGATTTTAAAGCAGCTGGCGAACTTAGTTGGGGGTCTACCGTGTTGGCAACATTGTATCGGGAGATGTGCGGGCGATGCCACCAAATAAAGCAAAAATTGGAGGTTGCCTATCACTACTACAGTCATGGTCTCGGTTTCTCTTTTCGTTTTTACGTCCTCAAGTGAACCAACCATATACATTTCCACTCATAACAAGGTAAAATTTTTATTTGATTTTACAATTATTCCATAGATTTAAAATAAAATTGTATGCTGAAAATATATTTAATTAGGTAGAACCATCCGGTGAGTTATGTTGGAATATCTACCGCTCTTGAAGATATATGTCTTCTATTAGACTAACTGTCAGAAGCGCAAGTAAGTATTAAATAAAATATATATTTAGAAAATAGTCGTTTCATATTTAGTATTTAGTTATATGTGTATATAACTAATATTTTTATCCCGTTCATATAGTTTCAATGGACACCATACTAGGATCCAGCAATACGAGCAGTAATTTCAGAAGAATTCTTTCAAAATCCAAACATTTGGCATGTTAAGGTCCCATTAGTCAACTATGCTACTGTTGAGATGCACCAGACGGATAGAGTGTTGCGACAGTTTGGATTCCGACAATCGATTCTTGAGGAACCTGAGGAGCTCGATGAGCAGCACAAAATCGACGGCTAACGAATATGAATTGGTCATTATTCTGGTCAGAATATATTGAAATTTGGGAAAACCAATACGATCATATACTTGATTGCGAACTGATCATCGTATCAAAGTTAGTGTGCACCCTGGATTACATGCCATTGTTTAGGATCCATGGCAAGCCATATTTGCTGTCAGAAGAACAGAGGTGTTGGTAAATTCGTGTGGAAAGGGAACGACGGGGCCCTTTAAATCTAAGAAGAAGGGATGACGACACGGACTTATCAATAGCGCCCACACAATCACCTGACCCATCAACAGCGCCCACATAATCACCGAGCCCAATGCCTCAACCTACGACACCCATATCACAACCACTTCAGATTATGCCCAGTGCGTATCCTAGCCTTTATATGTATCCTAACCCATATATGTTTCCTTTTCCCTGTCCTATGCCAGGTTGGAATGCATGGCCCGGTGCATCTCTTTTCTCGATGACTCCGACTTAACTGATGATATATAGGCCATCGTCGCTGAAGGGATCGCACGATGCACTGTCGGGGAGCTTATCTCATTACCATTCCCCATTGCCTTATGGGATTTAAACACCTCCGCCGTGGGTGATGCAAACACCTCCACATTCTTTATTCTACCAAGGTGGGTCATCCTCTCAACACCCACAACCGGAGCAATCACAACCCTAGCTGGAGCAACCAAGGAGGAATCCAGCGCGTAATCATTGTCCACCCCCATGTGGCACTGATTCCGACCGGCATATACATTGATTTATTTTTAATATATTTGTAGAAGTTGTTTCTATATTATTTCATTTAATAAAAAAATATTTTTTATATATATTTTAATAGTAAATTAATTTTTTTATTTTATAATTTTAATAAAATATAAGTTCTTTTGAATAAGGCGGAATAGAAATAATGCAACATCGTTTCATTACAGCAATTATCAACTATTTTGGTTTGGACATGATCAAATTGTATGACCTGGGTTCTTACACCATCCACACAACTTCTATTGGTTCGTTCTTTCCCGGATATCCATATTATTACGTATTCTACTCGAGCAAGGTCGGCCTTTAGGTTTGTGATGCAATTCTCTATCTGGTAACAACTTAAACATAGCAAGCGATACAGACGGCCACTTACGTTCATTTGGGACCGGTGGGAATACATGTCTCCACACATTGTACATGTTTTCTACTTTGTACACTTCATCGAGATATCTCATGAGATCCAAACAGAGATTCTGACAAGCTGCAATTGCATTAGCGCATGGATAACGAAGTGCGTCAAACATCCCACAGTCGCAAGTCTTATTTATCAGGTGTACATGATATTGCCCGCCGGTAATTCATTGGGTCGATCTGTCAAACTCCATCACATGAAACCATAGGTTGTCACGATTGCGACACACTGTGTGCATCGTGTTCGCCCATGCCTTTGCCTTGTTAATTTATTGCAATACCTTCTGTAACCATACATGGCCTCCTTGCATTTGGCTTTTATAACTTGCTGCTCGCTTTGGAAATAGTGTCACCAAACGAAAATATGTCTTTCGCACAACCGAGGTTATCAGTAAATGACGCGTTCCTTTTAGAACAAAATTTATGCATTCAGCCAGGTTTGTTTTCATATGACCATATCATAGGCCGTCGTTGTATTCTTGTGTCCACTGTTCGAAGGGTATGTTACAGAGGTAGTCTGCACCTTGATCGTTAACTGAAAGTAAAATCCTCAACATCTCATGAAAACAGTCCTTATTGATCTCGTACCCTACCAATATAAGTTGATAGCGAAAATTATATACCAATATTCCATTAAAAATAAATTGAATATTACAACCGAAATTTTATTAATAAAGATTAAATACCCATGTTGGTCACTTTCTTTCATTCAATCGTAGATCGATATTGCCCGTAGTAGTTGGACACAACGTGCCTTAGACAATACCGATGGTGTGTGTGATCCCAAAGGCTTCTATGTCGCTCAATTAGGGCTAGAATTCCAGTGCCTCGATCCAATATAACACAGATATCAGGTTGGGGACATACATACCTCCTTAACCGAGAAAGAAAGAAATTCCAGTCATCAACTGACTCTCCTGGTGTTATTGCAAACGCAATTGGGAGGATTCTCCCACCGCCATCCTGTGCCACACCTAGCTATAGCCGATGGATATATCTACCATTCATAAATGTACCGTTAATTTGTACCAATGGCGTGTAATACACAAATGCATCCCGACATTGCTTAAAACTCCAGAACAGACATTTGAACACTTGACATCCACGGAGCAATCAGATCGTTGTAGTACGCAAGGACTGTTTCAAGGTCTGTTATGCAACCTGAGACGTACCCCTCCAGTAGCTGACACCACTATCAAACCTCATTTTATGAAGCGTCCCACCTATTATGCATCTTTTCCAACGCCTTTTGCTTAGCTACCCAAGCATTGCGGTAAGAGGGCATGTACCTCATTTGGCTACGAATACTGGCAATTATGTATGACACAGAATCCCCATACACCTCTAGCACTTTGATTTTGCGTTCTATGGCGTTACGGATTCCCATGATATATGCTTCGTACTCTGCCATATTATTTGTGCAATCAAAATCCAACTTGCAAGTAAATGGATAATGATCTCCATTTGGGGATATCAGGACTGCCCCAATTCAGTTACCAACAGCATTTGATGCTCCGTCGAAGTTTAATTTCCAAGGATGATCTTCTGGAGCGTCTTCTTCGGTAGTTGCCACATACATTAGATCTTCATTAGGGAAATCAAAGTTTAAAGGCTCGTAATCTTCTAGAGCTCTACTGGCCAGGAAATCTGCTATTGCACTCCCTTTCATAGCCTTCTGGTTCACATAAACTATGTCAAATTCAGAAAGCAGAATTTTCCATCTGGCCATCCTTCCATTCAAAGCAGTCGACTCCATCATATAATTTAGAGGGTCTAGTTTCGAGATTAGCCAAGTCGTATAGTACAACATGAACAGCCTCAATCTCCGAGTTGTCCAGATCAAGGCGCAACATAATTTCTCAATTGGCGAATATCTCATTTCACACTTAGTGAATTTCTTACTAAGGTAGTATATCGCCCTTTCTTTCTTTCCTGTCCCATCGTGTTGGCCAAGCACACATCCCATAGAATTGTCAAATACAGTATCAGTGGCCTATCTGGACCTGGTGGTGACAGCATTAGGGTATTGGACAGGTACTGTTTTACCTTGTCAAAAGTTTTCTAGCATTCATCATCCCATACGCGTGGATTGTGTTTCTTAAGAAGACGGAATATGGGGTCATATTTCTCAGTTAGTTGTGAAATGAACCGGGCAATGTAATTTAGTCTTCCTAAGAAACATCGAACTTCCTTTTGAGTGCGCGACAGAGGCAATTCTTGTATAACCTTGACTTTGTCTGGGTCGATTTTAATTCCCTTTCCACTGACTACAAAACCTAGCAGTTTTCCTGACCTAGCCCTGAAATTACATTTTATTGGATTAAGCTTTAGCTGAAATTTTCTCAACCTCAAGAACAATTTCCTTAAAACTTGTATGTGCTCCTTTTCTGTTCAAGATTTTGCAATCATATCATCAACGTAAACCTCGATTTCCTTGTGCATAATGTCATGAAACAAGGTTACCATGGCTCTTTGATCGTTGCTCCAGCATTTTTTAATCTAAATGGCATCACCTTATGGCAAAATGTTCCCCACAATGTCACAAATGTGGTCTTTTCCATGTCTTCAGGATGCATCTTTATCTGATTGTATCCAGAGAAGCCATCCATGAAGGAGAACAGTGAGTAGCCTGCCGTATTATCCACTAAGGTGTCAATGTGAGGCAATAGAAAATTGTCTTTTGGGCTGGCCATGTTTAAGTCTCTGTAATCTACACACATCCGTACCTTCCCGTCTTTCTTAGGGACGGGGACAATATTGGCTACCCATTCTGAGTATTTAACCACTTGTAGGAACCCAGCCTCGAATTGCTTCTTGACCTCTTCTTTTATTTTTATCAAAAACATCAGGTCTCATCCTTTGGAGCTTCTGCTGAACCGGCTTGCACTTTTCTTTTATGGGGAGCCGGTGTACCACAATATCTGTGCTTGACCCGGGCATATCTTGACACGACTATGCCAAGACATTTTTGAATTCTTGAAGTAACTCAATGAGGTCTCGTTTTGTTTCTTTGGCTAAAATCACAATCTCTACTATCTTTTTGTGAGGTAGAATCTGTTTCTCTTCTTATTCTACCATCCTTAACAAATCTGGAGATAAGTTATAGTCTCTGTCATCTTCAAAATCCTGAAATCCCTCTAGACACATGTCTCGCTCAAAAGGAGATCTGGGTCAGTAGCAGCATCGCTTATATCATTGATATCTAGAGGGCTGTTATAGGCACGAAGGAATATCCAACAAACAAATAAATCTAAGAATAGCTATTTGTATGGTGTGATTATGAATGAAATGAAAGAATAAAAGAATATTTACTCAGAGTGATAAAAAAAATGTATTTTTTATTGAAACAAAGATGTTGGACATGAGCCTATTTCACAAATGGATTCTTATTGCTTCTAGGCTTAAAGCAACAAGCGTGTTTTCAACATTACTCTAAATCAGCTCTAAAAACTACAAGAATCTCTTCTGTCCAGTTGTTCAGAATAATTCCCGGCTAATAAGGGCGGATGCCCGATAAGTTTTCTTCCACCATTCCCTCTTCAGATATGGCGTTGATGCTCAGATATCCCATCATATCTTCAGCAATTTCTTTCCTTGTCATCTTCCGTTCAGGGTGAATATTTCCTCCTAACACAAATGTTCTGGATATATGGGGGAAGATCATTAGTTCCCATTTGACCTCTACCCCGTTTAATCGTGCTCTTCTACGGTCTTGCTTCCTCTCCAACTCCTTCTTCCTCTGCTTCGCGTCTGGCTTATACCCCAAGCCAAAGTGATCCCGTTTGTCAACCAAGATTGGTACTTCGACCCATCCATGGAAGTATTTCCAAAGTTCCCTTTCAGACAATGCTCCTTTTTCCTACTGTTAGTTGTAAGCTCATCCTCATGGCTTTGGATATTTTGAGCATTGGGATCTTGCTTCCATCGACAACGAAGGTTGCGTTCACAAATTCCAATTGTGCAAAGCCCAATTTGCCTGGGGCCCATTAAACCAACCCAATACTAAACCCATTACGGCCAATTAAGCTCAAACAGACCCAACACTAACCCAAAACTCAGCCCAACACTAAATTTTCAGAAAAAAAAGAAACTTAACTCTATCCCCTAATACAAGTGGCGCCTCAACCTAGTCCTCTAGCCTGTTGCACCGCCACTGCTCCACCGCCCGTGTCAGCACCGCCCATGACCTGCAAACAAGACAGAAAACAACAAGAAAACAGCAAAAACAACAAGAAACAATAGTAAAAAACATGTATTGTCTTTCGGCTATTTAAGCCCGAAAACAACATTGTAAAGGGGGATTCTTTTTCTTTTTGGAATACAAAAAAAAAATAGATTTTAAATCACCAAAAGCAAAGGTTCAAGCACTAACATTCAATACAACGAATAATATACAAAGCAGAGATCGGAGGTGTTACTACGATTCATTTTATCTTTTATTTGCGTTTTTTTCGAAACTATACATATATATATTATTTTAAAAAAAAGAAAAATTTTACCTGTTTCAGAATTCCGGCTACCGTGTTTTTACGCCGGAAAGTTGGCCGAATTCTGGGCCAGGAGAGAGAGGGGCTTGAGAGAATTTTAAAGAAAAGGTTTTTCTTTTTTTTTTTTTGAAGAGAGATGAAACTGATTTTTTGGGGGGGGGCAAATTTTAGCTTCGACGTCGTTTTGGCTAAGGGTTACTAGCGCCAAAACGGTGATGTTTCATGGCTACCCGCGCGCGAACCGACCCGATCACAAGGGATCCGCGTGTTTTCACTGGCAGGGGATATTTATGCTTTAGTCCCTCCGCTTTTGAGGATGTTTTTAATATGGTCCTATTTTGTTAATTTATTTTTTAAAAATTTTGCCATTAACTTCCATTTTCATGTCAATTTAATCCTCGAGCCTTTTAACAGGCAAACGCTGTAAACGGCGCCGTTTTTGGAAAGGGGATAATTTCCCCGATGATCCTTCCTCCTTTAAGCGCGTTATTTTTTAGTCCTTATTCGATTTTATCTTATGATTTATTGCGATTTCAGCACTTTAATTTTATTTTAATTTCAACTCAGTCCTTATTTGTTTATTTTCGTAATTATAGTGTTATTATTATTAATTTTATTATTATTAGTAGTAGTAGTAGTAGTAGTTGTATTAGTATTAGTATTAGTATTAGTATTAGTATTAGTATTAGTATTAGTATTAATCTTATAATTATTACTACTATTATCTTTGTTATTATTATTATTTTATTTTTATTACCATTGTTATTTCATTTTTTACTGCTAATACCATTATTATTATTATTATTATTTTCATTATTACTCTTATTTATTTATTTATTTATCTATTATTATTATTCATTTATTACTTAATATCCTTATTATTATTATTATTATCACTTAATATCTTTATTATTACTATTATATTTGCTATTATCATTACTTTACTACCACCTGTATTATTATTTTTTATTTTATTTATTCTTTTTATATTTTCTATTATTATTATTATCATTAATTTTCTTATTAATGTATTATTACTTTCCATTTAAGCTATTATTATTGTCATTATTGATACATTTATTAACATATTATTGTTACTATTTTCTTTTAATACTATTATTATTGTTATCACTATTACTATTGTTATTTTTACTATTATTATAATTTCTATTATTTTTGTTATTATTATTATATTTTCTCTTTGTATTTATTACTTATTATTATTTTTTATTTTTTAATTTTTTATTTTTTCGTTTTTTGACTTGTTTTATTTTATTTTCGTCTTCATTATTGTTATTCATATTAACACATTTATTACCATTTTGCTACACATATTCGCATTGTAATTTGTTTTTACATTTCATTACAAACTTGTGTGGTATTAATTGTTACCCGATACAAAATTGATTCTTTTCATAAAGGTAATATTCCGTATTTAGAAATTTGAGACGTCGTGCCTTAACGTATTAGGTTTCGATCTTTCTCGTTTAATCTAAATAACGGAATATCCTTTTAAATCGCAATAAGTTTTAAATAAATAAAAGCTTATTCTCAAGAATTCGAGATGTTGTGTCCTAACGTGTTGGATGTGACGTTTCGTTAACTCGAGATAAGATTTTCTAAATAAAGGCAATGTTCTGTATTTGGAATTCCGAGAAATCGTGCCCTAACGTACTGGGTTTCGGTTTTTTGTTTGGCCAAATAATCGAATATCCTTTTGATATTTTCAATGCACGAGTCTCGGAAATCATGAGAGGATCTTGGATTCGAGGATTTAAATTATCGTGTCCTAACGTGCTGGATGTGATATTTTATTCCTTTGGAGCGAGAGAATCTTAATTCGAGAAAATTCAAACATTTTTAAAAGAGATCGTATTTTTAAAATATTTTTTTTTTCAAAATTTTCAACTTTCGACATTAAGACATTAACTAATCAATTAGGTACCAAATTTGGGCGTATTGAGGGTGCTAACCCTTCCTCGTGCGTAACAGATTCTCGAGCCCGTCTTTCTGAGTTTCGTAGACCAAAATCGTTGTTTTGATAAATCAATCTGATTATTAAAAGCAACCACTTTTTGAGGTGACCCGATCACACCTCAGCAAAAAAGGATTGGTGGCGACTCCCAAGTTTTTCGTTTTTATTTTCGTTTTCAAAACTAAAGTCGACATCCGTTTTCCCAAAAAATGGTTACGACACCAGTGACCAAAATGAACATTCTATTGCTTCATCATCAACCTCTATGTATAGCGCATTACTGGTAACGAACGTAATAATGTCTTTTTCCGTGTTTATCGTTATCAGTCGGCCCTCCGTTACCAATTTTAGCTTTTGGTGCAGTGATGATGGCATCACCCCTAGTGAGTGAATCCAAGGCCTTCCTAATAGGCAATTGTAAGAAGGCTTGATGTCCATCACGAAGAAGTCTACCTCGTATATGTTTGGACAGATCAAGAGAGGTATCTCAATCCTTCCCATTACCTTCCGTTCAGTGCCGTCAAATGTTCTCACTATGTTTTGGCATGTTTTCATGTGAGAGCTGTCCAAAGGCAACCTGTTCAATGTGGACAGGGGCAATACGTTCAATGTCGATCCATCGTTAATCAGTACCCTCGGCGGTATTTCATCGTCATTAAAGAAGATGAAATTATTGGTGCTTATGTTAAGATGAAATTATTGGTGTTTATGTTGTTGACAAGACGGTCTAGCTTGTTTACGAAAATATCATCAGCAACGTAGGTTTCGTTTAACACCTTCATTAGAGCATTACGGTGTTTCTCCAAGCTTAAGAATAAAGCTAGTACTGATATGCGAGCTGGATGCTTGTGTAGTTGTTCCACGACACTATACTTTTTGTGTTTTAAGAATTTCAAGAATTCCTTCGCTTATTTCTCATTTACCGGCTCATTAACAGGTACTTCTGGCTTCTCTTTCCTTTGTTCGATTACCAAGGATTTCCTTTTTATAGGTTCGGCTTTTGTATTTGGGGCATCATAACGTCTTCCGCTACGTGTATAGAAACCTACATCTTGACCTTCTTCTGACATGCTGACCGGGCCCACCTCTCCTGGGCTGTCACATTGCAGTCGTAGTTCCAAGGTACCATTTTGCTATCTTTATAAGAAAAAGCAATGGGATTCTGGATTACAACTCTTGGTGTAATTTTTGTTCCGAATTCGTTGATTCTTGGTTGTGAGATGATTACCACCGGGTGGTTGGCCTCATAGACCTTCTCTGTCGACCCTCCCTATGAGGCGCACACCTCTTCTCCTTTAGTATACTCAAAGAACTCGAGCTCCTTGTTGTCCATTAGACCTTGTACTAAGGCCCTGAATTCACTGCATTTCAGAATCTCATGGTCTTCTTCATCATAGAACTCACAATAGTTCTCTGCTTCTCGGGATCTGTCCCTCGAGTCTTGTATGATTAACCCTCTTTCCACCATTTTCTTCTAAACTTCTCTCAACGTTTTCACTTCTGTCATATTCACCTTGATTTTCTTCTCCGCGTTCTCGACTATCGCATTTACCCCTTTATCAGCATGGTTGGGTAACAAATTTTCTATATTAGATGGATCATCTAATTTTACAATGCCCATTTTGATGAGCCTTTCGACTAACTTTTTGAAAGCAGTGCAGTTTTCTATCGAGTGTCCCATGATTTTCGTATGGTATTTGGATTGGGTGTTTACATTGTACCATTTGGGGTGTGGGGGTTGCATTGGTTTTAGGTAGAAAGGGAATACAACATGTGCATCAAATAAGCTTTGGTATAACTCCCTATACGTTATTGGAATAGGCGTAAACATGAGTTTATCCGTATTTTACCTTGTGTTGGACTTTTGTCTTGGCGGGCCTTGATGACCAGTGGTTACCGTTCTCAGTTGGTTCACAGTGACTGGTTTCGAGTAACCCCTATTATATGTGCTCACGTTATTTACCTCATTTTCTCTTTTTCTCGAGGTCGACCTCTTTGTGCTTTCCCCGACCTCTATTTTTCCACACCTTATTGCATTCTCTATCATTTCGCCAGACATCACTATATCCGAGAAACTTTTAGTTGAGCTTCCCAACATGTGATTGATAAAGGGTGCCTTCAGGGTATTAATGAAAAGCATGGTTGTTTCCTATTCTAGCAGTGGCGGTTGGACTTGCGTGGCGACTTCTCTTTACCTTTGAGCATATTGCCTGAAACTTTCATTTGGCTTTTTCTCCATTTTTTGTAATGTGATTCTGTCAAGCGTCATATCTGTCACGTGGCCATATTGTTCATTGAAAGCCTGCGCTAGGTCCTTTCACGAATTAATTTGGGCACGATTTAGCTGACTATACCATTTGGCCTTGAATTTCTCTTCTAGCCATTTGCATCTATCTTCCAGTTGCACTAGGAGCTCCACTCTCGCTTTTCCTATTTTCGCTATATCATCAAAGTTAGGGACAACGAGATTTGCTGGATTATCTCTCGGGGTTGGAGCCTGAACCCGTCGAGAAGTTTATCGGTGCCGAAGTACCAGTCTGATATTGGGGTTTGATGTTCATAGACACCCTTTATGGTTGTGCTTGGGTGTTCGTTGGGGTGAAGCCTGGAGGATAAGCAGGGTCCTTGTTGTCGTCTTCGGTATTGATCATAAGGCTCTTTCCTTTTTCTAACCCCCCAGCCACCAACTGCGTTAACTGGCTCATCATGTTTCTCTGGGATTCTAGCATTTGATCCCTCATATCCTGTTGGATTTTGGCCAATTGTTCTTGCATCTGTATTTACAGTTGATCTTGCATCTCTCTTTGCATATGTTCTAATCTTTCCAACTTTTGGTCCATGGTTTTAGTCTTTCTTCGTGTACCGTAATGATATTCCAAGGTAACTGCCACGATTTTAGAGTCTTTTTGTGAGTTTTAGTGCACACGAAGCAATGCAATACTGATGCGTGATTGCAATGATTGCAAAAAGAAAAAAAAAAGCATTGATTCTGATTCAATTTCATTAGAGTAACCTTTCTAGGAAACAAATTTCTTTACATAAAATGGACTACATAAATGGCTTTGCCCTAATGCTTAAGGTATTGACTTGCTTAAGAAGCCAAGCTAACTCTCAGTCTCGATCTGACTCTGAATCATATTTCAAACTCAGTACACCAGCCTGGACCGCCAAGTTTTGCAAATGATTATCCACCTTTTGCACTTGAACCAAAGCTTCACCAATGACGTAATCTCTATCCCTGACCTAGTCTTGAGATCGATGAAGTTGCTCTTTCCACCGCTCATTATTTGCTTCCAGTAGTTCAACTCAGAGTTCACAGTTTTACAGCGCGGTTTCAAGTTCTTCTATCCTCCCTTTTACTTCCTCAATCTTGCTTAGGCTGGCCTTTAATTTGATTACGGAGTTGCGACTACGATGCTGATGTAGTGACTTTTCTAACTCTGCCACCCTAGCTCTTAACTTCTCATTTTCATTTTGGCTCTCTAACAAGCTCTTTTTTAAAACTTCCTCTCGTACTATAGTATCATGGAACTTCTTCTCCCACTGATCAGCTCTAGTCTATTCTTCTTAGACTTCTTATCACCATTGCTCAGACGTTTTACCCAAACCAGCGGTTCTTATTAACATGCGCAGCTTCTTGTAATCCTTTTTCAAACTGTCCAAATCTTCTTTGGCGTTATTCTTTCTCTTTCTCAGCTTCTAGTTTCTGGACATCGATATCTAGCCTCAGTTGCATTTTTTCCTCATCCAATTGCTCGATCCTTTTTCCTAGATGTGAACTTTTCTTCTCAAAATCCTGTTTGATGATTTCTAGTTCAAACGAGACCACCTGCAAGTGTTCTTCTATTGATCGGATGTTTTCTTAATTTGACATAGCAATGTTGTCATTGATTCTCTGACCCCACCACCGGTCATACACAGGGGTAGTCATTGGATTAGCAGCAAACCTATTCATTTTACAAGTTTGGTTCCAAGCATTCGATATCTCACAAACTTTCTTTTTGTCATTATCTCCCTTATATACGAACTCGAACTGAGCTAACCCTTGTGTTGCTAGCGTGAACTGTCTTGACCTGTATTGCCTTAGCACGAGTAGGGGAGCATACCCGACAGCTCCCCATATCCCAAGTAGGGGAACCCAATCAAAATCTCCACATCGGTACAAGATCTCGTCGGGGACCATTCAAAGGGCTCTCCATTTGATATCTTCTTCTTGCAGACTTTGGAGAATTATCATCTATTTTTCCTCCGTAATATCATCCCGTCTCAGTGTAGCAACTATCTCTTTCAGGAGAGAATGGCTTTCGAAAAAGATTCGATATGAGACCTTTTTCACTTTCCAAAAATGGCTGTAGAACCATGCCAACAAAAGTTACGCACACCCTATAAATCTACTCTCGTCTGCTCTCCGACATCTGAAAGTTTCGGCTAAAATAGCAGGAACCGGTGTAACCTTTTTGTCGAGTCGATCAAAGAGATCCGAGACTGCCTCATCTACGTGCCTAATGCCTTAGGAAAGATAACCAAACCGTAGATACTAAAAGTGAAAACATCAACCCTTTTCTTTATATCCAGATATGCTAGAATCAAATCCCTCAAGTTTTTCCAAGGGATGCACTTACTATCTCTTTTTTGCTTGATCATAGCTGTAACCAACAGTCACTCATCCCTGTGATGCTCATCAATTTCTTCAAAGAGGTCGGGACATTAGCGACTCTTGAATATGCTTTGTCAGCTTGAATCTTTGGGCAATGAAGTAAGGCCATATACTCCTCCACAGTAGGTACAAATTAACTTTACCAAAAATGAAGCAACTGTAAGCAGGATTCTAGAATTAGGCGAAGGTTAGAAATAAGTGCTTCTCCACCTTCACGTCGAGCAGATAGGGAAATCTCCATAGTTATAGTAAAACAGATGCTTGATCTAATCATTCCACTGGTCCCATATCTCCTTTAATTCTTGAAAATCATTCTGAGTCACACTGATGCTGGTGAAATGCCCTAACTCTAATACGTATCCCTCTGTCAGACTATCACCCTTTTCTTGTTGTGCTGTCTCGACCCAAATCCGGACAGCCGCATTATCTTCCACTTTATCAAGAAACCCATTTTCCATGATAAGTTATCTATTTAGGAACTGAATGTGAATCAACATATTTTTTTGAAAATGCTATTCAAATACAATCAAAGCGAAAACAAAGCAAGTCAGTACTTCATAAACAGTTTAAATTAAGAAAAGAATAATAAGTAAAGCACCTATTCAGTGACCACTAGGGTTTGGAGCGGCTCTACCTAAGGTGGGCTCTTAAGGCTCGCTATATGGGGTTTTGGTTCTAGAGTAAAGGTACCTGAACCGGCAGATTCCTCAATCCTCACCCATTATAGGCTCATGAGGACTGAGTTTAGTTCAGGGGAATACATTTCACTATGGCTATACGGAGATGAAAATCTCACGAAGACATAGGTACGGATGTATCCCAAAAGCGATCCACTATCCTATATGGAGGTGAAGACCTCACGAAGGAATAGTTTCTCGCTCCCACTTAAAGGGGTAAAATCGACCAATTATGCAATGCAAAAATGTTGAGACACATCAACAGATTTAAACCAACAAAGCAAACATATTATGATGAAAACCACGAAAATGACAGATAAAATGAAGCAATCGTAAATTTAAAACAGATTTTTGATTTTTCGACAAAAAGACAAAAATTAATCAATTTATGGCTCGACTCTTTTATTTTGTTCCCCAGTGGAGTCGCCATGCTGTTGAAACAATTTTTTTGGGAAAAAGGAGTCGACCTTGATTTTGAAAACAAAAAAAAAAACGGGAGTTACCGTCAATCCTTTTTTTAATGAGGTGTGATCGGGTCACCTCGTAATTCGGTCATTATAATAATAGATTTGATTTATTAAAACAACGATTTTAGTCTACGAAATTTAGAAAAATAGGTTCAGGAGTCGGTTACGCACGAAGAAGGATTAGCACCCTCGTGACACCCAAAATTGGTACCTAGTTGATTAATTAGTGTCTTAGTGTCGAAAATAAAAAATTTGAAGAAATTTTAAAAATATGATTATTCGTTAAAACATTGCTTAATAGAAAATTTTTCTGAGAAGAGGGCATATTTCACGTTCATCGAGAATAAAGAATTACGTCCCTTAAGTTAGGACACAATATCTTAAATCCCGAAACGAGAATAAATACCAAAAAATTTGTTCATTTTAAAAGATATTCTATTATCTCGGTTTTAAAAAGAAATCATATTCCGTAAGTTAGAACATGATCGTTTCTTAATCCCGAGAATATTTTTAAAAAAAATTATGCTTTAAAAACATTCGTTTATTCGGATTTATCAAAAAAATCAAAACCCCGTAAGTTAGGAAACGACTTTTCGAATTTCCGAATACGGAACATTGAATTATTTAAAAATTTCCCTTTTTGAATAATAACCAAGATAGTATTAAAATGATATGTATTTATTTTATTTGGTATAATATAAAATGGATAAACATTTAAATATAACATATGGTATAATGATGATGCAATAATATAAAACTACTAAATGAGGTAAAATATGAGAATAATGAATAGCAAATAAATAAATAAATACTACAGTGATAATATAATAAGAATAATCATATTATAGGAATAGTAACTCAAAATAAATGAAATAGTTTAAAAGAAATGGACATGACATAGAAAATCCAAGAATAGATAGACATGACATTATATGAAACGTCCCACCCATTATGCATCTTTTCCAACGCCTTTTGCTTAGCTACCTAAGCTTTGCGGTAAGAGGGCGTGTACCTCATTTGGCTACGAATACTGGCAATTATGCATGAGACAGAAGTCCTGGGATCCGCCTTCAAAACCGGTAGTATTAAGCTAGCTATCATGCTTGAATCCATCTTGGGATGATCTTGTGAAACACCTGTCAACGAAGTACGTTAAATAATGCAACATTAAGTAATAACATTATTATTCAAAACCCTAAACACCCAGTGATACTGTACCTATAACACAGGTATGTGGACCTTTGTACTTTTTTATCTCCCACAAGCTTGTCTTTTTCCTTAAAGAAGCCATTATTTTCCATGAACATGTACCGTCTTGCACTGCACACTTGGCCTCGAACTTCTCGGATTTGGATTTAACCACATTATAGTTAACCCCGTGATTGATGCTATGTTGTTTCAAAGCACCAAGAAAACTATCCTTACTGGAAAACTCCTTACCAACATCTAAATCACCCGAATCCAAAGTTGAACATGTTTGGTCACACATTCTGTGTGGTAGTTCTAGAAACTCTAACGCATCATCTGCCAATATATAGAAAATATGCATGTGGGCTAAAGGTGAGTACACTCTGAATCGCAGATCTTCTTCTTCATCATCTAAACCCCTTCAACGTCTTCAGGTTTGGATGGAACAAGCTCCAGTTCAGAAAATAATGCAACTTCTGCACCATCAAGGCCAGGCTCTCGACGTGGATCCACATCGGACTTATCATCCAACCCACCATCATCTGCAACGTAAGAGGTCCCCTCGCCGGTGGACGTCGTAGGGAGTACATCATCCCTTCTTGTAGACGTTTCGTAATGTCCCCAATCATATGTGGATTGCCAACCACTAGAAGTTGATGTCGTTCCCCAATACATATTTCCAGCATCAAACATCGACCCACCAATGTGCATGTCCCATCCACTAACCGAGCGTTTTCCATACTGCCACCAAACACGAGCGCTTCCGTGTTCTGCCTTCCACTACCAGAGTGTCGGCTAGGGGTCGTGTATTCCTCTCGAACAGCAGTTGATGTTGAAGTCATAAATGTTTCATTTGGCGTTGCAAATTGAACATATAACTTAAGATAGGGTGATCCACTAGCGAGATGAGTCTGCACCATCGCCTCAAAGCTACGAACACCTTTGATATCAAATGAGTCATATGTCACGAGATCAATCAAAGCACAAAATCGGTACTTAATAGAAGAAACCCTAATTGGCATCATTCCGATGATTTTGTGCCTAATTCTTTTACGAAATTCTGTAAAATCTATACTCTGGTTATAAGCCATTTGCGTTGTATTCTCTGATAAAAAAACAACGTCGTTCTCGGTGTCATGAACCTCACCATCATAGTAAATAACAGCACTAATTCACTCATCTTCAATTTTTATTCTGCTTAGCCTCTCTAATTTTTCTTGCTTAAACTTATGCAACCTGAGAATGATATTTGCCTCGTTTATAGCCTAAGGCCAAGCATGAACTACTATAGAAAAAAACCGTCCACGTGGGAGCTTTTTTCAAAAATTTTGCTGACAGTGCATCCTGCTTGAAGTGTTTTTGACACTATTTGTTCAGAAACGTCTTCTCAAAATTATTTTTTCAAGAACTACTGTAGAAAAAGAAGGTCCACGTGGGAGCTTTTTTCAGAAATTTTGCTAACAGTGCATCCTGCTTGAAGCATTTTTGACACTATTTGTTCAGAAACGTCTTCTCAAAATTATTTTTCAGGAACTACTGTAGCAAAAGAGCGTCCACATGGGAGCTTTTTCTGTATTTTTGCTGACAGTGCATCCTGCTTGAAGCGTTTTTGACACTATTTGTTCAAAAACGTCTTTTCAAAATTATTTTTTCAGGAACTACTATAGCAAAAGAGTGTCCACGTTGTCGAAACCTTTTTTTGGGGAAAAAGGAGTCGACTTTGATTTTGAAAACGAAAAAAAAAACGGCGCCACCAATCCTTTTTTTGATGAGGTGTGATTGGGTCATCTCGTAATTCGGTCATTTTAATAATAGATTTGATTTATTAAAAACAACGATTTTAGTCTACGAAATTCAGAAAAACGGGTTCGGGTTCGGGAGTCGGTTACGCACGAAGAAGGATTAGCACCCTCGTAACGCCCAAAATTGGTACCTAGTTGATTAATTAGTGTCTTAGTGTCGAAAATCAAAAATTTGAAGAGATTTTAAAAATACGATCTTTCGTTAAAACATTACTTAATAGAAAAATTTTCTAAGAAGAGGGCATATTTCACGTTAATCGAGAATAAATAATTACGTCCTGTAAGTTATGACATAATATCTTAAATCTCGAAACAAGAATAAATACCGAAAAATTTGTTCATTTTAAAATATATTCGATTATCTCAGTTTTAGAAAGAAATCATATTCCGTAAGTTAGAACATGATCATTTCTTAATTCCCGAGAATATTTTAAAAAAATTATGCTTTAAAAGCATTCGTTTATTCAAATTTATCGAGAAAATCAAAACCCCGTAAGTTAAGAAACGACTTTTCGAATTTCCGGATGCGGAATATTGCCTTGTTTAAAAATTTCCCTTTTTTAATAATAACCAAGATAGTATTTAAAACAATATGTATTTATTATATTTGGTATAATATAAAATGGATAAACATTTAAATATAACATATAGTATAATGATGATGCAATAATGTAAAACTACTAAATGAGGTAAAATATGAGAATAATGAATAGCAAATAAATAAATAAATACTACAGTGATAATATAATAATAATCATATTATAGAAATAGTAACTCAAAATAAATGAAATAGTTTAAAATAAATGGACATGTCATAGAAAAGCCAAGAATAAAAGAAATATTTAAAATAAATAAAACAAAAATAATAATGACACTAATAATACAATATGCCAACAAAAGCACATGTAGAATAAGTATGTAAATATATGTATATATATATTAATGGTAATGGAATACTAGTAATAAATAAGATAATACTAATAACAATAACGGCAAAAAGAAAAATAAAATGAATATTCGATAAAAGAAAAATAAAGACAATTTTAAAATTTAAGAAAGCAAGAAGTTATAAATAAATACATAAGTAAATAAATAAATAAAATAAGAAATATAAAAAAAAATTGAAGTTAAGTAACTAAGGATTGAATTGAAATTGAAATGAAATTCGGGTACAAATTGTAAATAATAAAAGAAGCTACCAATGACCAAAATAAAACGCGCTTAAACTATTGAGGACCAAATGGGAAAATGACCCAATACCCTAGACACGCGTCCCCTCTCCAGGAGATCAGCGAGCCAGTGGCTAAATTGAAACACACAACAAGTTCTGCAGTCAATTTATAAAATAAGAAAAAGTAGCAAAAAGACTAAATTAAAACAAATTAAAAAAGCGGAAGGGCCAGGGGGTAAATAACCCATTGAACGAAAACACGCGGATCTCCCCTGGAGCGAGTCGGGTCAAGTCCGGGTGGCCTTAAACGGCGTCGTTTTGGCGCCTGGGTTCTCAACCCAAAACGGCGCCATTTTGATTTTCTATATAAGTGATTTTTTTTAACCAAAAATTTTTTTAGCCCTTTGTTTAAAAAAAAAAAACTAAAAAAAGCTCTCAACCTCTCTCCCTCTCCCCAGAATCCGGCCAGGGGTTCGGCCACCAGCCACCGCACTGGCCGCCGATCACCAGCGATGGCGCTGCCGTCTGCGGTGGCTAGAAAAAGCCAAAACTACCCCTTTTGAAGCCCGTCACACATGGAACACGAATCCGAGACCAAAACCCCCGAAAACCTGGCCAAACCTGGCGGAGCAACAAAGAAACGTTTTGTTTCTTCTCCTTTTCCAGCGAGGCCTTTGACGGCGAGTTGGTCGATCGATTTAGGTGAGTTTCTTTTCTTTTCCTTTTTTTATTTTCATATTTTAAAAAAAAAAGACTAAAGCAGAATTAGAAGAAAAATGAAATAAAAAAACCACGTTTTCTGTTGAATGCTTGTTTTTTTTTTTTTGTATTCCAAAAAAATGTGTCTATTCTCCTCTTTTGTATACATTTTGTGTCGTGGATTTATAGCCGGAAAAAAAAAGAAATTTATAACTATTTTTTTTGTCTGTTTCTGTTGTTGTCCTTTTTGCAGATACGGTGAAAGCCAGCTGTGGTGGTTGATGTGGAGGTACTGCGCAAGGAGGGAGCGGCGACGGTGACAACTTAGGGTTTCTAGGGTTTTTTTAATTTTTTGATTTTGGGTTGTATTTGGGCTGTTAATATTTGGGCTTTGCATTAGGGTTTTTGGGCTATTATTGAACTGTTTATTTTTGTTTAATATATGGGCCCGAGCTAAAATTGGGCTCTACAGACGTGGTAGCTTTTTTCTGTATTTTTGCTGACAGTGCATCCTGCTTGAAGCGTTTTTGACACTATTTGTTTAGAAACGTCTTCTCAAAATTATTTTTTCAGGATAAAAATAATCAAATTTGTTAAAAAAATAAACACAATGTTATTTTAAAAAACCCTAAACCCTAATTTACTTAATTTTAACCCTAAACCCTAACTTAATTTATTTAAAACTCTGGAATCCTAATTTACTTAATCTATTACTAAACCCTAATTTAATAAACTCAAAACCCTAATTTAATTTATTTAAACACTAATTTAATTTATTTAAAGCCCTATAACCCTAATTTACTTAATCTATTTAAAAACATAAAGCCTAATTTATTAAACCCAAAACCCTAATTTAATTTATTTTAAACCATAATTTAATTTATTTTAAACCATAATTTAATTTATTTTAAAACCATTAGCCCTCATTTAAATATTTTTTTATGAAATAACACTAAATCTTGATTTATTTTTAAAAACTCTAAAACCTTAACTTGTTTTAACAAAAACCTAAATACTAAACCCTAACTTATTTTACCAAAACACTAACCCTAAAAACCCCTAGGGACTAAACCTGCAAATATCCCTAACATCTAAAAACACAGAGAAAATCGCTCCCTTGAGGGAGCGTTTTTGCCACGTCAGCAAAACGCTTCCACGTAAGCACGTTTTGCTGACGTGGCAGAAAACGCTTCCTCAAGGGAGCGATTTTCTAGTTTTTTCTCCCTAAAACGCGGCCACGTAAGCGCGTTTTGCAAAAAACGACCATTTTTGATAAATAATGGTATAATCGGCCCATTTCCGTAAAATGCAAAAAAGGGCCTTTTTAGGTAATTTAGTCCAATGAATACTCTATTTAACGAATTACGTTTCATAGCAGCATTAAACGGCGTTCTCATTTTTGTTCTTTGTACCGAACCGATCCACAGTCCAAGTATCATTGGTGGTCCAGCTTCTTTTGTTTCTTCCATTTCCTTTATGTTGGTATACATACATTATACATACATACGCCAATTGGTAAGGAAAAATTACTTGAAAAAACACTCATTAGCTTTGCTTTGGTTTCATCCAGGGGCAAAGCCATGGGGCTGGCATGGGCCTCGGACCTCTCTGAAATGTAAAATTGCTATTTAGGCCCTTAATTTTTTTTAAATTTTAAATTAGTAAAGGTAAAATTACACTTTGCCCCCCCTAAAATTATAAAAATTCAATTTAATCCTTTACAAATTATAAAGATATAAACAATAAAAAATTAAAATTTCATCCGACCCCCCTAAAAAACTGTTTTGGCTTCGCCCCTGGTTTCATCTTTTTAAATGGAATTCAACTCGATATAGATTTTCCTATAAAAAGATATTTTCCAATGTGTGAAGTGAAAAACTATGGTCTTTTTACCAAGGTTGATATATATATATATTGTAATGACCCAAAATTCACGGGCACCGAAAAAGTGAGTTATAGGGCCTCCGTCTTAGTAAATCAAGTTCGAAGACAATTATTAGAAATATTTAGGAGTCTAGTATTGTGCTTAATTAGTTGAATTTAGTCTAATTAAGAATAATTAGGAAAAAGGAACTAAATAGAATAAGGTGTAAAAGTTGAATTATAGATTAAAAAAATCATAAAGGATCAAATGGGTAATTAAGCCTTATTTGGAATATGAGGCGGCAAACATTGAAACAATATAAATTATAAATATATGATTTTAGTTATAAAATTATATTAAATTAATTTAAAATAACTATATTATAAGATTTTTATATGATAAATAAGTTATGATTTTGACAAATGGATGGTGATAAAATAATACATGTGTAATTAGAATATGTATACAATTGTAGTTTATAGATTTAGTGTGCTTATTAATTAAGCATAAGATATTTATTATTTATTATCTATTATTATTAAATTAAAAGATATTTAATAATTAAATAATTAGTATAAGATTTTTGGTTGATAATAAATTATGATTTTGCCAAGTGTATGGTAAAGATAAAATACAAGTGTATTAATTTAAGTATGTACATTTGTAATAATGAGAATATATATATTTGTATTATATTTATTTATTTACTTGAAAATTAAGTAAAATATAATTATTAATTAAATAATTATATTATGAGATTTTTATTTGATAAATAAATTAAGTATATGACAATTGTATGGTATTGATGGTGTACAAATATGAATATATGATTGAATATTTAATAGATATTTAGAATAAAAATATATTAATATATGTTAAGCTAACAAATAAAATAAAGTAAATAAATTATAAAAGAAATAAAGAACAAAAGATAGAAGAAACAGAGAAGCATTCGAACGGGGAAAAGAAAAAGGGAAAAAAAAGAAGAAAGGAAAAATTAGGGATTTGAAGCTTGGAGTTTAATTGGTAAGATAAATTAAGTCTTTTTCTCTTAAATTTTGATGTTTTAGAAGTCTTAAAACAAGGTTTTGGTAAAATTTTGTTGATAGTTTAGAAGTTTATAGGTTTTCAAGTATAGTTTATGTTGAACAAAAAGATGAATTAGGGATTTAAATGAATGAAATTCAAGTTAGAATACTTAAAGGGATTAAATTGTAAAGTAAGCTATAAGTTTTATGTTGTAGGGACTAAATTGAGGAAAATTTGAAATTAGTAAATATGCTGAAAATTTAGTAGTTAAATTTGAGTTTGGATGAAATTTGAATAGAAATAGAGTGTGAATTAAATTAGAAAAGTAAATAAATCTAGCTAGGATTAAATTGGAATTAGGTTATAAATTGAATAGAAATTCAATTATTATTAAAAATTAATGATGTAATTAATAGTGTAAATTATTATTATTTTCGTAGCTAACAAGGAACTCGAGGCATCGGCACACAAAAGAAAGAAGAAAGTTATCGAGGAATAAACAAGCAAATTCGGGTTTGTATTACTATAATTCAAATTATTTATTTATTCATTAAATGTTAAATTAATTTATGTATATGGTAAGTAAATTATAAGGTAAGTGTTTTTGTTGAATTGAATGAAAATTGAGTTGAATGATGAATATGTATTGAAATTGAATTGTATGTGGATTGAAATGGAAAAGTATCTTGAATTGAGTTGTAATTAAATTGAGAATGAAATTGAAATTGAAAAGCAATATGGAATACCCTATTAACTAGTCGGGTTGAGTCGAATATAATTGGCATGCTATAGGATTTGGAAAAGTACGGGATTTATCGGTTTTGCCGATCAGGCACTTTATGTGTCGTATATTAGGCACTTTATGTGTCGTATTTCAGGCACCTCGTGTGTCATTTCAGGCACTTATGTGTCGTATACTGATCAGATACTATGTACCGTTTTAGGCACAATGTGCCGTACTGGTGTGTTTGGGTTGGAATCCGTATATCTGCCAAAGTCTGAGTATGTTAATAGGGGTAATTAAAGGAAAGGTTAAATTGAATAAAATAAAATGGTTGAGCCATTGAAAGAAATGTGAAAATAGAACATGAATTGAAAAATGTGATTTGAATATGAGTATGAGAAAGGAAAGCATGAACCATTGGTTCATGAGATGGATAGTGGCTCAACATGAATGTGTATGATTTCAATTGTTGAATAGCTAAATTGAATTGTATGAATATATTGAGAATGACAAACTTATGTTTGAATTGGTTTAGTAAAAATTAAGTTATATGATTTAATGATATGATTATTATGTTTATAATTTGAATTATGGTAATACCACTGAGTATATGTATACTCAACGTACGGTTGTTTCCGTGCGCAGGTTAATAGGTGTTCAAAGTCCTAGTTCAGCATCCAAGGCGATCCCGACTCCAGCAAAAAAAAAAAAAAAAAAAAAACTCAATGAGGTATTCTTTTTTTGGTAAAAGTGGCATGTACATAGGTGTTATTTTGATCACTTTAAAATGCTACATGACTTTTGTTGTAAAAAATTAGTATTTGGTATTTTGGTGTTTAAACTAATGAAATTGAATGAAAATTTATATGATATACATGGTATAATTGGTACTAAACATTTAGAATGAAATAAATGAAATTATAAATTAAATTTTATTAGTAAAATAAATGTTTTTAGAATAAAATTATAAAATTAATGTTATAGGTATAATTTAAATATGATTAAATATGAAATTGTATTGGTTGAATTTTTGGATTTTGAAATCGGTTTGGTTGCTATTTGAAATTTGCAGGGAAGGTTAAATATTTATAGAGGTTATATTAATTTTTTTTTTAAATGAGTGAAGTCAATTAAAAAAAATTTTATATGAATTTATGATTATATGTTAATATGATTGTGATTTATTTAAGAATTATTTGTAAATTATCCGACATGTCCGGTGATGCCTCGTAACCCTGTTCCGGCGACGGTTTAGGATTAAGGAGTATTACATATATATATTAAACTTCTCAATTGTACAGTTTGGGTCAATTTGGATTGAACCAATTCGAGTTAATTTCAAATTTGGGTCATATTCAAGTTTATGGTCAATTAGGTCAACTAGGTTTAAAGCTTAAAATTTTGAAATGAAATCATTATGGTTTTGGATTATTTTAAGTCTGAATTATTTCGTATTCAAATTATTTTGTGAATTTAATTGAATTCATATCCGGGTCATTTTCAAGTCATTTCGGTTAGTATTAATTTCGAGTTTGTTTCATATTGGATTTGTGTCAATTTTGGGTTTGAATTACTTGAGTTTGCTTTTTTAGTATTCAAATAATTTGAGTTTGACACTCTATCTTTTATTTGATTCATTACAAATTTAAATTATTTAAGGTTTTGATTAGTTTTAAATTTTTATCGTTAATCAAATTTAATTAAATTTCGATGTGCAATAAAAAAAAAATTTCTATGCAAGGGCCTTAGAATGGTTTGAGAATTGACAGCTAATGAAACACCACATGTAAAGATATACAAGACAAAGAGAAATGATTGTATGAAATAAGCATATTATCCATTTCTCATAATTTTATCCTACGTCAGTAATTTCATTCTGAATTTTAGAATTTTAATTTGGATATAATTTTTTTTCAGGATAAAAATGCTAATGTGGCATAAAATTATTAGAAAAAAGGATACGTGACATCACTGTTTCATATAATCTTCCTGATAAGACAAATATAAGTATGAAAGCAAAAATGATTTGAATAAATTCATTTTCATGAATTTAGATTCAAACAATATAGTTGCCTTAGCTACTAAATTACTACTAATTCAAGTAAAATTTGAGCATCCTACTAATTTCTCTTATCCCAAATCAATTTATTTATATGGCTGAATAAGATTTATATATTTATTTATTTTATTTTATTTTGAGTTAATATAACTTTTAGTCCCTAAATTTAGTAATCATGTCCATTATGGTATATGTACCCTTTTTTTTTTTATCCCTTTTGATATTTGAACTTGGCAACTAAGTTTATTTTGGCAACTAAGTTTATTTTGGTTAATGCACTTGGCAAATATAAAAGTTTGATAACATGATATTCTAAAATTATGCCATGTCATCAAATTTTAATAAAATCCAAGTTTAAGTACCAAAATGAACATAACTACCAAATTCAAATACTAAAATGGACCCAAAAAAAAGTACAAGTACCAACGTTGACCTACTTGCCAAGTTCAAGGACTAAAAGTGACATTAAACATTTTATTTTTATAAAGAATAGAGATAAAAGAGGTTGTTTAGGGATTGAACTCATAATGTGTCAACAAACACAAATTCTTTACCACTCCACTTATGATTCAACCAATATAATATATATATCTTGATACATATGTTGGTGGATACTTATACACTTTTTGCATTTTGGAGTTTATAATTACATATAGCAAATAAAATAAGTCTGATAATAACTTGATAAAAAGTTCACATATAACATTTACACGTTATGAAACTTAAACCTAAACTATCAAAATCCTAAAACATAAATTTTATGGCTCAACATGTTTAGTATTGTCTTCGATTGAAATTTTATCTCTCGACTTTAGTAAGAGCCTGAGTACATAAATTTGTTTAAAGATGCAGTGAATTCAATATAATGAAATCTCGTTAGATCGAAAAAAAATTTGAGGTGAAGCTAAAAAGAATTTCTTTGTATCTGTATACTTAAACTTTTACAGCTATAAATAAGCAAAAGATGTTTGATTTATTTCAATGTTGATGGAAAAATTCATGGTTAGCTTTGAGTCTAATGATTTAGATAGGGTATCCCCACAGCCATAAAAACAAAAAGAACAATAATTGAGAAGTAACATAAGACCAGAATTAATGTGAGATTAAAAGGAGAATATGATAATTATTGTGGCCCAAATTTGTTAGGTAGATTGTTGGTTTGGTCTTTGGACATACAGTGGAGGGCCCTGCCTATTTTGCTCTAAGTATGAATTACTTCATTATTGCCGTCACTATAACTTATTGCTTACGATGCCGATTTTTGGATTATTGTTATTGTTGTTTGAATCCAACAGGATCGTAGGATCGGGTATTAGTGGGGATAAGTTGAAGTGAACAAAAAATTAGTTGAAACGGGTAATTAAACCAATTGAATTAGAGTTTTAATATTTTTATATTTTTTTAATGATTTATTGAATCGAATCGGACAGACCGGTCGAAAACTACCAATACAATTCTGAAAACCTTGATTATTGCTAAAGGTTGGGATCTTGGATTATGAAGTATTTAAGTTTGAGTTTTACTAGGTGTAATTATCATATGTGAGTCTTAAGTCTTACTATGTATAATCGCTACGGATGAATTATATTTGAGTTTTACTAGGTCTAATTCTATTTTATAATTGTTTAAATATACATTTGTAATTGTTGAGGTATTTTCGACTCCTTCAGGTGAAGTCTTTGAAATGTCATCCTTCCAGAGTCGATGGACCCCTTAACACGTTCAGTATTGTCTTCGGTTGGGTTTTTGTCTCTCGACTCTGATAAGAGCTTGAGTGCTTAAAGTTATTTAAAGAGGCACTGAGTCAATAGAGTGGGAGTGCCTTGTTAGGTCGAAAAAAGATTTTGGGGTGAAGCAAAAAAAAAATTCTAGAAGGTCAGAATTAAATTGTATATTTTTATGAGGGCTAAAATATAAATTTATCATTTTAATAGCTAATATCTTTTTAGTTTTTTAAAGGACTAAATCAAAATTTTATCATTTTGGATGGCCAAAGTACAATTTTACGATATACTAACTTAAAATTCCATTAACTTTAAAAGGACAAATATAATATATTCAATTTTAGGGGGGTCGGACCCCCTACCATCTCTCCCTAGCATCTCCCTTGCGCCTTATGCACTCGGACTTTTCATAGAATTAGGAAACAAAAATCTCGATCGAAGAAAATATCAAACATGTTGAAGGATCCGTCAACTTAAGACAAACGATACTTCATAGACTTCTTTCAAAAGAGTCGGAAATCCCTCAATAAGAACGCATTGCCTAAGATGTTAAACTTTGGGGTAAACTACACCATAGGTCACTCAACTATCAATTTTTTAGTTTGGGTGACTATTACTCCTTTTCTTTTTTGGTCGTCCAACTATTAATTTTTTTTAAATTTGGTCAACCAACTAACTGATGATATTGTTTTTTTGGTCCATTTTCGTTAAATGCTGTTAAAAATTCTGACGGGGGAGTGACATGACAATTAAAAATCGTTATAAAAACAAATTTAGTCCTCAACTTTTACATATTGTATAAATTTGGTCATAATTTTAAAAAACTAAGTCTCAAACTTTATAGATAGTCTCATTTTAATCCTCAAAATTTACCTTCCTCTTTCGCTTCCCCCACCGCGACTAGCCTCCAAAAATGAAAAACTCAAACTTTTCTTTGAAGCACCTTGTGATTTTAATATTCATTTATCTTTTCTGTTTGATAACAGCAAGTTCTGAGCTTTACACGCATCACCCAAAGAAAAAGAAAAGGTATTGGAGTGAATCAATAAAAACAGATCGTATTCCTTTGTCACAACTCTATTTTGACTTTTTTCTTAAAAAAATTACAATTATTTAGTTTGATTTAAATGGATTGATGGAAGGATAGTAGTGGCGGTGTCGAAGCGGAAGAGGAAGGTAAATTTTAAGGATTAAATTGAGATTATTTATAAATTTTGAGAATTAATTTTTTAAAATTATGATCAAATCGATATAATATGTAAAAGTAGAAGACTAATTTGTTATAATATTGATTCTTTAATTGCCACGTCATCCTCCTGTAAGAGATTTAACAATATTTAACCGCAATGAACCCAAAAAAAAAAATCTCGATTTGTTGGCTTACCAAATTTTAAAAAAAAAAAATTGATAGTTGAGTGACCAAAAAAGAAAAGAAGTAATGATTAGGTGACTAAATATAAAAAATTGATAGTTAAGTGATCAAAAAAGAAAAGAGACAATAATTGAGTGACTTATAATGGAGTTTACCTTAAATTTTTATCGCTTTAGGAGAAGTAAATATATATTTGAAAAAGAAAAGTCTAGGGGTTTAACAGGATAAGACCAAGCTACAAGTCAGCAATTGAAAAATGTGGGAGCGAAAGTTAAAGGTCATTTTACCCAAAAACGCTCATTTCTAATATTATTTATGGAAATGGATCAATTTCCTGATTATTTATCGAAAATGGCCAAATTCCGCGAAATCGCGTCCACGTCAGCATATTATTAGGTGATGTGTCAGCAAAACGCGTTTTTGGGGAGCGTTTTATCCACGTCAGCACAAAGCACTGATGTGGCAAAAATGCTCCCCCAGGGACACGTTTTAACCCGTGTTTTTTTCTCAAAATAAAAATCTAATCTCGAATTAAATTTTTAAAAAAGGTTATTTTTTAAATATTATAAAAATAGACTATTTTTTTAAAAATTTTACAAAAATAAACTTTTATAAAGGCTCAAAGTGATAACATCATTTTTTTTAAGGTGTCACCAATTAACATAGAAATATAACTTACAAAGCAAATCTTTATATAGACTCAAAATCTCATTTTTCCTGTTTTCTTAAGCAATGTGGGATATGAGATATGTGTATATATAGACTCATGAATAGGTTTATAGCTTGTTCCTAAACAATGTGGGATTTCTTCCTCTTTTAACTAACAACATGATATTAAATGCTACACTATATTTTATATTTTTTTACAAAATAATTTCTATTTTTTTTATATTTTGTTAACATTTTCTCATATTATAAAATTATCTTTTGAGATCTTTTGTAACACCCCTAACCCCGAACCATCACCGGAACAGGGTTACGAGGCATTACCGGACATATCAGATAATCTGCAAATATAAATTTTGTTTAATATAAATTTCGGCAGCATTTCTGCTTATTTTCACATATAACCCCCTGCAATTAAAACCGTATTCATTCCAAATATAACCAATTCAACCAATTCCAAAATCCAACAATTTAACCAATGCAATTTCATATTTAATCATATTTAGATTCTACTTATAACATTAAAATACCAAATATCGTTTTCTACAACAAAAGTCATGTAGTAGTTTTAAGTGACCAAAATATCACCTATGTACATGCCATTTTAACACAAAATATAGTACCTACTCCTGTAGTCTTCGAAGATGTGATGAGATGAGAAATCTTCTAGTTGAACTTCTCTTCTAGACTCTTTTGAACCTACGCTGCGTAAAAATAAAGCGCGTTAAGCGTTGAAGGCTTAGTAAGCAGTACAAGAATAATTAATTAAACAATCATAACAGAATATTTTAAACTCAATTAATTATCGCATATTTACTCACATATAAGTCTCTTCAACTATGTATTGCTTTAAATAAATTTAACTTATCTTCTGTCAGGCATAAAACTTGCCTTAACACTTTAGTAATTTATTTTATTCTCAATTCACAATATTAGCCCAAAGTAGACTTCCTAGAACACACCGGATATACGGAACATATATAGAGGTGCATTATGATACACAAATGAATGAGAGAGCACGACGGCGTGCTAATAATCAGAGAGCACCAACGTGCTAATATCAGAGAGCACCAACGTGCTAATATCAGAGAGCACCAACGTGCTAATATCAGAGAGCACATTTCAGAGAGCACCAATGTGCTAATATCAGAGAGCACCAACGTGCTAATATCAGAGAGCACCAATGTGCTAATATCAGAGAGCACCAACGTGCTAATATCAGAGAGCGCGCTAAAGTTCCTTAATGGCATGCCACTAATATCCCAGTAGTTCTAAATTCCGTCTACTTGGGCATTAAAGCTGAATCTCATATATTTAAATAATTCACATAAATATTTCAAAAAGGATAAATAACAATAATTTAAAATTCTTGTAGTACTTACAACAAAAGATTGAGGTGATATAAGTCCCTTTTCCTTCACTCTTTAATCTTCTCTTTTCCTTTTTCTTCGATTCGGTTCTCTCCTTCCTTTTCTTTTTCTATTAAACTTTTAAGCTTCAAACCTTTAATTTTTCCTTTTCTTCTTTCTTTTCTCTCTTTTTCTTTCTTTCCCCTGCTCTCTGTTTCGTTCCTTTCTCTATTTCTTTCTTTCTCTCTTTTTTTTTTAACCTTATTATATATTATATTATATTAACATAAAACAATATTTTATTTTATCACACAAAAAATCTTAGGATTTTTTTACACTTATGCCGCCTCAATCATTTAAAAATGGCATAATTGCCATTTTGGTCCTTCATAATTTCTTTTAATCTATAATTAAACTTTCACACCTATTACAATCTAATCCTTTTTCCCCAAATGCTTCTAATTAAGTCAAATTCACCTAAATAAAACCCAATTAGACGCACAACTAGCTTCGTAAATATTTTTAGTAATTATTTACGATTGGCTTTTATGGAAACGGAGACCAAAATATATTTTTGGTTACTCAACTATCGGGTCACTACAATTCTCCTCGCTTAATAAATTTCGTCCTCGAAATTTTGCGACGTAAACAATTGCGGATATTGATGTCTCATTGTTTCCTCTCTTTCCCATGTTGCTTCTTCCGAATTATGATGTCTCCACAACACTTTTACCAACGGAATCCGTTTGTTTCTCAATTCCTTTACCTCTCGAGCAAGTATCTTAATTGGCTCCTCTTCATAAGTTAAATCCGGTTGAATTTCTATTACTTCAGGAGTAATCACATGAGATGGATCAGACCGGTATCTTCGTAACATTGAGACATGAAAAACATTGTGAATTCTATCCAATTCCGGTGGTAAGGCTATCCGATAAGCAACTGGACCAACCCGTTCTAAGATCTCATACGCCCAATGAATCTTGGGTGAGCTTGCCTTTCTTCCCAAATCGGAGAATTTTTTTCCATGGCGACACTTTCAAAAATACTTTTTCACCTACATTATATTCAATATCTTTTCTTTTGAGATCAGCATAAGATTTTTGACGATCAAATGCTGCTTTCAAACTATTTCGAATGACTTTTACTTTTTCTTCTGTTTCTTGGATCAAATCAACCCCATGTATCTTCTTTTCACTAAGCTCTGTCCAATATAACGGTGTTCTACACTTTCTACCATACAAAGCTTCATATGGAGCCATTTTAATACTAGACTGATAACTGTTATTGTAAGCAAATTCAATCAAAGGCAGATACCTCTCCCAATTACCTTCAAACTCTAGTATACAACATCGGAGCATATCTTCCAATACTTGAATTACACGCTCAGTTGGCCATCTGTGCGAGGATGAAATGCGATCTTGAAATACAACTGAGTACCTAAAGCTTCTTGCAACTTATCCCAGAAACGAGATGTAAATCGGGGATCTCTATCTGATATAATAGAGACAGGCACTCCATGTAGCCTGATAATCTCAGATATATCTGATTCAAACGATTTATCTAAAGAATAATCCATACGCACTCGGAATAAAGTGCTGATTTTGTCAATCGGTCAACAATCACCCAAATAGCATCCTTTTTCTTTGGAGACAACGGTAATCCCGATACAAAATCCATAGTGATTCTTTCCCATTTCCATTCCGGTATAGTAATTGGTGAAGTAATCTGAAAGGTACGATGTTCAACTTTAACTTGTCGACATATTAAACATCTTGATACAAACTCGAGAGATATCCCGTTTCATTTCTCGCCACCAATACATCTTTTGAGATCATTATACATTTTATTACTCCCGGATGTACTGGACATAAAGTACCGTTGTGAGCCTCGTATAAAATCTTACGTATAAGTTACAATTACGAGGTACACATATCCTACCTTTGAATAACATACAACCATCAACTCCATCCTGAAATTCAGAATCAGTACCTGACTCGCACTGTGCCCATTTAATCTGTAGCTTCTCATCATTCTTCCGAGCTTCACATATTTGCTTTGTAAAATGTCGGTTTAGCTCTCAATTCGCCATGATTGAACCATTATCAACCAAAGACAATCGGGCATTCATAGCTCGCATAAAGCAAATAGAGATTTTCGGCTTAAAGCATCAGCAACAATATTAGCCTTACCTGGATGGTAATCGATAATTAAATCATAATCCTTTATCAATTCAACCCATCTTCTCTGTCTCAAATTCAAATCCTTCTGAGTTAACAAATACTTCAAACTCTTATGGTCGGTGTAGATATAACATTTTTCCCCGTATAAATAATGTCTTCATATTTTTAGCGCAAACACCACTCGCAGACCAATTCAAGATCATGCGTCGAGATAGTTCTTTTCGTGTGGCTTCAATTGTCTAGAAGCATATGCTACTACCTTTCCTCCTTGCATTAGCACACAGCCCAAACCATTGTATGAAGCATCACTTTGAAAACCACGTACTCCTTTACGGATTCTGGTTGAATCAACACAGAGCTTACATTAATCTTTGTTTTTAATTTTTCAAAACTTTGTCGACACTTTTCTCATCCATTCAAATTTTACATTTTTCTCGCAACAATTTCGTTAATGGAGATGCAATCATAGAGAATCCTCAACAAATCTTCTATAGTAACCACCAATCCGAGAAAACTCTTTTATACATCACATTCTTTGGTGGTTTCCATTCAAATATAGCTTCTACTTTCTTGGGATCTACCCGAATACCATCCGCCGATACTATATGTCCTAGAAAAGTAACTTCTTTTAACCAAAATTCACACTTACTCAATTTAGCATACAATTTCTTTTCTCTCAAAATCTGTAGCACAATTCGGAGATGTTTATCATGCTCTTCTTCACCTTTTGAATACACTAGAATGTCATCTATAAATACAACCACAAACTGATCTAAATAAGGCTGAAAAATTCTATTCATAAGATCCATGAAAGCAGCTGGAGCATTAGTCAATCCAAATGGCATAACCAAGAACTCATAATAACCGTACCGAGTCCTAAAGGCAGTTTTCGACACATCAGATTCTTTCACCCGTAACTGATAATACCCCGATCTGAGATCAATCTTAGAAAATACACTAGCTCCTTTTAACTGATCAAACAAATCATCAATCTTGGGCAACGGATACTTGTTCTTTATAGTCACTTTATTCAACTGACGGTAATCTATACAAAGCCTCAAAGACCCATCTTTCTTCTTTACAAATAATACTGGTGCCCCTCATGGTGATACACTAGGACGTACGAATCCCTTGTCTAATAACTCTTGTAACTGCATTTTCAATTCTTTCAACTCAGTGGGTGCCATCCGATAAGGTGCTATTGATATCGGTGCAGTGCCTGGAATTAACTCAATCCCAAACTCTACTTCTCTTTCTGGAGGTAAACCCGGTAATTCCTCTGGAAACACATCAATAAAATCTCGAACCACTGGTATCTTTTCAATCTCAGAATTCGTTGTACGAGTATCTAGAATATAAGCAAGAAAAGCAGTACATCCTCTTCTCATCATCTTAGAAGCCTTCATTGTAGACACCACATTCGTCAATGCACTATATTTTTCACCGGTTACAATCACTTCGTTCCCATCTGAAGTTCTCAAGGAAATTCTTTTTCTTCTGCAATCAACCATAACCCCATGTTCTGACAACCAGTCCATACCCAATATCACATCGAACTCATAAAACGTAAGTGCCATAAGGTCTGCTGGGAACTCATAATCATGAATTTTTAAGGGACATCTTCTACACACTTTATTAACTTTTTCACTTTGCCCGAAAGGATTAGTAACTACTACTTCGAATTCTGTAAGTTCTACTTGTAACTCTCTTTCTTTCACTAATGTAATGCATATATATGAATGTGTAGAGCCAGGATCAATTAGTGCAATTACAGAAGAATCAAATAAAGAGAATGTACCAGTAATCACATCAGGAGCGTCTCCCTCTTCTCGTGTTCTGATAGCATAAGTTCGAGGCCTTCGGGATTCAGATCTATCAGTTGTTTCCCTCACCAATCTCATACCACTACTAGTGCCACCATAAATTCCAGGTTGTCTACCTCTTCGTGAAATCGAGCTACCTCTCACGTGATCGCTCAGTAACACTTTACGACATCTTTGGACGATCTACGATTAAATGATCTTTCGACCCACATCGAAAACAGGCTCGAGAAATCAGTCGACATTCTCCCCAATGATATCTCCCACAGTGCTCACATGATGATGGTGTTGGTTTTCTTTTAGAACCCCCGGTACTACCCATAGAGGTCATCTGCTGAGTTTGTCTTGTCTGAATTCTGGATCTTTGCCCAACAGAGGAGAAGTGTATCTAGAATCTCTAAAATCCCTCACTCTTTTTGGAAACGGTGGGGGTGCTGAACTAGTGGCTAGTCTCTTCCCAAAACTCTTTTCTTTTGAACGAGCTAACCCTTCTTCCAGTCGTTGTGCTCTATCAACCAAAATAGGAAATTCTTGTAGATGTAATGGTATAAGAGGAACATAAATCTCTTCATTCAATCCCCACTCAAATCTTCTACACATATCTGCTTCATTTGCTATTAATTCCTTTGCATACTTACTCAATCTGATGAATTCACGTTCATATTCAGCAACAGACATGTTGTTCTGCTTCAGATCCAGAAATTCTCTTTTCTTCTTCTCAAGATAAAGTTGACTCACATATTTCTTTCTAAATTCAGATACAAAGAAATCCCAATTAATTTTCTCTGCAGGATGGATATTCATAACAGTGGTCCACCATTGATAAGCCTCACCCTTTAATAAAGATACTGCACATTTCAACTTTTCATCCCCTGTAGACTGCAATTCTTCAAATATTCTTTGACTGTTCTCAAACCATTCCTCAGCCTCAGCTGGGTCATCATCTTTCTTTCCTTTAAACTCTTCACCCATATATTTTACGATTTTCTCAAGGGGATCGATGATTGGTTATAGATGATTGTGGATGTGGAGTAGTAAGATGAGAAGATAGTGGTGGAACAGATGGAGCATTATTAGTTCTCACAACTTGCTGCAATAACTGATTCATTGTCTGTAATAAAGTTGCAATCGGAATTTCTTCTCTAGCCGGTATTGGTTCAGTTTCAGATTGAGTTCTTTCTTCCAATTCAGGCTCTCTATCATCTCCTAAGTTTACTGATTCACTTCGAACTTGGGCTCTATGTTGATCTCTTTCCCTATCAAGGTTTGGCGCCCTGCTCTCTACTTCATTTTCTGACTCTTCACGAGATCTATTTGACATCTTTAAGTTTCTACAATATTCATAAATTACACAATTAAATAACTAAAACTCATCTCATCACATCAATTTATAAAATGGCATGTACGAATAGACTCATACTCGACCCAAGAATTCAGAAAACCTAGGCTCTGATACCAATAAATGTAACACCCCTAACCCCGAACCATCACCGGAACAGGGTTACGAGGCATTACCGGACATATCAGATAATCTGCAAATATAAATTTTGTTTAATATAAATTTGTGACATTTCTGCTTATTTTCACATATAACCCCCTGCAATTAAAACCGTATTCATTCCAAATATAACCAATTCAACCAATTCCAAAATCCAACAATTTAACCAATGCAATTTCATATTTAATCATATTTAGATTCTACTTATAACATTAAAATACCAAATATCGTTTTCTACAACAAAAGTCATGTAGTAGTTTTAAGTGACCAAAATATCACCTATGTACATGCCATTTTAACACAAAATATAGTACCTACTCTCGTAGTCTTGAAGATGTGATGAGATGAGAAACTCTTCTAGTTGAACTTCTCTTCTAGACTCTTTGAACCTACGCGCGTTAAAAATAAGCGCGTTAAGCCGATGAAGGCTTAGTAAGCGATACAAGAATAATTAATTAAACAATCATAATGAGAATATTTTAAACTCAATTAATTATCGCATATTTACTCACATATAAGTCTCTTCAACTATGTATTGCTTTAAATAAATTTAACTTATCTTCTGTCAGGCATAAAACTTGCCTTAACACTTTAGTAATTTATTTTATTCTCAATTCACAATATTAGCCCAAAGTAGACTTCCTAGAACACACCGGATATACGGAACATATATAGAGGTGCATTATGATACACAAATGAACAGAGAGCACTGACGTGCTAATAATCAGAGAGCACCAACGTGCTAATATCAGAGAGCACCAACGTGCTAATATCAGAGAGCACCAACGTGCTAATATCGAGAGCACATTTGAGAGCACCAATGTGCTAATATCGAGAGCACCAACGTGCTACAATATCGAGAAGCACCAATGTGCTAATATCGAGAGCACCAACGTGCTAATATCGAGAGCGCGCTAAAGTTCCTTAATGGCATGCCACTAATATCCCGAGAGTTCTAAATTCCGTCTACTTGGGCATTAAAGTTTGAATCTCATATATTTAAATAATTCACATAAATATTTCAAAAGGATAAATAACAATAATTTAAAATTCTTGTAGTACTTACAACAAAAGATTGAGGTGATATAAGTCCCTTTTCCTTCACTCTTTAATCTTCTCTTTTCCTTTTCTTGATTCGGTTCTCTCCTTCCTTTTCTTTTTCTATTAAACTTTTAAGCTTCAAACCTTTAATTTTTTTCCTTTTCTTCTTTCTTTCTCTCTTTTTTTCTTCTTTCCCCGCTCTCTTTTCTGTTCCTTTCTCTATTTCTTTCTTTCTCTCTTTTTTTTTAACCTTATTATATATTATATTATATTAACATAAAACAATATTTTATTTTATCACACAAAAATCTTAGGATTTTTTTACACTTATCTTGCCTCAATCATTTAAAAATGGCATAATTGCCATTTTGGTCCTTCATAATTTCTTTTAATCTATAATTAAACTTTCACACCTATTACAATCTAATCCTTTTTCCCCAAATGCTTCTAATTAAGTCAAATTCACCTAAATAAAACCCAATTAGGCGCGACAACTAGCTTCGTAAATATTTTTAGTAATTATTTACGATTCAGCTTTTATGGAAACGGAGACCGAAAATATATTTTTGGTTACTCAACTATCGGTCACTACAATTCTCCCGCTTAATAAATTTCGTCCTCGAAATTTACCGACGTAAACAATTGCGGATATTGATGTCTCATTGTTTCTCTCTTTCCCATGTTGCTTCTTCCGAATTATGATGTCTCCACAACACTTTTACCAACGGAATCCGTTTGTTTCTCAATTCCTTTACCTCTCGAGCAAGTATCTTAATTGGCTCTCTCTTCATAAGTTAAATCCGGTTGAATTTCTATTACTTGAGAGTAATCACATGAGATGGATCAGGCACGGTATCTTCGTAACATTGAGACATGAAAAACATTGTGAATTCTATCCAATTCCGGTGGTAAGGCTATCCGATAAGCAAGCTGGACCAACCCGTTCTAAGATCTCATACGGCCCAATGAATCTTGGGTGAGCTTGCCTTTCTTCCCAAATCGGAGAATTTTTTCCATGGCGACACTTTCAAAAATACTTTTTCACCTACATTATATTCAATATCTTTTCTTTTGAGATCGCATAAGATTTTGACGATCAAATGTCGCTTTCAAACTATTTGAATGACTTTTACTTTTTCTTCTGTTTCTTGGATCAAATCAACCCCATGTATCTTCTTTTCACTAAGCTCTGTCCAATATAACTGTTGTTCTACACTTTCTACCATACAAAGCTTCATATGGAGCCATTTTAATACTAGATCGATAATCGTATTGTAAGCAAATTCAATCAAAGCGCGGATACCTCTCCCAATTACCTTCAAACTCTAGTATACAACATCGGAGCATATCTTCCAATACTTGAATTACACATTTCAGATTGGCCATCCGTCGAGGATGAAATGCGATCTTCAAATACAACCGAAAGTACCTAAAGCTTCTTGCAACTTATCCCTAAACGAGATGTAAATCGGGGATCTCTATCTCGATATAATAGAGACAGCACTCCATGTAGCCCGATAATCTCGAGATATATCTGATTCAACCCGATTTATCTAAAGAATAATCCATACGTGCGGAATAAAGTGCGCTGATTTTGTCAATCGGTCAACAATCACCCAAATAGCATCCTTTTTCTTCGGAGACAACGGTAATCCCGATACAAAATCCATAGTGATTCTTTCCCATTTCCATTCCGGTATAGTAATTGGCTGAAGTAATCCTGAAGGTACCTGATGTTCAGCTTTAACTTGCTGACATATTAAACATCTTGATACAAACTCGAGAGATATCCCGTTTCATTCTGCCACCAATACATCTTTTTCAGATCATTATACATTTTATTACTCCCCGGATGTACAGACATAGTACCGTTGTGAGCCTCGTATAAAATCTTCTGTATAAGTTCTGAATTCTGAGGTACACATATCCTACCTTTGAATAACATACAACCATCAACTCCATCCACGAAATTGAGAATCGTGACTGACTCAAGACTGTGCCCATTTAATCAGTAGCTTCTCATCATTCTCTTCGAGCTTCACATATTTCTTTGTAAAAATGTCGGTTTAGCTCTCAATTACGCCATGATTGAACCATTATCAACCAAAGACAATCGGGCATTCATAGCTCGCAAAGCAAATAGAGATTTTCGGCTTAAAGCATCAGCAACAATATTAGCCTTACCTGGATGGTAATCGATAATTAAATCATAATCCTTTATCAATTCAACCCATCTTCTCTGTCTCAAATTCAAATCCTTCTGAGTTAACAAATACTTCAAACTCTTATGGTCAGTGTAGATATAACATTTTTCCCCGTATAAATAATGTCTTCATATTTTTAGCGCAAACACCACTGCAGCCAATTCAAGATCATGCGTCAGATAGTTCTTTTCGTGTGGCTTCAATTGTCTAGAAGCATATGCTACTACCTTTCCTCCTTGCATTAGCACACAGCCCAAACCATTGTATGAAGCATCACTGAAAACCACGTACTCCTTACCAGATTCTGGTTGAATCAACACAGGAGCTTCTGTTAATGCTGTTTTTAATTTTTCAAAACTTTGCTGACACTTTTCTGTCCATTCAAATTTTACATTTTTCTGCAACAATTTCGTTAATGGAGATGCAATCATAGAGAATCCCTCAACAAATCTTCTATAGTAACCAGCCAATCCGAGAAAACTCTTTACTTCTGTCACATTCTTTGGTGGTTTCCATTCAAATATAGCTTCTACTTTCTTGGGATCTACCCGAATACCATCTGCCGATACTATATGTCCTAGAAAAGTAACTTCTTTTAACCAAAATTCACACTTACTCAATTTAGCATACAATTTCTTTTCTCTCAAAATCTGTAGCACAATTCGGAGATGTTTATCATGCTCTTCTTCACCTTTTGAATACACTAGAATGTCATCTATAAATACAACCACAAACTGATCTAAATAAGGCTGAAAAATTCTATTCATAAGATCCATGAAAGCAAATTTGGAGCATTAGTCAATCCAAATGGCATAACCAAGAACTCATAATAACTGCATCTCGAGTCCTAAAGCGGTTTGACACACATCGATTCTTTTTCACCAGAATCGATAATACCCCGATCCGAGATCAATCTTAGAAAATACACTAGCTCCTTTTAATCGATCAAACAAATCATCAATCTTGGGCAAGCGGATACTTGTTCTTTATAGTCACTTTATTCAACCGACGGTAATCTATACAAAGCCTCAAAGACCCATCTTTCTTCTTTACAAATAATCATGGTGCCCTCATGGTGATACACTAGGACGCATTTAATCCCTTGTCTAATAACTCTTGTAATCGCATTTTCAATTCTTTCAACTCGGTGGGTGCCATCCGATAAGGTGCTATTGATATCGGTGCGGTGCACGGAATTAACTCAATCCCAAACTCTACTTCTCTTTTTCGGAGGTAAACCGGTAATTCCTCCGAAACACATCAATAAAATCTCGAACCACTGGTATCTTTTCAATCTCAGAATTCGTTGTACGAGTATCTAGAATATAAGCAAGAAAAGCAGTACATCCTCTTCTCATCATCTTAGAAGCCTTCATTGTAGACACCACATTCGTCAATGCACTATATTTTTCACCGGTTACAATCACTTCGTTCCCATCTGAAGTTCTCAAGGAAATTCTTTTTCTTCTGCAATCAACCATAACCCCATGTTCTGACAACCAGTCCATACCCAATATCACATCGAACTCATAAAACGTAAGTGCCATAAGGTCTGCTGGGAACTCATAATCATGAATTTTTAAGGGACATCTTCTACACACTTTATTAACTTTTTCACTTTGCCCGAAAGGATTAGTAACTACTACTTCGAATTCTGTAAGTTCTACTTGTAACTCTCTTTCTTTCACTAATGTAATGCATATATATGAATGTGTAGAGCCGTGGATCAATTAGTGCAATTACGTAAGAATCAAATAAAGAGAATGTACCGATAATCACATCGTGAGGCGTCTCCCTCTTCTCGTGTTCGATAGCATAAGTTCGAGGCCTTCTGGATTCGAGATCTATCAGTTGTTTCCCTCACCAATCTCATACCACTACTAGTGCCACCATAAATTCCAGGTTGTCTACCTCTTCGTGAAATCGAGCTACCTCTCACAGACTGTTCTGTAACACTTTCTGACATCTTCGGACAGTCTCTGATTAAATGATCTTTCGACCCACATCGAAAACAGGCTCGAGAAATCAGTCGACATTCTCCCCAATGATATCTCCCACAGTGCTCACATGATGATGGTGTTGGTTTTCTTTTAGAACCCCCGGTACTACCCATAGAGGTTATCTGCTGAGTTTGTCTTGTCTGAATTCTGGATCTTTGCCCAACAGTAGGAGAAGTGTATCTAGAATCTCTAAAATCCCTCACTCTTTTTGGAAACGGTGGGGGTGCTGAACTAGTGGCTAGTCTCTTCCCAAAACTCTTTTCTTTTGAACGAGCTAACCCTTCTTCCAGTCGTTGTGCTCTATCAACCAAAATAGGAAATTCTTGTAGATGTAATGGTATAAGAGGAACATAAATCTCTTCATTCAATCCCCACTCAAATCTTCTACACATATCTGCTTCATTTGCTATTAATTCCTTTGCATACTTACTCAATCTGATGAATTCACGTTCATATTCAGCAACAGACATGTTGTTCTGCTTCAGATCCAGAAATTCTCTTTTCTTCTTCTCAAGATAAAGTTGACTCACATATTTCTTTCTAAATTCAGATACAAAGAAATCCCAATTAATTTTCTCTGCAGGATGGATATTCATAACAGTGGTCCACCATTGATAAGCCTCACCCTTTAATAAAGATACTGCACATTTCAACTTTTCATCCCCTGTAGACTGCAATTCTTCAAATATTCTTTGACTGTTCTCAAACCATTCCTCAGCCTCAGCTGGGTCATCATCTTTCTTTCCTTTAAACTCTTCAGCCCCATATTTTCTGATTTTCTCCAAGGGGGGATCGATGATTGGTTATAGATGATTGTGGATGTGGAGTAGTAAGATGAGAAGATAGTGGTGGAACAGATGGAGCATTATTAGTTCTCACAACTTGCTGCAATAACTGATTCATTGTATGCAGTAATAAAGTTGCAATCGAATTTCTTCTCTAGCCGGTATTGGTTGATTTTGATTGAGTTCTTTCTTCCAATTCGTGCTCTCTATCATCTCCTAAGTTTACTGATTCACTTCGAACTTGGGCTCTATGTTGATCTCTTTCCCTATCAAGGTTTGGCGCCCTGCTCTCTACTTCATTTTCTGACTCTTCACGAGATCTATTTGACATCTTTAAGTTTCTACAATATTCATAAATTACACAATTAAATAACTAAAACTCATCTCATCACATCAATTTATAAAATGGCATGTACGAATAGACTCATACTCGACCCAAGAATTCAGAAAACCTAGGCTCTGATACCAATAAATGTAACACCCCTAACCCCGAACCATCACCGGAACAGGGTTACGAGGCATTACCGGACATATCAGATAATCTGCAAATATAAATTTTGTTTAATATAAATTTCGGCAGCATTTCTGCTTATTTTCACATATAACCCCCTGCAATTAAAACCGTATTCATTCCAAATATAACCAATTCAACCAATTCCAAAATCCAACAATTTAACCAATGCAATTTCATATTTAATCATATTTAGATTCTACTTATAACATTAAAATACCAAATATCGTTTTCTACAACAAAAGTCATGTAGTAGTTTTAAGTGACCAAAATATCACCTATGTACATGCCATTTTAACACAAAATATAGTACCTACTCCTGTAGTCTTCGAAGATGTGATGAGATGAGAAATCTTCTAGTTGAACTTCTCTTCTAGACTCTTTGAACCTACGCGTTAAAAATAAACGCGTTAAGCCAGTGAAGGCTTAGTAAGCAGTACAAGAATAATTAATTAAACAATCATAACAGAATATTTTAAACTCAATTAATTATCGCATATTTACTCACATATAAGTCTCTTCAACTATGTATTGCTTTAAATAAATTTAACTTATCTTCTGTCAGGCATAAAACTTGCCTTAACACTTTAGTAATTTATTTTATTCTCAATTCACAATATTAGCCCAAAGTAGACTTCCTAGAACACACCAGGATATACTGGAAATATATATGAGGTGCATTATGATACACAAATGAGCAGAGAGCAATCGACGTGCTAATAATCGTGAGAGCACCAACGTGCTAATATCGAGAGAGCACCAACGTGCTAATATCGAGAGCACCAACGTGCTAATATCAGAGAGCACATTTCAGAGAGCACCAATGTGCTAATATCAGAGAGCACCAACGTGCTAATATCAGAGAGCACCAACGTGCTAATATCAGAGAGCACATTTCAGAGAGCACCAATGTGCTAATAATCAGAGAGCACCAACGTGCTAATATCAGAGAGCACCAACGTGCTAATATCAGAGAGCACCAACGCTAATATCGAGAGCGCTTAAAGTTCCTTAATGGCATGCCACTAATATCCCAGTAGTTCTAAATTCCGTCTACTTGGGCGTTAAAGCTGAATCTCATATATTTAAATAATTCACATAAATATTTCAAAAAGGATAAATAACAATAATTTAAAATTCTTGTAGTACTTACAACAAAAGATTGAGGTGATATAAGTCCCTTTTCCTTCACTCCTTAATCTTCTCTTTTCCTTTTTTTTCGATTCGGTTCTCTCCTTCCTTTTCTTTTTCTATTAAACTTTCAAGCTTCAAACCTTTAATTTTTCCTTTTCTTCTTTCTTTTCTCTCTTTTTCTTTCTTTCCCCTGCTCTCTGTTTCGTTCCTTTCTCTGTTTCTTTCTTTCTCTCTCTTTTTTTTTTTAACCTTATTATATATTATATTATATTAACATAAAACAATATTTTATTTTATCACACAAAAAATCTTAGGATTTTTTTTTACACTTATGCCGCCTCAATCATTTAAAAATGGCATAATTGCCATTTTGGTCCTTCATAATTTCTTTTAATCTATAATTAAACTTTCACACCTATTACAATCTAATCCTTTTTCCCCAAATGCTTCTAATTAAGTCAAATTCACCTAAATAAAACCCAATTAGACGCACAACTAGCTTCGTAAATATTTTTAGTAATTATTTACGATTCAGTTTTATGGAAACGGAGACCGAAAATATATTTTTCGGTTACTCAACTATCGGGTCACTACATCTTTAATCTTGTTACATTTTAGAATTGTTAACATATACAAAAGAACTATTAAAAAAAAAAGAGAACACATTGCACATATGAAACTTGTACATGCAATAATCTTCTATTCAATTTTAAATGTTTGAAGCTAATATCAATGCAATTCTAATTTTTAAATAATTTTCTATTATTTAAATTTAAAAGTTATACTTTTATTTTTTATTTTATTTTATATTATGAATGTTTGATTAATAAATAAATGGTGAGTATTTGGTACTCAAATAGTATTTTTTTTTTGTAATTTTAAAAAATTGATATATCTTTTTAAATATTTATTTATTTTTAATATTTTACTATACTCATTAATTTTTTTAACTCTAATTTTAATTTAATTTTCGTCACCTAATGAATGCAGATAAATTTATTTCAGATATATTTTGACTAGATAGATAATTTATTTAAACATAGTATATAATTATGTTAAATAAGTTTTTTTTATAGAAATATATAATATACATAAAATATAATAATTATTTTTCATATTTTATATCTAGATTAAATTACATTAGAAGTCACTTAACTATATTTTTTAGCTATCGAATTATAAAAACTTACAAAATGATCACTCAACTATTAGTAATTTTTTAAATATTTATTTTTTAATATTTTACCATACTCATTTTATATTTTATAATTTTTTTACTTATAGAGTTTAAAAGTTTTATTTATAATGTAACAAATGTTAACTTTTTGTAAAAAAATTTAAACTCTAAGTAAAAAAATATCAAATATAGTGTAGCCTTTAATCTCATGTTGTTAGTTAAAAGATGAATGAATCCCACAATATTGTTTAGGAACAAGCTGCAAAACTATTTATGAGTCTATATATACACATATCTCATATCTCACATTGCTTAAGAAAATAACGGAAATGAGACTTTGGGTTTATATAATTTTATTTCTATATTAATTGGTGATACTTTAAAAAATATGGTGTTGCCACTTTGAGCCTTTATAAAAGTTTATTCTCGTAAATTTTTTTAAAAAAAATGGTCTATTTTTATAATATTTAAAAAAATGACCTTTTTTGAAATTTAATTCCAGAATATGGTTTTTTTTGGAAAAAAAAACACGGGCTAAAATGTGTCCAGGAGGGTGCGATTTGTGCTGATGTGGCAAAAATGCTTCCCCAAGGACGTGTTTTGCTGAAATTTCCCCTGAAATTGCGTTGACATAAAAATGTTTTCCCAAAATTGGCCCTTTCTTGTAAATAATGAAAAAATTAGCCCATTTCCGTAAATAAAGTTGAAAATGGGCCTTTATTGGTTAAATGGCCAAAGTTAAAACACTGTTAAAATATTATAAATTGAATAAATAATTCTTTAAAGAGGACTAAAATACAATTTTTTTCATTTGACAGAAAATAAGAAAGATTAATTTGAACACTTAAATTTTAAGAGGGACTAAAAGGAAAATTATATCATTTAATCAAGGGCACCCTTGACCTTGATAAACAACTTGATGTATCTTTAATAAGGCTTTAAATTCAAATATCGTGGATAAGAGCAAAAGACGCATTAAAAATGTCTTACCTGTGATTCGAAAATCTTGCCTTTGAATCTTTGATTCAGGGTCTAGCTTAATTCGACTTTTATAGTTGAGATTCAATGTAATTATCCGATAGCGAAAACTTGAAAAAATAAAAGATGATATTGACTGGTTTTTGGTGCTAAAAATTTCGCAGCCGTGCACGTCAGAGAAGAGCCTGGAAATAACCCGACTTTAATGCATACATAAGATATGGTTGAATTTCCATAGATATATATAGAAGGATTAATATAATATTTATTATCCTTTGACAATTTTTTTTAATATGGCATTTACATTTTTTATTTAATGTGGTATTTTTATTTGATAAAAAATATATATTTTGGTATCTAAGATAACAATGTTAATGGTAAAAGTATCATGGAGACCCTTATATCAAAAATTATATTACATTTTGCCCTTTCTACTTAAAAATGAGTAAATTAGTCATTGTACGTTAATCAAATATCAAATTGTCATTCTATTAAAAAATTATCCATTGCTGTTGTTAAAAATTGGTCCTTGTATGTTAGCATGATGTACACGTGGTATGCCACGTATAATTGCTTGATTATTAGCCATGACAGTTTTTAACAGTGCAAATGGATGAAAATTTTAAAAGAAATTATCAATGTGCTCTTCGAGCTAATGAATATGGACTAATTTGTCCATTTTTTGAGTAGAGGAAGCAAAATGCAATCTGGCTCCTAGTGTAGAGGCCTCTATAGTACTTTTACCCTATGTTAACTTTTTTTGTGAGTTCATTTCGAATTTTATAGTTAATTTAATAAAAGTTGATTGCTAATATTATTAGTTTTAAATTTTTTATGATTTATTAATAGATAAATTTAGTGTTAATTGTGAATTTTTTAAATACAATTTAAGGGCTATGATTTTTTTTCTCCAAAAGTTATGACTGGTTTAATGAAAATTAATTGCTAGTATTATTACTTAATTATTAATTTTCATAAAATTCATCTTAAAACCCGAATTAAACATTAAAAAATTAACACCTTGCCTTCATCTATCAACATATATAACTTTTACCAAATATATCTATATGTATCACGTTGGACAAAAAAATACAAATACTATATTAAAAAAAGGTTAAACTCGAGTATTATTAAACATTTTAAAAAACATCAAACTTATATCAACAATTTATTGAATAAAGAGTGAAATTTTAACATAAATATTTTCAAATCTTTCATTGAATTTCATACAATAATATATTTAATAAAGAGTAAAATGTCTCCAAACTATGATTCACATTCTAATCACATCTTCAAACTTTAGAAATTTTATCAATCAAGTCCTTTCATTATTAAAACCGTTAATTTCACTATTAAGTAACACATCAGATCTTATGTGAAATAATGTGAAATAAATTCGGTTAATTTTTTTGTTTTTTATTTTAAATTATTTCACATATGGTTTGATATGTCACTTAATGGTGAAATTAACGGTTTTAGTAATGAAAGGACTTGATTGATATAATTTCTAAAGTTTGAAGATGTGATTAGAACGCTTTAAAGTTTAAGGACCAATCTAAAATATGAAACATAATGTAGGGAGGTTTGGTGCAATTTACTCCTATAATTGTGGGACGTGTGGATTTGCAAATGCGACCAAAGCGGCTGAAATGTGACAAGGAAACATAGTTTTAGTCGAGACGATGAAGACAACCACCTTAAAACGACAGTATTGGAAGTCGTACTGTTTCTCTGTCTCTGTCTCCTGGGCCTGGGCTTTTAAACCACCCCAAATCTCAAGCCAATAAACGGTCACACGATCGCCACGTTGCTCCTCTAGATTTTTGCAACGTGTAACTTCATTAAGTCCCACCATTGCTAGTCGCCAGTTTTTCGAATCTGTTTTTAAGGTACCTGCACAAACTTGAAGATTTTGTTCGGAGGTTTGAGAAAATATTAACTCGAAAAAAAGGGTTTAAAGATTTAAAATATTGTTCGAATTTGAGTTTAAATATTTAAGGTATGAGCTTCTCTTTACCGAACCTGTTTTCTAATTTTATAATAAATATATTATATTATTTTTATATAGACTTAATATATTATTTGATATCTGAGTTTGATATATATTTTTTTCTAATTTAGTATCTGTATTATTTTTTTGGTCCAATGTACAGGGCGAAGCTAAAATAATTTTTTAGAGGGCGGATGAAATTTTAATTTTTTTATAGTTTATATCTTTATAATTTGTAAAGGATTAAATCAAATTTTTATAATTTTAGGGGGCCTAAAATGCAATTTTATCTTTACTAATTTAAAATTTTTAAAAAATTTTAAAGGCCTAAATAAGAATTTTACATTTTAGGAGGGCCGGGGGCCGGGGCCCATGCCAGCCCCCTGGCTTCGCCCCTGCCAATGTAGGACATGTATTTGACTAAAGCTATATATTTTCGTATCTGAAGGTAATGATATTAACTTTTTAGTGTTTAATTTGAGTTTCAGTGTTGATTTGACGAAAATAAATTGTTAATATTATTAAGTTTGAAATTTTCATGATTTTTTAATAAATTAAATTTAGTGCTAATTGTGAATTTGTTTAGTTCTATGTTTAAATTGTCAAATATAGCCCGATGGATGTGATTTCTTTTGGGTTTTAGGGCTGATTTAATGAAATTTTAATTAACTTTCATCAAATCAATTCTAAAACTCTAATTAAACATAAAAAAACTAATATTGTTAGTTTCAAATATCAAAATGTATAACTTTTTTCAAATACACTGGACCAAAAAGAAACACACATACCACGTTAGAAAAAAAGTGTTAAATTCAGATACCAAATAATGTATTAAGCCTTTTATATATTGTGTAATTTATAACATTTAAAAATTAATTCTATAGTAATATGCAAAATGTAATATTATAGTATAAATATTAAACCAATTGTTAAGTTGCCTATATATAAAATTTTAAAAATTAAAAAAAAAACTATAATATGGACGAGAGCTGTGCATGGGCCGAGCTGGGTTCAACTAAAATTTTAGGCCCGTTTGCTAGGCCCAAAAAATAGGCCTAAAATTTTTCCCAAGCCCGACCCGGATAAAAATGTTAAAACTCGGGCCCGACCTCGCCCGGCCATATTAATTTTTATATTATTTTTAATATAATTTTAAAATATATATATAATACATCAAAAATACTAAAAACATCAAAATAAATATTTCTCAACAAATTAAATTAATTTTTTAAAAATATGTATACTTAAATAACACTAAGATAGATGCAACTTAACAAGCAAATACATCTAAAATAATAACAAAATTAACAAATGTCTTTAAAATAATAACAAAATTAACAATAAAATAAGTTTTATACAATATCCAAACAATAACAACAAAATAGTAGCAACATAATAGTAAAATTGTAGCAAAATAGGGAGAAAACAATAAGAAAATAATATTAAAAACAAAAAAAAAATTAGATTTTTTTGTCCTTTAGTGAATTCGGGCCAGGGCCGGGCCAAAATTACCTTACTCGAGGCCCGGCCTGTTTTTAAAATAGGCCTTTTTTTGTCAAAGCCCATTTTTCGAGCCTATATTTTTGCCCAAACCCTCTGACATTTCTGGTGGGCCTTCGGGCCGAGCTAGGTGGCCCGACCCATGAACAAGCCTAATATGGATAGATCTAAAATGAACTTGGGTTAGCCATCACGAATATTAGTGAGCTTGGCAAAATTTTAGGCTTATATTTTGGGTTGAGCTGGGCTTAAGCAAGCATAGAGTTTGTTAATACCATGATTAAGCCTAGCTCGGACCCTACCCAACCCTATTATACATTACATTTTATTTTGATTCAATTTTCACAACTAACACTATTATCAATATAACTAATTTTACGTTTACATATTGCATAAACAAATAAGTATATTTATTCAAAAAAAAATAATGTATTTTCTTTTAAATGTATACAATTGAATCAAAATTAAAGTTTTATATATGCATTTGAACCACAATAAAAATTTCATATATAAAATTACACAAAATAATAGTTCACATATTAAATTAAACATTGACTACAAATTTAAATATAATTTTGACATTTATCCTTTTATTAATACTATAAAATTTGACACGTAGTCGTTTATATTAATTTTTATAAGATTGAATTAAATTAAAATTAAAATTAAAATCTATAAAAATAGTTATTAAATTAAATTATGTGTTTTAAAGTTTATAAAACGAAGAAACTATAATTTAAAAAATTAGGCATTTTTAATTTTTTTTTACTCAATGTCTTATCACTTCGATTTTTGTTTGATTGGATATTTTTATGTTTTAATTTATATATATATTTGAACAATTTTATTATAAGTTCCAATCATATTTGTTTTTTTTTTTTTGACACAATGCCTAAAATTACTCATAGTCCCTTCCCAACCCATAAATAGGATGATAATACACTACAACGTACTCGAATCTACATCCTCCTATATTGACAACAATGCCTATGCCAAAAAAGCTAAGATTGAATTGAGTGTTTTAATTTATATTTTAATTCATGTGCAAATGCATTAGGTATTCATCTTATTTGATTTTTAAAATTCAATACTAAAATTGAATTAGATTAGGGTACATTTACTATCTAAATAAAAAGATTTATGTAATAAAAAATATTTATAAAAAACTTATATTTAAAACTAATATGCTTTAATTAAAATGGATGTAAAAATTATGGTATTTTAGAAAGGGAGAAGCCAAATTTATTTTGAAGGGGTTGAGATTAAATTATTTATTTTTATAAAAGTTAAAATATAATTTTATTCTTGTAACGGTTTATATCTTTATGGTTTTTAAAAAGACTAAATTGAAATTCTAATATTTTTAGGGGTCAAACTATAATTTTACCACATATTAACTTAAAATTTTATAATTCTTTAGGGCTTAAAAAAGTAATTTCCTATTTTATGGGGTTACTAACTTCCCTTCATCCATGTATTTTAGTTTTAAATCTCATCATAATCTTATATTTCAATATTTTATGTAAAATGTTAAAAAAAAAAAACAAAAAACCCAAAATACACTTTCTAAAAAAATGTGTTTTTGGTAATTTCTCAATTTTTCTCAACTAAGTTGGGACGCGATTGATGAGTGATACAAACTTAATCAAGCACATGCATTTAAAGAATAATTTAGATCATAATAATCAAGTCATTATTGTAGGAAATATACTATTGCAAAATAAAATCGTTAGTACTGATTAGATAAATAAATCGTGTGTAAATAAATGAAATAATAACTGTGTCGTAGAAGAATCACTACCTTAAAAGCAAATTTGCCCTGATCGATGTAATTGTATAGTGGACGTTGCCCCTCAAGGTTAACACAGTACTTCAATATTCATACATCCGAATAAAGAAGATGAAACAAAATTGGTGTTTCTCTTCTCAAAGAAATAGAAAAATAACCGGAAAATAGAGCTGAAAAAATGATCGAAAAATATACTGAAAAGAAACAAGTGAGCTATGGGAGAAAGATAGGTTGTTGTTGTTTATTGTTCTGTATAAAAAGGAGAATATATGAGCAATTTATATGATATTCAGAAGGGGCAATACAGTAATTTGCAAGGTCAATCCAATGGCCAAAAACGAACTTTTTCAAATTTGTAACGGCTTAAAAACTAAAAACTATTAAAAGAAAAAATATTTTTTTAAAAGAAAAATAGTAAAAAATTTATCTAAAAAGAAATACGTGCACAAACCAAACCAAGCGAGCAGCAACGGCAACGCACATGTATTGGGCATTTAACCCCAATTACTTAATGAAAGTAAGAGGTAATATTATATTTAACTCTCTTATAAGCTTTTCCTCAATCAACGTGGGATATGCTATTTTGCATTATCAACAATTATTTATTAAATTAAATTAATAAAAATATATAAACTGATTTAAAATTGAAAAAAAAATGAAAATGGATTGTTTTAAAGTAAAACCAATGCAGCAATATTGGAACTGATTTATACCGGCTAGTCGGATTGGGAATCGATCGGGATATGGATCAAGAGATGGCATTGAATCTGTACTAATCTCTTGAACTAAAATTTTAAATATTTTTTTATCAAATCTATGATTTAATCAGTTCAATCACCGATTCGATTTTATAAACATTGCAATCATTTTTTTAATATTTTCCTAAAAAGAATGAAAAAAGTTTTATAATATGATAAAAATATCATAAAATTTTGGGTGTGGTCCTATTTTGTAGTGTGATGGAGGCTCCTAGCCAATTGAAGAGGCAAAATAATATCTAGGACTAGGAGATTTCATTCATAAATCAAGGATCCACTTGATGGGAACTCAAAGATTTTCGAAGGGACCACATTGTTAAAATCAAATAGACTCCCTTAGTACTATAAATTCGAAAAGTGATTAAATCGGTAAAAAATCGATTAAACCAAAATTAAACTAATTTGCATATTTAATTTTATTATTTATTTTTGTTTAATATTTTTCATCTAGATTTCTTTTAATGAATTTTCATAAAAATAAAATATTTATTTTTTAATGATTAAATTGAAAATTAATAGTTTGACTGATTTAATTATCGACTCTATCAAGTAATGTTTGAGGTTTGAATTTTGTAAATAAAGAAAAAACAATGTTTAAATAAATTTTCCTTTATTCAAACATATTGACCTAATTTAAGGTAAACTCCACGTAAAATTATTAAATTATTAGTAAATTTACATATTAGTCATTCAATTTTAAAAAGTTAAGAAATAGTTATTGAATTATTCAAAAGTTTTTATTTAAATCATTTGGTTGTTAAGGTCTTTTTTAAAAAAAAGTTAAGCTAGCAAGCACTAAGTGATGATTTTACAACTGATTCAGTGATCAGTATTCATTTACTAGTAGAAGAACATACCTTAGATCAAAGTCGATCTGATGATCTATGTCAGAGATCAGAGAAGAAAACTGTTTAGATTTTAGTTCGCAAATTCGTGACGTTCAAAGCTATTTCATTAAAAAAAAGAACCTAAATTGTAGAAGAGAAGGGGGAAAAAGTTTTTGATTTATGCAGGCGATACAAATAGAGAAGGGCATAGACAACAATTTTAACAAACAAATGACTTAAATAAAAACTTTTGAAAAGTTTAATGATCATTCTATAACTTTTTGAAGTTGAGTAACTCAAACATAAACTTACTAATAATTTAGTTACCTTAAGTGCAGTTTCCACTTAAATTTCATTATCGGGAAAATGTCAAACCGAACAAAAAGGTATGCAATTATGAAGACCAGCATGTTACGTATGACAGGGAAATATCCGTAAAACAACAATTGACAACTTGAAATTTTCATTAAGTCTTTTTTTGTCATTTTATTCTTAGGTCTCCCTTAATTGGAAATACGAAGGCCACAGGTCTCCCCATACCGTCTCATTATTTATTGGAATAAATTAATATTTAGTCCTTGAAATTGACGATTCTTTTCAATTCAATCCTTAAAATTTTTGGTCCATATTAGTTTCAAAACTTGGAAGCTTTTCTCAATTTGGCTCCTAAACTTCGATTTTGTTATAGTGTAAGTCTAGAGGTGTTCATGGGCCGGGTTTGGGCCGGGCTCAACTAAAAATTTAGGCCCATTCATCGAGCTCGGCCCAAAAATTGGGCCTAAATTTTTTCCCAAGCCCGACCCATATAAAAAGTTAAAACCCAGGCCCGGCCCAGCCCGCCCGTATTAACTTTTTATATTATTTTATATAGTTTTTAAATATATATAATACATTAAAAATACTAAAAAAATTAAAATAAATATTTCCCAACAAATTGAAAATAAATTTTAAAAAAAAATATGTAGACTTAAATTACACTAAGATAGATGTAACTTAACAAGTAAATACCTCTAAAATAATAATAAAATTAACAAATGCCTTTAAAATAATAACAAAATTAACAATAAAATAAGTTTTATACAATATTTAATCAATAACAACAAAATAGTAGCAACATAATAGTAATATGGTAGCAAAATAGGGAGAAAACAACAAGAAAATAACATTCAAAATAAAATAAAAAAATAGCAGATTTTTTTTGTCATTTAGTGAATACGGGTCGGGTCGGGCCGGGCCGGGCCCTGGCCAAAAATATATTACCCGAGGCCCGACCCATTTTTTAAAGGGGCTTTATTTTTTGTCCAAGCCCATTTTTCAGGTTTATATTTTTGCCCAAACCCTCCCAAATTTCGGTCAGGCCTTCGGGCCGGGTGAACACCTGTAAGTGTAACGAGGTGGTATTTTAAGATTGTGTCACATCATTACTTTTTAAGAAATTTAAAAAATATATAAAATACTCTTTAAAAATAAAAACTCTAAAACTTTTCAAGTAATGACATAATATAATCTCAGAATGAAACATCGTTATACCTTAATGAAATCCACATTTAGGGATCAAATTGAAAAAGCTACCAAATTTCGAGAGTAATGTGGACAAAATGAGCAATGATCAATGTGGAGAAAGTTACTAAGTTTAGAGACTAAATGTTTCTTTATCCCTTATTTATTTATTGAAATGCTCATAACTTCTCAAGGGGATTAAATCTAAGATTGATGTTAATAAAAAATTTATACAATTTTGGCTCAACCGTAAGGTTAAAGTCTTGAAACTTTTGAGATCTCAAGTTCGAGTCCCACCCTATACATATAGGGGTTCTCCTTTAGATTTATTCAGGTTATAATTAGTTTGAGTTTAATTAATTATTTAACTTTGAACTTGTTTTAATTAAAACTATTAATATATTAAAAAACTAATGTTAATTAAAACATTATTCATTTTTCATTAAAAATTGACTCTTAGTAGATGATAAACTATTAAACTATTATTTGTTTCTTATTCATTTTTTTTTTATCAAAAGCCACCATTCGATGATCAAATATTATTACCTAATATCTAATTTAACGAAAGTCTTTTGACATTTGTTGAGCTCTGAGTCTAACAAGGTGGAGATGGAAGTTAATTGGGTAGTTCATCTCCCTCAGTGCAAGGTAAAGAGTCACACTAGACAGTGTTTTGAGGGGAGGAGATTAGAATTGTGAGAGAGAGAGAGAGAGAGTCGAAGAAGGAATTAGAGAATCTCCCTCTATGCTGGAGCAATGGACTTTTTATACCGTTATTTACAGTTCCTAAATGACACTTGTTGAGTTTCTATTAGTGGATTAGGGACAAGTAGTCAAGTGGACTGCCACTAAAAGTCCTAAGTAGGGTAGCGAATGGATTTTTTTAATTGTTTTTGAAATGAGACGTGATAGTTAAAGTTAAAGATAACGGTTAGTGAGTGAGATCCGCACAAGAGCTAAGTCGAATAGTATTTCTCTAAGGGATGTCCTAAAGGGATAAGTGAGGCCCTCATGAGTGTTGTATTTAGGAGTGTTTCCAAGGTGCAAGGGTATAACAAAGTTGTACATTTGTTAAATTAAAAAGGTAAATGGATTAAACCCTTGAAAATTAAAGTAAAATAATTAAAATTTAAACATCTAAAAAATACAGGGACTAAGAAAAAAATAGACCTTTTTTTATTGTCTAACGTCATTGTTTCTCCCCCAATTTGGCGCTTTTTAATTTTCTTTTAATTACTAGAAAAATCAAAAGTATAAAATGCGGCCATAGCAAAAACTCGCATACAGAACTTCGGCGAGTAATATATATTTTCCCCCAATTTTCATTTTTTTCTCCCTTTTTTTATTTTTTATAATTTTCCAATTTGCTCCTCTTAGTTCACTTTAAATATCTTCAAATCCTAAGCACTTGCACTTCAGCTTCAATCGAGAATCTTCATTTTTCCGTAATCCTTGAAACTTTACGGTTTTAAGTGACACTTCTGGATTTGTAGTTGTTTCTTGCAGTGAAAAATTCGAAGCATTTTTTTCTGTATATTGAATTTCTTTGTTTTTGCGCGTTTTCAAGAGTCGGCAACTCTGGTTGTAAGGTAAATTCAACTAGATCTTTGTTTAATTTAATTTTTATTTTTTTAGTTCCGCTAAATTGAAGTTCGTGGTTCTTGTTTATAGTATCTTAATGTCCTAAATGTTTTTCCATGATTTTTGGTAGTGTTTGAGAATTTGGATTTTAGAATTTGGAATTTATAAGTAGGAAAATTGAGTAGTAAATTATTTTAAAATGTCAAATCTACGAATTTGTTAGATGCTCATATAGTAATGAATTTGAAATTCTTAAAATACTTTTAGATTTGATAAATACATGTTTTTTATACCTTTTAAATATATTATATCGAATTCTAACTAAATTGTTTATAATATATGTATTTCGTTCTTACGATTTACAATTATGAAATTTAAATCCAAGTTTTCAAACGGAGCATAATTGAAATTGACTGTAATTTGCTTGCTGTTTTTAGCTAAAGGGGGGAAGTCTGCTATGAAAAAAGCTATGGACTTGGTTCCTTTTTGTTTCATAATTTGTATATGAAAACAACTAGAAGAATCAGGAGAAAGTGAAGGATTTTAGTTGTTTATAATTATTTCTAAGTAATGAAACACGGATTCGTTCTCTCTGTTGGTTTTTTGCGACGTGAATTTGAAGAAGGTTGTACTCAGTAGGGTCTTTTTGGAATTAATGTTATCTAATCTAATTATTGATTTGGTCGACGTGTTTGCTTGCACTTAAAATGACTAAACTTGTTTAAATTTGGGACATTTCTTGGAGTTCTAAAAATGTGTATATTCCTTTGTTTTGGTAAAAGATTCTAATCTCAATAAGTGCTATTTCAGGTAGATTATTGTTTCATTGTGAACATATGTTTTGGTTTTCATCTACCACAAATTCATATTACTTAATCAGGAGCTGTTCTTTTCAAAGTGCATTTTGGCTCACGGCCTTTTGAATTATTTTGGTAAATTTCTTCTCAGGTTGGCATTTTGATGTTTATGAGTTATGTGACCTTAGGCGGGGAGTATCAGAGCTGAGCAAAGAGATGCTGGCAATTGGCTTTCAGTTGGAATGAAGAACTTACAGGTGTTTTTCTCTTTTAATAAGTAATTCTATATTTAAATAATTGGTCTATTGGTGTGAGCTAAACAGTCATTGCGTTGAGTTGTAGTTCTTTTTCTCCCCAAAGTAACATAGAAAATAACAGTTTATACTTTTCAGCCTTTTTGTTTGATGCATGAATCTGCTTACCGTTTTGTCCTTGATGCTAATTTGAAGATAAACTTTATTTGTTGCAGAGCACACAAGACATAAAACCCTCTACTCATGCTTTGCATGAACCTAAAACAGAACAGCAAAACAATCAAGCAGCAGATGGCCCCTTAGCAGATTCTGGTTCTTTTTCGGCTTCAAGCAATGATGGCAGAAAAGTTTCACGCCAAGATATTGAACTTGTAAGAAACTGATTCCTTTTTTATATTTCATTTATTTATATCCTTTCATTTTTCACGGTGAAGGGACTTTTATATTATTATTTTTAATTACTGATTCTTAAATTACATAAACTGATTGTTCCAGGTCCAGAATTTAATTGAAAGATGCTTACAACTGTACATGACTAGAGATGAGGTTGTCAAAACCCTCCTGACTCGAGCAAGGATAGACCCTGGATTTACAACTTTAGGTATGCTTTACTGAAATCTCTCTATTAGTCTGTATATGCATTTCTGTTATTTGGAATTTTCAATAAAACGTACTGCATGTGTATGTGATAAACTAGAACATGTTATAAAAGAAAAATAAAAACCAATCTACAATTATGATTTCTTTGAATTAGTGAAATCTAAGCCGCTTGTTGAATATGTTTCTTGTTCAGCAGTGTTAAGAGTGTCGAAACTCATTCAGTTGGTCTCTTCACTATTATTGTTTATTCAGTATGGCAGAAGCTGGAAGAGGAAAATGCTGATTTTTTCAGTGCCTATTATGTAAGGCTGAAGTTAAAGAAGCAAATAATTTTATTCAACCATTTGCTCGAGCATCAATATCATCTGATGAAATATCCTGTGCCTCCAAAAGTTCCTCTGGTCCCAATACCAAATGGGATTCATCCCGTGCCTGGTAAGTTCTGACTTTATACAAATGATGGACACAAGCTTCTATTATTTTAGTTTTATTGCAAAGTTATCATGATTTTAAGTTAGACATGTTGATGCTGACCCTACTTGAACCATCAAGTCAAATTGCATGACAACGGTTAAGAAATATTAAGGCGATTACCATTGGTATTTCATTTTGCAACACAATAAATATCTAGGATTGTACTGTGATTCACTTTATACTAATAATTTCAAAATTAGATGTTTATAATCTTCTCTTGATATGGTGTCTATTTAGTTGTTTATAAAACTTGAATACTTTAATTTAGCCAGTTTACAATTCTTTTCTCAAATGGAATGAGAGAAAAACCGTTGAGAGGGATAGGAAAATTAAACCATATCACAACTCTTCTTTGGGATCTGTACTGAAATATACTTTCGAGCAGAAAGTTTGTTGTAGGAGTTACGACTATTTGGTCCGCACGTTTATGTTACAATCATGGTTATTCAACAACTACTTTGCAGTGCAGTTAACAACTTACCAATGGGATACCCTGTACTACAACAACCTCCAATTCCTGCTTCAGGGCAACCTCATATTGACTCCATGGGCATATCAAGCTGTCACGTGGTCAATGGAGTCCCTGCTCCAGGCAATTTTCAACCTATGCGGATGAATTCTGGGAATGAGTGAGAACTTGACCATCTTCATATCAATCTGCTATTAATTGGTTATTATATTCACAAATATTTGCTGTTCAATAATTGTGAAGGTGCTTTTCTTCTTTATTTTTCATTATCTCCATCCTATAAATTATGCTACTGCTTTGAAGTGAGCTTGCCTAATTAATGATTTTACTGCTTGATCAGATTTGTAACAAATGCATGATCGTGTTATGTTTATATCACACCATTTTAACATCAATTATATTCATCAATTATATTCATCTAAACTGTAATCCTAAGATGTTTTAGGTTAACTAGATGAATAACTTTTACTCCTACATTATTAAAGAATGTTTAGGTATTAAGGCCTTCACATTATCTATATCTTACCCCTCTTTGTTGTGCATTGGTTCTTGCTTCAAATTTTTTTTTTTTTTTATTTCTGGTCAAGTATTTTGCTCTGCGGAAGTTAAGCTAATGGTAACTGATTCTCTTTATTCTAGCATGGTGATGGACAACAATGCTGGTGATGCAATAGCTGCAGTTCCTCCAACAATTCCCATGCCATCTATGTCAGAGATGCCTGTGAGCCCTACATCAGTGGCATCCAGTGGGAATTTCCCCTTCACTGCATCAGACATGTCAGGGATGGGAGTCGACACATCAGTACTTGATTCAGCCTTCACAACAGATGTGGCAAGTTCAGTAGGATTGCAGCTGGGACCTGATAATGGAGCTGGGAATTCTAGAGATTCCTTTAGAACCCTTGATCAGATTCAGTGGAATTTCAGTCTCACGGATTTGACAGCAGACTTGTCCAACTTGGGAGGTAAGTTGTGGCAATGAGAGCCACACTAAGATATTCAACTAAAATTTTGTCGTTTATGTTTCTTTCATCTCTCTCTCTCTCTCTCTCTCTCTCACACATGCATCTGGAGACTCGTGCTTTTATGTTTGCTTTTCGACTTTTTGTTGTTAATAATTTGTGAAATTCTTCAGCTTTGACCCTTGAAATCATCATTTCAGGAACCTAGCATGTTTTGTTACTTTATTATTCTTTTCTTTATGAAGCTTGTTCTCATAAAATTTTGGCCGTTGGAGTTATAGATTTAGGAGCCCTCGGAAACTATCCCGGTTCTCCTTTTCTTCCCTCTGATTCAGAAATTTTGCTTGATTCTTCGGAGCAAGAGGATATAGGTAATGACATTTCATGATAATGTTTACATCAATATCTATTTTGAATCATTAGAGGATGTTGAATCTTGCTTAGATAGTTTCAAACATTGTGATATTATTTCTATCAATTAACATATTAGACAATTTAACTAGCATCAAATATGATTTTACCTTAAGTTTCCTATGTGCATTTAAAATGGGTGAAACTACCTATCAAGTCCCTCTATTATATGGACTGGATAATAGTCCCTCTACTATTAAATGCATCAATTTAATCTTTATACTATTAAAAAGAATCAAATAAAGCTAAATCGTAACAAAGTTAACATTTACTATTAAAAAAATTACATGAAAAATATTTTTTCATTTGCAGTTTAACTCCAAACAAAAGATTTCATTTGCAGAACTATAAAAAGCTTTCAAAATTTTAACTATTCTAACAGTAAATGAAAATTTTCAGTAAATATTAACTTTTCTGAAATTTGGACTAATTTCACCATTTAAATTGTCTTTGGGTTGTTAACATTTACCTATTCAGGTATACTCTATTTATGTGTGTTTGACCAGCACTGATGGATCTACTTTGTTTCAGTGGAAGAATATTTCGTCGATTCCATCCCTGGACAGCCGTGCTCACCATCCGAAGAAGAAAAATCCTAGACCAGGGTGAGTGTTTTTCCTTATGATCTTAAAATCGTTAGGTTAGGATAGAGTTAGATTGATAAGAACAATATTCGACATCTATTCGGTAGGCATTTTGAATCGTTAGCAATTTCGAACATTTCAGCAGTATAATATTTTAGATTTTTAGTTTGATCAATCAAATAGCAATCAGCAATGAGGAAAGTAGCCTAGTTCTCTCCCTAGTTTGTTTTAAACAGATGGTGGGTATGAGACTTTATCTGTTATTTGGAGAAATTTGAGGGACCATTTGTTTGTATTTATTTTATCTTGCATACAATGATGAAATCGTTGTTATCTTTTCCGATCAAACCCGACTTCAGCTTTCCATTCTGAAAATGGAGTTGTTGGATCGGGGATACGTTTACCATGTTCTTTTGAGTTAAAATGTAAACTTATGATGCTTTAATGGATGCTATCAAAATGGTTTTTTTCTAGTAACTCTCTCCTCTCCTCTCTGAATCTTTCGGCATCCATATTCCGATCATCTTTACCTTTATACGGTTCTCCACCTTCCAAAAGAATGGTCATAAACTGTCACAACCTCCTCTTTGTATCAACAAAAACGAAACTGGGTTTTTGACTATTAAGCTTTTGACACGATGATTAGTAGGTTCAAATTAATAAAAGTAGTAGCTTTATCGTAACAAAATTATTTGGGCTACCATCAACAAAAGTTCTATGTTAATTTTTCAGTAACAGTAGAGGTGTTCGTGGGGTAAATTTGGGAATAGTATTAATACACTTTATTCTTGTTCAAGTCTAGTTTAATTCGAAATTTTGTTTAAGTTTGTGCATATTTGTAAACAGTAAACTTATTCATTTTAGATTCATATGTATTTTTTTAAAATTAAATTATAATTTATATTATTTTTAATTTTATATATTTTTATTTATTAAAATTTTATTTATAATCATTTTAGCAATTTTTTATGTTTACTTTATAGTATAAATTTAATTTTTGTGTTATATATTTCATAATATATTAAAATTACATAATATAAAACATTACAAATATATAAAAAAAAAAATTTCAAGTTGCGCTCGAACATTGAATGCTCAAAGCCCGAGCTTGACCTATAATTTAAATAAACTTAATTTTTCACTCAAGTTTATTTTTTAAGCGAATTTTCAAGTTTGAGCAATTAATCGGGCTCGTGAACAAATCTAGTTAATAGTGCTAATAGATATTTGTATTTAGCAAAATACTAAAAATTGGTATATTGTCTTCAAATCATTGGGAAAAGAAAAAGGTTGGAATGTTCTAAATGATGAATTTTCAATGAACCACATGTTATCCGTTAATTCTGAAAGTACAGTTTGACGGGGTCAAAAGGAAAATTTTCCAATTCTTTTAAAAGGAAATAAACAAAATGAACATACCTCACATAATACAACAAAAGGACATACAATGTACGTATAGTTTAAAAGTATTATTAGATATACAACTTTGACTACAAAATCCAATCAAAACAATAATATAGGAGAATATTTTTATTTTAGGAATTATATTTTGTTCAATGTTTAAATTATTTTTAATTCACTTAAAGTAGATGTTATGCATTTAAACATGTTTAGATTCATATTCTTTTATCGAATTAAGATTTAGTTGATATTTTATTTTTTTTATTTTTTAAGTAGGAACAACATCAACAAAGTTAACAAATATTAATTTTTCTGTCTATTTTTGGTTGATTTGATAAATGATACAAGTTCAAGAGCGAAAAGAGATGAAAATGAAATAGAAGGCTAAAATTATTATTTTTTAAATTGAAGGACCAAGTAAGTCATTACTGTCTTTTTCAATTATTCAAACCTAGAACTACCATCCTGCCTAAAAATTCGAATAAGTTTATTATCTATAAATTATCCGAATATTATTATCTAAATCCTAATTAAATACTATTTTTCGTCGAGTATTCCTATCCGGAAAGAAAATCAATCTCAAGATTTTCAATTATTTTTCAGATATCTAAATCTGTAAAATTCCAAATTCAAGTACGTTATAATTCTTTATAAATAATCAAAATTAAAAATATTTTATAACTATTAATTCATAAATTGAAATTTATTATTCAAATATTCGAATAATCTATTTTTAAGACGTAAAGTATTACATCGAAGGGTTACTTTCAAAGGGTAGTGTATTTCCATTTCAATTATTCAGAACGCTGTCGTTTTGTTCCTGTCATAGAAAAGGGCTCTCGAAGAGAAGAAAATGACTTGACTTTTCAATTTCATGCTCATCCACTCGTTTCAATTACTGTTTGCTAATAAAATAATAAAATAAAATATTAATAATGCATTGACTTGGTTATTCTATGAGCTTACGTGTGGAAAAATATTGCAATCTATATAGTCTTTTAACTATTTTTTTTTTAAATTCGGAGTTTGGTCAAATTGGTTAAGTCATTATTTTTAATTTGCTTAATATATTCGGTTTAAATTAAATAAAATATTATAAAATTTAGTTAAATCATCGATTCAACCGGTTCGTATTGATTTGTGATCAATTAATCATTTAACTTATTCCAGACCAAGGTACTAGTTGGTCCAATCCTGTTTTGAAAGCACTATCTTTAGCTTGCTGGTAGGTTCCAGGGTAGAAGGCAGAGATTGTTTTTTGGAGGGGTTGGGTTTTTATCATTTTAATAATGTATATTTTTATAATTTTTAAATGATTAAAATAAAATTTTATCATTTTTAGAGGGGACAAAGTGCAATTTTACTATATATTAATTTAAAATTTTATAAATTTTAAAAAGAAAAAACTAAAATTTTAATTTTATAGGTTCTGAAATAATAAATATAACTTAGCGAGTTTTTTTAAAGCTTAATACATCATGTAATCCTTAAAGCAAATTGCTTTAGGTCCATAACATTAGGTCTTTTTACTCAAATAAATATAACTTATCCTTCGTTTGATTCATTGAAAATGATTTTCGAAAAATGATTTATGGAAAATGACTTGCTTTTCTAGAAAATCTAATATTTTTTGGTGTTTGGATGAATATGTGTAAAATATTTTCCGTTGTTTGACAAATTTCTTGAAAATATTTCATAAAAATTGTTTTCAGTGAAACAAACATGCAGTTGAGATTTATGATAAAGAGTTTAAATAAAATAGTGAATTGATTACAAAGTAATGTTAAGGTGAAATTATAGTAAATAATGAATCTTCATTATGTTAAGGATTAAATTGTAAAATTTGTGAAATTTATAATTGAAACAAGAGAAGTGATATGCATGAAAATTGTTATGTGAAATTCGTTATTATAATAAATTATTTTATTAAAGTGCTTATATGGTGAAAAATAAATTACATGGCAATAGGAACTAAATTGGAAAATGCACAAAAATTTAAGTCTGAAACAATTTAATATGTGAATAAAGAAATTATGATAAAAGTTTAATGAATGTGTTATGAGATTATGAAATATGCATAAATTATTCTAAAAGTGAAATTGTGGAAAAATATGAAATATTTATGATGACAAGGACTAAATTGTTAAGCTTGAGAAAATATGTGGATGAAATAATAGAAGTGAAATACATAGAAATTTGATATGTGAAATAAGGTATTGAGATGAATTATGTGATTAAAGTGTAACAAGAAAGAAAATTGATTTAATATGATTAATTATTGAATATTGAACTTTTATGACAAAAAGGGACTAAATTGAAAAGTTATGAAAGTTTATAAGAAAATATTTGATAAGTGAAGAATGTAGTAGAGAATGTAACATCCCAGTGCTTTGACCCGATGTTTGGGTCGTGTATGAAGGTGTTATAGTAAACAGAGCCTTATCAGTTTGGAAAATGTCTTACGAAAAAAAAATTTATAAGACATTTTACGGGAATAAGGGGGTAATTTTACATTGACTATCCTATTTTACATGAAACAAACATCGAAAAACGTTAAAAATATTTTTCATGAAAGCTTTTACGTTGAAACAAACATAGCATTAGTGAATTTTTAAAGTCATTTTACTCGAATAAAGACTTACACCCTGTTTGGTTCAATGTGATGACTATTCCATTATGACACGGTTCAAAACTCTACAGGAAAATAGTTGTTTGGTTGGTTGAATGCTCAAAACGTCGAATGGCGATTCTGGGCTCATTCTAAAAATCGCTGAATAGCCATTCAGGGGAGGAGGTGCCGAATTGGCTATTCCAACCTCTCCATCGAATGACCCTTATTTTCCCTTCCGAAAATACCCTTTCTTAGACTGAAATTTCTCAACGGTTTCAACTTCTTTTTTTCTTTGGTCATTCGACAATCTCAAGCTCAAATCAACCTAAAAGGGAGCAAATCAACTTGAAGGCCAAATCAACTGGATTTTGTTGTAAGTTCAATTCAACTAGGGTTTGTTTTACATTTTGATTGATTTTTTTTTTTTTTGTTTCTGATGATTTGTCTAAGGGGAATTGAAATGGATTCTGCAACTGTTCACGAGGAGATCGATTCATTCTTCGAATCAACTATTCCTCTCAAAGATTCCCCTAAAATCACAGACAAGTTGAATCAGTTTATCCAATTTGATTCTCCTTCAGGTACAGTACCTGAAGCTAATCAATTCTGCATACGTTTTCCCCTACAGGATATTTGTTTGTATATGTATGCCGTTTCGTATTTTTCAAGAGAAGGAAAAGGGAGGAGGGTTGAAGAGCTACTAAAACGATGCCCAAATCCTAAGAAAATTATTATTTTTAGGGTTATTTCAAAAGCCAAGTCACATAAGGAATGTAAGGTATTGGCCAAATTTACCTCATCTATTATTCGACTCATGAGGAAATACATGTATGTAGATGCAATTTGAATGAGTAAAGTTCTCTCAATTGAATTTCTAAACTCAAGTCTTGTATCAGTTGTGAATTATATGAGCAGATATGCAGGTAGATTTTACAGAATGTAAATCCCCAAACATCTTCACTTGTGTCATTTTTTATACAAAGTAAAATCCCCAATGTTCTTTTGGGTCCAAACTAACTGTTTCTTTTAGTAATTGTGCTCTGCTTGGTTCTTCACTTGTGTTTTCATCTTTTTTAGCCAACTTTTAACACACTACTCATTTAGCTTGAATTCTTGTAGAGCAGCTTAAATTGATCAATTAAAAATTTAAAGTTGGTTTTTAGGGACATCTTATGTTTATTGTTACTGCAGATTTTGTGAGAATTGAAGCTATCATCATTAAGAAAATTAAAATAGAGCATAAATATGTTTTGATGCAATAGGTTGATATTTGGTTAGTTTTATTGCAGTAAAAGCCTTAAATGAGATAAAAGCATCACTTGGATGGAGAGTTGTATATGCATGGATCGGGGACGATCCTTGTGGTGATGGTGATTTACCGCCTTGGTCTGGTGTAACATGTTCGACTCAAGGAGACTATAGAGTTGTACTGAACTATATGTATTATATCTGCTATGCATTCTGTTTTTGCTTAATATGCTTATTAGTGAAAGGGATGTGTCTTTGCTTCACAAATGCCATCTAATGAACAATGTAAATGCCTTTTGCTATTGATTCTTGTTCTATATTTCATTCCAACTTGTATCTATATCTTATGTTACGGTTTGGGGGGAAGATGTCGAAATTAATACAACTCTGCCATGATTGAATTCTAATGCCTTTGTTTATCTAATGAACAATGCAAATGTATTCACCATTGATTCAACATTCTATGTTTCATTCACATTTATGTTATATCTTACATTACAGATTTGGGGAAAGATGCCAAGGTGAATACTGTTCTGCCATGATTGAATTCAAACACTTTTTGGTTTCTCATTTTATGTGTTCTTTTTTTTCTTTTTTCGATTTGAATCTTATCTCATTTTAGAGGCTACTTGAAAGATATTCAAGTGGCTACTTTTCTGCCTTGATTCACTACTGCATGTTATTTTGTTGGCTTATATTGACCCTGACCTTGAATTGTTATTATTACTATTTTCTTTTACAGGGAAGTGTATGTGGTATCCATCGTTGGTCCTTTCCTATTGTTGTAACTAATTTATTGGATTTAACAAGATTGTGAGTTCACTCTTTCTCATGTAGTAAGCTAAAATATTTGTTTCTCAGATGTGAAAAGTAACATGTTCTTTTTTCTTTTTTTCTTAACTATGCTCCGAAATGGTAATAAGATCCCTTGTTAACACGAACTTGTAGATTACAAGATCAAGTCTGATGCCCATAAATTCATTCTGGAGATTTTAGCATGGCTGTTGGAACTGGACCGGACCTCATTGGTTGGACCGAAACAAGCCAATATACCGATCGACAAAGGGTTGAATCGGCTTTTAAGCGAACCACTCGGGGTGATTGAACAAAGATAAAGAACTGGTTGAATCAGTGCTTGAACCGGTTTTATAATTTTTTTAAATAATTTTGTTAAAATTTTTATGAATTTTTAATAATTCATTTAATTAAAACCGGACAGGCGGTCGAACCGGGAACCAGTGGTCTGATTAGTTCAACCACTAGTCCTATTTTTAAATCCATGGTTTTTAGGAGTTAGAATGTTGCATGTACTTAAGTGTTATTTCGTGCTTTTGATCCATAGAACATGCAGATAAGATTGGCATAAAAATTGGAGGAAAAAAAACCCTCAATAACTCAAAAGCTTGATGCAAGCATAGAGTCTTTTTTATAACATCCCCACAATCTTCTCACCTGCATCTATTACCTTGCTATGCCTGATACATATTTGCATGTCTGTATAAGTTCATGTATTGGAAAATTTATAGAGCATTCTCTATATTGGATATAGTTTTTAGTTATAGTATGTATTTAGTATTTAAAGATAAAGATATACACTGATTCTATATGTAAAAGTAGGTTTCTCAACTTTCCAATGAAAAAGAGACAGTTTATGGAGCATTGGACAAATGGGTTAAGAAAAATATAACGTCGGTAATGACAAATATTTCGCAAAGAAAATAAAAATAAAGAACACACAGATTTTACGTGGAAACCCTTTCGGGAAAAAAATCACTGGCAGAGGAGAAGAAAATTCACTATGTCGAATTCGAATCAATTTCAAGAGGAATAGACTATGTCTATTTATAGGCTTGTAAAGCCATATTCTAATAGGAGTGTAGTAAGATTGAAACTCCTTATTTTAATCAATATCAAATAGATAGAGTTTAATAACGTTTAAAAAACCTTATTTAAAATAAAATAAAAGAAGTGTAGTTCTATAGGGATTCTTCTTTTATTTTATTTTACCATTGTATTTTATTTAAATAAGGATTCGGGTCACTTAATTCTAACAATCTCCACCTTGACACGAATTCTCAATAAACAAGTTCTTCATCGCGAACTCTCAACGAACAAGTTCTCCACCTCTTCCATAAAATCCCTTAAGGGTTTAACTTCAACAATGAACACCAGCCAAGTCTAAGCAATGCTCAAACTTGGTTACAGGAAGTGACTTAGTCATCATATCTGCAGGATTTTCATGAGTATTAATTTTGCTCACAACAATATCACCACGAGCAATAGTATCACGAACAAAATGATACTGAACATCAATGTGTTTTGTTCTCTCATGAAACATTTGATCTTTTGTAAGGAAGATGACACTCTGACTGTCACAAAATAATGTGCTGATTTGAAGGTCTTCATTGAGCTCACTAAAGAGTTTCTTCAACTAAATAGCTTCTTTACAAGCCTCAGTAATCGCCATGTACTCAGCTTCAGTGGTAGACAAAGCGACTGTAGTTTGCAAAGTAGCTTTCCAACTGATTGCACAACCTCCGTTTGTAAAGACATAACCAGTGAGAGATCTTCTTCTATCAAGGTCTCCAGCAAAATCAGCATCAACATACCCAATGACTCCATCTCTAGTTCTTCCAAACTGTAAGCAAACATCAGTAGTACCTCGTAAGTATCTTAAAATCCACTGAACTGCTTTCCAATATTCTTTACCGAGATTTGTCATGTATCTGCTAACTGCACTAATTGCATATGATAAATCTGGACGTGAACAAACCATAGCATACATGAGAGATCCCATCTTTGAAACACTCGCACCCGCCCACGAGCACAACTGGACCGTATGTTCCTCAAGTAAACCGGTTTCAAATTCTTTTGTTACTTAGAGAAAAACTTGTGTGATTAAAAAAAAATATTGTTTGGGTTAGGCTTGTGTTGAAAACAAACTGGATTTTTATATTAGAAAACCCCTTTTTAATATTAAGTGATAAAACATATAGAGTATATTTTAAAATAAAATACTTAGTCTTTAACTTAATCAAAATTTGTAACACAATAAAACAACAAGTAGAAATAAAATCGTTCATCATGGCCTTATGGCCTTATTACATCAAATAGTTTCCAAAATATTTCAAAGTACTAAAATAAATTCAAGAGTCTATAAAAATATAAACTTCATGTTGAGCATGGCCACCACAAGTACGCTAGTCCCGGTCCATCATTGTCGTCACACTGAAACATGGTCCCACAACGGGGTGAGTCAAATAGACTCAATGTGTACACGACACTAAATCATAATAGAATCAGGCATACAATAGTTACACATTCAAAACATAAAATACAAGTTATGATGCATTCCCAAACCCAAACCTAATTGTCCATCCGCTACACACCCCGCACTCGCTACGGTCATATCGTGGGGACTACTAAGTCAACCCTCCTTCCGCTACACACCATCGAAGGCGATCATTTGCAATCGACGTGCTCATCGCCCATATAAATTGCGTGGCATAGCCACCGAGATAATTGTGTCATGAGACACCACATTGAGATAATGTAACCGGTTACCACATTCGGATAATGTGACCGAAGTCACCATATTCGAGATAATGTGACCGAAGTCACCACATTCGAGATAGTGAGACCAAGTCACCACATTCACTTCCCTTTCTCATATAACCCGAATGCCCCATATTATTCATATTATGCATATCATACTTAAATTCACATTCATGTCACTTTTCACATGTTAAATATAACATATTTCAGTAATCCTAGTAGGAGTAGTAGAAACGTGCACGATTACTTAGTACCATATCATGGTACTTTAGCCACTTTCATATACTTAATAACATATATATTAATAAACATAGCCATAATACATATTATAAAGTAGTGTGGGTACACACTGATTCGCTTAGCAAATTCCTTGAGATTTTGAAATCGATCTACCGCTTAATTCCTTAATCCCTACATTTGATTAATCACTTACTAATTTAATAAAAGCCATTCGCCATAAATCCAAATCCTAGTAGGATTAGTATTCTTAAACTTACCTTGTTGCCGATTGGGACACCAACAAATCCCGAAATTAATCCTTATTTTCCTAGGAATGTCGAAATTCCTATAACCTTGCGTTAGATTTAATCTAACCATAAAAACATAAAACATGGCCTTTGGCCGAATATACATATGTCTTACCTTAATCATAGAAATCCAAGAAACTCACCGAATAACTAGGGAACACGTGGCCTATGGTGTACCTTGGAAAAGAACTTCTCCTTCCTTGTAGTCGACACTTAGTAAATCCCGAAAGATCTCTTCAAAGTTTCGGCAACAAGATATTAATGGGGTTAGTCCTAGATTTTCGCAAATCTTAAAAGAAAAAGGATGAAACCAAATGAGATCTTACCCTTACTTGAAGAAATCGATTGCACCTTCACTTCAACCTTCGAGAGATTCGGCTATGGCTAGATGATGATCTCACAACTTTCGGTTTTGGAGGATTAGAAAGAAAAGAGAAGGAAGAATAAAGATGGAGGATTCTTGCTAGCAGCACACAAGGTATTTCGGCTTGGCAAAAATAAAAAAGAAGAAGAAGATTTGGTGAAGAGAATTCGTGCAGAGGCTTTCAAAAGAACAGAAAATAATGCAGAATGGCCTCTCTTTTTCCTTTTATAATTTAAATTACTAACTTAGAATCCCTTACTTGGCCATCACTCTTCTATTTTAATAGCTTTATCTCTTTAATTATCACTAAATAAAAGAGTTTAATCCAACATTTATCTCTTCAAAATAATTCAATTTAAAAATCCTTTATTTATCACCTTTTTAATCGAATATTTATGAAAATAAAACACCTCCTTTCTAGAAGCATGTGCCGTCCACCTCAGTCTTCTGGAAGAAAAAATAAAACCTCCTTTATTTGCTTCCCAAGTAACTCGAACTTAGGCCCATTCCTCTTGCATATGGCGCCATTTCCATAGGCCCTAAGTGACATCTTCAGGCCACTTTTCCAAGCCTGTTTGTGTGTCAAATTTCACAATTTTTCTTTTAAGGCCACCTTGCCTTAATTTCCCCTTTTAAACCTTAAAACTCGTCATTTCTAGGTCATTTCTAAGTTTCCAAAAATTTTCGTTCGGCTCTTTAAACTTGACATTTCCTTACATTTCCAAGTTTCAGAAATGTTCACTTTCCTTTTGAATCATTTCTAAATCATTTTCCTAGTTTCCATAAATGTTCACTTTCCTCTTTATTCCTTTACATTTTCAAGTACATTTCCCTACATTTCCAAGACAAGACATTTCCTTACATTTCCTTGCATTTCCTTATATTTCCATACACATTTCACATTTCCTTACATTTCCATACATTTCCATACATTTCCTTACATTTCCTTACATTTCCATACATTTCCATACATTTCCTTACATTTCCTTACATTTCCATACATTTCCTTATTTCTAGAATTCACATAACACATTCATAATTCATAAAACATGCCATTTTACCACATGGTTCCTTGTGTCATGCTTCACACGGAGTTTCTTTTAAAGCCTCATTTACCTAGCTCCCCTTTTTACTTAAAAACCAATAATTTTCCAAAGCTTTCTTCTTCCATCCTAGAATTCTAAAAAACCTTAATACACTTCTAACACTGCCAAAACCTACTAACTCATGAATTAGGCACGAACGCATAACCCCTAATCTAGGATGTTACAACTGCATTAGGGTATGGAACATGTGACATGTACTCAATCTCATCATCTTATTATGGAGACAAAGCTGATGAAAGTCTGAAATGGGCTACTAAAGGAGTACTAACAGGCTTAGCACTTTGCATATTGAACCTGCAAAGAACTTTCTCAGGGTACCCCTTCTGACTTAGGTACAATTTACTTGTTTTTTTATCTCTGAGAATCTCCATACCAAGTATCTTTTTTGCTGGTCCCAAATCTTTCATCTCAAATTCTTCACTTAGTTAGGCTTTGACCTTTCTTATCTCTCATTTATCTTTTGTTGCTATCAAAATGTCATCAACATAAAGAAATAGATACATAAAGGAACCATCACTATTTTTCTTAAAGTAAACATAGTTGTCAAAACTACTTCTTTTAAAATCATGAGAAGTCATAAAGGAATCAAACCTCTTGTACCACGGTCTTGGTGACTATTTCAAACCGTAAAGGGACTTTTTCAGCAAGCAAACATAGTCCTCTTTTTCTGAGTCTGTAAAACCCTCTGGTTCTTACATGTAAATATCTTCTTTAAGTTCTCCATGCAAAAATACAGTTTTTACATCTAATTGCTCAAGCTCCAAATCATGTATGGCCACAATACCAAGCAAAGCTCGAATTGAACTATGCTTTACAACTGGAGAGAACACATCTGTGAAGTCCACTCCTGGAATTTGACTGTAACCTTTTGTAACAAGCCTTGCTTTATATCTGGGTTCTTCAACTCCTGGAGTCCCTTCTTTCTTTTTAAACACCCAATTACAGCGAACAATGTTTTTACCTTTAGAAAGTTTCACAAGATCCCATGTTCTATTTTATGGAGTGATTCCATCTCCTCTTGCATAGCAAACATCCACTTTTCTGAGTCTTCACAGCTAACCGCCTCAAAATAATTAAAAGGCTCTTGGTTTGCATCTATATCTTCAGCTACATTTAAAGCATAAACAACTAGATCAGCCTCGGCATACTTCTTTGGAGGTTTACTTCTAGTTCTGTTTTTGGCGATAGAGTATTGTGGTGAAGAAGCAACTCTATTCTCAATTTTTGTACTGGCTTGAGGAGTCGACTCTGTATTAATCTGATGCTCCACCTGCTTTTGATTTTCTTTATTGGAAGAGCCTTTAAGAGATAAGTTAGGTATCATAACAGTTTCATCAAAAATAACATCTCTGTTGATCACAACTTTTCTATTTTCAGGCCACCGTAATTTATACCCTTTTACACCAGCTTTATAACCAAGAAAAACACATTTAATGGATCTCGGTTCCAATTTTCCATTATCAACATGAGCATACACAGGACATCCAAAGATCTTTAAATCAAAATAATTAGTAGGATTACCAGACCATACCTCTTGTGGAGTCTTTTTCTCAATGGCAATGGATGGAGATCGGTAGATCAAAAAACATGCAGTAGAGGCTGCTTCGGCCCAAAATGACTTTGGTAAGTTGGCATTTGACAACATATATCGAACCTTCTCCATGATTGTTCTGTTCATTCATTCTACAACGCCGTTTCGCTGTGGAGTATGACGAATTGTCAAGTGTCTCACGATCCCTTTTGACTTGCACAGTTTGTTGAACTCATCAGAACAAAACTCTAAGCCATTGTCTGTGCGAAGGTATTTTATTTGTTTTTCTGTCTATTTTTCATTCATAGTTTTCCAAGACTTAAATGCAGAAAACACATCACTTTTCTGCTTCAGGAAGAATGCCTAAACTTTTCTGGAAAAATCATCAATAAAAGTTAGCATATAATTAGCTTCACCTCTCGAAGGCACTCTTGATGGCCCCCACAAATCAGAATGAATATACTCCAATGTTCCCTTCGTGTTATGGATTCCTCTGGTGAATCGAACTCTCTTTTGCTTTCCAAAAACGCAGTGCTCACAGAACTTTAGTTTGCAAATTCTTTGCCCATCAAGAAGTCCTCTTTTGCTCAATTCTGCTATGCCATTCTCACTCATATGCCCTAGGCGTATATGCCAAAGTTTAGTAATATCATCATCGACGACAAGGAAGAGAAGCGGCAATTTGCATCACCAAGAATGAGAACCACTCGCAAAACATATAACTTGGCAGTCTTTCTCTGCCCTTTCATCACAATGAGGGAACTTTTAAAAATCTTCAAAATTCCACTTTCAGTTGTGCATTTGTACCCTTTTGAATCAAGAACACTTAACGAAATTAAATTTCTCTTCAATTCTGGAACATGTTGTACGTCACTAAGTATTCTGACAACTCTATCAAACATCTTAACTTTAATTGTTCTAACACCTGCGATTTTACATGAAGCATTATTTCTCATCAAAAGAACATCTTCAGACACTGTTTCGTAATTTATAAACCAATCCCGATTGAGACACATGTGGAAGGTGCAACCTGAATCAAATATCCACTCCTCGCTCACTTTAGAATTATTGACAGAAGCGACTAAAAGTTCACCATCGCTGTAGTCTTCTACAACATTAGCTTCACCGAAATTTTCTAGTTGTTTTCCCTTTTGATTCGCAGCCTCCCTTTTAATCTTGTTCTATAGCTTATAGCACTCAGATTTAATGTGCACTTTCTTCTTGTAGAAGTTACAAGTTTTACCTCTATTTGAAGACTTTGATCTACCCTTAGATTTACAGCAATGATTCCGATCTTGTGTCCTTCCACGATCATCATCAGCATTCCGATCTTGTCTCCCACGAACAATGAAATCCTCTCCCTAAGAGTCAGTTTTAACCACAAGATACTTCATCTTATCATACGAGGTCAAAGAATCATAAACCTCATCAACTGTGAGAGACTCGCGGCTATAAAGTCATGTCTCTAAAGGTTGAATAAGACGGGGGCAACGAACAAAGTAGAATCAACCCTAGATCTTCCTTATCATATTGAACCTCCATGGCCTCCAAGTTTGAGAGAATTTCTTTAAATACTATTAAGTGTTCGTGCACAGACGCACCTTTCTCTAAACGATGAGCATAAAGACGTTGCTTCATATGCAACTTGCTAGTTAGAGTTTTCAACATACATATTTGTTCTAGCCTCTTCCATAATGCAGCGGCGGTCTTCTCTTTCATCACATCCTGCAAAATTTCGTTAGACAAATGCAGATGTAACTGTGTTAACGCCTTTCAATCCTTGCGCTTCTTCTCTTCCTTTGTCAATGTCGAAGGTATCTTATCTACCCCTAGTAGGGCTTCCTCTAAATCCATCTGTGCAAGAACTGCCTGCATCTTTGTCTGCCACAACGTGAATCTGGTGTTGCGATCCAACAGCAGAATTTTATACTTCAAAGATGCTATTACCGTGATCGAGATGAAAAACCCGGAAGCTTTGATACTAGTTTGAAAAAAATATAACGTCGGTAATGACAAATATTTCGCAAAGAAAATAAAACTAAAGAACACACAAATTTTACGTGGAAACCCTTTCGGGAAAAAAACCACGGGCAAAGGAGAAGAAAATTCACTATGTCGAATTCAAATCAATTACAAGAGGAATAGACTATGTCTATTTATAGGCTTGTAAAGCCATATTCTAATAGGAGTGTAGTAAGATTGAAACTCCTTATTCTAATCAATATCAAATAGATGGAGTTTAATAAGGTTTAAAAAACCTTATTTAAAATAAAATAAAAGAAGTGTAGTTCTATAGGGATTCTTCTTTTATTTTATTTTACCATTGTATTTTATTTAAATAAGGATTCGGGTCACTTAATTCTAACATGGGTAACTTGGGAGACTGAGTTCCCATTGATTGCAACTGCAAAAGCTTTACAAATTTTCAAGAAGAGGAGCCAATGGTTGCATGTTATTCAAGTATATTCAATCTATTGGTATTCTTGCTTTGTATTTTCCAGCTTCTAAAATACATTCATTGTTGCAGGGAAGCTTTATATGTTCAATAATTTTCCATTAATATATATTATATTAAAATAGCCTTGTATTATCATATTTGATTCTATAGAATACTCTCGGTTAGTATTTTAATGGAACCTTAATGCTATTCTTGGTGAATAGATACTTTCAATCAATATTCTTTATGAGTTTGGCACATGTAAAAATGAAGTTGCATGAGAGTTTGTGATTACAAATATTAAATCTATATTATTCATTTTTACTTTTACATGAGATTCTTATATTATACACGTCTAGTAGCATATATAAATTAATGAAAATACGTTAAAAATATATATACAACATAACAATTTTATTAGTTCTTTTGCTGTATTTCAACATCTATTTGTGAGTAAAAATATTTGAGACAAGATATTCTTTAAATAACTCTTTTAAATTATTCTTTAAGTAACATATAGATTATGATATATGTAATTGCCCAATTTGCCCAAGCCCATCAAATTAAATAAACCAAAAATTAAATAAATAAGTCCAAAAATTACAAGCCCAAAAGACAAAATAAAACAAGCCCAAAATACAAAGGACTAGCCCAACAAAATTACACGGCCCGATAGGCCCACAATTTAAAAAAAGAATTAGAAAGCTAGAAACCCTAGGGTTTCGGCGCCGCTACCCTCCATGCCACGTCAGCACCTCGTCCCGAGACCTGACATCCTCTGCCGCCGTTTCACCAAAGAAGCAAGAGTAGAATAAACAGTAGAATAAACAGTGTATAATCGGCTATAAAAGCCATCAACAACATGTAATGAGATTTTTACACACAATATTAATCGAAAACAGAATTCAAAGTTGAAAAATATGATTTTTATATTTTGTTCTTTACGAATTTATTTTATAAGTAAAATAAAAAAAAGATGGAAAAAGGGTTGAGACTTACCCGCTTCTTCATATCTCGCCGCCATCGGGGTTTCTTCCGTTCGCGAAAGCCACAGAAACCCTTTAGGGTTTTGTTCAGGCTTCGAGAGAAAGACATACGAGAGGCCATAAAGTAGAAAGGGGCATCGGCCGGATTTTTCTTCTTTTTTAGGGTTTTCCCCCCTTAGATCTAAACCTTGGTTGTAAAAAATGATAAAAGGGGTATTTTTGGCATTTTTTGGCCACCGGGGGTGGCAGAGCCCGTCGCTGGCGACCGGTGGCCACCGTGGGACTTGCCGGAACCCTAGGCCAGATGTGGGGGAGCTTTGAGAGAGGAATAGAATTTTTTTTTAAGAAGATGAAAAATGAAATTTTTTGAAATTTTTTTTGGCTTAAATAGCCTAGTGAAACACGGCACCGTTTCACTCAACCCCCCAAACGTCCAAAACGGCATCGTTTTGGGGGGCCGACCTGAGATCCGATCCAGAATCCCCAGGATCCACGTGTTTTGGACTAAGGGTCTATTTGCCCTTTTATTCCTTTCGCTTCTTCGGTTTGTTTCAATTTGATACCTTTTTGTTTTTTAATTTTATCACCTAATTTTACTTTATTTCTATTTTGGTTCTTAGACCATTTTAAAAGACGGATGCCTAAAACAGTGCCGTTTTCGATGACCCGAATCTGGCCCGACCCGATTCAAGGATCCGCGCGTTTTGGTAGGGGTAGGGTCTATTTTTTTAGTCCCCTCTATTTTTAATTATTTTTAAAATCAAGTCCTATTTCTATTTCTTTTTCTTTTTTAATTTTTACCTTGTAATTTTACCTTTATTTCATTTCGGTCCCTCGACTTACCAAGGGAAATGGCGCAGGTTTTGGGATATTTTCCTAATTAATCCCTCATATTTTTTGAGCATTTTCAATTGGTCTTTTGCATTGTTTTACTATTCAATTAATCTTATTTTTATTATGTTTTATACTTGCAATTTTGTCTAAATATCAATCCAGTCCCTTATTTATTTAAACTTAGTCTTTATGAAATTTTTATTATCATTATTATTTATTTACTTATCCATTTATTATTGCAAATTCAGCATTTCATGCAAGCTTTTTTTTATTATAATATTCCCATTTATTATTGTCTTGTTTATTTTATTATTGTAGTAATTTGCTTGTTAATATTATTATGACTATCATAGTACATTAGTATTATTATAACATTCATTTATTTATTATATATATTCTACTCGTATAGTCACTTTATATTATTGGATTATTATTGCCCCATGCATTATGTTTAAATATAATTAGTTATTTTTATATTATACTCCAAATAAACCCACATCTTTTTAAATATCGCATTTGCTATTATTCAAAAAGAAAAGGAAATTTTTAAAAATATATACATAATAAATAAGGCAATGTTCCGTATTTGGAAATTCGAGAAGTCGTACCCTAACTTACGGGGTTTCGATTTTTCTCGTCGGACCAAAATAACTGAATATCCTTTCAAGATTACGACACATGAGATTTCAAAAAAAAAAAAAGGGGGACAAACTTACTCTTAAGGATTCGAAGTGTCGCGTCCTAACTTACGGGATGTGACATTTTGTTGCCTTGAGATAAGAAGGTCTTAAACATACTTTTTGATTCATTCAAGCAATTTTTAAGTAAAATTAACATTAATACAAAGAGGGATCGTATATTTAAACTATTTTCAAGTTTTTAACTTTCGACTGTAAGACATGAATTAATCAATTAGGTACCAATTTTGGGCGTTACGAGGGTGCTAATCCTTCCTCGTACGTAACTGACTCCCAAACCCATTTTTGGATTTTTGTAGACCGAAAAATATTGTTTTAATAAATTAAACCTCTTGTTAAAATGATTAAATTACGAGGTGATCCGATCACACCTCATAAAAAAAATTGGTGGCAGCTCCCACTTTTTCGCTTTTCAAAATAAAAAGTCGATTTCAAAAAAAGATTTCGACAATATATATGCTAAATTATTTGTTTTGCTAATAATATTCTAACACATAAAATATGCATTATATTTTAAAAATAATAAAGTAGGCTGTATATTATTTTTTGTAATATTATATATTATTTTTATTAATTCATATTTTAATAATTGTTATATTAAGAATATTATTAAATTATATTTAATAATAAATTTATTAAAATAGGATTAAATTATGTATTATTGTTTTTATTAAATTATATTTAATAATAATCCTATTAAAATTTAATAACAATAATCATCCTTAAAACAAAATTTCTGCTAAGGGTACTCTGGTCATTTCAGCTTCTTTTCTTATGCTATTTTAACTTTATTCCATTCAACCAAACACAAGAATACTATTACAATTCTATTCCATTCCATTCCATTCAACCAAACAATTGAATTGCTATTACAGTTCTATTTTATTACAACTCTATTCCATTACAGTTCTATTCCATTACAGCTCTATTCCATTACACTGAACCAAATGTGGAGTTAATGTTTTCGGTCATTTATTGGTTCAGTCTTTTGGACCAGAAAACACATTAGGTCCTTAATACATCATTTAGTGCCAAAAGGATTGAACCGAAGAATGGTTGAAAGCATTAGGTCCTTATATGGTACCTCGACGTTTATATGTATACTACTATATATAAAAGGAAGGCCCTAAGGTCTTCTTTCTTTGACACCTGTCTTTTCTTCTTCTTTTTTACATTATTAACAATAATGATTAAATATTTCAATTGTGGTGCCTCTCCTTTTTAATTATAAAAATTGGTCAAATTTCAATTTAAATCAGTATACTATGATTAAATTTAATATTTGATATTTATATTTTAATTTTTTACATAATTTAGTGCCTCGACATTTATAATGATATTAATTAGGTTTTGTTTGATAGACGATTAAAAAATTAAATCAATTAAAAATTAATATTTTCAATGACTTAATTTTCTATGCATGTTTGATAATTCAAAATTAAAACAATTTTATAGATTTTTTCTATAAAAAAATAAAAAATAATAAGTAGATAAGAGCTACTTATCACTTAATGGAAAATATTTTCAATTAATTCTACTTTAGCTTATTTTAATATTATATTATACTATAAAAACTTTACGTTTAAAATCTAATTTTTGTTTACAATAAGGTGAAATGTTTAAAAATTAAAGATAAAATGTAGAATTTTATTTTTTATAATTTAAAATCTATATTTGTCAAACAATCTAAATATATTCCATAATTAATTTTATAATTTAAATTCAGTACTTAGATTTTCAATACTTAAATTTTCAACATTTATTTTTTAGCATTTAATTTTTCAGTTTATCAAATAGCACCTTAGTCTAAATATTTTATTCTAAATTAAAATGTTGACATAAATTTAAAGAATTGTTAACATTGTTAAATTTTTTTTTGTTAAAATCAAGTCCATTACAATGATATTTTTGTGACATGATTATCGAATGAGTATTTTTTAAAATTTTAGAATGTGACACCAATAAATTTAATAAAAGAATTTTAATAGTGTTAACAATTAGATCTAAATTTTTAAACTTAAAAAATAGAGGGACTAAATTCTTAAAAGTAAAAATATAAAGACTAAACTCTAAAAATATAAAAAAAAATACAGACACTTAGAGCATATTATAATATTTACATTTTAATTATTTAATTTAAAAATAATTATCCCAATACGAAATAATAATAGGAGGAGCTTAATTGAGTGATTGTGAGAGCGACAATAACGTAAACAACCCAAAAAATATAAATTAAACTTGTGTCTCTGTCTTTCGGTAACCAATTTTAGTAAAAAAAATAATTTTTAGGGTAAATTCTACTTAAGGTCATTAAATTATTAGTAAGTTTATATTTTGGTCATTCAACTTCAAAAAGTAACAAAATAGTCATTGAACTATTCGAAAGTTTTCATTTAAATTACTAGGCTAATAAACTCGTTGTTGAATGATTTTCTCCGTTTGCACTGCCTACATCAATCTAAAGCTCTCCTTCCATTTTTCTTCTACAGTTCAGTTTTATTTTCGTAAAATAGCTTTGAATGTCAAATCTTCAAACTAAAATCCAAGTAGCTTTTTTTTCCAATGTCTGATATTGACCGTCAGGTCGACTTGGATCTAAAGTATGTTCATCTACTCGTTAATGGGTACTGATCTACCATATCAATCGTCAAATCATCGCTTAGAGCTCGCTAGTTGGACTTTTTTTAAAAGAAAAAAAAACATAATAGCCTAGTGACTTAAATAAAAACTTTCGAATAGTCCAATGACTTAAATGAATACTTTCAAATAGTTCAATAATAATTTTGTAACCTCTTAAAGTTGAGTGATGAAAACGTAAATTTACTAATAACATAATGACCTTAATTATATTTTATCTCTTTTTTTATAATAAAAGATAAATGTTTTTTAAGTATAAAATTTGAAATTGGTGTCATCACAAAATTTAAACATAAATCTTTTGCCCCAATTCTATATTGAAAATTTGATTTGAATTAAATAAGGATTTGGCAAAGTTAACAAAGACAGAAGGAATTGGGTTTATGATATACAGGTTCAAGACTCATCATGTGTAAGTATATATGTGGGTCTCCAAATCTCACAATATGTTGTTGCTATTTGTACGTTTTAGTCAAATATAAATACAATGGAAGAAAAGTAACTAAAATTATATTATGGCACACTTGTGAATAACAAATATACTTATAAAAATTTTATATAAAAAAATAAATGAGGCTTTAATTGAAATGTTAAAGCTGAGATATTGAAAATCACAATGTTTTAGGTTCAAATATCATCGTGTGTGTATATTTTTTTATATTTTATATAAAACATAAAAAAAGCAAAATACCTTCATAATAGTATTTGTTACATTGTAAAATAAATGATTTTTTTTATAATCTTTTAATTAAGGTAGGACTCGGTTGATAAGTTATACTAATTCAACCAGGTAATTAAAAGAATTGTATAGGAAATATATAAGATAAGATCAAATATAATTGTATTATACTTCATTTGAGTCATACTTCACCAACTTGTCAATCACAACTACCTTGCCAAACCAACTCTATATCGCTAAGGAGTAATGCCTCATTTTGCATTATTGATATACTTTGCCACTCTTATTTAATGTAGATTTCGTTATTAAGAGTTTTATAAAAGTTTTTATATTAGGAATCGAATTATATTTTGCTTCATGTACTAAAAAATGGGAAAATTAGTATCTGTATGTCAAATTAAAGAGTAAACTGGACTTTTTGTTAAAAATTCTATTTATTTATACTGTTAAAAACTATCCACATACATAAACATGAAGTACATGTGGCAAGCCACGTGTAACTATTTGGTTATTTTGCCAGCCATGCTAGCTTTTAACAGTAGAAATGGATGAAATTTTTAACAACAAATATTAGTTTACTCTTTTATCTAACATACAGTTACTAATTTGCTCATTTTTTAGTAGAGGAAATAAAATGTAATTTGACTCCTATAAAGGTCCTCCATGATACTTTTGGACCAAATTTTGTCTTATTTTGTTATAATTTATTCAGGTTGACTTATATAGCTACTCGTGCACGGCACAAACAACCTCACCTTCTTCCTCATACTTCATTAGCTATTCTCTCTCTCTCTCTTAATATTTCCGAACTCTTTTCACGCTTATAATGTGAATCACCACCAATCACCACCTGCTATTTACCTAAAATAAATTCACAATTAAAAACATATTTGAATCTCTCCTAATAAGACAATCCAATGTCTCATTTTGATTAGTCAAATTTACCAAATCCTTTTTTAATCTCAATTTTATATTATATACAATCATATATATTTCCTTTCTCTTATAATTTATTTTTCAAAATATAAATTTCCACCTAATTTAATAAGAAAACGTGATTTGATAAATTATATAATAATAATAATAAAAGTAAATGTTACCGGAATTTCCTATATTAAAAGTTAAATTGCATTTTATTTTATTTATTCAAAAAATAGTTAAATTAGTCTCTATATATTAGATGAAAGAGCAAATTGATCGTTCTGTTAAAAAATTTATCTATTTTTATTATTTAAAAATAGTCCATGTACCTTAGCATGACGTACATGTGACACACTATGTATCATTGTCCATTTATTTATTTAGCCACGCCAATTTTTAACAGTACAACTTTAATAGAAAAATAATTTGCTCTTTAAACTAATATACAGAGACTTATTATTCATGTTTTAAGTAGAGGGGACAAAATACAATTTGACTCCTACTGCGAAGGCCTCCATGGTACTTTTACCTATAGAAAACAATTAAAAAAAAAAGGTATATTGCTCATAGTAGGCCATAAATATTATATTTTTTTCAACTGTTTTTTTTCTTTCCATAATTGATATTAAATTATTTGTACTCTTTTTTTAACCAAATTGATTATACTCTTGTCGGCTAAATTTTTTTTTTTCATTTAAAAAACCTGCAATTGGACTAGATAGAAAAAAGAGGCTATATATGTATCCATATTTGGTAATGAATCATTTTCTTTATGGTAATTATCTTTTAAAAAACTTTAAATATATAATATCTATATATTTTATAATAATTTTACTTATTTTTAATAAATATTTATAACCATAATTTTTAACTGTACAAAATGCATTAAAAATTTATTATATATATCATACATTTCTTTATGTATATATATATATTTGTCACGTAAAATTTGATATGTTATTTCAAATAAAAATTAAGTCTAAGCTTAAACTTGAGCGAGTTTGATGACCGATTTCAATGTTATCTATTCAAATTTATACTTGATTATGACACATTCACGATGTGGGTGGAAAATTTTATATAACGAATATAATTATAAAAAATTAATTTAAAGATGGAATGAAATTTTAATTGAAATGGTAATGACTTTGGAAATTACTATGTTTTAATTTTGAATTCCATCAACAGTATTTTTTTTATATTTTACATTATTTGAAATGATAAAAATATCACTACAATAATATTTATTATTTTATAAAAAGAAGAGTTTACTATAATTACTTGCTGCTTCGCTTTAAAATTAAATATATATTTACATATAATATTTTTTTTTCATAGTAGGTGTTTCATAATCTATTTAAATTTATATTAGTATTTCCTAAAACTACCTAAACTAGTATAATTTGTCCTATGAGTTTGGTTCACCGAGGTAAGTAACACCAACTTAGTTGGAAGAAACACGGCAAAACTAATCAAATTTTAAAATTAAATTAAATAAAGTAAAGTTAATTAAATTATTAGTAAATATTCATTTTAGTCATACAACTTCAAAAAATTACAAAATGCGGCTGAATCATTTAAGTCATTGAGTTATTCGAAAGTTTTTATTTAAGTTATCAGGTTGTTAAGTTTTTTTTTTTAAAGTCTGACTAGCAAGCTCTAAGTGACGATTTAACAATCAGTACTGTGGGTCAGTACCCATCGACAAGTTAAAGAGCATATCTTAGATGGTAAGTCAATCTAACAGTTAGTGATGGAGAACGGGGAAATTGTTTCATGAAAACAACTAAATTGTAGAAGAGAAGGGGAAGAAGAGATTTCGACTGGTGTAGGCGATACGAATAGAGAAGATCATATGGCAGTGATTTTAATAGCCTTATGACTTAAATGAAAACTTTTAAATAGTTCAATAATCATTTTGTAACATTTTAAAGTTTAATGACCAAAACGTAAACTTATTAAAATTTAATGGCTTTGGGTGTAATTTACTCTCTTTTTTTATCTAAAATCAAATCGAACTGAATTGAGCCAAACGAACCCCCCAAACTAAACCAAGCCAACCGAATCACCCAACTATAAAAGTAGGGGTAAGCGTTCGATTGAATCGAGTGAAAATTTCGAGATAATCAAGTTGACGAGTCATATTTTATCATTCTAACTTGATTTGAAATTTTTTCGAACCGAGTTGAGTCGAATCGAGTGAAATTGTTCAAGTTAAATTTAAAAATAAAACAAATCAAATTAAAATATTGTATGTAACTAATTTCTTGTTAGAGCACATAATTTTGAAATCATATATATTTGAAAACTTTTTTCAAAGTAAAATAATAATAATAAAAATTCCTTAGTATGATAAACTGGAATTATTAATTAACTTATTTAGGTGTCAAAAATTATTATTCTAGAAATTTTTTATTTTTTTAACTTTCTTTATATATTTTTAGAAATTTTTTGAAAAAATTTATAACTTTTTTTAAAAAATATAAAATTTGGATTTTTTTTTTGTAATTTTTATTGAGAGAGAGATCAATTTTCTCATTTTTAAACTTGACAGGGACTAAAAAAGTATTTACACCAATCTATTTTTTGAATTGTAAAATTCAGCTCGATTTGAACTTGAGAAACTTATTCAAGTTACTCAAATAATTCGAATAACTTAATTCAATTAGCTTAAAATTCAAATTAAATCGAGTTTTTCTCACTGATAGAGCATGTTTATCCAAATAAGTACCTTATTTCCTAGTTTTTACTTATCATGGGCCCCAAAATGTAATTTTTCCCTCCAAAACCAAAGTAGGGAAGTTTTAGGCCTTTGGGTTGACTCTTCTCCCTGTGGACTTCGTCTTCCTTTTAGGTCTCCTCCCCTTCAATAATCTATTATCTATATATATTATATATACATATACATATATATATTATTTTTTCCATCTTCATTTTTGGTATGTCCTTCCTTTTTGAAAAAGCAAATAAAAAGATCGCAGACAATAACTGCCATTATCGACCGTCACCCCGAGCTTTCTTTCTTTTTTCTTTTTCCAAAAGGGCTGCCCTTTAACGAAATTTCTCTTCCATTTTCCATTGTTTTTTTTTTTAAGACAACGTTTTCATTTTTAAATGTCTTGTAAGAATCTTTAAGGCTTAAAACAACTGTTTCTTCTTCCTCTGTTTTCATGTTTGGTTGCTCTGAAAATTTCTTTCAAAAAAATAAAACACAGTTTTCATCGACAATTCAAGTTATTGACTTTGCTAAGGTAAAGGTCTTCTTCTTTCTTTCTTTATTTTTTATTTTTTTTTATGAGAAAGCAACATCTCAAGTCCCCTTTAAAGGTTTCTCTTTCTTTCATTAATTCATGAATAGTTTTTTATTTCCTTTTTTTTCCCTGCATACACCAATCCTTATTCAATTTGTAGGAAAGTAGAGTTTTCATGCAAAATTTGGTTTTTTTTTTTTTTTCCTTAAATCATATCAAGTTTTTGGTTTGTCTTATCAGGGTTAGATAATTCTCAAAGTTGAAGTTTTTTGGCATTTGAAACTATCTCAGATCATGACTTTCCGGCGAGACAAATTTGTAAGGTTAGTCTTTATTACAGTTGCTGTTTTTCTAAAGTCGCCGGTGAGGGTTGAAAGTGGTACTTACAAACTGTATGTAAGCATGTTTATGAATCAACTCGTATTTGTGTTGTTTTTATTTCACTGATCAGTTCAACTTTAGAATTATTTAAGAACCATAAGTAAATAGTACAACTACAATCCCAGCATGAAACCATGAATGGTGTTTACTTAATTTTCGTATCTTAAATTAAACAACAACTTAGTTCTTTTGTGTATATCTTTAATGTTTTAGAATTTTAAAGGGATTGAATTGAAAAAAAATTCATCTTTTGGGAAATTAAGGTGTATCTTTACTATTAAACTAATTTATAATTTTAAATACTTCAAGGGATTAAAATAATAATTTACCACTAGGAGACATGGCCGCTTCCTGCCTTTTAGTATCTTTAATCAGTTTTTCTTTGTTCTAACATACAAAGACCATCATTTTTATAGGGAGCAAAATACAATTTGACTCTTAATTTATGAGACTTTTACTGGTGTTTTCGACATTGGACTTTTGATGATATTTTTTCATTGGATTTAATCAGGTTCAAAGATTGGAGCTCAGATGATGGATCATTTACATCAAAAGTTAGACCATCATTCAGTGCTGTTATAGAGGGTGCCCGGAAACTGTTCGAGAATGGTTCCGAACGAGTTAGAGGCTTAAAGAAACCAGTGAATTTCGGGTTTTCGAGTAAAAAGCAACCGAAGAAAGACAAGGCAGTGAGTTCAAAGAAGAGGACTCTTAATCCACAAGGAGAGTTTCTTCAAAACTGGAACAAAATGTTCCTTCTTTCATGTGCCATTGCTCTAGCTATTGATCCTTTGTTCTTTTACATCCCTGTGGTTAAGGGAAATTTGAAATGCCTCGACTTGGACAACAAACTCGGGGTCGTTGCTAGTGTCCTTCGTACTTTAATCGACGCTTTTTACGCCATTCATATCGTGTTTCAATTCCGTACCGCATTCATTGCTCCGTCGTCGCGTGTATTCGGTAGAGGCGAGTTGATTGAAGATCCTTGGGCTATCGCGAAACGGTATTTGTTCAAGAACTTCTTCATCGATATTCTCGCTATCTTACCACTTCCACAGGTACTGACTTACAACAATTATTGCAGTCCATGCAGTAAAAGTATTATGGAGGTCACTTTATTAGGATTTAGATTACATTTTGTTCATGTTATTAGCTTATTTTTTGAGTAGAGAAGACAAATCATTGACCGACTCGATCTTTTTAACATCACTTGTTTGCTTTTTTTCAATTAGATGGTGGTCATAATCATAAAATCATCATTGAAAGGCTCCGTTTCGGAGATCACGAAAGATTTGTTGAAAACCTTTATTTTCATCCAATACGTGCCGAGAATCCTTCGAATCGTTCCTCTTTTCAAAGAAGTTACAACCACTTCCGGCATATTAACCAAATCGGCATGGACCGGTGCTGCTTTGAATCTCTTCCTATACATGTTAGCTAGTCATGTAGGTTTGATTTCGTATATATTCTTTCAAACCATTTAAACAAAAACATTAACCATTACAACCAAGTCATTGATGTCTCCAACATGAACATAACAGGCAGTTGGAGCCTTTTGGTACTTGTTTTCGATCGAACGACAGGACAGGTGTTGGCGTAATGCTGTAAACGGCGACGTAGCCGCGTTGTACTGTCATAAAGGCATAACAAGAAACGAGACATTAGTGAATATGCTGAATACTACCTGCTCGTTAATCAATCCCGACGACTTGAAAGATCCGAAACACTTCAACTTCGGGATATTTTTCGATGCACTCGAGTCCGGTGTGGTGGAAACCATGGATTTTCCTATGAAGTTCTTGTACTGCTTTTGGTGGGCTTTGCGTAATCTAAGGTTTGTAAAAGCAATAAATAAACTGTTTACATTGATTTTTTTTTCATAGAACAGTTGGTTGATTTCCTTTTCTTTTTTGGTTTTAGTTCTTTTGGCCAAAATCTCAAAACAAGTACCTATGTGTGGGAGATATTGTTTGCCATTGCCATTGCCATTGGTGGCTTGATTCTGTTTTCATTGCTCATTGGGAACATGCAGGTATTTCTGCAATTTCAATGCTCTCAACTTCACAATTACCTCTATTTTAGTAGTTGTTTTAACACGATGGAACCGATCAGCCAGGGTATTAGTCCAGAAAAAGGCACTAGACCAGTTGACCTGGGCTAAAAACCGATTGGACCGGATGGTTTAATCGAACTTTTAATGATTTATCTAATCGAACTGGCAAATAAATGATCTCAGGGGTAAGCAGGGATCTTGACCTAAAATAGAAATTTTGTGTTTTTAGTCCAGCTAAAATTTGGAAAGTTATAAGTTAAATTATGATAAACTTACATTTTTTAACCTCCTAAAATGATTACATTGTGATTTAATAATTTAAGCTTGCAATGAAAAATTTTCTATTTTGGCTCTCATAAAAAAATTTAATTTAATTTCGGCTCCTTCCACAAAAATTCTGGTTTTGCCCCTAAATACTTGTACTTTTTTTCTATTTTGATAATTAAATTTGACAACTAAGCTCATTTTTAATCCCTTGTAAAACGTAAAAGCGTGATGTCATTGTTTGAAAATTTTCAAACTATGACATAGTATTACCTCGGAGTATTACTTAATTACATTTTTTAATTTTCTAGTTTAAAGATCAAAATGTACTTAATTGTAAAGTTCATATACCAAATTGACAAAAAAAATACATGTACTAAAGTGGTCCTAGCTGACAACTTCAGGGACTAAAAATTATATTAATCCAAAATTCTTTCATAGTTTGCTCAACGTTTACATTTTCTTTGTTGTTATTTCCCAGAAATATCTAGAATCAACAGGGGTGAGAGTGGAGGAAATGAGGGTGAAAAGGCAAGATGCAGAGCAATGGATGTCACACCGGATGCTACCGGAGAACCTTAGGGAACGTATAAGGCGATATGAACAGTACAAATGGCAAGAAACCAGAGGCGTTGAAGAAGAAGCCCTCATTGCTAACCTTCCTAGGGATCTCAGAAGAGATATAAAGAGACATCTTTGCTTGGATCTTCTCAAAAGAGTGAGTCCTTTTCTTATAAAAAAAAAACCTTAATTATAAAATTAGCCCGTCTATTAAAACATTTTTCTCACTTAAGTACTTAAAAGTTTTTTTTTTTTTTTTGTCAAAATGGTAATTAAAATTTTAATTTCGTCTCATTTTATTAAATAATGTATGATATTTAGTAAAAATGTGACGATCTTAATGGTTGATATTGTGTTTCGAGATAAAATGAGATGAATTAATAGTTTAATTACCATTTTTGACAAAAAAAAAAAAACTTTAAATACCTAAGCAAGAAAACGTGGCTTATTGTACATTTAAGCCAAACAAAACCAATCTGCTAGCAAAATTGGGTTATAATCGACTTAATTGATCCATTTGAATAAACCAGTATGATTATGCCAACCTTATTGGATTATTTTGATCAATTATTAAAATTTACAACTAAAACAATAGACTTAACTTATGATTTTATAAATTTAAGGGTTTTGGATTAATAAGTGTTGAGTTTAGTGATAAAGCACATTGGAGGATCAAATTCAAAAAAATCAATCAACCGGACGGAAAAAATCGAATGCTTACTTTATTCGTATGAACATGCAATTAAAGCTTTAACATTAAACTAATCTTTTTCTTTTAGGTGCCAATGTTCGAGAAAATGGATGAACAACTATTAGATGCAATGTGTGATCGTCTCAAACCAGTGCTTTACACCGACAAGAGCTATATTCTCCGAGAAGGTGATCCGGTGGAGGAGATGCTGTTTATTATCCGAGGGAATCTGACAAGTACGACCACAAACGGCGGAAGAACCGGTTTCTTCAACTCTGCTCATCTCAAAGCCGGTGACTTTTGCGGCGACGATCTGCTCACATGGGCATTGGATCCCCAATCATCGTCGAACCTACCGATCTCGACGAGAACAGTGCAGGCCTTGAAAGAAGTTGAAGCTTTTGCTTTAATGGCGGATGATTTGAAATTCGTGGCTTCTCAGTTTCGACGTCTTAGCAGCAAGCAATTCATGCATACTTTCAAGTAATTAATATTTCCTTTTTAAATTCCAATGCTTTTTTCTACTAATTTGCTATTTGAATTCGGTTTTGGTTTGGGTTAATTGTGAGTTTAGATTGTTTGAAGCTCGGGTCAATCAAGTTTCAGACTCAGTTGTTTTCAATGATATTTAAACTTAGCCAGTCAGTTGGACTAATTGAACAAAAAATCAGCCAAAAATTAGTTTAAAGAATAGTATCAAATTGGTTGAACCGCGAATTAGTATCATATGATTGAACCGATGAGTTGATTGGGTTTCTTAAATATTTTTTATTTTTATGAAAATTGATAAGTTTTCTTTATCAAATGGAATGCTTACACGCAGTGATTTTGTTGGTGCAGGTTCTACTCGGTGAGATGGCAGACATGGGCGGCGTCGTTTATACAAGCAGCTTGGCGCCGACACTGCAGGAGGAAGCAGGTAAAGTCACTACGTGAAGCCGAGGGAGAGCCGCTTGCAGCTCTGGCAAACGGGAACGAAACCTCACCAAGCCTCGGCGCCACGCTTTACGCTTCAAAATTTGCCGTCAATGCGTTACGAACGTTGCGGAGCCATGGCTCGCAAAGCAGCCCTAGATTGCCTCAAAGATTGTCGCCGTTGCTTCCTCAAAAGCCAGCCGAGCCTGATTTTACGGCTGATCAATAAATGGGAAAATAGCTAATTAAGGAGCTTTGCGTTTCTCTATTCGATTAGAGTAAATTTGGGGAAAACCTGTTTATAAATGTATAAATCTAAACAGATGCATATATAGGTTTTTTTTTTTTTTTAAATGCAAATCAATTTATGGGATCAATTATGAGTAAGGGTGTTTAAACGGTCGGTTCGGTTATTAATCGAATTGAATTACTATTAATTGAATTATTCGAAATATAAAAACTTTTAACCATTAATTGAACTGAAATTTTTTTCAAATACATTAACCGAACTGAAATATTTCTATTAATTCAGTCGGTTAATCGAATTTTATATGTTTTTGTCTTTGGGTTAAAATAAGTATAAAACATATAAAAAATAAATTGCTAATGTTCATTATCCTTTTTTTTAAATAGCTCAAAAAATATTATTTATTTCGGTTAATATCCGATTTCAAACCGAATTAACTGATAACCGAATTTTCAAAAATCATTAACCGACCTCCAATTGAACTAAATTCGACCACCAACTAATTAATCGACTTAGATCGATTCGGTCGGTTAATTTGATTTTAATCGAAATATGAACACTCCTAATTATGAGCTTAAAAATGTACAACTTCTTCAAGCTATATCATTTATATTGCAACTCGCTTGAAAGAACTAAGGTTAAATTCTGCTATTAGTCCCGATATTTTGTAAATTCGGATTGGTAAATTTTAGTATTTGTATTTTTCGAATTTTGAAATTTTTAGTCCCGACTCAAATAGTAGTTGTTAAATTCGTTTAGTTAATTTTAATTACTAGTCTTATACTATGTATACAATTGTAGGTTTAATCTATATTTTTCAACTAGATCATTCTAAGTTCTTGTACTTTTTGAATTTAAAATTTTAATATTAACACAAATGATAGTTATTAATCTATTAACTAAAAATTTAGTGAGTAATATGTTAAAATAATAAGCTGATAAAATATTACACATATTGTCTATACTAAGTAGCAGTAAAAAATTTTGTATATATTTTTCATGATATTATGCATGGATCATATATATCATGGCGAATTCTTCAGAAAAAATTGTCTTCCACAATGAAATCTGATAAGTGAGATTTCGAGTAAGTGTTTACATAATTTTCTTTTGTCCGAAGAAACGATTCATCGGAATAATGAATCACCATTGATATTGAAACATAATTTGTTTGTTGAATCAAAATTTGAAATAGTAGAATTAACTTAATGAATTCAATAGTTTTTTTTTTGACGAGGGCTGAAATTTTAAAATAAAAAATGTAACAAAAAAAATAAAGATTAAATCCACAACTTACAACCATAATTAGACCTAGCTGCATAAAGCGGGACTCACAAATGGTAATTCACCGCCACCCCACTTCTCAAAATAAGAAAAATGTTGAATATTTAAAATTGAGGGTACCTTAAAATCAGAACCCTAACCCTAATTTCCTCAAATTTGCCCCGATACCAAATTCCGTTCAGACGAAACCCAGAAAATATCCAATTTCAGATCAAAACCAACAGTTATGGAAGATCATCGAATCAGCAAAGACGACATTAGCAACAACAACAACAACGTTAATCCGAGGCAATTACAGCTATTCGTTAAACTTGTAAATGGCCAAACGTTATCGCTTCAATTCTCCTCCCCACAAGTCCAAGTCGGTTCCGTCAAGCGTCAAATTCAGGAAATCACGAAAATCCCAATCAATTTCCAGCGCCTGATCCGCGGCCATCAGCTCAAGGACGATTCTGTAATTTCTCACCCCAATGCCACCCTCAACCTCTCTTTCAGCCTTCTCGGTGGCAAAGGAGGTTTCGGATCGCTGCTACGTGGCGCAGCCACAAAGGCCGGGCAGAAAAAGACGAGCAATTTCGAGGCTTGCCGTGATATGAGCGGAAGGAGGCTGAGGCACGTGAATGCGGAGAAGAGGCTGGAGGAGTGGAAGGCGGAGGAGGAAGAGAGGAAATTGGAGAAGATGGCGGAGGATTTTATAAAGAAAAAGGCGAAAAATGGGAAAAAAGGGGTTGGAGATGGAGAAGCCGAGAAATATGTGGCGAAGTACAGGGAGCAATCAGCAAGGTGTGTGGCGGTGGTTGAAGAATCCGTTAAGGCGGCTTGCCTGGGAAAGCGGAAGGCGGTTCCAGGCGGACCTGACCGTAAAAGGTTAAAGATTTGGTAAGTCTTATCAAGATCATTTAAGATTAAATTCTGCTATTAGTCCCTGTACTTTTTAGATTTTAAAATGTCAGCACCAACGATTATTGCTATTTTCAAAATTTGAGTTAATGGATTACTTATTGTCATTTGGTTTCGAAAAATATAGAGAATATGGATCAAATCTACGCATAGTACAAGACTAGTAATTGAGTTTAACCAAACGAATTAACTGCTACTATTTGGTTTGGGACTAAAATTTCAAAATTTGAAAAGTAGAAAAACTAAAATTGATCAAATTAAAGTGTAGGGACTACATCCACAACTTTCGCAAAGTACTAATAGCAGAATTTAACCATCATTTAATTTGTTTGTAAGATTAGGTTATGGATTTCTTTTTAATATTTGGGATATTTATTAGTTTTTTGTTTGCTTTTCTTGTTTTGAATAGGATGGGAAAGAGGAAATTAAATGAGAGTGATAGTGATAATATCAGTGATGATGAAGATAGTGAAGATGACGAGGAAGATGAAAAATCTGTAGTTTTGAACAACGGGAATAATTCGGATTCTAGTAAGGGAACCGATGGGAGTTCCGGTTCGGTTTCTAGGAGAAGACGTGATGGGGAATTCTCAGGTGGAGTATCGAGTGAGAGTGGTTCCGAGGAAGAGAAAGACATTGTTCCACTGCAAAGCTCGAAATACGGTGGGGAAGATGTGCTCGATGTAGAAAATGATAAGGTTGAAGTTGAAGCAATTCAACCTGAGATACCGGAAAATAATGGAACTAAAACCGAAGATCAGAAGGAAATAGTTAGTCAGGGTGCCGATGTTACAGTTCAAGAAAATGAAGGAGTCGGGAACAAACTGATAGATAGAGTCGATGGTTGTTCTGATGTGAAATCAGAATTTCATGGAGAAACGGTAGTTTCAAACACTAACATGGCCATACCTGAAAAGCCGTTGAACTTTGATGACTTCAATTCGCCGCAGGCGATGGAGGTATGCACTCGAAGTTCTTTTCCTGTTCCTGCTTTCCATGTAGGCTTAGGTTGTTTGAGGGAATGTATTTAGACTTTTGAGAGCAAGAATTGTGAGGAAAGGATTTGTGAACTAATGCGGCCTTCTTTGCACTATTGCTCTCATCAGTTTATATACATACTAGACGGAAGTTAAAAAATAAAAATAGAAAAGCTTTCAACATACTCTTCGATCATGTACCTAAATGAGTAAGGTATTAGCTTGTTGCAAGTTTATCAAATGCTTTCCTTTAGTCCAAGCTTAAATCGGGTCATAGGCATAGTTATATATAATGTAATTTAGCGTACTCTTCGATCACCCATTTTATAATGCTTATTGTGATTTGGGTGCTAACTTTTTTCGTCGTATTATAGGTTCTTGGGTTGGAGAGGTTGAAATCAGAACTGCAGGCTCGTGGTCTAAAATGCGGCGGTACTTTGCAAGAACGAGCTGCTCGGCTTTTCCTGCTAAAGTCTATCCCTTTGGATAAGCTTCCAAAGAAGTTGCTTGCAAAGAAATGAAAACCAATGTTGCAAGGCTTCATTTAACCTCATAGTAGTATTAAGGAGTTTCTTTTTGTCAAAATATGAAATGTGTGCGTGTTTATATATATCGTGTTCTGTTTAACTTTTATGACATGGTACTTGTGAGCTGAAACCGCATTATGTATGGAAATTGCTTCGATAAAATCGAATATTGCTGGGGATAGGTTGCAGGTTAACATACTTATTCTACTTTTGAATGCATAAAAGAATAAGAACTATTATGCCTACTGTGATTGCATACATACGATACAAGAAGTATTCATTCGTAATATATCAAACAGGGTTGGTATGTGGAGTAGCATCCTCTGCCGGTGGAGATTTCCGGCACACAGGGCACGTAGAGTTCATTCGTAGCCATTCATCGATACATTCTGCATGGAAGCAGTGTTTGCATTCTGGTATGCACCTGATAGTGTCTTTGCTAAGGTATTCAGATAAGCATATAGGGCAAGTGCTGTCGTTGGGGCCAGGTATTCTCCGGCTCTCACCGAGCACCAGCTTTTCGTATGATTTGATTGTGGATTCATCCAACCCTGTTACGACAACCGCAGGTTGTGGCAGCACTGCGGCAGGTCTGTTGTTCTGTTGCATGGGGCTTTCCCCAGCATCATTGCGACTGCTGAAGCAGCATGCGAAGAGGGCCATCCCGGTTGCACACACAAGCGCCGGTACAGCAATTGACAAGCAGATGATCCCGAAAACTCTAAGACCATTACCTGTTTGGCCTGAAATATGATACCAAAAGGAAAATTTGACATTGTATTAGATCAAATGCTAATTGGAAGATGGAAATACAAGATTAACATATGGCTAACTTTATTATTGCGGATTGGATTTTTAATAATTGGATTGATGGTTGAATAATTAAAAATTTTATAAAAATTATAATATTGGTTCAATCATTGATTTTTTTTTCTGGTTTTTTTGTTGATTCTAAACAATTGGCTCAAAAATCGGTTTAACTCTTATATTTGGGTTGGTATATCTATCAGTTTTTGACAAATCCAACTAGACAATTTGGTTCGGTTCAAGTAACATTGGTTATTACCATAGCAGATCAATAATTTTCTTTACGACTATTTAATTTATGATGATAATGGAGCGGAGTAAAAGCAGATATTGTTAAATCTTTCACTATTTTACTATTAGTATATTCTATCTCTACTTTCATCTCGCTTAAAATTTTATGGTTATTTTCATAAATATTGGGTATATTCATATTCATCTTGTTTTAAGAATAATTTATGAATATTTCACTGAAGTAAAATGATAATTTTAAATATTATGAGGGATAGGACAGGGTAAATAAATAAGCCATTCGAATTTTGTCATCCAAGCTTGAAACCTCGTAAGCTTTCTTCTATTAATGAAAATGGTTAATGGACTATTCCCAAAAGCGTTATTTGAATCGGACTAAATCGGTCAAGGCATTGGTTTGAATAGAAGCATTAGATCAATTGACCCATAAATCTATATGAATCAACTAAATCAAAGCTAAAAACTTAATTGAATTGATTAGTTAATTTTACTGATTTTTTAATTTTTTTTATTCAAAACATACGAACCAATAACCTATCCAACTCGTAGATAATTTTTTACTTTTCATTGCATTTCAAATTTAATATACAACACATTATCTTGTTTTAGCCGTACTATATGAGAGAAAGGACGTCATACTTATATATATATAAATATAAAAATTAAGCCTTTCATTGTAGTTGACATTAGAATAAATGGGTCAATCTCTATAGTCTTAACAACGATAACATAAAATAATGCAATTACATCATCTTATAGTAATTTTAAATAAACTCCAAAAAATAAAAACTCTAAAGTCAAACCTCAAAAATAAAAATACTAAAGTCAAACTTCAAAAATAAAAAATCTAAAGTCAAATAACACTAGAAATCTACTCCTTTCGTAAAAGCCACTCATTTATTTATTTATTTTAATTAAGTCCAAAATAAAATCCATAATGGGTTGAAGTAATTCCAAATATCTTCATTCTCACGGCTTTCTCAATTTTATTATTAAATGAGTTGATTGAAACATTAATTCTAGCCTAAGGATGTTGAATTAATCATGAAAAAAGATATGTGATGTTAGTGGAAATGTAAAAAAGTCTTAATTCAGATTTTAGTCCTCCTACTATATCGAAATATGGGATTTAATCTCTAATAAGGTTCTTAGTTGTTGTTAAAGTAATAACTAGAAGCTAACCATATTCAACCAACGATAAATTTACATGTCGGGCTATTAGTTGTTATTAAAGTGGTGATGTAGGTTTTATTACTGTTATTCAATCACAGAGTCAGGCTCGCGTGAAAATATAATCAACCATGTTCAAGTAAATTTACATGTCAATTGAATGCTTAAGGCTAACTAAAAAATATCAACAACTAACAGTGTTATCAATTTGGAAATGCTAATAACATTATAAAAATAAGGAGAAAATCTTAAAATTATTCATGAATTTTGATTTAATGTGCAATTATATACATGAGTTTTAATTTGGTGTAATTATACATGTGAAACTCTAATTATTATTCAAATGTATATTTGAAACTTTAATTTTGATTTAATCATACACATTTAAAGAAATAAATAAATCAATTTATTTTTATATTAGATAAATAGAATTTATGTATGCAATATATAAACATAAAATGATGTTATATCAATAATTATGTTAATAATTTATAAGAATCGGATCAAATCAAAATTTCATGTATAAAATTGCACAAAATTAAAGTTTATGTATATAATTGTACATTAAACCATAGTTCATATATAATTTTGATATTTATCCTTAAAATTAAATGGCTAAATTATGTTAGAGTAAAGTAAAAGGATTAAATGCCAACTGAGCTTACTGTGTAATGACAAATGACTTCATTTTAATGAAGTCTTTCTAGAAATTAAATCTTGATTTTAATCTCGTGGAATTAAGTTTTGGGGTTTAATTAAATTTTTAAAAAGAATTTAAAAAAAATTAATGAAAATTTTCAAAAGTTTTAAGGGTTTTAGTAAATTTTAAATAAAAAAAATTTGAAGCGCCTAAATTTTTTATCGGGCAAAGGCCTTCATAGCTCCTCCTATGTTTCGATCCTAATTTGATCTTTGAACAGCCTGACCTGATCCAATAATAATATTAACAAGTTGAGAGTATACCAACTTCGAACGGACAATACTTCATAAACTTTTTCAAAAAGAGTCAACTTCCCTTCAATCTTTTTTTTATTAACATTGAATCCTAAACTCCATCAGTTGACCCCTACCTTCTACCCTTTTATTAAAAAAAATAGAACATAACGGAGGGAATAAAAACTCTACCTTGTATTAAAAAAAGAATAGAAGGATGAAAAACTAAATGCCAACATAACAGAGGGACTAAAAACAAAATTAGACCAAATGCAAAAATGATATGATCATTGATTAAAGCTCGAAATAAAGATACTTACTTGATTCAGGAAGACGACGAAAACAATCAATTTCGTCACTATTATTGCTTTTAAACCCACAAATCCCACCTTGTGCTTCACAATCCCCACATTGAGGTACATACCAAGTCAATTGAATATCACCACCAAGTTCAGCCGTGAACTCTTCATCCTCCTTAACCGGCCACGAAACCGGAACCGGCAATGCCGCCACGACAACACGGCACGAATACGACGACACCAACGAACTCACAAGTCTCATCGAAGAAGTAGCCAACACCGAATGCGTCGAATTACTCATACATTCAATAATATCAAACCGAGACTTGATGACTTCACTAGGACAAGTAAGGAATGTATAGTTTTCATGGAAAGGAATAACAAAAGGAGTTCCTGATATATTGAATGTAAGAAGCCGATTGGGAAGGCAATTGTTGGGGTCGTAAAGTGTTATTAGTTGATCGAGATAGTTGATATCGCGTATATAGAAGTCGCCGGAATATGGGAGGCTGAGGTAAGTTGTGCTTTGGGTTTTGCAACTGAGGTTAAAGCCGGGGTAGCCGCAGTTTTGGGGGTGTTTAGTGGCTTGTTGGTAGAAAGGGAAACGTATGGGGACTTGGTTTTGGGCACATCTGGTGATGGGACATGGTTGTGCTGTTGTTGATGTATGTAAGAGAGGGAAGAGAAAAGTGAAGAAGATGATGAAGGTATTCATGTTTAATGAGGAATGTTCATAAGGGTGGATAAATTTAAGGGAGGAATTCATTGCAAGACTGTATATTAAAATAGTTTTATTACATTAGAAAGTCAACTGCTTAAAAATTAAATAAAGGGATTTTTTTTATTTTAGGTTAAAATATTTAGGAGGTCCCAGCGTTATAGGAATTGAATTAAATTAATCCCTTTTAAATGGATCAATTTTAAAATTTTACATAATCATAAGTTGTTTGTTTATGATTGGTAATTAGTATGAATTCTATGAGGCTAATGGAAACGGCACATGTAAATGTTGCCTTGGGACCAAATATAAAAAGATTGCACTCTCACAAATAAAATTTAAGTTAAGATTTTAGAGATGAAATTGGTACAAGAGGTAATCACGAATCACGAATCACAAGAGAATTAATCATTATAAATTGTAAAATGAATATGAATGGTACGTTGATCATAATAAAAAAAAAATGTGGTCCAAATGTTTATGTTTTATATTACATCATAATTCTATTACGTCAAATTCTACCATTTATCTTTGTATAATAAGTAAGACGTGAATTTAATCTTTATACTCTTTAAATTTTAAAATTTTAATTATGATAAGATGATTAGGGTTAAATGCATTAGTATATTTTTAGAAGCATACTTAACATTTATGCCTTTTTGTGACGATGTATTGCACTTTTACAAGCATATGTGGGGCATGTCATTTGGATAGCAAGGCCTCGTATATAGAGAATAGGTAATTTCATATAGAACTTTATATGTGTACCTTTTGAAATTTAAGTAAAGGTAAGTGTGGATCGAATTAAATGAAAATTTTTTAAATTAATCAAGTTGACGAATCATATTTAATCATCCTAATTCGATTTAGAATTTTTTTCGAATTGAATCGAGTGAGATGGAATTCAAATCAAATATATTTGTTCGAGTTAAATTAAAAAAATAACTTTGGGTCCTTGTAACCACTGTCACCCACCGTAATTAAATTTGTTATTAACTTTCATTCCCTCGTAATTTATTTATTAATCTTTTATATACGGGTTAACTTCTTTGCTTGCTCAGTTGCTTCAATTATCTTCTGATTCTTGTTACTGTGTATTTTGAAATTAAAAATATATTAAATGTAAAAAATGTGTTTTTTTAATAAAAGTTATCTTAAAGATAAAATGTGAAATTGATACCAACATAAAATTTTAACATAAATTTATAAAGATTTAATATGATTAAACAATTAAATAATATAAATAGTACAAAATGTGAAATTTAATTTAATAATATAAATAGTAGATATAAATAAAATTATTATCATTTAAGTTTAGGGATTTTTTTTGAATGATTTTTTATTTAGGGGTAAAATGTGAGAATAAGAAGTTTTGAGAATTGGGAGAGGAAAATTTTAGAAGGAAAATAGGTGAGGAGTAAATTTTGAAAGGAAAATGAATTTGGGGTAGAGGAAGGTGGGATAAAAAGGAAACAAAAGTTTTGGAAGAAAATAAAAAGATTTCGAAATTTTAAGTTAAAACAGTATTCGATTTATTTGAATTATTCGAATTTAAAAATTAAACTCGAAATTTAAAAAAAAAATCGAGTTAACTTAAATAACTCAATTCATTTAACTCAAAATTAAAAAAAAATTAAATTTTTCGAGTCAAAAGTCAAATTTTACTCACCCGAACTCCCTCTTCAAAATACCAATCAATTAAATTTAAGAGTTTCTGCTATAATCAACATTTTGCTTACGTGTATATACATTTGTGTTCTTTCCCTTCTAAGTCAAATCCATCAAAAGTCGGCTTATATTCATGATTTGATTTTCAAATTTAATTTTTATTTTATATGATTTTGAAACCAAATTGAGGTCTCATTTAGACAATTCAAAAAATCAAATCAACTAAGTCGACCAAGTTATCATTTTCATCTTAATCATTTTAATACATGAATTATCATTTTCATCTTAATTTATCTAAAAAGATAAAAATTAGCTATAGAAATGTAACACATCACATTCTTATTGGACATTTACTTTTTGAGATCAAAAAAGGTTTCTACATTAAACTGAAAAAACAAGTCTAACTTTCAAAAAAAAAAAAAAAAAAAACCAAATTCTGATAAAATCGCGTAGGCCTCACGTTGCAAGAAAATATATGAACAATTGAAAAGAGTACTGTAAGTGTACCAATATTTTATACTACTGTAAGAGGCACCAGCTAAGTAGCTGATAAAATTTACAAATTATTGAAAAAGAATTACAAACAAAAAAAGAATTACAAGCTCACTGGGTAAATGGGGACAAAAAATAATGAGGTTCCTCATTTGTTTCAGTTCTGAATTATATCAAATGTAAAAATATCCCATCAATTAGAAGCTCTTTAATGTCTTTATACCAGAGAAAAAAGAATGGTGGTAAGTATAGCCAACCTTAATTCATATATTTTCGACAATTAGGAGCTTTACATAGGCAAGGAACTTTAAGCTCATCGTGCTCGTCCGGATCGAACAAATAATCATATCTGTCAAACAAATCATATATATTGTAATGAATGGCTACAAGGATACCAACTAGGATGAATAAACACGGATGGAAATGGAAATAGTGAGAAAAAAGGAATCTAGAGATCTTACGTTAGCTCATCACCAGCAGAGACATTGGTCTTAGCAATAAGAACTATCCGGCTCTCTTCATCGCCAACACTCATGATCCTTGCGTAGCAATTAGGCGTGCACTGCAAAATGGGTGGTATTTTCAGATTACAAAAAAGAATTCATGATGCTAAACAATCAACACTAGCACTACTCAAGTAATTATAGGGGCCATCAACCCGATTATAAGCCCATACCGAATGATTGATTAAGCGTGCAATATTCCCCTTATTGGTGGCATCAATCACTACTTCCTCGCTGATTTTGAACAGCTGCATTACATTTTGAATAACCAAGAATCAGTATTTAACACCATAAGGAGGTCAGCAACAATGAAAATGGACCTAACCAGAGAGTGTTTCAAGCCTGACTAATTACAGACAATTAAGGAGGCACCAAGTCAAGTCAATATGGTAAACAGAAAAACCTCAAATGTTTAACATATAGGGACATTTAACTTAACCAACACGCAACCATTGGCATGGAATCTTTTTCCGAGAATTCTAGAGGTTTATCCAAACTACAGTAAGTACATCAAGAAGGTCAAACTACTCAGTCAAGTGGAATCGGAGATAGGTAGATGGTCAAATCTAAACCCTTTTAATACCAGATGCAGCACACTCATAAATTAAGGACAGGGATTATAAGAATCTTACATAGCAATCTTTTCCTTCAGAACGGTACTGTGCCTCCCTAAGATCTGCAACACTACGCCTAACCTGCTCACCACGATACTCAACAACCTGGAATACACATGCTGACTATCAACACACCAAACATAATAATGCTGTACTTGAGGAAATACAACTTAAAACCAAATTGATGTTAATGTTATGAAAATGGACAGAAATAGGTATTGCAGGACAAAGAATTACCATTTCTCCTTCCTGAATGTTTCTACGTGCAAAGAGGCCCCATCCATGAATACCAGATTTGCCAAAACAAACTCGGTGGTTCTCAGTCCTCTAAAGACACGACCAAAGATTGAATTAGAAAACTACATCAAACTAAGAAATAACCAATGGGACATAATCAAGGATCATAGCTTACCTGCAACTGGTACAGTCGATCCTTGAATGACGAGAAAACAGTAGAATCATCTACTTCCTGTTACAAGACAATGGTATTATGAACTCACTGACTAATCCAAAAGGACCAGAAGGCAAAATTAATGGATAGCTATTCTCTAATTAAAAAGTTAATCTTCAAAAGATAAGATATATACTACAACAAAGAGAAGAATGGTACTTTATATGTGCTTAATGCTCTTAATGCATATATATGATGATGACTTGGCCCACTCGGACTGTGGAATATTGGCTCCCTTTCAGCTCCCTGGCAAATAACAAGAATAGTATGAGCAAAGATAAAACCGACACAAATAATTGCATCATGCTAGCAGTTTACAACATACAAAGTTAGTGGCACCAGCAGACAGCTTTAACTATAGAAAGTAGGGGTGAGAGTTCAATTGAATCAAGTCAAATCAAATGAAAAAATTTCAAGTTGATTAAGTTGACGAATCCTATTTTATCATCCTAACTCGATTTAAATTTTTTTCAAATCAAGTCGAGTAAAATGAAATTAGAGTCAAATCGAATAGAGTTAAATTAAAAAATTAAACATTCTTATTACAGTATAATCAATTCCTGTTGGAACACATAAATTTGAAAACATATATATTTGAAACTTTTTCAAAACAAAATAATAATAAAATAAGAGACTTTAGTATGATAATCTTATCATTAATTAACTTATTTAGGTCTCCAAAATTATTATTTTAGAAATTTTTAAAATTTTTTAACTTGCTTTTATATATCCTTTAGAATTTTTTAAAAATTATTATAATTTTCTTTCAAATATAAATTTTGGAATTTTTATAATTATTTTGAAACTTTTGTTGAAAGACTAATTTGCTCGTTTTCAAAATTGACAAGGACCAAAAAAGTATTTAACACCAATCTGTTATTTGAATTATTCGAGTTATTCAAATTATAAAATTCAACTCGATTTGAACTTGAAACTCAAATTACTTATCGACTTGAATAACTCAATTAAATTAACTCAAAATTCGAATTTTTTTTCGATTTTTTCAAATTGAATAGAGTTTTGCTCACCCCTAATAAAAAGTGCATGCTTAATTGGAAAATAAATAATGGCTTCACTTTTGTCAAGCAGAATAAGAAAAGGTTTCAGGAAGTATATAAATATATGCAGAGAAAATTGGAAATTTACTGATATAAAAAAATAAAATGACAGCAAATCACAAGACTCCTGGAAACCTACCTTAAATTTTGACCTTGTAAAAACGCGGCATCTAGCAGCAGAGCATGCATCAAAGTCATTGGTATCCAGTGCTGGGGATTCAGGGAGCTCAGCATTCTTGGATGAAATTAGCCTCGAACCTCTAGGACAATCGTTTACATTCTGAAGAACATTTCTGGCAGCAAAAACCCCTGAAGGAGTATGCATGACAACAACTGCATCTGGATTTGGGCTCCTGCAACAAAAACCAAAATATGAGGATACCATCAAGAAAATATGGGTGACACATATAGAAGCATAACCAAAAGTATCTTCTATCTTCTTTATTAAAAAGATATGTACAATAGCAAATGAAAAAAGAAAATAGCAAATGAAAAAAGAAAAGGGACAATATCAAACCTGTGATCAGTGCAGTACACGAACTTTTTCGTCATTTGCATCCCATTCTTCTCCGAGCAGTGTAGCTGTAAATTAATAAGAAAGACTCAAATATGAGTTAACCATGCAGGAACATGTTTTGTAAAGTTCAGTCATGAGCATTTCGGCAGCAATTGGAGTTCATACAGAATCTGGGATCACCATTTGCCTTTAAGATAAACATAAAAGGATTAAACACTTACTTCCATGATGTACCCTGCTCTTGATGCACACATCACATGAAAATAAGTCGAACACTTGCAACATTGAGTGCAGGAACCATGAGTTTGCTTACAAATCACGCAACTCTGTCATCCACACAATTAAAACATACTTAGATGAAATCTATTGAAACAATGTGATGAAACCATAAATAACTGCAAAACGAACTGCAGAAAACAATGATATTTCAGGTCCTCACATTTAGCAAAAAAATAACTTAAAACAGAATTCTTGAAACATGATGGTTTACAAAGATAATTTGATTAGGAAGGCACCTTCAAGAAAGAAGTGGGTGGAATTCTGAGGACTCCAACAGCAGGTTCCATCTTCTCATGATCCAAGAAACCAACTTCAGGCCGAAACCAGGCACATGTGACATGAACCCATAGTGACTCCACATCAGTTGGCTTCAGAGCACCCCCTAGAAAATCATAATTACATATTTAAGAACAAACTTTAAAAGAAATGATTAAACTCCACAAAGAGCTATTCAAGTGACAAAAGTAAATCACAAAAATGACTTGATGCAAGAAGTCAAATGAGTTAACAACTGAAGTGCCATCCATATTTGCAACTAAGTAAATGTCCGGATATATTCTTATGCAGATATCCATGCCCCTGCCACCTATTCTTTCCCGGATATATTCTGTAAAGATCTTCACAATCTACATAACTACACATGTAGTATGATGAATCTTAACAAAGGAGAGCAAAAACTAATTTTACATAACATGCCTTTCACAGGGCAAAGGCAACACTCCCTCTCGATATCAGGTGTTTCGCAAGCCCTACAAACCCAAGATGTCAAATCTTGAACATTACTTGCCCCATAGCATTCTTGATGAACAGCTATTTGACACCTGAAAAAGAAAATTCTCTTTCTATAAGTCTGGGAGCCATAAAATGATATGCAAGTCAATATCAAGAACTGGTGCGTGATTAAAATACCTGTTGCAGATTATAATTTTGTTATAATCCCAGTCTTCGACCCATCTACATACAGCACATCTTTCTGTTGTCCACTTTGCATCAACAGGCTCATATTTTTCTGAAAAAGATGGTTAATTAAGTTTCACACTTTTGAAAGCGATTAACTTCACCAACTAAGAACAAAAAGAGGATTAAAAAGGAACTTAAAGAAAAATGGTCCTTAAGAAACGGGATTTACCTTGCAAAAAACCAATTAGCTTCTGCTTATCTAGCTTTAGAGTATGAACACCATGGGCATTGTAATCAACAATCTGCACACATATACCAAATGTATATAATGCATGTTAGCATAGATTATAGGAATGAATAATAACAAAAAGAGTGAAGAATTCAAGAATGGCCATGAATGATAACCATTCAGCAGGAAAAGAAGCAAAATGATAAAAAGAAATAAACCTTGTTTCTTTGGTTTTAAAGCAACATAAATAAATAAATAAATGAATAAACAAAGCCATGCTTCCAAAATAAAAAACACCAGAACAGACCCATTTTTCCAGAGTTGTCATTGTGTCCTTGACTTTCACACTATACTTCCATTTTTTCGCTCTACAGCCTGTATGCCGCTCCCATTCACTTAGTGTATACTTCTTTGACCCGCATGCACCACACTCACATACAACTCTAGAACATGAAGGAAAAGTTCACATTAGAACAAATGGTAGATGGAAGTACAATAGCTTACAACCTACTTTAACACACTCCAAATAATTCAAAGCTTTTCAGGACTTACAAATGAAGATTTGGAATATATGAACCTTCCATGCCATTGCAGACTACAGTCAACTTGTCAGGAGGAACACTTTCCCCACTTTTTTCTCTAGATCTGTTTCAGTTTTTCATCACATTATTAGGTAGAAACGAAATAGAGGGTTCCTTTAATGCACATAAGTAAAATTCAAAGGAAAGACACATCGGACCAACATACTTGATTTTTGGCTCTCTTTTTGCTAAGCATGATTCTAACTTGGGCTTTGCTTTACATTCGGGGCAGTAATAATCAATGTTCTCCATATCCTTCAAACAATGACCAAGGCAGTTCTAATGACTTCAAGCACAAACATAAGAGAGAAACATAAACATAAAAATGGGCAAGTTGGGCATGATAAGCAAACCTTGAAAACTTTACTGCTAATGTTGTCACATTCAGCATGAACCCACACATTACATCCATCACAACATACCTAATCCACAGGGTTAAACCAATCTTAAAATACACAAATGTTTTATCAAAGAAAATACTCAAACTAGTTACAGCAGCTGCAAATATCTTACCCAATTGCCACCATCTGAATGGTGCCAAATCTTCTTGCATATGCCACAATACTGCTTTGATTTCCGCAGCTGCAAAGAAATGTAAACATTTTAAGAACTAAAGTTGTATTGAAGCTCAAATTCAAACACAACATCCTCAAAAGGAAGAGTCTTCTCATTAACCTTATAACAATGTTTGCACAAAAGCTCAACAGATTTCTTCATTTTCTTCATAGTTTTTAATGGAACAACCGAGCCACAGCTGTCACAAGGTCTTGCATCCTGCACAAATCAACATGCATTCTTACAAGTGAGCTACTTTGCTAGCCTATAAACCAAAATGGGAGAAACCAGAGAGCTTAAACCAAAATTTATAGAAAAAAAAAATTATATCCAACTGAATTAATCCATAGTAGAACTATAGCACGTCTCACGTCACTTAGATCATTGAAATTATCAGATACCCCATAAAACCATTGGTGCTGTGAAGCCCAACTCATAAATACAAGAAAACTTGTTCTGAATGAACTTGCCTGGTTGTGGATGTATAAACAATCCAGATCCTGACTTGAACAACTGGGTTGAGCATCTGTGTATCCTATTTGTTGGGTCTTATGTTCCGAGTCTAGGAAACCATTTTCTGCCAAAACTGCCTCCTCCAGAGCCATCTGAAAATCACTTTGCTTCCACTTGAACAACTGGGTCTGCCCCTGATATCTGAACTAGGAAAAAGTCAAGAGCATTAGAAACACCTTATTACCATTTAGTAAAGTCAGCCAAGAACAGTCATCTACAGAGTACACACCTATCCATAAATTCTGCAAATGGGAATATCATTCCTTGTTTCACCCAGGCATAATCCTGCTTGCAGTTCTGAAAAAAATGAGTATACTACCATACACTAAACAACAACAACAACATAAGAGATGAGATTACCCTCTGAGTTCCATTCTTTGAGTACCCAAAAAACATAACGCAAATAGCACCAGGAACACAACAACTTAGGACCGATTCAGGAGCTTGCAATATAGGATCAATGACAATAGCTGGCCAAGTAGGGTATCTCTTCCCACATTTAGCCCAAACTAAATCACCCAAAGCAAAATCCTCCGGCTTATACACATCTTTCCTTTTTCCACATCTCTCTTTTTTCAACCTCTCTATACCCTTAAAACTATTATAAGGCACACTCTCTTCAGTTTCTAGCAATGTCGAAGAAGAAGAATCCAAATAACTTCCGTATTCATAACTATTATTAATCCCTACACAACTCATTCCTCGTTCCTCTCTTCTTTTACTAATTAGATACAAATCCGAGCTTCCATATCCATACTTATCTTTCAGATATCTCGACCCATCAAACTCATCATCCTCCAAGCTCGAATCCGCATAATCGACTCTCAGTTTTCTACTTTTCCATGAATCAAGAACAGCGTCCTTAAATCTAGAAGGAAGCGTTTGAGTTCTTCCTCTAGATGATTTCAACAACGGAGGCTTAAAATTCCTCTTCGAACTCTTCTTATTTTGTTTCGCTTTATTCATATTCATAGAATTCGACTCGAATTCACCAGCCCAGTACGACTCCTCGCTACTCCAATAACCTGAACCGCTACTGAAATCATCGAACTCGCCGTATGAATAATAACCGTTCGATTTCAATCTCTTCGGATTACCCTCGTAATCGTAAAATATCTCTTCTTCCCCACAATCATCGTAGCCCTCTCTTTCCATCTTACACCGTTTCATACTCCGCATTTCAAGATTCCCCGTCCGTTTGATTATCATCTTCCTGCCCCCCTTCTCTGTACCCAGACCCTGATTTTCACATCGAGACAAAGCCCCCAGCTAGATTTAAAACCCAATCACTTACCCTAAATTCAAAAACAATTATCGCGCACAATCGCACCTGAATCCAATATTGAAAACCCTAAAAATACGATCCATACAATGAAGATATAAAATTCGCACGTTCTTCCCGTGAATCTTGAATGAAACACTGAAAGGAAAATTCGAATTTTAGAATTAAAAAAATTAAACAAAAAAGGCAAAGGGTTAATTAACGTGAATTGTTGCTGTTGCTTTTATATTTGAATGGAATGGGGAAAGGTATTGTAATTTTTGTGGGTTCAGTGACTTGAAAACTATAGGGGGGGAGATGAGAAGAGGTTGTTTATAAATTTAAAGAAAGTAATTAATGGGGGTTTAAATTATAATTAAAGGCTTAAGTGGGCCAATTAAGGTAATATAATATTGGTTTAAAGTGTGGGCCTTGGCGGGCTGGCGCCAACGGCGACGTATTTGCCTCCAAATCATGGGGAAAAGTATGGAGGGAAGATTGGAAAAAGGAGCGAAATTTTTGGCTCCTGCACAGCGCGAAACCAAATTAAAAGGTGCGGGGATTGGTTTTTTTATTTTGTATTTTGAAAGTTTTTTACAAGGTTTGGGTTGATTTTATACATGTTTGAGCTGAGTTACTTACAAGCTCTAAGGTCTATCCAAAATTTGATAAGGATTAAGTATAAATATTAAACTTAAAAAATAAATTTGTGTAAAAATATTAAGTCCCTTTTTAAATTTATAGTACTTTATATTATGTTATTTTTATATATTGTGTAATTTAGAACATATTAAAAATAAACATATATTAAATATATAATACTGCTCTAATATAGACATCTAAAATAATGTTAAGATGATTATATAAAAAATTTAATAAATAAAAAATGTATAAATTTATTAAATATTAATATAATATAATATAAATATTTTTTAATAAAAAATAATATGAATAGGCCTAAAATTGATTTGGGTTAGTCTTTTGTAAATATGGACGGTTTTTAGCAAAATTTTAACCCCATATTTTGGGTAGATTGGGCTTGAGCAAACATAAAGCATGTTAATATCATATTTAAGCCCGACCCAACTTGACTTATGAACACATCTAGTTGAATTCAAAAATATTTTAGTGTTTAGTTAGCCTTCAATGGGAATGGAGCAATGGGGCGGGCTTTTGCTCGTCTCTACCCTAACTCATATATTTTTAACATGGATGTTTGAATCAGGTTGTATTCATATTTCGAATTAATTGGAATGAAAATCGATTTTAGTATTGGTGTGGATAAAGATGTTAGATTCAAAGTTATTTCAATTAGATTTGAGTATCAGTCTGGAGAAAGGTATTGAACCGGCTGACATGAGAATTGCAAAAAAAAAAAAATTGAATCAAATTTTTTATGAATTTTTTATTGATTTATTTAATCGAAATGGATAAATTGATTAGACTAGCGAACCAGTGGCCTAATCTGCTCGACCATCGGTCCAATTATAAAAATATTGATTAAACAAAGCTACTCAGGAATTGATACGAACCGATTGAACCAAGCTAAAAAACAATTAAATCGGCTGAATTAGATTTTTTTATTCTTTTATCAAAATTTTAACAATTTATTTATTCGAATTAAATAAACGTTAATCTATTTTTTTTTTTCAAATTTGATATGAGAAGTTAACACCTGATTTGATATTTCAAAATTTTTATTTATTTTTATCAAGATAGAATAATAAATTCAAGTATAATTATTGTAGAGCAACTAATAATATAAATTTTATTGTTATATATTTTAAACTAATATTATATATAAACTATCATGTGAGAGCTTTTTTTAGATTTATCATGGTCTAAGTTCGAATGTATTCTAGTTTTCAATCAACTTTGTTTATCCTGATTTTAATTAACTGAATATATATTATTTATGATTTATATTTATGATTGTAATTGTATTATTTATTATATGTGTTTGAGATTGTACTAAAAAGGATTAGCGTAAATTTATTTTAGTCATCCAATTAAAAAAATATGTTGGATGCTATTGCTAGCCTTAAACATAAGTATAAAGAATTATTTTATATTAAATAAACTCATTAATTATAATTTATATCTATAATATATATAAGCATGAGTTGAAAAAAAAATAACAACACCACCCTTCGTTTCATTATATTAATTTGAAAACTAAATTAATGTAATGTATAAATATTGAGGGTTAAAGTTGTTATTATACCTATTTTAAAATTTATCAAATTATCTTTCCTTTGCCAACAACTTCTTAGTCCATGGCAAGAGTGATAAGTTATAGGCATGAGCTTGGTTCAACACCATTCCCCTCCTCAAATTAAAAAAAATAAAAAAGTGAAATAAAGAGTTAAAAAGTTAGATGAATATTTTATAAATTTTTATAATTGAAAGATGTAAAAGTACTAATAATAAGGTGATTATCGATATAATTTACTCCAAAACAATTTTAAATTCAACCTTAAGTATGACTCACACAAAAAACTTATATTATTATTTAAAGATAATAAAAATATAAAAATATAAAATAGACAAAAAATACTCATATAAGTTCTGATCATATCTGTTTTTTTTTACACAATGTTTAGAACTATCAATAACCCCCCGTAACCTATAAATATAAGTATATTGTGCTTTATCGCACTCGAACCCACATCATCCTATATTGATAATAATACATATGTCAATCGAATAAAAACTCAATAGACAACTTTTATTTTTATTTGTACACATTTCATTATCTGCACTCATATCAATGTCTTTTTTATATATATTTCTTATTTAAGGACTTAAAAATTAAAATTTTGTCCGCCCTATGTCCTAATTTCACTCTTTTTTTGTCAAATATTATTAAAAAACAATTATTGTGTATGAGATTTCATTTTAAGAAAAAACTAGAGCAAAAAGTCACGCAACTTGACCTGTCAAGCAATCCAAGTTTATTTTTGTCTATTTTGTCTCTTATCCACTCAACATGCATTTTATTTTTGTTCTCTTTTGTTTTCTTATTAGAGAGACATATTTAAATTTAAATATATATATATAATTATCGACTAAATTACTTAAAAAGGCTTATTTCCGAGTAAATTTATAGAAATGGGTCGATTACACCATTATTTACTGAAAAGGGTCGATTTTTACAAAACGCACCTACGTGGCTGCGTTTAAGGGGGAAAGTGCCAGCAAAACGTGTCCCTAAGGGAGCGTTTTTTGCCATATCAGCAAAATAAGTGCGCTTTGCTCCGTGTTTTTATATATTAGGGATATTTGCATGTTTAGTCCCTAGGGTTTTTAAGGTTAGGATTTTGGTAAAATAAGTTAAGGTTTAGTATTTAGGTTTTTGTTAAAAACAAGTTAGGGTTTATAGTTTTAGTAGTTTTTAAAAATAAATTAGGATTTAGTGTTATTTTATAAAAATTACTTAAATTAGGGTTTACAGTTTTTAAATAAATTAAGTAAATTAGGGTTCTAGGGTTTTAAATAAATTAAATTAACATTTAAAATAAAGTAAATTAGGGTTTTGGGTTTTGAGTTTTGAGTTAAAATTAATTAAACCATGGTTTTAAGGTTTAAAATAAATTAAATAAGGGTTTAAAATAAATTAAATTAGGGTTTATGGTTTTTAAATAGATTAAATAAATTAGGATTCTAGGGATTTAGATAAATTAAATTGGGATTTTGGGTTTGGGGTTAAAAATAATTAAATTAGGGTTCTGGGGTTTTAAATAAATTAAATTATGGTTTGCGGTTTTTAGATAGATTAAGTAAATTAGGATTTTAGGGTTTTAGATAAATTAAATTAGGGTTTTGGGTAAAAATAATTAAATGAGGGTTTAGTTTTTTAAAAAAATAACATTGTGTTAATTTTTGTTAACAAAATTTGACTATTTTTACTCTGAAAAATAATTTTGAGAAGACGTTTCTGAACAAATAGTGTCAAAAACGCTTCAAGCGGGATGCACTGTCAGCAAAAATACAGAAAAAAGCTACCATGTGAACGCTCTTTTTCTACAATAGTTCTTGCAAAATAAATTTGAGAAGACGTTTCTGAACAAATAGTGTCAAAAATGCTTCAAGCAGGATGCAATGTCATCAAAATTTCTAAAAAAAGCTCCTACGTGGACGTTATTATGCTATAGTAGCTCCTGAAAAAATAATTTTGAGAAGAGGTTTCTGAATAAATAGTGTCAAAAACGCTTTAAGCAGGATACAATGTTATCAAAATTTTTGAAAAAAACTCCTACGTGGATGCTCTTTTTCTATAGTAGTTCACGTTTGGCCTTAAGCTATAAACAAGGCAAATATCATTCTCAGGTTGCATAAGTTACAGCAAGAAAAATTAGAGAGGCTAAGCAGAATAGAAATTGAAGATGAGTAAACGTATTAATGTTGTTATTTACTATGATGATGAGGTCCGTGACACCGAGAATGACGTTGTTTTTTTATCGGAGAACACAGCGAATGACTTTTAACCAGAGTATAGATTTTACAGAATTTCGTAAAATAATTAGGCACAAAATCTTCGGAATGACACCAAGTAGGGTTTCTTCTATTAAGTATCGATTTTGTACTTCAATTGATCCCATGACATATGACTATTTTGATATCAAATGTGTTCGTAGCTTTGAGGCGATGGTGCAGACTCATCTTGCTAGTGTTTTGTGGCAGTATGGAAAACGCAACTCCTGCACAACACTCGATTAGTGGATGGGACATGCAAATCGGTGGGTCAATGTTCGATGCTGGAAATACGTATTAGGGAACGACATCAACTTCAGTGGTTGGCAATCCACATCTGATTGGGGATGTTACGAAACATCCACAAGAAGGGATGATGTACTCCTTATAACGTCCACCAGCGAGGGGACCTCGTACGTTGCAGATGATACTGGGTTGGATGATGAGTCCGATGTGAATCCACCTCAAGAGCCCGACCTCGATGATGCAGAAGTTGCATTATTTTCTGAACCGGAGCCTGTTCCATTCGAACTTAAAGACGTTGAAAAGGATTCAGATGAAGAAGAAGAAGACCTACGATTCACGGCGTACACGTCTCTAGCCCACATGCATAATGTCGATATATCGGCAGATGATGCGTTGGAGTTTCCAGATCTACCACACAGAACGCATGACCGTACAGATTTGACATTGGATTCGGGTGATTTAAAAGTTGGTAAGGTGTTTTCCAATAAGGATAGTTTTCTTGGTGCTTTGAAACAACATAGCATCAATCACGGGGTTAACTATAACGTGGTTAAATCTAAATTCAAAAAGTTTGAGGCCAAGTGTGCAGTGCAAGACGGTACATATTCATGGAAAATCATGGCTTCTTTTAGGCAAAAGATAGAGGTTGTGGTTGCTTCGGTGGGTGTTGAGAGGATGACCCACCTTGGTAGAATAAAGAATGTAGAGCTGTTTGCATCACCCACGGCGGAAGTGTTTGAATCTCATACGGCGATGGGGAATGGTACTGAGATGAGCTCCCCGATGGTGCCTCGTGCGATCCCTCCAGCGACGATAGCCTATATATCATCGGTTGTGTCGGAGCCATCGAAAAAGGAGATGCACCGGGCCATGCATTCCAACCTGACATAGGACTGGGTGAATGAAACATATATGGGTTAGGATACATATAAGGGCTAGGATACGCACCTAGCATAATCTGAATGGACTGTGATGTGGGTGTCGTCGGTTGAGGCATTGGGCCCGGTGATTGTGTGGGCGTTGTTGATGGGCCAGGTGATTGTGCGGGCGCTATTGATGGGCCCGTGCCGTCATCTTTTCTCCTTGGAATTAAAGGGCCCGATCGGTCCCTTTCCACACGGATTTTCCAACTCCTCTGCTCTTCCGACAGCAAATATGGCTTGTTATAAATCCTAAACCATGGCATGTAATCCAGGGTGCACGCTAACTCTTGGATGATGGTCGGTTCGCGATCAGGTATATGATCATACTGGTTGTCCCAAATTTTGATATATTCTGACCAAAATAACGGCCAATTCATATTCGTTTGTCGTAAGTCGATTCTGTGCTGGTCATCGAGCACCTCAAGTTTCTCAGGAGTCAGTTGTCGGAATCCAAATTGTCGCAACACTCTATCCGTCTGGTGCATCTCGACAAGAGCATAGTTGACCAATAGGACCTTAACATGTCAAATGTTTGGATTTTTGAAAAAATTCATCCGGAATTATTGCCCGTATTGCTAAATCATCATATGGTGTCCATTGAAACTATACGAACGAGATAAAAATATTAGTTATATACATAATACTAAATACTAAATACTAAATATGAAATGACTATTTTATGTATATATATTTTATTTAATACTTACTTGCGCTTCCGACTGTTGGTCTAATAGAAGTCGTATATCTTCAAAAGCGGTAGGTATTCCAATATAACTTGCCCAATGGTTTCACCTAATTAAATAAATTTTCAGCATACAATTTTATTTTAAATTTATGGAATAATTGTAAAATCAAATAAAAATTTTACCTTGTTATGAGTGTGAATGTATATGGGTGGTTCACTCGAGGACGTAAAAATGGAAAGCAAAACCGAGCCCATGATTAGTAGTGATAGGCAACCTCCAATTTTTGCTTTATTTGGTGGCATCGCCCCGCACATATCCTGGTACAATATTGCCAACACGGCAGACCATGAACTAAGTTCGCCAGCTGCTCTAAAATCAACGAGTTTCAGCAGCCACCTCAGATGTACGAGGTTTCGTGACAAGTCCGGCATCAGATAACCTCCAATCATCTCAAGGATGTATGCCCGAACATATCGTATTATTTCTAATTCAGTCGAATCATTCCCCAGCTCCGGGAATGTGTCTTGTAACTAGCCCATCTCGCTCCGACCTTCGTAAATATTATCCGGAATCGCACCCAAAAGATCGTAGCATATGGCTCCCCAATCAGCAGATTGAACAGACCCGATGAGTGCGGCCCCATCCACCGACAATCCTAATTGTAACTGGACATCCTCCAAAGTGATATTACACTCTCCACATAGAAGATGGAATGTGTGCGTCTCCAGTCTCCACCTCTCTATTAACGCACTGATGAGTTTCGGGTCCAACTTGCATCCCCGGCCTATAGTGGCCGCATGTCAAAAACCTGCTTCCCTCAAGTAATTTTCTATCAATGGTGATGGTGGACCGTACATGTTATGACTATAATATTGTAACATCCGATCTAAAGACTGTTATAAAAAATTATAAAATACAAATGAATTAAAATTACATAAATGAAAAAATATTAAATAATATTTAAAAATTAAAATTACATAAATAAAAAAATATTAAGGCTCCGTTTGTTTCACTGAAAATGACTTCCGGAAAATGATTTCTAGAAAATGATTTACTTTTCTGGAAAAGCTAATATTTTCTGGTGTTTGGAGGAATCTATGTAAAATATTTTATGTTGTTTGGTAGATTTCTTAAATATTTCATAAAAGTTGTTTTCAATCAAACAAACATACATTTGAGATTTTCTTATTTTTTCATTGTTTAATTGAATTTTTTTTATCTATAAATTTATATTTTACATTATTTTTGCATATATTAAAAATATTTTTATTAAGATTTATTACAACATCATTTTTTAATTACATGACTACTAAGTGAGTATTTTTTATTTAAAAATGTGATATCAACAAAATTGATAAAAAAAATTAACGATGTCAACAATTTGACTTGATTTTCAAATTTGAAAAGTAAAGGGACTAAATTCTTAAAAATAAAAGTACAAAGACTAAATTACAAATCTGTGAAGTGTACATGGACTTATGACATATTTTGACCTTTATACTACAAAACATTTATTATTAATATATTTATAATTGTAATAAATATTTATTATTAAAATATTAATATTGAATATTTTCAATAATATGTGGATAATATTATTTAAAATTATTATTTTTAAAATTTATTATTAAAATGAAATTGAAATATTAAATAATTTATTAAAATAATAAATTATATTTATTATATTAATAATTTATTTATATGACTAAATATAAATAATTAAATATGTATGTTTTATAATATTAAAAAATATAATATTTTAAATACTTTTAAAAATAAAAATAAAATTTATTATCAATATAATAATATTAAGCTTGATTTAAGTTAATTTTTATAAAATAAAATTATCTATAGATGAGCTCTTTTTCGGAAAATGACTTGCGCTTTTCAAAATGGTAAGTCATTTTACAGTAAAAAAAGGCTTATTTTACATTGATCTGTAAGTCATTTTCCTCTGACCAAACTATTTTCTGTGAAACAAACACAGGAAAATGTAGAAAATATTTTCTGTAAAACCTTTTACATGTAAACAAACGGACCCTAAATAATATTCAAAAATTAAAATTAATTAAAATTATATAAATGAAAAAAATATTAAACAATATTCAATATTTAAAATAAATCGTTACCATTTTCATTTGTTCGACGGAGATATGTTTATGATCGAGACGAATTAATTCCCCGGCCATTGCTAACATGATCAAATATTTTTGAAATTATAAAAAAATAATACTAATTTAGGAAAAAATTAAAGTAAATAACTAATTATAAAGAGTTTTGAGAAATTTGAGAGCTTTAGGGAGAAATTGTAGAGTTTTTTTTGCTAATTTGTTAAGAAATTTTGTGTGAAAATAATAGGAGGGGAGGGGGTTTTGTACTCTCTTTTTTTACCGTTGGACCCCCCAACGGTCAAAAAAATTTTAGCCGTTGGGTTTGAAAAAGTGCCAGCAAAGCGCGCCCCCAATGGAGCATTTTTTTGCCACGTTAGCAAAAAGCTTCCACGTAAGCGCGTTTTGCTGACGTGGCAAAAAAACGCTCCATTAGGGGAGCGTTTTGCTGGCACTTTCCCCATTAAACGCGGTCACGTAGGCGCGTTTTACAAAAAACGACAATTTTCAGTAAATAATGGTGTAATTGGCCCATTTCCGTAAATTTACTTGAAAATGGGCCTTTTTAGGTAATTTAGTCATAATTATATATATTAAAAGATAAATAAAACCAATGAATTGTGTATTAATTTAATTTATCAATTAAATTAACATATTAATCTTATTTATTCCTTAAATTATATCAATTTATTATAAAGTTTTTTTTAAATAAACATAGGGTTTAATTTTTAATACCAATGTAAATGATTTATTGTGTTAAACAATTCAAAATAAAGTTTGGGAAAAAAAATACAGGTTAAAAAAATAGGCTTAGGCAAAAAAATAAGGTTTTTTTTAAAAACGGATCAGGTTTCAGGTAATTTTTTTTGGTCTTGGGTTGGCCCGAATTTGCAAAAAAGAAATTGTTGTTTTGTTGCTGTTTACTCACTGTTTTACTGTCATTTTACTATTATGTTGCTACTATTTTGTTATTATTGTTTGAATATTATATAACTATTATTTTATTATTAATTTTACTACTATTTTCAGATGCATTTGTTTGTTAAGTTGCACATATTTTAGTGTTATTTAAGTATAAAGACTTTTTTAATTTATTTTCAATTTGTTGGGAAATATTTATTTTAATGTTTTTAGTGTTTTTTGTGTATTATAATTTTTTTATATAAGAAATAAAATAAAAAAAATATTAATACAAGCCGACCCTGGGTTTAGCATCTATAATCCAGGCCGGGCTTAGGCAAAAATTTAGATTTATTTTTCGGGCCAGATCGAGTGGGGCTTCGAATTTTGTCAGGGCCCAGGCCATGGACAAGTCTAGAAAGTAGGGACTTCCTCGAAATGGGAAAGTTATATTTTAGTCCCTTAATTAAAATCTATAAAATTTGTGTTAATACATGATAAAATTATAGTTTGTCTGTCAAATGATAAAATTTTGATTTAATCATTCTACAACTATAAAGATATATTTCAATACAACAGTGAAATTACATTTTAACTTAGATAAAAATATATAATTTAATCTCAACCATCCCAAATTGTTTTTTAATTTCATTCCTACACACGATAAAGCTCGAACTTAAAATCTTCAAAGGTTTGAGACATCAACCCTATCATTAAATCAACATCTTGTTAGCATTACTATATTGTTTATTAATTATATTACAATCAAACAAATCTCAATCTAAATTTATGTGAAAAATCTTACTTATAAATGCAATTTCTACTTTGATAATTACATTATTGTATTGAAAAAATATATAAGTAAAATAGGGGTGAAATTAGGGGCTAACATGCGGGCCCCTTAAAATGGAAAATTTTTCCATTTAGACTCTTTAAAATTTTTAAAATTTTAAATTAGTAAAGATAAAAATTACACTTTGACCCATCTAAAAATGATAAAATTTTGATTTAATCCTTTAAAAATTAAAAAAATAGAGGCTATTAAAATGGTAAAATTGTATTTTTACTATTGTAAAAATTACAATTTAATTTTAACCCCCCTAAAAAAATTTTCTAGCTTCGTCCCTAAATTAAAATATTATCCATTTGTCGAATAACTAATAATTTTGATTTTCATATACGTTACAGCATTTTAATTAATTGCCTAATATGAATATAAATTTTAAACAACAAAATAATAAAAATTCATCGTATAATAGTATTAAGAAATAAATGAGGTATGAATAGGTATAATGATTAATTTGACGCTCAAACTTTATAAAAAAGATATTTTAATTTTTTAATTAATTGTTTGTCTTTTTTAACTATTAAATTTACGGGTTTTTTTATCAAACCACTTAAAATTAATGAAAAAGTTACTATTTTTTTAACTTTACTGGTGTGACATACACATATACAAGTTAAACATCATTCTGGCAATAAAATTAAAAGGTTAATATTAAAGTTAAACTGGTGAATATCAATTTCAAAGAGAATGGTGGGCTATCCATCCACCCACGTTATTGACGATTAAACGTACGTAAAATTGTTTCAACAATTATTTATTTATTTAAAATATTAAATTTGAATTTATACTAATTAATTACAGCTTATATAGACTACATTCACCAGAACTCCGTGTATTGGCCTGATGATAAGAGTGTTTACTGTCCCATGTGTGACCTGAGTTCGAGTCGCCCTAGTCACGTTGCTATTGGGACTTTGTCCTCCTCTTTAATTCACAAAAAAAAAAAAATCTGTCTAAGTAGTATTGTATTAGTAAGTGTTTCGTTTTGTTTTGTTATTAATATTGATATTGGTATATTTTGGATTTATTGATATTTTTAGATATTATATGTTGAAGGGTTATTGATATTTTTAAATATTATATATGTGTGTGTGTGTGTGTTGAGGGGATCTACTTCTTCAATAAAAACTTGCAAAGAGCCATCTACGGGGTAGCTTGCCTAAACTCTCAACAAACCAAAGGGATTGTTCCCATATCGAAGCCTTGTCCCTAGCCTCCACAAAAGGTCGTGTACAGTTTATTGAAGGACATCTTGGTTGATGGTACTTGTAAGACTCAATAAAAATGTCAAATGTAATATAAAAAATTATTAAGATAAAAATATTAAAAATTAGTTTTAAAATATTTAAAACATTATAAAGAATACCCTCGCTTATATTGACTTGCTAAAACATTTAATCTTTTATTTCTCTTTTTAGGTTTTGAATAAAATTACAATGTGGATAATTTAATGGGTAAACTACACCATTAATCATTAAATTATGACTAAATTTTCATTTTGGTCACTTAATTAGAAAAGTTACAATTTAGTCACTGAACTATTAAGAAGTTTCATTTAAGTTATTAGACTGTTAATTTTGATGCTATATGATTTTCTCTATTCGTACTATCTGCACCTATGGAAAGCTCTCTTTCCCTTTCTCTTCTACAACTCGTTTTTTTTTTCTTCATGAAATAATTTTGAATGTCACGAATTTGTGAACTAAATTTCAAACATCTTTTTTCTTTGATCTTTGACATTGATCGTTAGATCAACTTGGATCTAAGGTATGTTCTTCTTCTTGTCGATTGGTATTGATTTACCGTATCGGTCGTTGAACCTATGCTTGGAGCTCGCTAGCGGAACTTAAAAAAAAAAAACATAGCAACATAGTGACTCAAATAAAATTTTTTGGATAGTTCAGTGACTTAAATGGAAACTTTCAAATAATTTAATAACCAAAACGAAAACTTACGCATAGTTTAATGACTAATGGTGTAGTTACCTAAATTAATTTGAAAAATAAAGATAAAACTCAACAGTTTTGATCATAAAGAATATATAAATTAAGTGTTAGCTAACTATTGCCATTTAACTATGTATAACTTTTCGTTTTGATCACCAAATTATGAAATGCTACAATTTGGTTACCTAACTATTCAAGCTTATCATTTTTGATTACTCAATTGTTAAATAGGTAATGGAGGGATGACATGACCTTTTTTTTTTTTTTTAATTTACTTAATAAGGAATTTAGTTGTCGATATTTATGTATTATGTCAAATTGGTCTTAATTCAAAAAATTGACCTCCGATATTTATACATTGTGTCAATTTCATTGTAATTCTAAAAAAATCAATACAAAAAAAAAACATTCTTAAAAACCATACAAGTCTAAGCCAATATTATACTTTCATCAATTCCAAAATTCATATATTTATTAAAAATAATACATAAAATATTTCAATGTCCACCGTGCATGCAATAAAACTCAACAATCCAACAATCTCATTTCATAAAAACCTTTAAAATTTTGAGAAAACAATCAATCAACACGTAGTTTCCCAAAAAAGAATTAGGACTAAATTGATGCAATATGAAAATATCAAGGACTATTCTTTTAGAACTAGGACCAAATTGACATAATATGTAAACCTTAGAGAGCTAAACTTGCCACATCATTCTTCTATTAGTCATTTAACAATTGTGTGATGAATGAACATATCCTCAAATAATTAAATGATTAAATTGTAACATTTTATGGTTAAGTAACCAAAATGAAAACTTATGCACAATAGAGTGACCAATGATAAATTTACCCTTTTCTAAATTGGAACACTTCACCCATAATTCAGTACCCCTACTCATCTCAAAGGTAAAACAAGTAAAGCCCTTGCTTTAGGCCCCCCTGTATTTAAATATAAACATATATATTATATATATAAGTCATGACTAGTTGTTAAATAGAAGTAAAACGTTTAAATGTTTCTTATACAAAATGAAATTATTGAAGTTAAACTAAAAATTATTATACTCCGGATATTAGTCACCAAGAGCAAATGTCTATCATATGCGTAAATGTTTCATCAATTCCAATAAAAGTCTCAGAATATTTTTTAGAATTTTTAAAAGTAGATGAGACAACTGGAAAAAGGTCTTGATGAAATAAAAAATATTTTTAAAATATTAATCCAAGATCATTTTACACTCCATGTGGTTGTCATAGTCTAAATTTAGTACTTTCTGATATGGGTTGTTCTCGTTCTAATACTGTATCCTCTTTTGGAGTACTACAACAAATATACTAATTATTTTCTTCTTCAACGAAAAGATGGAAAATTATATAATATCATATACCTAGCCTAACTCTGAAATCATTGTCACAAACACGTTAGGAAAGTCGTATTAAAAGTGTTAAAGTTATAAAATTTCAAACTCCACAAATAAGAAATGTTTTATTGAAATTAGTTAAAGTTAGCGATGGTCCTAAAGTCAATGTTGAAGCTTAATGTTTAGCAACATATGAGCTTGAAAATTTTGAGTTTTTGTTGAGCAAAAATTTACAATCGAAACATATATGCAAATTGATGTAGCTATAGAACAATTAAAATGTCTTCTTTCATTTTTTGAAAAATATAGGGAAGATGTTTTCCAAAATGCTGTGGCACGTGCTAAAGAAATAGATGGAAATAGAACCTAAACTTCGTGAAAAAACGAATTATTCATAGAAATAAACGAATTGATAAGAATGTTTATAATGAAACGATAAATCTCCTCAATAATTTTTTAGAATCGCTTATTTTTCATACATAATAGATCAAACAATTTTTTCTCTAAAATAGATACGAAGATAATTTTAGTTTTTTATTCAATTTTTAAAAAAAAAATTGAAAGTTTATTGTCTTAATCTTGAAAAATCTTTAAAACATGGAAATCATACAGATATTAATAGATTAAATTTACTTTTAAAACAGAAAATTTTAAAAGAAATTACCAAATTGGAAAGTAACACTACTTCAAAATAATGGATTCTATATAATATTTTCATGAATCTCATTTAATTTATGGTTATAATTTAACATTATAATTGCAAGTAAAATGTCAGTAAAATTTTTAAAGGTCGTTTGCGATGTATTTTTGAAATACTTATTTTACAATTTAAAATTGATTAAAATATTAAAAAAATATTTTTTTTACGAAAAATGTGACTAAAATATTAAAATCTTAATAAGAATCACGTGATTGCTCATATAACAGTTTGTGTGTATTTCATAAAAATTATAAAAAATAATTATCCATATGTAAGCAATTAAGTATACATGAATTGCTATGTGAGCCACTATTTCGGTCAAATTTTTTATCCAATAAAAAGTAAATTAACTAAATTATGAATGTTAAGGATTGACATTTTCCCGAAAAAAAAAAAAGAATTGGCACCAAAGTGAAAAATTTTATTATCGTATTATTAAATTATAAGGTAAACTACACTATTAGTCACTAAACTATAGGTAAGTTTTCGTTTTGGTCACTTAACTTAAAAAAGTTAAAAATTGGTCATTGAACTATTTAAAAATTTTTATTTGAGTCAATGGGCTATTAAAATCAATGTTGTATGGCTTTCTCTACTTACACTTGTAACACCCCTAACCCTTATCCGTCGCCGGAACAGGGTTACGGAGCATTATCGAAATTTACAGATCAAATACAAACAATTTTATATCATTTCACATTCATATCATAAACCTGTAATAATCAATCATATCGTCCCTTATGTGAGCCCTCGAGACTCAAAACACTCATTAAAATCAAGTCAGGACTAAATCGGGTACTAAAAGAATATTTAGCGAAACTTCAAAAATTTTTCTAGGTGCAGGGGACACACGCTTATGTGGTCAGGCCATGTAGCTCACACGGCCAATAGACACGCCCGTTTGGGCATTCGAAATAGGGCACACGGCCGTGTCCCAGCCCGTGTTAGTGCATGTGTAACTCTCTAACTTGGGTTACAAAGCCAAGTCACACGTCTGTGTGCTCACTACAGCAAAATAGGCTTTTAGCGGCGCTTTTTTTGGCCTTTAGCGGCGTTTATAAGCGCCACTAAAAATATTAAAAGCGCCGCTAAATCAAACGCCGCAAACTTTAGCGGCGTTTTTGAGGAAAAAAAAGCCATTAAAGGTCATGACTTTTAGCTGCGCTTTTCCCACAAACGCCGCTAAAGGTCGTACGTTTAGCGGCGCTTCTGCCACAAACGCCGCTAAAGGTCATGACTTTTAGCGGCGCCTTTTTCGCAAACGCCGCTAATTTGTACAGATTTGCATTATACAATTTGTTCAATATTATACCCCTCCTGCACTAAAACCAACCAATAACAGTAAATATAGCATATAATTCCAACCCAAAACAACAAATTTAGCATAAAAATCACACCAAATGCATTAATTCTAAATGATACTTGAAATTCAATAAATTAAATGAATGAAAATATTGTTACAATAATGTTAAATGTAATAATGTTAAAATAATCTTACAACGAGAAACTAAATGTCTAAGATGGCGGCTTCTGCGACTGCTGAAACATCTACATCATATGCTGAAGCTGTGGCTGGAGCTCATCATACTTTCTGTTCTGCTCTGCTAGCATCGATGCTGCCTCTGCCTCCATCGCTGCTGCCGCTGCCATATCTGCTCTAAGTTGTTGCTGGAGTTCTTCATATTTTCTTTGAACACCAGCAATTTGCTGCCTCTGCTCAACCGTGCTCTCTTGCATCTAAGCTATCTGGTCTTTTAGCCTCTGAACTTCAGCACGAGATTGACCCCCGGAAGGCATGTATTGCTAAGAGCCGGATCCAAAATATTGGGTCGGGGTAACACCAGATCCTTGAAATCGAACCCGACGATACCTTGCAAGACCAGAAACATCAGTGATAATTCTATTATAAATATACTCAAGATTAACAGAACTATCAATCGAAGCAGTTGTACCTTTCAGGACCCAAAACATCGGTAATAATTCTGTTATCAATCTCCTCAAGATTAACAGAACTATCAGTAGAAGCAACCGCTTCATACTCCGCCTTCTTCTCCTTTAGTTTATCCTATTAAGTCAATGAAAGAGTTAGAAATGAAATATATAATAAGAAGGAATGCAACATAACTTAACATTATAAATTTAAAACTACAAACGATGAATTAAACTATTATAATTAAGCGTTAGAAATATTTATAATAAATCAAATTTTATTAAGTAAATATACCATAATTTCTGCAGCTTCGGATGTCATCAGAGATCCATCCTTCTTCCTATGCGTAACGTCAAAAAGTTGAAGGCGTCCAACTTTTTAACCAGACGAAGCTTCCTACATTGTAGCAGAAAAAATATAATTTAATAGTATAAAGTCATTAATATTTGACTGAATTAATAAATTATAATACCTCGGCCTCAGCTACACAAGCAAAACTTCTGGAACCTGCCGTGTGCATGAATTTTTGTTTCTATCTGCTGTTTGTTCCAACTCGCTCACGGTCCTACATAATGGAATTTGAATTATGTATATAGTAAATACGATAAACCGAAAAATTTATAAGACTTTAGAAGTATGTAATACCTCTCCTTTCTTTGAATTCCAAAATCTAACTCGATCTTCTCATTGGTACCTCAACATTCCCGGCGGGACATTTCTTAATTTTTCGTCGAGGCTTATGTCTTTCTTAAAATATTATTTTTTCAGCGTGCTTTTATTGTCTCTCCATTTTTTACCCAATTTCTTCTTAACATAGTCATCGGAGACCTCTAAAGCAAATCTCTCCTGAACAAAAAAAGTTTAAAAAGTTAATAGAAATGAAAGTTAAATCAAAGTATTATAAATTACATTCACGTTTTGTTACCTTAATATCATCGAGAGCCTGATTTTTGTTGGCATCAGGCATGTGATGCCATGATTCGTAGTTAATGGGCAATATATTGGCATTTCGTGCTATAATGCCCAAATAGCCTGCTAACAGTCGAGCTTCAGATCCAACAGGTTGGCCATGATTGTTTCTCCTTACTTTAACACGCTCGGCAGGCTCTAAGTCGTATAAATCTTTAAGCAATGTATGTCCCCGACCTTTACGTGTCCCACCACCTTCAGCTGAAAAATGAATCAATAATAAAATTCAACATGCATGTATAGAGGTGTGCATGGGCCGGGCCGGGTGAGAAAAAAATTTTCGACCCATTTTTTAGGCCCAGGCCCGGGCCGACCCGAAATATGGTCCTGGAAAATTGTCCAAGCCCGACCCGACGTAAAATTGGTAGGCTTGGACCCGGCCCGACTAATATTAATTTTTTAACTTATTTTATTAAAAATAAAATTTTCATTCAAAATGGCAATTTCTTGTGTGCAAGTACTGAATCTTGACTTTGGAGATTTGATGGTCTTATATTCTTGGGATTGTAATTCAAGCATTCTTTGTGTTTTCAGACAAATTGATCCGTGTTAATAGGAGACTTTTTTCCACTTTGTTTTTTTCCTCACATATAAAATATATTAGCCTGCTTTATTATCCATAATGGTGATTGATGCACCATTTGCCTTTTAGAAAGCTGAATATTAGGCATTAATTTTGGATTGCAGGTAGAATTGTTTATCTTTTTGGCCGTCAATATTGTTTGGAACCCAAAATATGTGAATGCATGTAATATATTAGCCTACTTTAGTTTCCATTATCAACTCAAAAGGCACTTAGTTTACAGGACCCAATATTCATTTTTCTTTGCTGCTTGAATTGTATTTCTAGTTTTCAAATGATTCCAAAACCAAAATTGTGTTACTCAAAACATCATCAAATTAGATAGACTTCCTTCTTCTTTTTTTCCGAACATGCTTACATTCTGTTACTCATTATATTTTCTACATTTTTTTATTTGCTATGTTTGAAAGATGATTGTGAATCTTTGATCTTAATATGGTGGGATTGGTTTATCATTAATTTTATTTTATATTCTCCATACCTATTTTAGAATCTAATGTTCAGGTAGCCATAAATCCAATACTTAAAGCGCAAACGATGTGAAATGTAACATACACAATACATATGTCATAATTATGCAGTATTATTATCTATATCTTATGACATGTCATTTATACCTAACTAGTTTCACACTTGATTTACAATGTCTATTATTAATGTTCTTTATTCATACAAAATTATAATCACATGATAAGCTATTAGCATCGCTAAAATGAAGTTAACCATACTTTTAACTTACCATTTAACATGTTCTTCAATCAAACAACAATAACACCATTATATAAATTCACTTTACATATATATAAATTCTATATTCAAGATAGTTCAGAAGGTCTTTAGTTCATCATTTAATAATTCTTTTCACATCCTTATATATAAATGCCCCTACAGGAAGACTAAAAAGTTGACTATTATGTGCTCAACATTGACTAATCTCCATTCCTAGCAAATAAAATCAAGTAGCAAACTATAGGATCTCAAAGATCATATCAGAATAATATTAAAAACGACAACAAAACAATAAGAAGTAGTTATATTAAAATTGAAACAACTTGTTTGAACTAAAATAATAACCAAATTGATAATAAAACAAAAGTTCTACAATATCGAAATAATATTAAAAACGACAACAGAACAATAAAATACCATAAAAGAATAATAAAGCAGCACCAAAATAGCACTAAACAGCATCAAACAGCAACAAAATAGTGCCAAACAGTATAAAAACATCTCTAAACAGCAGAAAACCAACATCCCCAAAACAGTACCAAAAACCTGCAAAATATAATCAACCAACCAAAATATCTATACATTAACCAATTAACATATTTAATTTTATAATAAACTATAAATTGTAAGCTAAATTAAATTGTCAACAGTTAGAAAGGAAGGTAACCTAAAAAGCAACCGAAGAAACATCGTCCTCATCGTCATTCTTGTCACCAATTTCTAACATGAAATAAGAATAAATAATTAGATTATCAAATTGATAAAAAATAATATAAAATTAACAATAAAACGAGAATAATAACTACCCGTTGAAAATCTCTTAGCTCGCATCCAATCATCAAGGCAAGCAACGTCTTGAACCATTTTTGGCTTAAGTGAACTTCTCAAAGGTGTGATAACTTTCTTTTACCCATGCTAAAAGCGGACTCGGAAGCTACAGTCGATATTGGAATTGCCAAAAGATCACGAGCCAATAATGAAAGCTCATTATATCGAATTGAACTTTTGCTCCAATAATCCAAAACATCTATTTGACTATTCAACTCAAGCTCCGGTTCTTCCAAATAAATGTCCAACTGTGACTTTTCACTCTTAGTGCTAGATTCATTTAAATACCATTTATAATCATCACTCTTATCAAAATCTCCCCCAAAACCAACACTATTAACATTGCATTGCAAACTAGAATCAACGGGATCTTCATCTGAGACATTAGAATTCTCGGCCAAAGAGGAAGACGTGGATTTGGATTTCTTAGCATACTCATCAAGCAAGAGTCTAAGATTGCTAAGAATGGTTTCAACAAAATCCAAAGCATGAATACCGTAGATTGTAGTAAATCAATCCTACACATAATTCAACTTGTAACGAGGATCTAAAATTGCAGCACACGACAATATCAACGAATACTCAGCCCAATATTTATTAAATTTCTCTTGCATTTGTTTAACCATTGGAGTTAAAAAAGAATAAAGACCTTTAACTGTATCAAGCAAGACTCTGTGAACCTTCCAAACCCTTCTGAAATAAAGATTGGCCGTCGGATAATTAGAACCAGAAAAAATACAAGTCACATCATAAAAGACTTGCAAAAATTTGCAAAGAACAGCAACATTTCTCCACTCATCGTCAGAAAGTGCAAACATTTTATAGTCTTTATCCCGTTGGCCCTAATAATCTAGCACATCTTTATAGTACAGAGAAGATTCAAGCATCAAATAAGTAGAATTCCATCTCATACACACATTTTGACGCAACTTTTTGGTCACATTCAAATGAAAACTTTTGTCGGCCACATCATAAAATCTTTTCCTATGAATTCTCGACTTTTTTATGTACTTAATTCCATTCCGAATCTTACCAACAACATCATCAGCAAGTTCCAAACCAGCTTTAACTATAAGATTCAAAATATGTGCACAACATCTAACTTGAAAAAAAGCACCATCACACAAAATAGCTCGGTTCGCACGAAAACAATTTTTAGGAGAAGAAACCAACACATCATTATAAGAAGCATTATCCAAAGTGATGATAAAAATTTTTTTGTCTATACCCCATTGAAATAAACATAAAACAATTTCATCTGCTATGTTCAAACCATCATACGGAGGAAATAAAGCTCTAAACCTTATGATTCTCTTTTGTAGCTTCCAATCTTTATCAATCCAATGTGCAGTAATGCAAATATATTCATCATTAGTATGCTCTGAATTCCAATTATCGAAAGTTAGACAAATTAAACCGGGTGCTTTAGTTAACTCTTCTTTAACATGATCTCTCTCTTTTGCATAATACATTAGGACATCCCTAGCAGCTGTCCATCCACTTATATTCTTAAAATTAGGACTAGCAATGCTCATCATGTATCTAAATCCCTGTAACACCCCAAACCCGGCCCACGAGCCTCAACCGGATCTGGTATGTCACGGAGTAAAAACGTTTTGAAAAATTTGGATTTAAGTGGAAATCTGAAAAATATTGTTGAAGTTTATAAAACGGGGTTTGCTAAAACTCGGATGGGTTGATTTGATAAACACGATTGAGTTGAAACCTTTTTCCTTTGAAACCATTTGATCATTTAAATTTTTAGAACCATCAGAGTTATTGTTAACTTGGTAAAATTTTTGCTACCCAATAGTAACATTTTTGAAAACGCGTACGAGTACAATTTTGAAAATGTTACTATTAACCGATTTGTTTAGCAGTTTATAAGTTCATTAGTAATATAATAGAAATAAAGTAAAAGCAACTACTTAAACATCCAAAATAATAACTAGCGGCCATATTACAAACCAAACCAAAATTTAGTAAATAATAACTTTAACGATGTGAAATAAAATTTCAAATTCAAGCATGGCCACCTCGAGTCCTCTCCGGCTCCGTCTCCGCGATCTACTCACCTGCAAATGATAGGGGAAGGGGGGTGAGTCACCAAGACTCAGTGCATAGTTATTACACATGTCTCCACATATGGGCTTAGCCCATAGCCACACAGTCTATACACATGAATATGCAATTATGAAGTGAATATGCAATTATGAAGTGAATATGCAATTATGAAGCCCAACCCATCCTAAGTCCATCCATTACTCCTACCTTAGCAGACTCCCTGCTCAAGGCCGTGGCTAATCCACCGATCACATAATGATCCACATATCTCACCTTGGCAGACTTACTGCTCAAGGCCGTGGCTGAGCCATCGATCCCATAGGGATCCCACATATCAATCAGTCCACGGTGATGTACACAGCTATCAACCGCCGAGATGGGCACCTAGCCAACACCTCCCTTGATGAAGCACATAGCTAACATCAAGCGCTAATGTAGCACGAGGCTAGCATTAGACCACGTACATAGCGTACACCCTTTCTTCCAATAGTCACATCCCAAGTCCCATGCATATATATATGTACCATTACTCGAAACAAATATACATCATATGCCATCACATTTTTATACATTCATCAATAATCATTTATAACACTGAAAGGTTAATACCATAACCACTCACCTGATTATTCGATCACCCACCTTGGGCATCCATCATCTTAGCCCTTATTTCGGCTAACATGCACAACATATACATTTACATATAACACATATACACAAGCAAGAGAACAGTGCGATAACTACGCACCTGATTACTAGTAGCGTTAAGCCCTCAATCCCGATACTATCACTAAGCGACACTACGGCTTATCTCGCCTACTTTTTCGTTTGTTCGGACGCCCACCCCGGTGTGGCCAATCTCACACTGCCGAGACTGCTCTCTTTTTAAACTTCGGAATAGGGACCTTTCCCTTTCCTTCTTGACCGGCATCCAAGTCCATTAATGATATCTTAATCAGAACCATCGGTTAAACACTAACACTTTAATCTAAATATACCAAATCTAGATTATACTTACTAAATATTCTTACCAACGAGTCAAAATCCCGGAAGCTTCCTTTATACTTGACGATATTGCCCCTAAAAGCCATCATCAAAATCGGTCACCCCTTTAAAAACCAAAGATGGCCTAAGGCCGAAAGTTACCCTTCCTTACCTTATTAACTAAATCCCGGAAACCACCCCTTAAATATGGGTTGTCGAAATCCCTGCTAAACAACTTGTTAGAATCTGTTTAACATATAAAACCATAAAATTGGCCCTTGGCCGAATACTACAACCCATTAACCTTGATGTTCAAAAACCCGAAGCTTCTCCTTTAATGCTCATTCTTTCGGCTACACATAAAAAGAACACACTTAGTGGCATTAAGACATTCGGCCATGCTCTAAAAATCAAGACTAAACATTGATTCGGCATACCAATATGAGAACCCAAAACCAATTGTTTAAGAAGAGAACACACTTACCACTCTTACGTTGCTTGAAGAGAAACCAAAAGCAAAATGGTCGACAGCTCCTCCCCCCTAGAGATTCGGCTTACACTCTTAGTGACAAGGGCATTAGGCTTTCAAAGAAAAAGAGAGGAATTTGGGTACAGAGAACATAAAGAAGAAGAGGAGAAGAGTAGATGATTTTTGGCAAAGAGGATGAATGCCTAAACTAAGAGGATTTCGGCACTTAACCCCTCCTTTCAAATCCGAAAAAATACAAGCCCCCAAGGTCCCTATTTCAGCCATGCACAAAGTGGGAAGAAAGAAAGCAAAACAAGAAATTTTGGCACCTCCCTTGCTAGCTCAAGGCCGACCAAGATAGCCCCTAGAGAGAGAGCTTCATTCGGCCATGCTCTTGCAATCACAAGGCCGACCAAGGGAGTCCCCTAAGCATGCTTCAAAAGAGTTCATTCTCCATGCATATGACCCATCACCATTGAAACAAGATAATACATTGTTTAACCATTTTTCCCATCACCTAAATCCTACTTCCAATAAAAAAAAATAATAACTAAAACTAGCCCATACTCCCTAACAACAATAAAATAAAACTCCCCATCATGCATTTTTCATGCGTGCATGTGCCAATGCAGCAACCTTCACGCCTGCAAGAAGAAAAAAAAACAAAACCCCCAGATGTTACCCCCAGGTCTCGAACCCGAGACCTGGAGAGAATCCCCCAAGCTTCCTGCCATTCTGCTAATGCGCCTTTCATGACATAATCCGCCATAAATTTCTTTTAAACCCTCATTCGCTGGCTTCATTCGCCTTAATGCCAAAACCCAAAAATAAAACTCCCGCGCGCCTCCAACAGGACTCGAACTCCAGACCTCCATGCCGCAACCACCCATCACGCCCCTAGCCACTCTACCACCTGGACTTTCATGTCCACCAACGCTCGAAAAATTCTTTTAAAGCCTTCTTCAATCTAACGCGATTTCCCAAAATAAAACACGTTTATGCCGCGCCCAAGACTCGAACCCCAGACCTGTATGGCGTTAATCCCAAGCCTTAAGTGGCGCATGGAAGCCACTTTACCAAAGCATTTCATATGCCAAACACGCCATAAAATTTCCTTTAAAGCCTTCTTAGCCCAACACTCCGTACAACGCAAAAAAATAAAACCCCAGATGCGCCCCGCGTTACTCGAACTTCTCCCCTCCTGCGCAGACCTCCAAGGCCCCTAAAGTAGCGTCCCAGCCACTTTATTAAGCCCAAGTTCATGTCCATCATTCCTGAAATTTTTCCTTAAGGGCTACTTAGCCCAAATTCCCTTTTTAACCCAAAATTTTCAAAAATTTTCTAAAGCTTCCATTTTAATCCTAAAGTTTTAAAAACCCTCAAAACACATCCAAACCACTCTTAAAGCCTACTAACACTTGAGTTATGCTCCAAACGCACAACCCCTAATTTAGGATGTTACAATCCCAGTTCTTCAACTGTCCTAAATGAATGCTTGCCACACACAAGAAAAGTAGAAACAGCTCGACGACACTCATCAGCATCAAACTTCTATTTTTTGTAGATGGACTACCTCCTAATGATGGTTGATTGGCTATGGTGTATTGAGTGATGTCCTTATTAACTTTTTTCAAACATTGATTTATATGACGTCTTAAATGAGAGGTTCCACTAGAATATTTAGCAGAAAAGATACTCTTACAGTGATTACATTGTGCCTTTAATTCATTTATGTCCTCGCACTCAAGCTTTGTCATTTCATCCTACACCTTTGAAGTGGTACAATTTTGACGTTTGGTAGCACTTTCATACTCATTAAACCCATCGCCCATATGTATAGGAGTGTTCGAAAGTCATAAAAACTCAAGTCTTGGAATCCAAATAAACCAAAAGTTAATATAATTGTTCAAAAATTTTATATAATATATAAATCATTTATAAATGATATGGATAAGACAAAATGTGCCATATGCTGCTAAACTAAAATGGGATATAAATTTTATTTAAAATGTTCCATCAAAGGAGCAAATCAGAATAAATAAAAAATTATTAGTTTGAGGTTTTAATATATATTTACACAATTATAGGATTTCAATTCATATTATTTGGTGGAACTTAAACATGATTGTTCAAGGAATAAGAATATTCACCTAAATCAACAATGTCAAAGTTTCAGTGATTAATTAAAAATTGTTTAAGGTACAACTACAGTTTGTAATTACAATTATTATGTACAACTACAATGTGTAATTACAATCATAGACAACATAAAGGATGATTATTTCATGCAAACCCATGGAGGTAAATTATAAGGAACAAGCACCACCGGCCAAGTACTATACGCAGTGCTCATGATTTTGTAAGGGTTAAATCCATCAGCTGCTAGCCCCAGCCTCACACTCCGAGGATCGCTTGCAAAGCTTGGAAATTTTGAGTCAAATGATTTCCAAGCTAAAGAATCTGCAGGATACCTTAATAGTCCATCATCGGTTCGTCTATCACGGTGCCACGTCATTAACTCGGCTGTCTTCGACAACATGAAAAGTCGTTGAAGCCCTGGTATTAGCGAAAAATACCGCAAAATCTTAACTGACTGCTTCCTTCACTGTGTATCGTGTTCATCCTCGTTACCATCCTCTGTATTTCTATTAATCCAACGGGATTGACCGCATACATGACAACACTGTTGGTTTATCCGGTCGCCCCAATACAACATGCAATCATTTGGGCAACTATGAATTTTGTTGTAGCCAAGGCCCAAATCCTTTATCAGTTTCTTCATGTCTTTGGAAGATTGAGGGATTTTCGCAAACGGGAACATTTCTTGCAGAGACTCTAACAGCATTTTCAACGAGTTTCCGGTCCATCCTCCCAAACATTTCAAGTGAAAAAGACGAATACAGAAAGACAGTTTGGAAAATTTTGATCCCTCATACAGTTCTTCATTCATTTCACCAAGTAACGTGTAGAACCTCGCCGCTTCTTCATTTGGTTGTTCATCAGGTACACTTCTTCCCCCTTCGGTAGAAGGTGAAAGTATTTCCACCAAAATTATAATCATCGGTTGTACCCAAGTCAGGTGGAAATGACTCGAAACCATCACTGCGCATATTAAAAGCATCCCGCAACATGCCTTCCATGTTATCATCTCTAACACTCTGATTGTAAGTAGTATGAGGATAACCCAGATTCATCGATGAAGATGCTCCACTAGATGTACACTCTCCATGAAAAATCCATTTTTTGTACCCTCGGACAAAGCCATCAACAACTAGATGTTCATAGACAACTTCACGATAATGCCAATTGATATTGCAACACTTCTTACACGGGCAAAGAATCATATTCTCTTGGCTTGCATTTTGAAATGTGAAATTTAGAAAAGTTTCTACTCCATTTCGATGGCCGTTGCTTACCCTTGACAATTTCATCCAAGTCCTATCCATTTCGTAGTTGTTGAAGTCTAAAGTTGACAATAAATTACACGGCTAAGTTGTAAGTAATGATATGATCATATATATAACTGAGTACTATGTAAGTTATGTAAATTATGTAAGTTATGAAGTTTGATCTTAAATTTATGTAAGTTATGAAATTTGATCTTAAAATTATGTAATTAAGTTATGAAATGTGATCTTAAAATTAAGTAAGTTATGTAATCTTTAAGGCAACCCGTCAGGTTTCCAGCCTATATACTTTGAATCTTTTTTTTTTTAAAGAATTTGATTTTTAAAACAAATTTTTTTTAAGATTCATCATACATGGCATTGTAAGTTATGTATTATGTAAGTTATAAAGTTTTGTTCTTAAACTTATGTAAGTTATGAAATTTTATCTTAAAATTATGTAAGTTATGTATTATGTAAGTTATTAAATTTCATGAAAGTTTTGAAATTTGATCTTTAAAGTAAATGCTTATATTTTAATTATTACATTAAACTACATGTATTATGTAAGTTATGTAAGTTATGTGAGTTATGTAAGTTATGTATGTTGTGTGAGTTATGTCAATTATGTAAGTTATTTAAATAATCATCATTATTATTATATTAATAAAATTTTTTTATAAGTTTTAAATTACTTATGTAAGTTTTAAGTAATAATTAATTATTTAAATAATAATTATGTAAGTTTTAAATTTTCATTTTAAGAAGTTTTTAAATTACTTTTTTTAAAAAAAAGAATTCGATTTTTATATTAAAAATTATTTAAATAATGATCATTATTATTATATTGATAAAAAATTATAATTTTTAAAAATATTTAAAAATATTAAATTTTGAAATCAAACATTATTAATATAAAAAATTAGTAATTTTATTTTTATATTAAAATATATTTAAGTAATGAAAAACCCGTTTTAAGAAGTTTTTAAATTACTTTTAAAAAAAAAAGAATTCGATTTTTATATTTAAAAATATTTAAATTAATGATCATTATTATTATATTGATAAAAACATTATAAGTTTTAAAAACAAATAAAAATATTAAATATTGAAATCAAACATTATTAATATAAAAAATTAGTAATTTGATTTTTATATTAAAATATATTTAAATAATGAAAAAACCATTTTAAGAAGTTTTTAAATTACTTTTTTTTTAAAAGAATTCGATTTTTATATTAATAAAGAATTGGATTTTTCTATTAAAAAAGAATTTTATGTTGGAGGTTTGACTAAAACAAAACCGATTTCTAAAAAGAAATTTAATTTTAGCATATTCGAATATTTAAGATGTTGGTATCAACTTATAAACGAATGTTGTTTTCATAAAATATCAGAAGCTTAATCACTATCAAAATATTCATGGATCATAATTTGTTTGTTATTTTAATTCGATTTTTATATTAAAAAAGAAACCGTAAAAAAACTATAAGTACCTTAATAATTTGTTTGAACCAAAACGTACCTTAATAATTTCAAGAAGCTGGTCTACTCCAATGGAAGTATAAGTGCTGATACCTGCTAGATTGCAGGTAACAGAGAATTGAAGGCAGAAAACTGGATGACAATTGTAAAATAGAATAAGCATAACTTACAAATAAAACAAAATAACATTTAAACTGGATGACAATTGTGTGTGCATCTCGGTAACAAAAGGAACAGGCACTTGCGCACAAAAAGCAGAATAGATAAGGTTCATGTGCAGGTATATATAAGCATTTCTATACAGCACCAATTTAGAATAAGCCTCCAATCAGAAGAACAATGCTCGTCAAAAACATCGCCTTACAATTTAAGGCAGATTCTTTGAGCTAGAATTAAGACAACTATAACCAACCCTATAGATGCATTGATCACACATTGACTATTAGTTTCTTAAGGTCCTACAAACACACACCAAAAAAAGAGGAATTGATTGCAAAGAATTAAAAGACACTAGTACATGGATCTTACAACTCTACGAAGAATGGGCTCCAAAGATGAGCAGAGTTTCTGCAGGCTATCCACCTTAAGAGCGTCTACAATTACACTGCATATCATACAAATATAATTTCTGAGAAAATTGCCAACTGCTAAGCCCATAGAAAGAGAAAAGTTTTAAACTCCCCAAGTGCATCACACAATCAAACGACAAAAAGCCCAAAAACCTTATCCAGTTATTAATTCAATGGCATAGTAGAATAAGATTTTTATCACAACAAAAATTAATGTGATTGGTCTGATATGGTACTCGGTTTTTGCTTCTTAGAAACTTGCATACAGAATCATCCAGAAAACACAGCAATTAATCAAACTATTTCATTCCAAAAGCAATCAATGAAATTAAATACAAAATCAAACAAATCAAATTGGCGTAGGAGGACTTTGACAGCAATATAAACAGAGGAGACCCACAAAATTATTCCAACAACAGTTTAATGTAGAAGCAATAACCAAATAAGAGCAGATGGAGAGATAAGATTTTAGTTACCAATAGCAACAGGTTGCCACGTTTTTCCTAACAGTGAACAAACTTACTAGATGCATTTAGAGAATAGTTCTTTAATGATATAATTTTGGTGACCGATCTAGAGCAATGTGTAATAGTGACCTTGATTTACGGTTGTAGGCTTAGAAAATTGGACAAGATAAACAAATCTTACAATCTTCCGAGTAGTAAAATTAGACTCCCACAAACAATTCAAAATTGCCCCTTTCCATGTCTCTCTAAGCGGGTTAGCCACTCAATCACGCGCTATCCGATTACGATGAAAATCCAGAGGTCCCACTAAAATTAAGTCTTTGAACATGCTCAGGGTGCTACAGAGTACATAATAAAGGTAAGGCAATAGAACCAAAAAATGTGGTATCAACTTGTTCCGTTGAAACATTTAACAAGTAAAAGCAGTCACCTTGAGAGCATATTTAGAAGCAATATATCCTCCAAAAGAATGTCCAAGTATAATAAGGTTACTGAGATGTTTCACTCTACGCCGTTCTTCAAAAGAATCAACAAACCATGCATCAGTTTCTGCATCATTAACACGGAAACAATGAGAAAAATGTATGCAATTGCTTTAAGAACTTCTAGTAAATGAAAGGATTCTTAATTCCTCTCACCAACCTTCACTGCTTTTGCATGTAAGTTAGGCCTGTTCGATCCACCCCAACTGGAAGGAAAGGTGAAGAAAGACTAAGAAACTAGAGAAATTAGGGATTCCTTCTGCTGTTTTGGGGGAGAGAAATTAGAGAAATTAGGGATTTTCAGCATGGCTCGTTTTGTTAAAACGACAGAAAAAAATTGTGAAAGAAAAAACGCTAATGTTTTATTTAAAAAAATTACCCTTTTGTGGCGTTTTTAAGAAGCGCCACTAAAATCCCCTAATTATTTGCGGCGTTTAAAAGAAAGTGCCACTAATAGTCTATACAAAACGATGCCGTTTCAATTAAAATCATTTTTTTGCAGCGTTTTCCAAAAAAAAAATGCCACTAGTACTACTCATTTGCGGCGTTTTTATGTCTAGCGCCGCTAAAGCCCCACGTAAACGGCGTCGTTTTGTTTAGTAATGTGTTTGCAGCGTTTTTGCTCAAAAACGCTGCTAATACCTTCAATATTAATAATTTTTTTAGTTTAATTATTAATTAGATTCCTTTAAATTAATTTTGTTTTGTTTCTAACAAAATGTTTAATTTGTACAGTTTTATAATTTAATTTCTCATACCTAAATACTAAAATCCTAAATTATATATATTACATTGCACAAGTAATTAAAAAAATAATCTAATTGCTTACATAAACCCTAAAATAATATGATGTTTATCTATTTTATCAAAATCCCTAATACTTAAATCCCTAAAAAGTAAGACTCTAACTTTATTATTCGCCAAAACCCCATAACTCTAAAATAATAAAAACTAAACTATAAACTCGGCCTAAAATCTAACCTAACCCTTAATCTTAAATCCTAAACCTAAACCCTAAAACATAAACCCCAGACCCTAAACTATAAAGATTAGTCCATAAACTATATACCCTAAATTAAACCATAAACCCTAAATTATCATGAGAATTAATTCAATATTTTAAAATTAAAACTATCTCTGTTACGATTATATAAGAAATTATTTAATATTTTTTTTTCATTTTTAACAAATATTTTTCTATGTTTTTACTTTCAAATTTTTTGTAAGTGTCATTATTTTTTTGATTAAAAATAATTTATATTTTAAGTAAGATAAAATATTTATATTTTATATATTCAATTAAAAATAAATTGTATTTTAATTAACATTACTAGTTACGGTTTAAGGGTTTCGATAACGCAAAACTTCTTAAGGGTTTAGTTATTAATTTGTAACGTACTTTTCATAATTAAGTCAATTAATTTCAAATAGAAAAATAAAATTAAAATCAACACAAAAATAAGAAAGTATGAAAATTAAATCGAATAAAATTGAAATGAGTGTAGATTACCTTAAATGAAAATAGAATTGTTGCTCAACATTTAGCGGCGTTTAAGGTTAGTGTTCAATGGTTAATGGTTTAGTGTTTGTAGTTTAGGGGTTTATGGTCGAGTGTTTAGAGCTATGATTTAAGGTTTAGAATCTAGATTTATGGTTTATAGTTTAGGGTTTAGATCGTGTAAGGTTTAGGGTTTAAGGATAAATGATGCACAATCAGATTTTGTTAGGGGCTGAAATTGCAATCTCACCATTTTATAGCATATATTTTTATAATTTTTTAATGATTAAATCGAATTTGATATTTTGTCTTCATTCAATAAACCCTAAATCCTAAACTCGTGAACCTTAAACCATACATGTAACATCCTGAATAATTGGGTCTGTGCATTTTATGTGTTTAAATGCTTAGAATATTAATTTAAGAATATGAGGTACAAATGGGGCTCAAATTGGGCTGAGGCCTTGTTTTAAATAGTTTGTTTAGACACTCTAAGGGTTTAAATTAAAGTTTTAATAGTTTAAGTGACATATTGGGCTTGTGGCCCAGCAATTAGGAGCATAGTAGAGGAGAATTTTAAGTGGCGTCACTTGTGCATGAGGAAGGCCCAAAGTTTGGCAGCTTGAAACCCAAGTATTTAGGGCTAAAATTTGGCACTCCAAGGGGGGAAGGGAGGACGGCACACTAGCTACAAAATAGGGGATTTAATTCTTTTATTTTGATTATTAAATGATGATAATAGGAAGGGAGGAGTTGGTGTCAAGGAAGTCTCTTCTAGTATGAGTAAATTTAGAAAGATAAGGAGCTATCCCTAGGAGTTTAATGTTAGCCGAAATTATTAAGAATTTGAAAAAAAAAGGGCATTCGGTTTTGGCTTAAGGTATGAGTTCCGAAATCCCTAGTTAGTTCTCTCATATTTGTTTTGCCGAAATTCCTATACTATTCTCCCTCTCTTTTCTTTTTTTTTTTCTCTTCAGTTGGCTGAACCTCTGACTGATTCTTTTCTCATCTCATTCAAACACTTTAGCCGAAACCTCTAAGCTTCCCTTACTTTTTGCTTACTTTCTTCAAAGCCGAAACACCTCGCTTAGATTTTCTAAAAGCCGAAAACGGGAGATCTAGTCTTCTATATGTGTGCCGAAATCATTCTGGGGTACCTACCTATGCCAAAATTTTGAAGAAATCAATAGGTACGTGTCGATTTTGAATTTCCAATATTTTTTCGGCTTTTCAAAGTCTCTAGCCGAATGGCTATTCAAGTGACTAATCAAAGGGTTTTCTTATTTTTCGGTATTTTGGGATCTGAAGAGGAGTCCAACGCCTAGATCTTTAAAGCCAAGGTTCGGTAACCTTTAAGTCGTGTTATTTTCGGGATTTCAAGGTAAGAGATCTATTAGTTTTAAACGTGTGATTTGGGACTTATTTAACCTTGGCCGATTGTTGAAGGGGCTAAATTTTTGTGTATTTTTCGGCTTTTAAGCAAAGCTATAGATTGAGGATAATAGATTCGAATAGCAAGGACATCGACTAAGAATATTGGATTTCGCGATATCAGGTGTGTAATACTTCCCCATCATCTAGATCTGATTATAATATGCATGTTTATAAGTTTATATGTTGTGATAAATGCCGAAATCTCAGCTGAATGTTGGAAACCCGAAGAGGGTGAAGCAAATCACCAGGTCAGTGAATGTTTTGACTTTAAATGATAAAAGTATACTGATTTTATGATTGCATGGGTTGGGTTTGTTAAAGGAGGAAGTTATACGTTGTAGCGGTTTTATCGTGATCTGTTATATGTGGTAGCGGCTTTTGCCGTGATCTGTTGTAGTGGCTACGACCATGATCTGATGATGAGCAGCACGACTGCCATCAAGGCGTGTAGCGGTGTGGGTTGATTGTAGAAATCCCCAATGGTGTGAATGGCTGGTACGGGGGCGTGTAGCGGATGGACACCTAGGATTTAGGTTGGGCTTTGCATACTATTTTTGTTATTTATATAAATTTTGATTATTTTGTTTTATGGGGCTAAAGCCCAATTCTAGTGGTGCATGAAGGTTGCACACTGAGTCCCGTGACTCACCCTATTAATTAATATTCCAGGTGATACCTAGTGCTTCGGACCGGGCTGGAGAGGAGCGCAAGGTGGCCATGCAGGAGAATATGTGGACTTGGCAAAAAGGCCCAAATTAATTATTTCATATTGTATATTAGTTAGTGGATTTTAAATTTCGATGTAATAAGGTCATGGGCCACTAGTTTTATTTTCTTTTATTATGGGTTTAACTTACTTTTGTTTTTAGTTATTGAAAACATTTATTTTAATTAAACAAAGGCATATTTTATATAAAAATATATTTGGGCTTTTCTGAAAATACAACATGCTTTACAGAATTTTTCTTAGTGACATACCAGATCCGGTTGTAGCAATTGGGCTGGGTTTGGGGGTGTTACAATACACCCACAAACCCATAAACTCATAAACTCTAGCCATAACCCTAATTCTCAGACTAACCGTAAACCATAAAATGATAAAGTACACTAAATCTTCAAATGCTGAACTCGAAACCCTAGTCAGTCCATATTAACATCTTTGCGGTGTTTTTCCAAAAGCGCCGCTAATGCTCAGACCTTTCGCGGCGTTTTTCCGAAAGTGCCGCTAATGCCCAGACCTTTAGCGGCGTTTTTCCAGAAGCGCCGCTAATGCCCAGACCTTTAGCGGCGTCTTTTCCAAAAGCACCGCTAATGCTCAAACTTTTAGCGGCGTTTTTATAAAAGCGCCACTAATGCTCAGACCTTTAGCGGCGTTTAAAACGCCGCTATATATCTTTTTTAGCGGCGTTTTGGTTATAAACGCCGCTATTTCTCATTTTTTACGATGTTTTCCTTCAAACGCCGCTAATGTATAATATTTGCGGCGTTTTTCTTTAAAACGCCACTAAAAACGCCGCTAAAAGTCTGTTTTGCTATAGTGGCTAGACCGTACGAACATAAAAATTTGCATTAAATAGGTGCAGGGGTTACACCGCCAAGCCACACGCCCATGTGCCAGCCCATGTGATAAATTCTGAGCATTCTGTTTTGAAATTTTAAAGATGCAGGGGACACACGGCTAGATCACACGCTCATGTGCTAGGCCGTGTGTGACACACGGATGAGACACAAGCCCGTGTGGATGAAAATAGTCTATTTCCAAGGCCACATTTCTCACCCAATTTGTCCTCCACCTACATTAACACTTTAACATATTTACAAACCAATACAAGACATTCAAATAAGCCAATATCAAGTCTTAAACATAACATATTACCACATTCAACCAGTGTGCTCTTAGGCACCTCAATTGACGATTTATTATCATGTCTACTTAGTGTTCATATTTACCTAAATATCCAAATGCATATCAGCATAATCAAGCTCAATACTTCTAACATGATAAATCCACTTATATATATATATATATATTAAAACATATCAAACATAAGCCATTCAAATGGCTATTTTCAATCAAACATTTACATGCCAACATTTTGGCTAATTAACCTATACATGCCATTATAACCAAAATGAGTTTACTATTTATATCGAAATGAGTCGAGGGATAGTGTGATGATGCTCCGACTAACCTCCAACCTTTACGAGCTTTCGAGTACTATAAAATAGGGAAAATAAAACAGAATAAGCATATAATGCTTAGTAAGTTCGTATAACATGGAATTTAACTTACCATTATTTCACATATAAGGTAAGCATACAAAACATATTCCAAACAACTTGACCAAAAGCCTAAACACATATCCTCATCAATATGTTAGTCATGTATTTCATAGAAATATCAAGGGACATATATGAGCTCATAGCAATAGAATTTCCATATACATATACTTTCCATATCATGAATTCATATAACATGTACAAACCATTGCCATGTATTTCAGATTTATTCAGTAATAATCCATTCCGAATCCATATTATCTCATATTAGAACTTTACCCGTTGAACCATTTAAAATCTTGAAGGATACAAGGATAGTACACACAAAGTGTACAAAACTGTAATCCGTCAATTCATATTCGGGAATGCTCATATGAGCACATAAACGAGAAGCTCATGTGAGCCATGCAACTGGAAGCTTATCCGGGCTGTGTAACAGGAAGCTCATGCGAGCCAATAACAGGTAGCTTTGAAGAGTTATTAATCAGGAAGCTCTGGATAGCCATATATCGGGAAGTTCAAGCGAGCCAATATCGAGAAGCTCCGGAGAGCCATTAATCAGGAAGCTCACAAAGAGCCTTTAATCGGGAAGCTCACAAAGAGCCATATATCGGGATGCTCATAAGAGCTGTGGTGTGTCTACAACACATGCATAATCACAACCAATCGGGATGCTCCGAAGAGCTATTAACGGGAAGCTCACAAGAACCATATAACGGGAAGCTCGAGAGGGCCAAATACTGAGATGCTCATGAGAGCTAATAATCGGATGCTCTTTCGAGCTATGGTGTGTCCGCAACATATGCAGGACCACAACCAATTCGGGAACCTTGTATCCATCAAATCTTATTTATCAAAATGGGACTTATTATTTATCAGATATTATCGGATATGTGATAAATTTCGTACATACGACATTTATACAATTTACATACACAACATCCAATTCAAACATATAAATATACACAATTTAATTACACTAACTTACCTTGACAAGTGTTCGTGAATTGTAATCTACTAATCCGATACTTTTTCTTTTCCTCGATTCAATTCCATATTTGTTCTATCCAGACCTATACGAGTAAATTTAGCTCAGTTTAATACACTTCATACTCAATTTAATCCAATTCACATCTTAGGCAAAATTACCATTTTGCCTCTATCCTTTTAATTAATTCTAATTTCGTCCCTAAGCTCGGAAAATGAAATTCATGCAATTTAATCCTTATTCCAAGCCTAGCCGGTTTTCACATATAACATTTGCAGCCCATGTATTTTATAAAATTTAGAATTTTTTTCTTGAATTTTACATCTTTTCAATTTAGTCCCTAAATCATAATTTCATCAAAATTCTCTTTACAAAAGTTGTTTATTTACCAACGACCTTTCATTTTCTACCGTAAAGCTTCATAATTCACGCATACTCATCCATGGAAAAACCCTAGTACTTTGATAACTTTGCAAATTAATCCCCGAGATAGCTAGATTAGCTATTACGATATCAGAAATATAAAAATTACTAAAAACTAGGGTTTCCATGTATTTTTATTTGGGAAAGATGATGAAAAAGATAATATTTTTGTTATTTAATCATTTATCATCTTTTATTATTTCCACTTCCAATTTAGTCCTTTTTCTTTATTTCATTTTCCATGGATGAATCATCATACTTATTTACTAACTCCTCTTAATGACCTATTTTCCATATAAGGACCTCTAATTTTGAATTCCATAGCTATTTGATACTTATAAGAACTCAATTTTTGCATTTTATGCAATTTGGTCCTTTCCATCTAAATAGACATGTAACCAAGAAAATTTCTCTACGAAATTTTCATATGATATTTTAATTATAATGCAGATCATAAAATAATATTAAAATAATTTTTCTTTTGGACTTGGATTTGTGGTCCCGAAACCACTGTTTCGATTTCACTGAAAAACTGCAGTTACAACACTGGTTGCACCAACTGAAAGCTCTCTTTCCCTTTTTTTTTTTTTTACAATTTAGTTTTTTTCATGAAACAACTTTGGGTGTCACGAATTTACGAACTAAAATTCAAACAACTTTTTTCTCCGATCTCCGAGACTAACTGCCAGATCGATTTGAATCTAAGGTATGTTCTTCTACGTGGATGGGTATTGATCCACTGTATTGATCGTTGAATCGTCGCTTGGAGCTCGCTGAAGAACTTTTTTTTATTTATAAAAATTTAATAGCCCAGTGATTTAAATAAAAACTTTTGAATAATTAATGACTTAAATAAAAACTTCCAAATAATTTAGTGACAAAAACAAAAACTTACCATAATTTCGTCACTAATGATAGAATTTAACCCTAAATAATATTCATATCAAATCCCATACTCAATTTTTTAACTCAATCACATCCCAACGTGTAAACCTAATATGTGAACAAATTTATGTAATTAGAATTAATGATCCACAACTGTAACATAAAGGTTGTTTTCTTTTTCCTTTTTTGAAAGAATGTCATAAAGGTTGTTGAACGCATGTAGTTGGGAATGAATACAGACTCTCAAACCAATTTTTTTGGTTAAACTTTGGGATTAGTCCTTGTGCTTTGCAAAAGTTTTGGATTTAGTCTCTACACTTTAATTTGATCAAATTTAGTCCTCATAATTTTCAAATTGGGCAAGTTTAGTATTTGCACTTTTTGAAATTTGAAATTTTAGTTTTGACCCAAACAATAGTAGTTAAATCCATTTGGTTAAATTCAATTATTAGTTTTGTACTATGCTTACAGTTGTAGATTTAGTCCATATTTCTCATTTGGATCATTCATTTAAACTTCATGTATTAGAAAATAAAATAAAATATTAACTTAAAATAAAAAAGGTAAAACAACATCCATTAATTATAATAACGATTCATGATAAGTCCGAAGATATTTATATTAAATTGATTAAATACGTAAAAAATACGTTAAATTAAAAACTTATTTAATAACGATGATTAAAAATAATTATTGAAATATTATATGATAAATCTCCGGTGCTTTCTAATGTCATTGTCATTCAAATATTTATTTTTGAGATATTTTATCTTATTAATATTAACAAATTTCATTCTTTTTACAGACGATTTTTCTTAGATGCTACTAATGGAAGCTGTTTATAGATCCAAACTTAAATCTTAATTGATATGTAACTCTAAAACTAATTAAGTGATCATTAAAAGATAAAATTAATCTCTATTTATATATATTTAGACTTCTATTCAAGTTAATAAATATAAAAAAAATTAATTCAGATTTTTTAAAATAATATTTTAACCTTAATTATTACTTATTTTGACTTATTAGTGAGTATGCTTTGAATTTTATTTAAGTTATAGCTCTATTTTAGAGTTAATAAAACTATAGAACTTATTTTTAAATAGAGTTATAAAAAATAAATCTAAATTAAATTATAATATTTTTAAATGTCAATTTAGTAATATGGTAGAAAACAATAGGTATTTTTGTCGCTTTAAAGGTTTTTCCTAAACTCCTACTTTTATATATATTATAGATATATGTATATGCCTTTATAAAATATGCATATATACATTTATGTGTATGCTTATATATGTATGTATATATATTTCCATATATCAACAATGTATCAATCATGTCATTCTATTAATCTAACTATCGATTTAGGCATTAGTTGTTAGTTTTGATATGTTGTGGATAGTATTTAAAATACGTGGATAAATATGTGCGTACTTACCGTATGAATAATTTAGATATAACATATTTAAAAGACAAATATGTTTATAAAATTTAAGAGAGTTGTTTTTTTTCTTCAGTACGTTGATCCAAGTTATCCACGTAATAGATATATACGTATTAACAATTTCATCCATGTACTTCAATTATATTTTATGCCAGACTCAAGTTGATATTTAAAAGCAAATGGATAGGTTGACGGCAATGACCTGATTGATATGATACTACACCATATCCCCAAGGTCATGGAATTGATGCACAAGTTGTGCTTGTATGGTAATTTAAATGAGTGAGTGTGTGGGTATGCACGTGACCAAAATATAAACTTACTAATAGTTTAAATAGAGATATTCAAATTTCGGTTAAAACCAAATTAACTGACTAAACGATCTAATTCAGTTAATCAGTTGGTTAACCGATCTAATTCGGACAGAGGTCGATTAATGATTTTTTGAAAGTTTGATTATCAATTAATTTGGTTCGAAATTAGGTAATTAACCAAATTAATCGAACTTAATTATGTAGTGTTTCAAGACTTAAAATTTCAGTTAATTCTGTTAATTTGGTTAACTTTCAAGACAAATGAACATTATCAATATAATTTTTATATGTTTTATATTTGTTTTAACAAAAAATAAAAAATAAAACATATAAATTTCGGTTCAGTTAACTTTTTTTTTGAAAAAAATCGGTTTAGTTAACTGTTTGAACACCCCTAAGTTTAATGATCTTGGGTGTAATTTACTTATAAAAAAATAACCCACCATCTCGTTTGTTCTTTTTGAGATAATGCCTAGAACTACCCATAGCTCATTCAACATATATGAACCCACGTCATTCTACATTGACAATAATGCCCATGTCTATCGAATTAAGACTCAATCGACTAAAATTATCTTTTAAATATATTATATGTTGTATCTAAGTTAGTATTTAACCTAAAAGTAATGCTAAGGATAATAAAATGATATGAATGATACGATAGTATCATTTTGAGTGCTAGTTTAAGGAGGACCAATGTAATTAACCTAAGGATGAAAAATGAACAGTGGGAATTTGGATATTTATGGATTAGATTATTTGTATACACTTTTAGTTGTATGAAAAATTCAACCTATTTTATTTTTATATTATATATTTTAGTTTTTAAACTTTTATTTTAAAAGTATTTTTTTATATTATAACCGGAGGGCAAATCTTTAACAGCGACATATAATTAGTATAATTTGAATTCAGACCACATTTAAGTTCGTCAACACCCTAATTATTAGGCCAACACGAAATTTTATTTTAAAAATATTTTATGGTGAATTTATATTCAAAATTACAAATATCCGACTATTATATATCATATGTACCATAGAGTAGTTAATAGAAAATTATAAAGAAGGAGAAACCTCCCACAAAATGCTATCACCGTCTAAGTCTAGAAACAGCCATAAAATGCCAATATACTCATCTGACTGCTAAATCTCCGCCCTTCCTTCCTTATCACACCCAACACACTCTCTTTTTCCTTTTTATTTCCCTCTTATATTAATCATCATATATTCGTCGTCCCTACCATTTCTCTTCTATCGGATTACAGACCTTCACTTCTTATTTTTTTTCTCAATGATTAATACGCTTTCTTCATTATCCTTTCTCTAAAACCACCTTCGTTTTTCATTTCTTTGTCAGGTTCGCCGGCTCTATATATCTCCGCCACTTCGTTCTTTTTTCCTTTATTCAGTTCATTAAAGATCCATTTTCTTTTTTATCTTTTACCTCAAAAGCTTGAAAAAAATGGCTCCAAGGAACAGCCGTGGAAAAGCCAAAGGAGAGAAGAAGAAGAAAGAAGACAAGCGTAATAAATTTTCTATTTCTTGTTTTCTATTTCTTTTTTTTTTTCCTACTAATCAGCTCATTTTAAGTTTAAAATCCGCCATTATTATTCGTTTTTCACTGAATATAAACCTCATTTTTGCAGTTCTTCCATTAGCGATGGATATTACCGTACACCTTCCCGATGAAACCCATGTTATTCTCAAGGTTTGTTTTAAAAATGTATTTCATGTTCTTTTTGCAGCTTCCATAATTTATTAACAATAATTAGTAATTAATTACGAGCTTTTGCTTCTAATCTTTGTTTGGCACCATGCGTGTGTGGTGCTTACGAGTTTCTTTAAAATTTAGAGGCGACTTTTCATTGCACATGCTTTTCGAGCTTTGTTAAGGTTTAATTCTGTTAACAGTACTTGTACTCTTTAAACTTTTGTATTTTAGTCCTTTTCTTTAAATTTCAGTAAAATAAAATTAAAGTAGGAGCGAAATTGGAAAAATTTTTAGGTGGAGTTGGAATCGAATTATAAATTTTTTATAGGTTAAAATATAATTTTATCTTGTATTTCAATTTTTTTAAGGAATTAAATAGATTTTTTTTCATTTTTGGGGTTAAGGTAAGTAATTTTATCATATATTAGCTTATAATCTCATCATTTATGAGGGGATTAAATTACAATTTTTCCATTAAATTTTAAATTTTAAATCAAAATCTTTGAACATATTGATATTTAAGATAAGTTCACAATTTAGATTAGCCTTAATAAAAAATAAAAGGATTAAATTTTAAAATTTCAAAAAGCAGATGGATTGGGCATAGAACTAGACCATATTTTAATCCTTGTTACTAAAAATGCTTATTTATTTTTGTGGCTCCCTTATAATTTATGAAAAAATTAAAATGAATTAAAATTCAGCTGTTGCGTGATTAAGTTAGGTTTCGGTTGCGTAATTTGACTGTTGTAATATTTTGGTTTTTTGTGGACAAATTGGCAAGAAATTAAAAATTTTCCTTTTCATTTTATTTTCTATTTTTTTAATTTCACATTTTTTTGTCTGAATTTTTCATAATTGGTCTAAATTTATTAATTTAATTTTGAAAAAAAAAAATGTGCAGGGAATATCAACGGACAAAATCCTAGACGTTCGTCGTCTTTTGTCGGTAAAAACCGAGACCTGCCACGTCACAAATTTTTCGTTATCTCATGAGGTGAGGATAAAAAGCTGCATGCAATTTTTTGTACTATTATTTTGTTAAAATAAATTTAGAAAATATATTTATTTTGTTCATTTTTGAAATTCAGAAACCTTATTTTTAATTTTTTTAATTTTATAATTCATAAAATTTCGACCAAAAAATATATATATTTTAAAAGTCCATGGAAGGACACATACGTATAGGTTCAAATTGACAAGTTGAAATATTGCTGTAAGTCATTGAATCAATCACGCTGTGGCAATCGTTTTCTATCTGTGGATAATTTATGGATAAGTCCTCAAAATCGTATCACTTTATTTAAATGAGTATTTATACTTTTGTTACACTTAAATAAGCCCTTAATCTATAATTTGTATCCAATTAAGACCCTAACATTTAATTTATACCTAATAAAATATTTCATTTGAAATAAGGGTTTATTTGGATATAAAAAAAAGTATAGGGCTTGTTTAACAAAATTAAACTAGTTCAAAGACAAGCTAAATTGGGAGGCAAGTTTAAAAAAAAATGGAGGGCCAAAGCAAAAATTTTGTGTTAAAGTAACTTTAATTGAATTATTAATTTTTTTAAGTACCAAAGTGATTTTTTTAATAAAAGGATTAAAAGAAATTAAATTGAATTATTAAAAGTGTGCATGTACATTTCATTTTTGCTCAATTGGTCAATATAAATTTATAATTTCTTTTAAATATAACGAAAATATTTATCAAAGATAATGTTTAATTTAATTTTCAATTGTCAAAACTTCCGTTATCTATAAAAGAAAATTCCAAAATTTTTGTATTGAAATGAGAATTGAGAGAAAGTTAGGTGACTTTTTCGCAATTTAGGCTTAGTTAAAGGGCAAGATTTAATCCCAACTGAAACTAATTTTTTTTTCATTTACTTTTGTTTTTACACTTTTACAGATTAGAGGGCCGCGGTTAAAAGATGCGGTCGACGTTTCAGCGCTTAAGCCGTGCGTTTTAACTTTGACGGAAGGTAAAATTTTAAACGAGGAAAAAGTGAATAATATGGCCATCGCATTTGCATGCTTTTAAGTACGTAATTAATATTAACACACAAAAAAAACCCCTAAAAAAATACTAAAATTTTGATTGCAAAAACGAACAGAGGACTACGATGAAGAAGGCGCGGTGGTGCACGTTAGACGGATGCTGGATATCGTGGCCTGTACTACGTGCTTTGGTCCGTCGGCCACTGCCAAAGATCAGATCAAGCCTGACGCTAGCAAGAATGCGCCGGCTGCGGGGGAGAAGGGCGGTGTCGCCGCCAAGAAAACCGCCGCCAGCACGAATAAAGAATCTTTTTCAAAATCTCCAGCGAAGGACGTACCGGTCGATATAGACGGCGAGATGAGCCATTCTCGTCCTAAGCTTGGCTCCTTCTATGAATTCTTTTCTCTTTCTCATCTCACTCCTCCTCTTCAGTGTACTTTCTCTCTCTCTCGATCTCTCGAGCGAACTTTGAATTTTTTATTGTTTCCCGCGCGTACAGTTTGAACTTAGCGAGAGAAACTTTTGTTTTTTTTTTCATCGCATTTTCAGTTATAAGGAGGACGGCGAAGCGCCATGTTGAGGAGATCGCCACTGACGATCATCTCTTCTCTCTAGAAGTGAGATTTTCAGTTTTCGTTCTTTAACTGCTTGTAGTGATACGTCTTTTTCTTCGCAAATGCTATATCTCTCTTCCACTTGTATTTGTAATATAATTTTCTGATAATGATCAGGTTAAGCTTTGCAATGGAAAGCTGGTTCACGTGGAAGCTTGCCGGAAAGGATTCTATAGCGTTGGGAAGCAGCAGATCCTTTGTCACAATCTTGTTGATTTGTTGCGCCAACTGAGTAGAGCTTTTGATAATGTCAGTTTTTTATTTCCCTCATTTTACGATATTACTTCTGTTTGGTTATTTTCCGTTTATCGAAACTACTAAAATGCTTTTTGGCCCAAAAAAAAAAAAAACAACTAATAAAATGCTTTGAAATGAGATTCGCATCAACTTTTGATTATCTTCATATTTTGCAGATTATGACATTATGTTGTCTTGCATGCGTTATTTAATGGTTTTCCCTTGATAAGCATGATAATATTTGGTCGTGTAGTTTGTTTATCAGTGAATCTTAAGAGTTGAGGTACTTCTATGGTGGAATCTTTGATAATATTTGTATTTTTAAGCTGAATGGGTTAGTTTGGAGATTCATTTTGATTTTTGATCATTGGGAAATTTATGAATTCGAACTTAGGTTTTTGATCTATTGATATTCTGGAGATGTGATGGATGTTTAGTTAATCTTTGATCATGGATGTGGTTTCTGCTTCGTTCGGATTAAAAGAGATAATACCGCAGTTGTGTGATAACATTTTGAGAATTTGAGGTACTATTGGTGTTAACGTTTGTGACTTGTCTTGGGGAAATATATATTATTTTAAAAGATGAATGAGTATTGTGGAGACTGATATTAGAGATATTATGGATTTTGATTTTGGTTTTGGTTTGGAATTTTGATGGATGTTTGGTGAATCTTTGATCATGGATATGAGTTGTGCTTGTTTGAATTGGAGTATGATTGGTTGAAATTTTTGAGAACCCTGGTAGATTTTGTTTTTAACGTTGCACTATGGTAAGGTAGTTGTTGATGATGCATAAAGAACAATTGCTTATTTTGGTTTTGGTGAAACCATGATGATAACCACTGATGTTTTGTACATTCGTTGAAGTAAATTTGTTATTAATTTTGGAAGCCCAATTTCCTGAAATATAATGGTAAACATGATTAATTTTTTCTTATAATTTTTTGTTTAGGTTAATATGGTTATTAAGTGATACATTTCATTGGTTAGTAATTTATATGATTTGAATTATTTGGAATTATATAGCTTAGAATTTTTATATATGGATTTGTCATCGATTTGAACGTTGACTTGGGGAAAATAATATTGGATTTGTTTGGTTAAAAGAAACTTTTCGAATATTATGATGTTTAAGCTTTGTACTGCAACTATTATGTACTGAAAGTAATAATATTTGAATAGGAAGTTGAATCGAGTACTGTAAGATTTACGTAAGAATTGTATCATGCTAAACTTGTGGATATAATCTATTGTTTGGCTTGACCTTTACATAGTTTTGTAATGGTTAAATTGATGAGAAATTTTTCGATTGTTTTGTGTAAAATAAAAAATTGTAGTTAGTATGTGATGCTTGAGGTAACTAGATAAGTTGTTGACTTCTTCAATCGGTTGAAAGTTTTCTTCAAAGAGATTTTAAGGACAATATTACGAATCTGCTGCGCTTCTTTTCTCTGTGTTTCCTTTGACTTGTTTTTGTCAAGTAACTAAATTTTGTCTGAACCAAAGTTGTATTTTTCAGGTTCATGTTCCCTCTTCTGATTTATCTAAACAACATCCTCATGTTAATATCTTGATATGCATATTACAGGCATACGCTGATCTCATGAAAGCATTTTTGGAACGCAACAAGGTATGCTCATTGCATCACTGCTTGTCATTTAATTTAATTGCTCTGATGGACTCAGTTCAAGATATTGGTTATCAAGATAAACTACTATCGTATTGTTTCACAACTGTGCTTTTCTTTTTGAATTTCTTTTTTCCAGTTTGCGAATCTTCCTTATGGCTTTAGAGCCAATACATGGCTTGTACCTCCAATCGCAGCACAATCACCTTCAAATTTCCCACCTCTCCCTACAGAGGATGAAACTTGGGGGGGCAATGGAGGCGGTTTAGGAAGAGATGGCAAAAGTGATTTGATACCTTGGGCCAATGAGTTTTCATTTATTGCATCTATGCCTTGCAAGACAGCAGAGGAGAGGCAGATAAGGGACAGGAAAGCATTCCTTCTTCACAGTCTATTTGTTGACGTGGCCATTTTCAGAGCCATTAAGGCTGTGAAGCATGTAATGGAAAAGCTGAATCCAAGTTCAATAAATAATGAAGAACCTCTTTACTCCAAGAGGGTGGGGGACTTGAATATTATGGTAATGAAAGATGCTTCGAATGCAAGCTGTAAGGTGGACACTAAAATTGATGGTATCCAAGCAATTGGAGATCAAAAGAATTTGCTGGAAAGAAACTTATTGAAAGGGATCACAGCTGATGAAAGTACAGCTGCACACGTAAGACATTTTAAGAAAAACCTTAATCATGAACGAACTTCTCTTCACAATTTGGGATTCTACGTTCTGAATTGGTGAGATTGAAACAACTTTTACATGTCGACTGCAGGACATTTCCACTTTAGGTGTGCTAAATGTGAGATACTGTGGCTATATTGCCACTGTGAAAGTTGAGAGGAGAGAGAATCAGCAAAGCAGTCGTCCATCTCAAAGCATTGAACTTGAGCAGCCTGAAGGCGGGGCCAATGCCCTCAATATTAACAGGTTATACTAATTCCCACTATATGTTAAGCATCTGTATGTATGAGTTGTATAATATATTTTTTTCAAACTATTGATTTGACATATTTTAATATGCTTGATAATGGATCTCTTCTTGAGTGTGTACAGTATGATTCAAAAATATTATACTGTTTCAAGCTTGAATAGATCTTTTCTAATGTTCAATATTAATCTTCTTGGAAGGATAACTTAAACCTCAAAGATGTAAACTAGTGAATTGGCGGTCGCTTGACATGCATTTAGATGCTTCTGCTTACATATTTCAAGTTTCAACAAAATTTTCTTTGTGTTTGATAGATGGATCTCTTCTTGAGTGTATTTACACAATGATTTAAATATACTGTTTCAAGTTTGAATTAAATGTTTTCCAATCTTTAGTAATCTTTCTTGGAGGGATAACTTAAACATCAAAGATGCAAATCAGAAGATTGGTGGTCACTTGACTTGCATCTGGATGGTGCGGCTCTACTAAATCTTTCCCTTTGTCCAGTATTTATTTTAGGGTTTTGCTAACAAGTATCCATTAAGCAATCTTTTAACATAGACTATTTATTTTAATAACATTGTATTAAATGCATTGGTTGACAACCATTTATTGTTTCCAATGCAGAAGATATTATTATGTATAGAGACCTTTAAGAGTGTCCTTAGAGCACTCGTTAGCAAAATCTTTTGTTTTATCCTGGAGCTCAAACCTAAATGATGGAAATCACAGGATTGGTGCTTGCTTGAATTGCATCTAGATGGTGCGCCTTGTACATAGATTCAAGTTTCAACTAATCTTTCCAAGTTTATTTTTCCTGTAGGAAAGACATTAGCCTCAAAGATGGAAATCATTTATAGGTGGCCGCTTGAGTTATATCTAAATGGTGTAGCTTACAGATCTTTCCAAAAATCCGCTAAATATTTTCTAGTATCTTATTATCCTGAAGGGAAAGCTCAAACCTCAAATATGTAAATCATTATGTTGGTGTTTTTGCTTGAGTTGCATCTAGATCGTCTGGCTTACATGTAGGTTTTTAAGGAGTTTTAACATTTTCTCCATCTTGTATAATGGAAAAACATAGTAATTTATTTAGTACCGTGCATTTATTGCTCCATAGTTTTGGTATGATTTTTGGTTCCTTTGGCTTCATGAGCAGAAATCTTAACAGTTCCATTTTTTTCCTCTCAGTTTGAGATTACTTCTTCACAAAACAAAACCTTCAGAACCCAATAAGCCAGCTTCACCTTCAAAAATTCTGGAACATGAAGAGCCTAGTTCTTCCCAAATTTCTGTAGAGGGTTTGCTGGAAGAAAGTATTGCTAAACTTGAGGAAGAGGAACTCAAACAGGAACCTTTTGTGAGATGGGAACTCGGAGCCTGCTGGATACAACATTTGCAGGACCAAAAAAACACAGAAAAAGATAAAAAACCATCCAGGGAGAAGCCCAAGAACGAGATGAAGGTTGAGGGACTTGGGACACCTCTTAGGTCCCTCAAGAACAAGAAAAAAACAGATGGGAATGTAGGGTCTGCAAACTCGAATTCTCATCCAGGCGCTGTTGAAAAAGTAACTGGTGCTCCTACGGAATCTACGTTTCAAACCAATTCAAGAGACGGTGAACTTGTGTTGAAGAGCAAATTATCTGAAGAGGCCTTTGCTCGACTTAAAGAATCAGATACTGGACTTCATTGCAAGGTAGATATTCTTGGATACTGATATCATAGAGTTTGTTATATGACGAAGCATTTGTCTAATGTGCCCACTTTATGTGACAGTCTTTGCAGGAACTTATTGACTTGTCACAGAAATATTACACTGAAGTTGCTCTTCCGAAATTGGTAACCCTGACTGTTACTTCCTCATTTTCTTCATTGTGTCTGTACGTAATGCTATAGAAATTCCTGGTTCTAGTACTTATTAAGCTATTGCAGGTTGCAGATTTCGGGTCTTTGGAACTCTCACCAGTTGATGGGCGGACCCTTACTGATTTCATGCATACTAGAGGTCTTCAGATGCGTTCTCTGGGACATGTTGTAAGTGCCATAGTCTGATATCTTTTGATTCTTAAATGCTTTCTTTATACATCTTTATCCAGATTGGAAAGGAATTCTTAACTCTATTCTTTTTTCTTCCCAAAGCTTTGTGCAGATCTGCCAAGTCTATTAGTAGTTTCATAAATTTATTAGTTTTCTGAGCAGATTTAATGTGTATGTTTTAGAAACATCATTCACATATATTGCATCATAGTTTGTGAAAATTCACTACAGTCTATCATCTTTTGCTGCCTATCCCATTGTCATAAAATTGCTTCTGGTGTTTTGAGCCTGTGAGATATGGCAATATGTAACACTGACTTCATTATTTTCCTTAATAAGTTCTTAGTTGATATTTCTATTCATAATAAGTTATTGGCTGATGTTTCTTTTTTACTCAGGTCAAGCTTTCCGAAAAGCTATCGCATGTGCAGTCACTTTGTATTCATGAGATGATTGTTCGGGCTTTCAAGCATGTTGTGCAGGCAGTGATAGCCACTGTTGTTAACACTGATAAAATGGCTGAATCAATAGCTTCTGCATTGAACCTGCTGCTTGGAGTCCCTGATAATGGAGAACTACACAAGTCTTGCAGAATCCATTCCCTGGTGTGGAAATGGTTGCAGCTCTTCTTGATGAAGCGATATGAATGGGATATTAGCAACTTAGATTTCAATGAAATCAGGAAATTTGCAATTCTACGTGGATTATGTCATAAGGTATTGAAGGCTATGATTTTTTGTTCAAGCTTTTAAGGATTTGTACATGAATTACATTCCACTGTGTTGACTAATTAGTTGTAAGAAGGCTATATTGCCCTTTGCCACTGTTTTTGAAATTACAATGAGATGGTGCATAGGACTGCATCCTGGATAGTTTATAACTTTATAACCTAGTTTCATTAGTGCTTTTGTCATGGAAAGAGCATATAAATTATGTAGGTAACAATGCTTCTCCCTGCCCTTCCCCCTTGCTGTCTCAGTAGATGTAGATGATAGATTCCGCTATTAAATTGGCTAAAAAACACATTTTTACTGTTAAGAATTGAGAATAAGGGAATTCGCTATGGCTATATAGGATACTTTGTATGCCTAGGGAATGGTTATGAACATAAAAAACTGGATGTGTTGCTGGTAAAATATTGATTTCCTTTCTCTCCTTTGTTTCTTTTAGGTAGGAATTGAGTTGGTTCCACGGGATTTTGACATGGATTCTCCTACCCCGTTCCGACCATCAGATGTTGTAAGCCTGGTTCCAGTCCATAAGGTGATAAACTCAAATCATGGAACATTTTCTTTCTTCCTCCTGAACTTTGTTTCAGAATTTGTTGATTTTATCATTGATTCGTACTTTATTTCTTTTCAGCAAGCAGCATGCTCATCTGCTGATGGAAGGCAACTTTTAGAATCATCAAAAACAGCCTTAGATAAGGGAAAACTCGAAGATGCAGTGACTTATGGAACCAAGGTATATGTCTTGTATCCTCTTTCCAAGATTATATGCCTTGTTCGCACCTTGTGCTTCATCAATCTCTTGTATCTAAACTGTTGTATTTTTCCGGTTTTGGCAGGCTCTGTCAAAGCTGGTAGCAGTTTGTGGTCCATATCATCGAATGACAGCTGGGGCTTACAGCCTTCTTGCTGTAGTTTTATATCACACTGGAGACTTCAATCAGGTCTTGTTGTGAACCATTTCTATCCTTCAATTTGGGCAAATCCATGTTATACTAGAACAATATTACCCTAAACAATTTTATAGAAGTATTCTTATTCAAATGTTGTCTAATTTTATTTACTGAGGGTTTCAATTTGAATTTAAATTAGTAATCTTTTCCAATTTCAGGCCACTATATATCAGCAAAAAGCCTTGGATATTAATGAGAGAGAACTAGGACTAGACCATCCAGACACAATGAAGAGCTATGGAGATCTTGCTGTATTCTATTACAGGCTTCAGCATACAGAACTTGCTCTTCAGTACGTTTGTTTTCATTTTATGCATTTCAAATCATGGTTTAAAATCTTGTTGCGCGTTGTGAGTTTTTGAAGAAAATCTTGCAATATGGTTTAAAATCATTGTTCTTTTCTTTCTGGCTAACCTTTTAATCTAAACATTTATAAATTATTATTGATCAGATATGTAAAGCGTACTTTGTACCTTTTACATCTTACTTGTGGCATATCTCATCCAAATACTGCCGCAACATATATAAATGTAGCCATGATGGAAGAAGGCCTGGGCAATGTTCATGTTGCCCTCAGATATCTACACAAAGCTCTGAAGTGTAACCAAAGGTTACTTGGTCCAGACCATATTCAGGTGTGAATTTTTTTTATCTTTTCCCAGTTAATATTCTTCGATCTTTGTTATTTTAATTTTCTTTTTCTTTTATATGAATCTATGATGCTATTTTATTAAATTATCACAAAAATCTTCTTATATGGCTAAAAAGGCATTGAAGATTTTTTTTTTTTTTATTTTTCTTGGGTTTTCTTTAAAGCTTAAGTGCTTGCTTTTATAATCTTAACTGACGAAGTGCATTCATAACTACAGAGAATTAATGGTCTTCATGAGCATGATAAGTTAGATCATACTGTGGTTAGTAAGACAATACTGTATCAGATGTTGTTGTTGCTGAAATGCAGGTTCTCTAAAAACATGTAAATGACTATATAAAATTTTATTTTCGGGATATACATCCTCCCAAATCAGCTGTTAGGAAGTATCACTAATATTTTATGAAGTTGTGTACTTTTGGTTTCCTTTTCCCCTAACCAGAATAACACTTTTTATGTTAACGTCTCCAGACAGCAGCAAGTTATCATGCTATAGCAATAGCGCTCTCATTGATGGAGGCTTACCCTTTGAGTGTACAACATGAACAAACAACCTTGCAAATTCTCCGAGCAAAGCTGGGCCCTGATGATTTGCGTACCCAGGTATCTTATTCAGTTCATAGATTGAACATGTACTCTATTCATATCACTAATAGAAGTAACCTGTGGCCTATAAACAGTGCAGCTAGTGGTTCAAACACTTAGTTGGCAGAACAAATTATAATGAAGTGAAAGTTGGCAGAAAAAGCAGCTTGCTACTTTTTGACATATGCACATCAAGTGCATGAATTAAATCAATAATTTCTGACAGCATGTGTTAGATATGATTAATTTTTACATGTATTTCATTTTATTTGATTCATTTCACCAGTGCATTATTGCAACTTGTTATTCCTGCAGGATGCTGCTGCATGGCTTGAGTACTTTGAGTCCAAGGCATTTGAACAACAAGAAGCTGCTCGAAATGGTACTAAGAAGCCAGATGCATCCATAGCTAGCAAGGGCCATCTAAGGTATTATCTTAGCATATTCACCTCGTAAGTGACTAGGAAATAGTTTATCGTTGTGAATGCCATGTAGTTTCCTTTTTGCTACTTCATGTGCTATTCACATAATTGCTCCTTCTGTTATGTCGGTTTCTTGTATATCTCCGAGTTAACATGTGGAAAAAGTAATCAATGCCTTCTCTTGGGGATTCTAAAAATGTCATTTGTCTATTTTGGACTGAGCTCTAACTTGCTTATGGACTAATATTTCTCTCTGCTTAAGAAAATTAGAAGTGTCTTGAGCTCATTACCAAAATAAGAGATCAGTTTTTAATATGATCTATGGTACCATAAACACCTCCCTCAGCCTCTGGTTGTCATGGCTGGTGGATTATAATTTTATTTGTACCAAATGGAGTAAAATGTAAACAAAACTTTAGCTTCTTGTTTCAAATGTGCTGTAGCTGGCTACAATACTTTTGAGCTATATAGCATCTAAAAGGCTTCTGTAGTGATTTAAAAGTTTAATATTGGAGTAATTAGTTGAGACAAGAAATTTTTGGTGCTTGGCCAAATTGTTAGCATTTGTATGCATATTTCCTACCCTTGTGTCTGCTACAGGATAGAATGTTAGAACCTCTTTTTACCATTTGGGGAAATTTAGACATTCTTTTACTTGTATTGATTTTTTATGCTATTTTGCAGTGTATCTGATTTGCTTGACTACATTAATCCAAATCATGATGCCAAAGGGAAGGGTATTGTGGCAGGAAAGAGAAGAAGCTTCGTTATGAAGGTAGGGTGGAACTTTTTATTGATTGTTGATGATTAAAGCAAGACTCAAAATCTGATTCTCTTTACTAAGGGCAAAGGCTATAGCTTGATATTAGTTAGTATTTAGCTGCTGTCGGTAGGGCATTATCTAGATTTTGTTGGTGACCAAGTTTATGCAGATTGTCTAAAGCCTTTGAAGTAGTTTAAGGTCCTTAATTACTGAGTTGCCAAAATGTCATAATGAGGCCCCATATGACTGATGTACTGCTTAAGTAAACCTTGAAGAAATGATTGCACATTCTTCTCCTAGGAAGGGGGGAATTTTCCTTTATACTTTTGTTTAACAACTTTAAATTAAAAAGGAAAGTATATAGGCATCCTGGTAAAGGCATAATCATGGAAAGACTCAACAGACAAGACTGGATAATAGCAAGTCCGCAGGCTAGGAAAAGGGCAACATGACTTTTGGCATGCACCATCTGATGCGTGTAACACATTTCTTCCTTTTATTTTACCTAAAATTCACCTCGGATTCTATCTCAATTCTATTCTGCAGGTGAAGGGAAAAGTCCATCCAGAAAGCTCTGAGGATTCTCCTAAAGAAGCTGCAAAAGAGGATTCAGATGAAGAGAAACAATTCTCTGAACAGGAAGATAAACCAGATGCTAACCAGCGGACTAGCACTGTACCTTTGCAGTCCCATGCTCCTGTTGCAGAAGAGACAACAGAGGCAAAAATAAACGTTGATAATCACATTCATTCTGAATTACATGCTGAAGGGGATGATGGGTGGCAACCTGTCCAAAGGCCAAGAGCATCTGCCTCACATGGTGGACGGCGATTAAAGCAGAGGCGAGCAACTATTGGGAAGGTTTTTAGTTATCAGAAAAAGAATGTTGATCCTGACGTGGAATTCCCTCTTGTCAAGGCCACTAATCAGAATAGTAGGTTTTACCTTTTAAAGAAACGAACAATATCTCATGGAGCTTATACAGAGCAGCACACCATGAGCCCCTCCCAAGGTTCAAAATTTGGACGGGGAATAATCAGAACTGTTGCATACAGGGTTAAGTCCACTCCATCTAGTAAAAGTTCAGCTAAAGTCTCTGGAAATGGAGGTGAGGTGCTTAATTCTTCAGGGGGATCTGCTTCTACCTTTGCACCAAATGATCTCCGACCAACAAAAAATTCTCTAGTCAGTCTTGGGAAATCTCCTTCTTACAAGGAAGTAGCTTTGGCTCCTCCAGGAAGTATCTCCAAATTGCATATCAGGCCTGAAACTGATTGCCATGATAGCCAAGAGGCCGCAGACCGCAACGCTGAACATCCAGATGAAATTAATGAGGCAAAAGACAGTTTTGATCAAGTGACTACAGGGACTGAAAACATATCTAAAGAGAAGAATGAAAATGCTTTGTTGGATTCAACAGATAGTTCAAAAGAGGAAATTGATGCGGTTGAAACCAGAGAAACTAGGTCACCTTCTGTGATGGAAGATAACTCTTCCTTGGTGGTGACTGAGAGAGAGGAAGGACAAGAACTTGAAGTTGGTGGTGTTGAGGCTAGTGAAGTTGTACAGGATGGCATATACATAAATTGCATGCCGAGTTCAATTGATTCTCCTGAAAAGGAATTCTCTGAGAAGGATTTGTCTCCAAGTTTTGAACCCCATAGTATTTCAACTTCCGCATTACAAGGGGTAGAAGAATTGAAGGAGAAACCCTTGGTCCTAACTTCCGGTAACGGTCAGGGACTAACCAATAGGAAGTTATCTGCCTCAGCAGCTCCTTTCAACCCATCAACACCCATTCCTCGTGCTGCACCATGCCCCGTGAACATCGTCCTTCCTCCTGGACCTGGACCTGTTCCAGCCATTGCACCTTGGCCAGTGAACATGCCTATTCATCCTGCATCTCCTCCTGTCTTACCAAATCCAGCATGCTCTTCCCCTCACCATCCATTTCCTTCACCTCCTCCAACTCCAAACATGATGCAGCATCTACCCTTTATGTATCCACCCTATTCTCAACCCCAACCTGTACCAACAAGCACCTTTCCTCTAACTAGCAGCCCTTTTCACCCCAGTCAATTTTCATGGCAGTGCAATGTGGGCCCCAGTGTACCAGAGTTCATTCCGGGGACAGTTTGGCCTGGTCATCCAATGGAGTTTCCCATACCATCACGGATTGTTGAGCCAATTACTGATCAGATATTGGAACCGAAAATCCAAGGTGATGATTCTAACCCTACTTCAGCTTCAATGCTGCCGGTAGATATTGAGACTATTGGAGAAGCTAAGGAAGAAGTCAACATTTCAGCATCTGAAGCAATAAATAGTGCTAATGAAGTATCTAGAGCTGGGTTGGAAAGCCCGCAGGAAAATGGTCACTTGAACCATTGTCTAGACAACTCTGGAAATAAACCGAGCCAATACAACAGCCCAAACAAAAATGCTGGAGGCAGTGCTGAAAGGAAGAGTGATGATGAGAAAACCTTCAGCATTTTAGTAAGAGGTAGAAGGAACCGAAAGCAGACGTTGAGAATGCCAATCAGTTTACTTAGTCGACCATATGGCTCACAGTCTTTTAAACTTATATACAACAGAGTTATCAGAGGGAGTGAAGTTCCAAAAACTACTGGCCTTTATTTGAGTGATAATTGTACAGCTAGTGCCACAGCCACATAGCTAAAAGCCTTTTTTTTTTCTTGCTGATTTTACCGTAGCAAGATTGTCAGAACAGGGTAGAGAACACAAATTTTGATCAGTCCTACGAGAGGCGAAGAGAATTCTTTTTGGCTTTATGGTAACAGACTGCTTTGTCCATTGGATTTGTGATCTAAAATGCAGGTTGGTTTTATTTAACTGAGGCCAATTTATGCCTTCTGCTTTCCATTCACAAAGAGGTGTATATGCATCACATGCCCTGTTTCACTATCTTCATTTTTTTGGTACTTCCATTTCACAAATAATAGTTAGGTCATCATAGCCCTTTTAAGCTCTTTAGAAACTAGGAACACTCTTAAAATCATATAGATACAGAAAAATTTTCTCCTTCCCTTTGAACTATCATATTAATTATCACAAAACATTTTTCAGGTATTTTATATGCTTCGTACTAGATTCAGCTAAAAGTATGAACAAGGACAAGTGCGGCTTTTCAAATCAGGTAATCATGGCTTAACAGTTTTTATGTGTTTTTATCTTTGATGCAGTTTCCATTGGTAATTTTTAATCATTCATTAATTCAGAAAATGACCCTTTGTGGCTGTAACATATGAAAATGAACCGCTAATGAGTTGGCTTGTTGGTTAAGGCAGAGATCTTGGGTGCTTGAGTACTTAGATTAGAGTTCCACCATCCGTAATTGTGATGTGTGGGTCTCAATCCCACTAGATGTGTATGCCATGTGTGGGTTTTGTCTGTTTTTTATCAAATTGGTCCGGTTCTGTTTGATTCTTTGTCTGCTATGATTTTGTATTGGTTGGATTCTATAGTATAGTTGGTCGGAAATAAATTTGTACCTGTATTTATTTTTGAATTTGCTGTTATTATCTCTTATTTTGAATTTTATTGTTTGTTAGTGTTTTTAAATAATTCCCCTAGGATTATCCCTTGGCTTCCTCCATGTATAAATAGGCTTTTTGCCATGTATAACTGGTGTGTTTTTTATGTGCTCGTATGACATTTTAGTTTTCTTCTGCAGGTTCAAATGGTAATAAATATTGGGGATTTAAAGCAGTTGTTAAGGTGACAATTTTGGTCTATACTTTAGTTAGAACAATTTTTTAAATCATAGAATTTTAGACGCTGATTTCACCTTTTCGATCTTCAATAGAAATGACATTGATAGTTGGTGTTATTCAATTGTATATGACTTGAGTTTTGCCTTTTGCTTTATCCGCATCGTTGTATTGCTCAAATTAGCTTAGTTGCTCCGGTTTATAATGATTGCAAATGAGAAAACAGCTTTTGCATCCCCTGTTGTCCCAACTGGCAAGGTACTCTCATTTTTTTGTGGTCACATCGCCCCAGTGTCGTGCTTATAAGTTAGTATTGTCTTCTTTAGATATCCACTGGCTCCTCAAAGCTTTGTCACCCGAAGATATGCCTCCCCAGATTGAAACTCAAGACCTTGTTGCAACCATGGAAGGCTCACCTTCAGCTGATTTTTTGAGAAGTCGGTGGGAATCCAAAAGGGACTATACCGGCTTTACGCACGACGCCAGTGCAATGCAGCACAAGAAAATGAGAGCATCTTGCAGGTCAGCAGGCCTTGACACCTGCAGTTCCATATCCTTTTGTTATGGAATGTTGAGGGGAGGTTGGTCTCGGATCCTCAAACAGTGGAGGTATTGTGCCCGGGATGTCTATGCTCGGTTTTTGCCTTTAGTTGTCTCCCAATTCCGAAGAGAGCCCCATGGGTTCACAGAGTTTGAGGAGCGTCTCGCCACCAAGGATATGTGAGCATTTGGCCTTGGTGGGGTTTGAATCCATGCCTTATATGACATTAGTGGGCAAGAACACTACCACTTGGCTAGGCGCGCTCCCCAAACTCCATACACTCGTTGAGCCCTCCTCAGAGTCGGGAGACAAAATTTGGGGTTAAAGCTGAATATAAACACCCGGAGCACAATACCTCCACTCTTGAGGGTCCAAGACCAACTTCCCTTTAACATGGATAAAAATCAGAACCAAAACGCTTCGAGTTTTGACATAGTAATAGTATACTACCAAGTGATAAACAATGGACATAAAAAAATAATCATGCTTTGAAAAAAGTAGGTATGTTTACAATTACGCTTTGACAGAAAAAAACTGAGTCATTCTGCCTCAGGAAAAAAAAAAAAAAAAAACTGAAATTGGAATTCTTCAACTTTGACAAACAAATATGAAGCTAATTTAATCACTTTTTGACACGAACAAAATTCACACATGAAAATAGGTTTCAGGTCAGGGATTAAATTCAAACCATGTAGGATTGTGGGGTCCCTTTTGAACAACGGTGTTTAGCCATGGATTGACTTCCTTCAATGCTGAGCACACACCAATCTGATGCAAAATACATGATCCATCATTACCAAAACCCCCCTTTGATCCATCGAAAAATATCAACAAATTTTCTCTTTTTTTTTTTTTTTGAACATGAGTTACTAAATTGTATTCATTTGGAAGTTTGAAGGCAGATTGGACTTGTCTCTTCTCCTCCTCAGACAGGAGAATGTTTCTAAAACAATAACTACAAGTAGAGTTATGGCAAGAAGGAACCCATAGCCAATCTTCCAGTCATTCCCTTCGCCAGCGTATTGAATTCCCAGTACGATGTTTAAAGATCCGAAGAAAAGGGCCATCCGTCCGAACCAAAGGTGGTACCAGTTCCAATATAGACGGTACTTTGAATCTTTATTCGGCCGTAGGAAAAACGCCATTACCTGGAATCATATTTGTCACATTTCATAAGTATAAAAGAAGTATATCAGAGATGATTAATTGATAATCATGCATCGCAAACCTGAAGAATGCTAAGCACAAGAACAAAGATTCCTATGCCTCTATGTGCCGGGATATCGGCATTCATGCTTTGGTAAAGTTGTATACCGAGGAGTACGGATGCAAGTCCTAGTATGAACCCCAGGAATTGGATCACAGCATGAAGGTAATACCAGAGTGGATCTTTGTGCTTTAAGTATCTTGGGACGATTGCACCCGCTGGGAGAATTAAACCCCATGCCATTAAACCCAATATGCCATGGTTTTTCCTCTGGCTTGTGTCAATGTTTAAAACAGATGCTGCAAATAGGGTTGATCCATGGTTATATCATGCTGCTTTTGAAAGAATGATGAGAACTAATAAGAGTTAGTTATGTACCTTGAGAGAAGTCGAACCAAACAGCGGTCTTATCGTCGTGTTTAGTTAAGTGGTGAAAACCAGTAGGGTACCTTGTTCCAAAAGCTAATAGAATTGGTTGTCGGCCAAGACGATGTTCGAACTTGGCTTGAAATGCCAAGTAAATCACGGCCCCATGAAGGGCAACAACCGGTGGAATACCGTTAAGTGGCAATTCACCTTTATCTGGTATGACTTGTGATACATGGGCACCCTGCAAGTAATACTGCTTGATCCTTGCATGACCTTTTCTATTAAACCATCCCACCATGGCACTAGATCCAAGCATCATCCCGTTCCTCGAAAAACCGATCCCAACCCATCCTGTCGTGTAGACCGCCGATAATATGATTGTCATTACATTATCTTCCCTCTGATGGTACTGCATACATAGTAAGCAATGATATAAGCTTAGTAAATGATTGGCTAATGGCTAATAAGTTGAAAGAAAAACAACTTACCCTCAAAACAAAGGTATTCCATATAGGTGAACACACCATTTTGGCAGTGGACATATTACCATAAGGTGGTCCAAGGAAACTTAGATCAGTGCCACAAAGCTCAGATCTCCCATCTTCACTAGTACCGGCCGTAGTAATTGAACCATTGGTAAGAGGTTCATTCGTATCATGTTCAACCCGAACCTCCTCAAAACCGGCAACCACAAAATCTTTATGTACCATACAAAGAAGGCAAAACCCAACAAGGATCTTGGTAAAGGAAACAAAAAAACTTGGAATTGCCATTGAGATACAAGTGATCAAAGTGGTCTCAATTGACAATGTGAAGAACAAGAAGAAAAAGTGTGAAGGTGAAGTTGTGCATAGTGGTTAAGATGTTTTTTTAAGTTTCTTTGAACTTAAGGTTGCAATTATATGGTTGTTGCTGGTGATGGTTGTTGTTGGTAATCATCATTCCCACCAGCAAACTCATAAACAAATAAGTTTTTTTTCTTTTTTTTTGACTTTGTCTTGAAATATTTTTTTTTGTATGCAAACGTGTTGAAGTATTTAGGTGGATTTAGATGGGTGTAATTTTAGCAACAAAGGGTTGGATGAAATGAAGTTGTTTTAAGGTAAACTGGGAAAATCTTAATAGTACTGTTGTTCTAAAGCCAATTTGCCTTCTAAAGTAAGCACTACCTTCCTAAACATTGATATGCTAACTAATAATAAATATATTAATAGATTAAAAGAAAACCCATAAAGTGGAAATCTAATTCAATTTTCTTAATTTTGTAAAATTAAATTATCATAACCCTTACGATTTAAGTAAAAGAACTTATGTAATAAATTTATAATATATATACATATATATACTGATACAAGATTTAGTTGACAGCTGAGTTGATCAGTTCATCTTTTTCCTAATATAAGTGATTAGAGTATGGAGAAAAAAGATTTTCTAGTGAAGAAAGAGATGTAAAAAAAAAAGAGTAAAGAGTCTTGAAAGAGCTAACTCACCTTAAAGAAGGTCCTTAATAGGATATATAAAGAAACTTTTTTTGAGCCGAATCCTGAATCATCAGAGTAAATCAGATTTTAGATTGGGTTATGATATATTCTATAATAATTCTATAAATATATATAAATAATATAGCTTTAGTTCAAATTTTGACAAAATTATAGTGGTATAGCTCTAATAGAGTTTTGAAGACAAGCTTTTATTAAATAATAATAATAAAGAAGGAATTGAATCTTTTCAAAACCTAATTTTAGTTGCTATGTTGGTTTTTTTAAATATGCTTTCTTACAACTAAATAATTAAATAAAGAAGATTTTTTTTTTATTAAAAACAAATAAAAAGTTTTATGATTATTTATATTTTATAAGAACAACAATCATTTCACAATCAGCTATATTGCCATTGAAACTAAAATACTTGAAAACCATGAAAATAATTTTTCACTTAATTAATGCCCCATTGGTTGAGATTTTTATGGCATTACTGGATGAAAAAAGAAGCTAAAGAGACAGCCTGATTATTTGCAGATTAACCCTTGAACCATAATTTAATTTCTGAATAGGTCCTTCAATTTTTTTGTACAAAATAGTCCTAAACTATTTATTTTGTCCTATTTTGCTAAAAAAGTGTACGATTCTAATAAGAGAGTGTCATTGTCACATTCTTATTAGTTGATATCATTTTTTAGGTTAAACCATGGTTTTTGAAATTGGGTCAACGATCGAACCAATTAAGTCATCAGTTCTCAATTCAACCGTTTGCTCGATTTTAATTAAATAAATTATTAAATATAAAAAATTAAAAATTATTAAAAATTATAAAATCTGGTTCAATTAATTTTTTTATCTTGATTCATGGGTCAATTGATTCTCTCCCTTACTCCAAACCAGTGTATTGGTCGGTTTCTAGTTCGGTTTTAACAACTATTGGTCAAACTGAGCTAAAAATTGATAGTTAGAATCACTTCTAACCCCCAAAAAACTTTTAAGGACAAAAAATGTAAATTTTAGTACAATTTAGGGACCAATTTGCTAATAAAACCAAAAAATTCCACTACCAATGCCAACTATCATAAGTGATAAAATATACATCAATGAAGCTATGTGAAACAAATTCAAGCCTCATAGTTTCCACAAAATGCTAATTAAATTAAAACTCTTTTCATCTTTGCAACTTGAATATATGTTCTTCACCACTTGCTTCATCAACTCCAACAATCCATTTGCTCTTACCAATACCACTCTTCTTCATGGCACATCATGTTCTTCCATCACTACCACCACTGCCGTGATCTCGCCTTTCACTTATAGTAGCAATTTCCATTCCTTTCCCAATGTGATATTGCTTTATTGACCTCACTAGAATTTTATCCTTCATTCCTATAACATAACCTCCCACACCTTTACCGCTCCGCAAGTTGTTTGCCACCGCCGAAGATCGACTTCAACAACTTGGGGTGATTGGGGTTCTTGCAATCTAGCAAGGCGAAATCGATGTTGTCTTAGCTTTGTAGGACATTGATGGGGTCTCCGGTTTCGAATTCTATGATGCCTATGAGGCCTGAAGCTTTGGCTTCTCTTTCGGCTTCGGCAAGTGCAGCCTTTGGGAGGATGGATACGAACCTCGACCCGGTGGCAGTGTGTTTGGTGGCCATGGCTAATGCGATTGTGGATGGTGATACGCCGGATGTGATCTCTACTACAAGTTTGGATTTGGTGCCAGCTGCTAAGGCTGATATGAACTCGTTGCTTCCAGGCTCTCGTACTGTTTTATATGAGCCATATTTCTTCTTGTGGTACATGTCACACTGTAACAACAACGAAACGCAGATATTTGCAAGGACGAATAGAGATGGCAATGACACGTGACGGGTCGATTTTTTTCACCTCAACTTTTACTCAGCATAATCTAATTTAACTTGATTTAATTCGATTTAAAATTAAATATTAATTTATTTGTATTAAATTTGACTTAAAAAATCAAAATTATATTCAACTCCAACTTAGACATATTGTAACTTTTTGTTTTTATATTTTTATCAAAATAGAATAATAATTTGTAATAATACTATTAATTTTTGCCTGGGCTTTAAGATATAATCTTAGGTTAAATGCTGCTATTAGTTACAATAGTTATAAAAAAAAAATGGAATTACAATTTGTCTATAATTATTATTATTCAATAAATCTTTTAATTATAAGATTTTATAATTATTTTTGTATATTTTTATTTACTTTTCAGGTTTACAAGCCTGAGTTGAAGTGTTATTTATGACTGACCAAAAACATCTTTAATTAATTCATTATAATCTACAATTTGGCATTAAGGCATCCGAATTTAATTAGTTATTAAATGAAAAGCAAGAACCAAGCAAATGAACCTACAGATTAAAAACACTAATTATCTAATTATGCTAGATACCGACTTTAATAGAAAGAAAATTCTAAAGAAATTTAAAGGTAAGCAAATAATAGAATGAAAATCCGAGTTAGAAATCAATTACATGAAAGTTAAAAATAATTCCAATAATATATTTGTAAACCAAAATTAAATTAATTGGTTCAACCAGTTAAATAAAAAAATAATGAGTTTGATTTTGTGGTTCAACTGGTTAAATTAGAACCTAACTTATCTAATTCTTGTTAACTTTTGAAGGTAGGCCGAATTCAACTAAATCGTAGATTCAATGTAAAGTAGCTTATTTCCTCTTGTGTACGAGGCATGAAGCTGTAATTTCTCAATTAGGCAAATAAAAATAATTAAAATTTTCTAACATCAAATTTCTTAAAAATAAAATTAGAAATATATAAAGTATAATAAATATGAAATAAAAACAAACAAAAATAATTAAAAAGTTGTAAAATAAAAAAAATTCAATTAGCCATTTAAGACGCCTACATATAACTTCAAAACAGATTCTATATATACTTTCCCTCTATATTCCTTCACTTATTGAGTTAAAAGTGGGTGCACCCTTTCCATCCAAGATTTTCAAAATATTGCCTTCTTCATTAAATTTCATTTCGATTGGATCTGGAGTACTGTTTTCAATTGTTCCTAATCTTTTGCTGTTTAGGGTTACCCAAAATTCACCATTTTTATTCCTCTTTATATTATCCGGAATCCTAGGCAATTCAGTGAATATTTTGGGAGCTACTTTCGAGTCGTGTATGTTAAACTTCAAAATCCGTTTTTTATTGATTCATTCACTAAAATAAATAAATTGTTTGCACTCAAAGCAACCCCATTAGGAAAAGCTAAACCGTCGTACAAAACAGACAAGTCTCTTGTATAAGGATTATATTATAACAACCGTCCAGTTCTATCACTAGAACTTACAAAAAAAGTCAGCATCCCTGCACAATTAAAAACTAATTTATTCTTTCGATATGAAAAATCTCTATATGAATTATTTATGTATAAATTCTTCTATTAATTATTTACATGTAAATCCCCCTAAATAAAATTGATGATTAATGATAATTTAGATGTGAAAAAAGATGTACCTTCTTTGAAAAAAAATAAAACGCTACTATCAATAAAATAAACCATTATGGTGTTTGTATTGATGTCTAAACCATTCGTAAATTTGAATGGAACTCCTTCTGCCGAAATACCCAATCTTATAGTCGTGCCACCATTTGGTCCAACAACTAAAAGACCAAAATAGGCATTGCTATATACACAAGACATGTTTGAGAATCAAACTCAAGCCCAATGGTCTTCCACATATTGGTTCAATGTTTGAATCTCTTATGCCATCACACAATTTTCTTACCCTGATTCAAAGGAAAAACTAAAAATTAAAAATCTTTCAATGAAAAATCAATTTATAACACTATAAAATAAAACGACAAAAACAAATGAAAAAAATAATAAGATGTGAATATACCTAAACGGTGAAGGGATGGCAAATTCTTGCCAACCAAATTTCGGCTTCCACTTTAATATTCTTCGTTGTATATACTGACATATGGTCATTCAACTTTACAATCAAAGGCAATACTTTCTGGTCCGGTGACGCGGTTAAAATTGATTTGACTATAGTTTTTGAAAAGAATACAGCCATCACCATCGATAGCTTTTGTAAGATTGATATTAATATAATTTTCAAACACTAAATCCCCATACCATTAGATGATGAGATGGAAACAAAGAAAAATAGAACAAAAATGTTAAAAGGAAACAATTTTTTTCAACATGGTTGGTTATGAAACTAACAGTATGATCTAATGATAGTAGAATTGTATGTATTTATAATATTGATTTGAGAGAAATAAAATCTAATTTCAATTCAAATAAAATTTGAAATTCGTGTTGTTATTCAAATACAAATACAAATACAATTATTATTATTATTATTATTATTATTATTATTATTATTATTATTATTATTCAATACATCATGTTTACAAAGCAAATGCAAAGGGAAGGTGTGCTTGAAATTCGACCCCTCTTTATAACAACCATTACATCCTCAAATCAATGGCTTAAAGAGGTGGTGCCTGCAATGGCGGAAACTGTTAGGTTCCCCAAGTTCCCTAATGTTTATTTTTAGTGAAAACCCCAAAATTGTGTATTTGAAATACAGCACACGAGGACCAGGTGCATATGCCTGTAACCTGTTCGACAAAATGTGCCTTTGAATGGATATATAAGAAATGAGGTCTAATTTTGAAATTCATCTCTACGAATAGAGATGGCAACGGGGCAGGGTGGGGTGGTTTTTTGTCCGCCTCGACTTGGACAAGATATACCTCAATATAATTTGGTCTCGAAATTAAACTTGACTCTGATATGAGTTGACCCGATATGCTACAAATTTTATTTTATTTTATTATTAAAATAGAATAATAATTTTTAATAATACTATTAATTGTTTTTAAGGTATAATTATACTAGAGAAAATGTTAATATAGATTTTATTATCATATATTTAAAACTAATATTATATATATATAAGAGCATTTTGGTAATTATTTTGAGGTAGGGCGAATTTTTCCCCATACCTGATTAATTGAAGAATTAGACCCAAAATCTAATTTTAAGAAAATGACCCAATTGATTTGAGCTGGGACAAAACTCGTCATTTCTAAATTTTTTTTGCCATCCCTACTTGAGAAAACTAAGAAATTTGTCTAGTTGTTTGTAAAGATATTAATTTCAACTACTGGTTTTTGCTAATTTGTTGTATATAGATTGATGAACTGCTAATTCTATGCATGTAAATTATTAAGACATTGATTTCTATATCGAATACTATAAACTTATTCTTCCTCTTCCTTCCAAGCCCCCCCTCTATCATATTACTTCCTTTTCGACTAATGGGACGAAGTCGCATTGATTGAACCGGTTCAAGTGAAACTTTAAATACGAAAATAAAAAATCTAATAAATTAAAGTAATTGGTGTAATTTCACAATTTTCACTACAGTGAGATAAATTTCATAATTAAATTTAAGAAAGGAACTATGGGCAACCCACGAACTAAAGCCGTGGATTATGACTGAAAATCCATTTTAATTCAAGTTAAATTTAATCCAATTTAATTATAAAAAGTTAATTATTCAATAACATTAAACTCGAATTTGAATTCACATAAATCCAAAAATGATTTAAACCCGAAGCAATTGAAACCCAAAACTTAGAATAATTCTATTATTCAAATAAAAAAAAAAACTCAAAACTAGGAAATGGAAAACTAGTAAAATGGGGGGAAAATATTTTCAGTAAAGGTTTGGCCAACAGCTTCCTTGAAGCTCAACTTTAATTTTCAATCATTTGACTTGGGTTGGCAGTTGCCACCTTTGATTAATGGTTGATTATTATTATTATATATGTAGGATGAAATACTTACCAACAGACTACAAAAACTAATTATGTTATATTAAATGGAAAAAATAATTATATAATAAATATTTTATAAAAAATTGATAAAAAAATAATTTGGTTAAAATAGTGAAGTTAAAGATATTGAAAATTATGGTGCCAAAAGCTCAAAATCCATCAGGTATATTTTTATAAATTTTATATAAAGTATAGGGTAAATTACATTTAAAGTTATTAAATTATTAATAAGTTTACATTTTAATCACTCAATCTCAAAAAAATATAAAATGTTAGACTAAACTATTCTAAAGTTATCACTTAAGAGTGTAATGACTTAAATAAAACCTTCTAAATAGTTCAGTGACTTAAATGAAAACTTTTATATAATTCAGTGACAAATTTGTAAGTTTTTAAAGTTGAATGGAAACTCACTAATAAGTTAATGACATTAGGGATAATTTACTCCAAAATATAAAAAGGTAAAAAAAATCCTCCTAGCAATGTTTGCTACTGTCGTAACCATTTTTTAATAAAACAGTAAACGACGCGGTCGACTCGAGGTTTGAAAACGGAAAGGAAGGAAGTCACCACCGATCTTTATTTTGGTGTGATCGGATCACCTTTGTTTTAATAAAACGCTTCGATTTATTAAAACGATGCTTTTGGTCTACGAAAATTTGAGAAAAATGGGTTCGGAAGTCAATTACGTGCGATGAAGGATTAGCACCCTCGACACGCCCGAAATTGGTACCAAACTGATTGATCGATGTCCTATTGTTGAAAACTTTGAAATGATTTGAAAATACGATACTTTTTATTTTCAAAATTTGAAGGAATTGGAAGGGATGCTAAGACTCTCTTAGTTTCGAAGAGATAAAGTATCATGTCCAGTAAGTTAGGTCGCGACACTTTAAACTCCCGAAACTAAGCTCGCCTTTTAAAACTTGGTTTTATTTTTGAAGAGGATCTCCCGTCATTTGTCGAGCGAGAAACCAGAACCCAGTAAGTTAGGGCTCGTTTTCCCGAAAATCCAAATTAGGAATATTGCCTCTATTTTAGAAGAAAAAGAAACTTATCCCGAAGTATCTAGGCGTCGAGTCCAGTAAGTTAGGGCGCGACATTTCGAATTTCCGAGATTAAGTGTTTTGTTTAAAATTTGAATTGCGATTTTTTTAAAAGGGATATTCCGTTGTTTAACTTAAACGAGAAAAACAGGAACCCAGTAAGTTAGGGCTCGATTCTCCCGAATTGCTAATACGGAAATATTGGTCGTTATAAAGATTGAGATGTCGAAAAATAGTGAGATGACGATGAGAATATAAGTAGTGGTGACAGAAAAGTATTGTGACAATGGTGTATATGCATTGACGATGATAGAAAATAATGATAATAATAATGGTGGTAATATATATAAAATAGGTAAAATATATGCCTATAAGAAAAAAAATATAATGATGGTAGTAATGTGGGATATGTATATATATAAGAAAAATGATGGTAATATACATAAAATAAGTGAAATATTTACATATATACGAGAATAGTATAATACTAATAGCAAAAATGATAATGCAATGATGAAATAGATAATAATAATGAAAACAACAAGCAATAAATAAAATATTATTGATAGCAATAATAGTAATATAATAATAGTAATAATATAGTAATAAATATAATGTATATGTGCATAGATATAATAGTAATAATGATAACCTAGTAATAATAGTAATATAATAATATATATGTACATAAAAATATGATAATATGATATTAGTAATAATGCAATACTAACAATAATATAATAGGTAATAATAATATATATGTACATAAAAATGTGATAATATAATATTAGTAATAATGTAATAATAAACAAACAATAGTAAAATAAAGAAAAATGACAAAAATGATTGCAAGATCAAATAAAAATTATGAAATAATGTAGCAAATGGGCCAAATTATACTTAAAACAGAATTGAAGGGGTCAAATTTGGTAAAATGAGTGCTTTGGGGGTTAAATCATAAATAAAATAAGGTTTGGGAGTCAATTTGTAAATAAAACGAAATTTTAGGGTCAATTCGAAATAAAAATAAAAGAAAAGGACCAATTTGCACACGCAGAGGAAACAGAGGGACCACGTACGCAATAAATCCTTTCGGCCGAAAAGCGTAGCAGCGAGGGAGACCAAATTGAAAACCAAACTAAGTGTTCGGGCCAGATTTTGAAATAATAAAAAATCTAATTAAAAATGATAAAAATACGGAAGGGCTAAAAGTGCAATTATCCCTTCCCTTTAAAAACACACGGATCCTTTGAGGGCACGGGTCGGATTCGGGCCGGGTCGAGTGAAACGACGTCGTTTTGGGCATTAAAGGCCAGCCCCAAAACGACGTCATTTTTGAGGGGCTATTTAAGGCCTAAAAATCAGAAAAAAAATTATTTCTGACCTGCTTGCTAAAAAAATTTCTAACTTCTCTCTTTTTCTTCTGCAGGTCCGAGAGGGAAAGGGGGTTCGGGGGTCGCTCCGCCACGGGCTCCGTCGCCGGTGCCCCCGTGCACGGCTGTCGGAGCCCCGATCGGTACGTTTTCCTTCCTTTTTCTTTTTAAAAAAAACTATGTATGTGTATATATATATTCGTGTAGAACGATGAACAAAAAGGATTCGAAATGAACGGGTAAAAATAAGGTCACCTTGCTTTCCTCTGTTTTTGAGTTTTCGATATGTTTGTTTAGTCGTTTTTTGCTGACTGATGCTTCGAATCTGTCTTTGCTTGTATTTGGGATTTTATATTTTGAATCTCTTCTGTTTTCTATTGATGTTAAAAAGGGTAAAAAAGGAGTCCTTTATAACGAAGTGCGAATCGACTTTTATAGCCATGTTTTTACAACTTAGACTCGGTTATGTCTCTTCTTGTTTAATGTCTGTAGGTGCTAGTGGCCAAGTGGAGCTGGTGGCGGTGCTATTCTGACTGTGGCGGTGGATGGGACCCAAACAGACAGGGTCGAGGCGCGCAGAGGCTGGCGATTTTTAGGTTTTGGTTTCTGAAAAAATGCAAGTTGGGCTAGGGTTATTGGGTTAGGTTAGTGCTTGGGCTTATTTGGGCTTTATCAGATTGGGTTTTTTTGTAACCGGGTTTGGGGGTGTAAGTGGGATTGGATTATTTGGGCTTATTTGCCCTGGGCAAAATTGGGCCACAACAGCTACTTTATAAAAATGTGTTTTTATTTTTAATTTCTTAACTGCTAACATTAGATTAATAATTTTTGTTAAATATTTAATTAAATAATAATTGTGTATTAAGACATTAGTCGTTAATCACCAATGAATTCAGTCATCATAGAATGTCGGGATACATGAAAACCAAGAATAAATAAGAAACTACTTTGGACCAAAGTGACGAGCCTTAAAGGAGACCTCCCTCATTCCTCTAAAGTTTTTAGAATCAAGTTTATTCAACCGATTAGATTATCAATTTTTTATTCAATTAATTAGATTGGATAAATTATTAAAAATAGAGAAAATTAATTCAATCAATTAATCTGATCAATTCAGTTGATTCACAAGTCAACTGATCTATTTTCTTATTCTAAACTGATATCCTAACTAGTCTAATCTAATTTTGAAAAAAAGTGTGTTCCTCTCGTATTTTTCCTTTACTTTCTTTATTATAATACTTTTGACTTTACTTAATCATAAAATAAAACAAAAATTTCAAAACACAAGCTTTAGCGCCCTAGCTTACCTTCGCCTTAGTGGCAGAATATACTTGATAAAGGTGCTTATGGGTCGAGTAGGATTTGGGTCATGTTTAAGCATGATATTAATATACTTTATATTTGTCTAAACTCAACTTGACCCGAAATATGGTTTAAAATTTTGTTCAAACTGGCCCATATTTATAAAAAAATTAACCCAATCCTATTTTAGGCCAGCTCAAATTATTTTTATTTTTTAAAAATAATTATTTTACATTATTTTAATATTTAATAATTTATACATTTTTTATTTATTAAAAATTTTTATATAGTCATCTTAACATTATTTTAATGTTTACATTAGAGTAATATTATATATTTAGTATATGTTTATTTTTTTAATGTGTTCTAAATTACATAATATATAAAAATAACATAATATAAAGAACTATAAAATTAAAAATGGGTTGGCCTGGGCTCGAGCCTTGAATGTTCAACTCCAAGCCTAAGCCATATTTTAAATGAGCCTATTTTTTTATCCAAATCTATTTTTTAAGTTTAATATTTTTATTTAAACCCTCTCAAATTTCAGGTGAGCCTTCGAGCCTGGGCAGATAACCCAGCTCATGAACAGGTCTAATACTTGAAGATAGAGGGGGCCTTACAAATTTAAAAAGAATTTCATTAAACCTTTCAAAATTTTGAAAAAAATTAATTAGACTCTTAAATTTTTTAGAATTTTAATTAAAGCTACAAAAGTTTTAAAAATTTTAGTTAAAGCTCTATAAGTTTTAGAAAGTTTCATTAATTCTTTCAATTTTTTTTGAAAATTTTAATTAAACTAAAAATTTAAAAAACTCTCATTAAACCCCTCAAAAATTCTAAAAATTTTAATTAGATGCTTACAATTTTTATTAAGTTTTCAAAACTTAATGACACATGCGGCCCCTACTTTACCTTACAAGAACACAAAAATATTAAAATCCATCGCCTACCAAGAATAACTCAATTTTCAACTTAAATTGAAATCCATTAAAAAAAGTAACTAAATTAAATCAAAAATAAAATAAAATGTCAAATGTTCATTATTTTGACCGTTACAAAATCAAATCGGATTAGTTGCTAAAATTAGTTGGACTAAGAATCGGTCAAGTATGTCAACAACCTAAGCCTAATGTCACAGGTCGCAAATCAAAAGCCGTGATCACAAAATATCTCATGGAGGTTAACTTATGAAATATAGGGCTCATTTAACTTGCTTAAATTGACTTGACTCATATAACCCATGAAGAAGTCCATTTACTTGAAGTTTTGGTGACCCAAAGAAATATTCTAATAAAACTAAAGTTACTAGGATAAATAGTGTAAATTCTAAAAGAATAAGACTGCATTTCTTAGATTATGTAACTTAATTTATACTATTAATTTTAGGAGGAGTTCAATTATAAATAGAAGCCTTACCCTCATCTGGATGTGATGTATAAAAAACATAGCGTAAATATTAAAAAAATTAAAATTTTATTTAATATTTTCGTTGAATAAGTCATAAATTGATAAAAAATGTAAATATTAAAAACTTTGTTATTATGTAAAAATAAAAATTAGTGAGAAGTCAATTCAACTATAACATATTTGCGCGTTACCTTTAAAGGTAAAGCAAATTCCACCATAATCATCGGCTCCTAAAATAAGAAATTTTGACTGTTGATTTTAAAAGCTTCACTTCGTTGCTTCCTCCTCTCTTCGGTTCTTCCTTACTCTGGTAAGAATCCATCTTTCGTTATATAATTTTCTGTTTTTCTTTTTCATTTTTCCCCGTTTTCTACATTTTCATAGTTTCCGTACATTCAATCTCTAAACCCTAATCTCACACAAGAAGATGAATTGAGCTTGGTGGTTCGAAATTTTCGTTTTTGGCACTTCGGGTTTCGTTTTCTCGGGGGGTTTATTTCCTTGAGCCTGGATTGGGGAATTTTCTCTTTTTTGGGGGGTAATTATAGTATTTTAGATTGCTAAACGAAATGGGGAATTATTGTGAATTTGTACATTAGTTTAAGCATTTGTTTTTAGTATTCTCGTTTTAGAGTGTTGAGAACTCTATCGTTCTTCGACAGTTCACTGTCAAAAATGTCGTCGGCTGGTCTTGCTGTCGTTCCAGTTCGAAATGAACCTTTGACTGCTTCCAGTCATATAAGTCTTGGATCGGGTCATTGCGAAAGTGAATCGATTTGTGTGTATTTGGCTTTTTCTGGATCGATGATTCCGATGCGGATTCTGGAATCGGATTCTATTGAATCCTTGAAACTTCGGATTCAAACCTGTAAAGGTTTTGTTGTAAAGAATCAAAAGTTGGTTTGTGGAGGCCGGGAATTGGCAAGGAGCAATTCCCTTGTTCGTGACTATGGAGTCAACGACGGGAACGTTCTACACTTGGTTCTTAAGCTTTCCGATCTTCAGGTCATTAATGTTAAGACTTCGTCCGGGAAAGAATTTACATTTCATGTTCGACGAGGACGAGGATGTGATGTTGGTTATGTGAAACGGCAGATTGCTAAGAGAGAGAAAGGGTTTACTGATCTCGATGAGCAGGAAGTTGTTTTTGATGGGGAGAGATTAGAGGATCAAAGGCTTATTGATGATATATGTAAGCATAATGATGCTGTATTGCGTTTGTTGGTCCAGAAATCTGCCAAAGTTAGGGCTAAGCCTATTGCCAAGAATTTCGAGTTGTCTATCATGGCACCAAAATCGAAAGGTAAGCGAGATAATGATGTTGGTGAGACGAATGGTGGAGTACAATATGAAGCTGATAGAAAGTTTGTACCAAGAAAACCTCCCGAGAGGGATTTTATATTGGAGCCTGTTATTGTTAATCCCAAAGTTCAATTGTCTTCAGTGATTGTCAAAATGATTAAGTCCACATTTGATGGATTATGTAGCAAGAAAAATCCAATCAGGTCTATGGAAGGAACTGGGGGAGCTTATTTCATGCAGGATTCATCGGGTCAAAAGTTTGTTTCTGTTTTTAAGCCTATTGATGAGGAGCCTTTAGCTATTAACAACCCTAGAAAACTACCAATGTCATCAGATGGTGAAGGGTTGAAAAAAGGTACAAGAGTTGGAGAAGGAGCGTTTAGGGAAGTTGCAGCTTATATTTTGGATCATCCACGATGCACGATATATGGCTATCAGAAGGGTTTTGCTGGGGTCCCTCCTACTACTTTGGTCAAGTGTTTGCATAATGGGTTTAACAATCCTGATGGTTCACCAAAAACCAAGATCGGGTCATTGCAGATGTTTGTGGAGAACTGTGGAAGTTGTGAGGATATGGGTCCTGGGTCTTTCCCGGTTGAGCAAGTACATAAAATCTCGGTGTTGGATATAAGATTGGCTAATGCCGATAGACATGCCGGAAACATTTTATTGAGCAAAGATAAAGATGGGCAAACATTGCTGATTCCAATTGATCATGGCTATTGCTTGCCTGAAAGTGTAAGTTACCATATACTAATATGTTTTAATTCAACTTCATGCATTTAAACTTGAGCCGCATAATAGATTTACAGTTAGATGGTTATTGAACTTGTATTAGTTAAAGTTGTCTTGATTCACTAATTATGCTAATTTTATATTTTGTTGCCTAACAAGCTCAGTGGTGCTGCTGCCTGTCTAATTTGTTCTCGGTTTTTGGAGATCTTACAAGTGTCATTACAAGTTATTTTTCTTTCACAACATTGAAAAGTTCAAGTTCTATATATTTTGTGGTCTTTTGCAATGTACTGATAACTATTTGTTTATTGTGTTTCTATAGTTTGAAGATTGCACTTTTGACTGGCTGTATTGGCCTCAAGCTCGTCAATTGTACTCGTCTGAGACACTCAACTATATAAAATCCCTTGATGCTGAAAAAGATATTGCACTTTTGAAATACCTTGGGTGGGACATACCGTCTAAGTGTGCACGTACCCTCCGCATCTCCACCATGCTTCTCAAAAAGGGTGCAGCGAGAGGGCTCACTCCTTATGCTATTGGAAGTATAATGTGCAGAGAGAACTTGAATGAGGAATCGGTGATTGAGGAAATCGTACTAGAGGCGGAGGAAAGTGTGCTTCCCAACACAAGTGAAGCTGCATTTCTCAAAAAACTATCCCAAATCATGGATTGTCGTCTTGATGAGATTGCTGGGTCACACATACGATAAGTACAGAGTATCTAATAGTGAATGGTGGTTCATAGTTGTTTGTTATGTTGTACCTGCCTCCACATTCTTCTGCATCCATACGATGGGACCTCAAATGGCCTAGCAAGGTGGTTATGAAAGCACACAATGGTTTATTCTTCTCTACTTTCATGTAATTCTCTATATCTTATGGCACTTCTACAAAAAAGGCTTCTTAATTTTAGGCCATGATTCTTGTTTTGAATTGATTTTTTCAAGAATTTTTTTATTGTTTATTTTACCAAAAGACATTCTGGCTTCTTAAAAAAAATTGCCAGCACATGTACCGCACATGCCAAAAAATAAAAAGTAAAGTTCGGGTTTTACTTTATGTCGAAGCACAAATAAGAGAAACAAAACAATTTTTCTTCATGAAAACAAAATTTCATCAAGTTAAATCCGATTTTGGAACAGATATAAACGTAGCATTTTTCATCAAGTAAGTTGAATCTGATATATGATATTTGGCAATTTCTTTTAGAAGCCAAAATGTTGTTTCTATTATGTATAATTCCTCCGTATTAAATTGATGTAAAGGCACTAATCCACAAGTTTCGCATAGTACAGGTGTTAAATGTAGAATTTGACCCTTTTTTTTTTTTTTCTCATGTTACATTTTCTGGAACAACCAAAACTTCAAGAATCAAGGGTAATCGGATGATCATTTCCTCAAGTGGCTGCTGACCAAATTACAAATATAGTAAGATACAAAGGAAAAAAAACCCTATAGGCTACTACACACAATTTAGCTGATATATCAGCAGCTTAGTTTTCAAGAAAACCAAACATGGGAATATATACAACTTCGTTTTTCAACCATAAGCAAAGCTAAACAGCCTTAAATTATCATGGAAATTTCTGTACTAATGGTTATATTGTATTTCATCTCTTTTATTTAAAAAAATAAACAAATTAATATATATACGTTAGATCAAAGAGCATATTGACCTTTTCTTCTAAAAATTTCAGGTTAAAAATTGACATGATCGACAGAATAATCTGATAATGCCACATGACATGCCACGTGTATCTCTCCTAGTACGTACAAAGACCAATTTTAATAGTAAAAATGGATGAACTTTTTAATAAAAAGACTCGTTTGCTCTTTGATCTAACATATATATGGATTAATTTGTCTATTTTTTTTAATATAAGGACTAAATTACAATCTGACTTCTAGTATAGGAATTTCCATGATACTTTTACGGCTAAAAAGCTTATTGTTAATAATGGAGAAAAGGCTTAAGGCTTCAATGTGCATGCAGAGTTCAAAAATCCTCAACATCAATGGCAGGTTGCTATTAGTATTACAGGAATACGCGGCAAACAATATTATGGGGGTGACATTTTTAACTACAAAGGTTGGGTATACAGGCACCACCTTCGGGGTTTTGTTGTTCTTTCCATATCCGCCCCGTTACTCGCAGTTTCAATTCTTTTCTGTCCCCTCCAGAGAAGAAAAGTGCCATGTTACGCTGTATAATAAGGCCATCGTGGCTATCCCGAACCTTTCGGTGGCTATCTCTTATGCTTCTCGGGGTGCCTTCCCAAATGAGTTTCCTACCATTCCCTCCAACTTCTAGGCTATAACTGTAGTTGCGAGCTTCAATCTCATCGCCCATGAAACGAAGGAATGCCATGTAAACAGGAGCCACTCCGAGCTGAAAGGCTTCAAAATGGAGACAGAAGTATTGACCAAAACAATGAAATACCTAAACATATATGACAAAAGATTCGAACCATTTAGCATTAAAGAAAATCTACGAAGATTGAACTAAACTGTGGCAAGTCAGGGCCGAAAGTTCAAATAACCGACAACGAAAGTATCATAGAGGCTCCTGTATTAAGAGTCAGATTGCATTTTGTTTCCTTTACTTAAAAAATGAATAAATTAGTTCCTATACGTTAAATCAATGAGTAAACTAGTCATTTTAGTTGAAAATTTCATCCATTTCTTCTGTTAAAAACTGACTGGTTGACGGACTAACCGGACAGTTACACATAGCGTGCCATGTGCATTTCATGATGACATATAGAGACTAGTTTTTAATAGTAGAAATGGATAGAAATTTTAACAAAAGGACTAGTTTGCTTTTTGATTTAACGTGCTCATTTTTTTAGTAGAGGGGCAAAATGCAATCCTATTGTCAGTACAAGGACCTCCATGGTACTTTTACCAGCAACTATCATACATCAACAGCTTATTAATCATCATCTACGTTAAAGCAGATTAGCAAGGGTTACTTTGTCGCTTATCTATATATCTAACACATTTTATTAAGAGACTAGAACAACAAACTGATCCAATGAAAGGTATGGCTACCACGTATAAAACCGGTAACTTTTTCAAGTACACAATATAGACAGTTCAACTCAGTCACATAAGTCAAGACAATGTTCATATATGGGAAACTATTAAATTATCGAAAAGACCTTTTTTATTAGGTATGAATATCAAAACTTTACATGAACTTTGATCCAATGTGTAATGTCATACATGAACTTTGATTTTTGGGCAATTTTATACATGATAATTTGATTTGATTCAATTTTCACAAAATAATTGACAACATTATTGAATTAGCACTATTTTGCATTGATATATTGCATATACAAACAATTATATTAATCCAATATGAAAATAAATGTATGTATTCATTCCTTTAAATGTGTAAAACTGAATCAAAATCAAAATTTTACGTATACATACGAACCACAAATCAATTTTTATATGTATAATTGCACCAAATTAAAATTCATGTATCAAATTGCACATCATATCAAAATTCATATATAAATTTGATATTTATCCCTTTTTATTATCATCAATCATCCAATAAGTTCAATTCTTAATCAGAATAAAGATGCCTACTAATGGTAAAAGTATCATTGAAGGCTCTATACTAAAAGTTGAATTGCATTTCAGTCTCTTTACTGAAAAAATGGACAAATTAGTCTTTGTATGTTAGATCAAAGAGCAAGATGGTTATTCTGTTAAAATTTTATCCATTTTTACTGTTAAAAATTGGCCTCAGTACATCAACATAAGGTATACATGGCACACCATGTGTCTTTGTTGAGTTATTTTGTTAGCCACACCAGTTTTTAACAGTACAAAGGGGTAAAATTTTTAACAGAAAAGACCAAATTGCCTTTTTATCTAACTTATAGGAACTAATTTGCCCATATTTTAGTAGAGAGGGCAAAATGCAATCTCACTCCTAATACAAGAGCCTCCATGGTACTTTTACCCCCTAAGATTGAGTGTACTTACAGTTAGCATCCATGTTGCATTTTCTACTTCTTGAGGATTAGACTTCACATATCGATGGTTAAACGTGCATCCAGAATGCATGTCCACCTTGTGGTCATCCCTTAGATGTGTAACAAGGAATGGAATATCACCAACAACAGCACATTCCGATCCAGCATATGGGCAGCTATACGGCCTGAAGTTGCATAGAGCCTCATGCTTAAGTTTACTATAGTAGGGAAAGATCTCAGGGCATCCAAGTGACATATATTTGCAAGGCAATTCAAGTGATTCAGCCACCTTCTCTAGTGCTAGACACCTAATATCACCAAGCTCTTGTCTACAAGTGGGGCATCGATTGTGTACCCTCGTTTTACAAGTTGAACAGAGAGTATGCCCATTGTGGCACTGTGAAAGCAAATTATAGAACACTTATCATAAGACTAGCATTCAAAGGCATTGAAAAACTCTAATGTGCCAAAAAACCAATGGTTCAGAAAACAGGATACGGCGTTTGACATTTGAAATTAGAGAAACCGGCACAACTTTTGGGCCACTTTCAGAGTGAAGCATACAAATATGGTTTATCAGCATACACAACAGAGAGATGTACTTGGGCATAAACATAATCTACACATGCCAAAGTTCCCGCACCCAACCCGTAAAAGGGGGAAAAAGAAAAGGCTGTCGTGCTCCTTAAGCATCATTGGTATACTCAGCTGCTTATTTAACCAACTACCTATCCCATGCAGGCTAATGATATGTAAATGCACCCATAAGAAGGAAAAAGAAGAAATAAATATTCATAGATTTCACTTAACTCAAATGATACTCCATCTCACCAACAACTGAGTTGTTGGGTGTAGTGATAAGGCACATTGTACTCCCAAGCAGGGGTAGAGAGAGGAGAGTGCAGGTAGGAGCCTTGGCCCCCCTAAAATGGAAAATTGCTGCTTTAATCCCCCAAAATTTATAAAATCCTAAGTTAATATATAGCAAAATTATAGTTTGGCCCCCTCAAGTGCTAGAATTTCAATTTAGTCCTTTTGAAAACCATCCAATACAAGAGTGAAATTGCATTTTATCTCTCATAAAAATATATAACTTAATTTCCTCCTAAATTTTTTTTTTCGTTTTCTCCATGCTCCCAAGAAGAGAACTTAGGTTCAAATATTAAAAACAACATTGTTAGGAGGAGTAGCCAAGAACCCTAAAAGGATTAGTCTTCACGAAGAGTAAAACGGACATGAAGGATACTTTGGTCATACCATAAAAAATGATACAACATCTCAGTTAAGTCTTTTACGGTAGCAAATACATTCATCCGAGGAGAATGAAAAGAAATAATAGGCCCCCAAGGCAATCTTCAATTGCTATGGCTATAAACACTATCTTACCAGCATTGCTTTATACTCTAGATGAAGCCACTATTCTATGCTTTTATTGTGAAATCATGCAAATTTATAAACATATCCAAGTAAACTCTCAGGGATTGTTACATATGAATGAGAAGATAATAGTTTCCTTTCAATTTTCCATCTTAGCCACACTTTTTCTAAAACCTTTCCCAGCACAAACAGCTACAACATATCACCTTTGTTTACAAATTCCCTGCGCCTGAGCTGAAAGGCTGAATCAGCATTGGAAACCTTTGTCAAATATAATAAAAAGACATTCTAATGAGTATAGGTTAATGCTATAGGCAATACCAACTGGACTAAACTGAAAAAAAGAAAAAAAAGAAAAAGAAAAGGTTTCATTTTCGACATTTACAATAATTAGACCATCTTCTTCTTCTTTGATACGTTAAAACAAACACAGAATTCAACCACGCATATGTGTATTGGTCTTCACATAACACCCCCAAAAAAAGTCAATTATATAAAGGCAACCTAATCCCATCTGTAGTCCTAATTCTAACCCTAAAAGAGCACAAATCCAACACATAAGAATAAGCCTATAAATTTGACTGAAAAAAATCCAAGAAAAAGAAACAGATTTGAACCATTCAAGCACTCCAAAAGCATTCAAAAAGATGTTCTCAATTTAGAAAAAGAAGAACCCATCAAGGGAAATTGAATTAAAAAGACTAACCTGATGAATAGGAGGGTACATAGAATTGGTACAAACAGGGCATTCAAGGAGTTCATGGACACTAGTAGTGCTTGGATGAACAGCTGATGACAAAGTACTGTTGTTGCTGTTCCCATTGTTGCTGTGGGTCTTTGACAATGAAGAAGATAACTGATGATGATGGATCTCATCATCATCCATCACATCCGATGATGCCATACAATCAATACTATCTGATTCCATAAAAAAAGGGTATAACAAAGTTATCAAATTTGATCAGCTATGGGTACAAATTCCTTTTGGGAAAGATGGAAACTTTGGGTGATGGGTATAAAAATAAAGTACTAATCTTTGGGGACTAAGTTAGTTTATGAGTAAATCAAGAAGAAACAAGGAATGAAAATGGGGTATCAATTGGAAAACCAGATGAGTTGAATCAATACAGAGAAATTAATAAACTACTGTTTTTTAATTTCTCTTCTTTCTGTATTCTTTTTCATAGGTTGCAGAGAAAGAGAGAGTTCACCGTCTAAAATTACGAGACAGTTGATCAACATCACGCGGCTTAAGGTCGAAGAGAGAACCATGGTTACTTACAATATGTATATACATACGTGTATGTATATATAAGATTTGTAACGTGATGAGGTGGGAATTATTAGAGCAAACATACAGACAGTGACCATGTTTCAATTAATTAAAATAATTTCTTTTATCTTCAAAAATAAATAAAATTCTTACATTTTACAAAAAAAGAAAAAGAAAATAGGGATAATATAATTTTTGGCCCCTAAACTTGGTAATTAGATTCACTTTGACATATTTACCTTTTTTTTTTTTGTTAACTTTGGTATTTGAACTTGGAGTCTAAATTCATTTTGAGCCCTAAATTTGGATTTCATTAAGATTTGATGATGTGATCAGTATTTTTAGAATATGACTAGATTGGTCGGTCGGACCTATTGGACTAAGAACTATCTATATACTGTTCCAAATAAAGGGGTTGAGCCGATTAAATTGGAAATTGCTCGAAACTAGTAAAATTTGAAAACTCAAACCAAAAACCAATAGTTAAACAAGTTTAATAATTTTTTTTAATTTTATGAATTTTAATTAATTAATTAATTATTGTAGGTTTAGCAATTGAACCGATCAAATCGATTAAATTAGGAACCAGTGGTCTAACAAGTTCAACCACTGTTCCAGTTATTAGAACACTATATGTGACACTCTAAGATTGTACAATGTCCTAAAAATTCATATAGTTTTAAATTTCAAGTGATAATGTGGCATAATTTCAAAGTGTCATATCATCAAACTTTTATATTTTTCAAGTTTAGGGATAAAAAAAATCTAATTGCCTAGTTCAGTTCAGGTACCAAACTGGACCTAGTTACTGAGTTCAGGGGTCAAAATTTATATTATCTCAAATTTTATATAAAGAATCAATCAAACATGTCTTAAGTTCAAGTTTCATCATTTGAAGGTTTCTTTTACATTTATTAGTGATTTATTTATAGAAAAAATAAAAGTACTCTCCTAATAATATTTATTAATTTTATTAAGAATATTTTAATATCTTTTTTTCTAATTTAATTGGTATTTAATAGTTCGTAACTAGAGTTGTTCATGGGTTAGGCCGGGTCAAATAAAAAATTTAGGCCTGTTTTTTAAACCCGATCCGAAAAACGGGCCTAAACTTTTGTTCAAGCCTGGCCTAGATAAAAAGCTAAAAACTAAATCTGGCCTAGCCCGACCCACCTGTATTAAAATTTTTATATTATTTTTTATATAAAAATAAATTTAAAAAATATAATACATCAAAAATATTAAAATAAATATTTTCCAACAAATAGAAAAAAGATTAAAAAAATATACTTAAATAACATTAAAATAAGTGAACTTAGCAAGCAAATACCTCTAAAATAGTAGCAAAATTAATAAGAGTTATGCAATATCCAAACAATAACAACAAAATAATAGCAATATAATACCGAAATGATAGCAAAACAATGAAAAACAGTAGCAAAACAGTAAAAAAACAGCAGCAATTTTTTTGCAAATTCTAGCTGGGTTAGGCTGGGTCCAGGCCAAAAAAATCTTATCTGAGACTTGGCCCGTTTATAAAGCGGGCCTTATTTTTTTCCAAGCCCATTTTTCGAGCATATATTTTTGCCCAAATCCTCACTTTTCGAGCAGGCCTTTGGGCTGGATGGCCCGGCCAATGGACAAGTCTATCCGTGACATCAACTTAATCAATGGCTTGATAATAATAGTGTAGATAAAAATTAAACCTATCTTTTAAAAAATTATATAAGTAAAAATTTGCTATTAATTATTGTACTATGTGTAAATTGTGGATTTAATCCTTGTACTTAATTCAAGTGTTTTTATTCTTTTGTACTTTTTAAATGAAATTACATGCTCAAATGATAGTAGTTAAATCTATTATTTCAAATTCTGCTATTAGTCACGTAGAGCGCTTAAATTGTGGATTAATTTAATCATTATTATAAATTTTGATATTTTTAATTCTTATACTTTTCGAGTTTTGAAATTATTGAGAGTATGCTCAAAGACCAATCATATGATGATTGTAATAACATATTTTTACCTAATTTATTAATAAAGACATTGTCATTATTGTTTTCAGTATTTATTTCTGCGTTTAAATAAACTCTATAATGATAATGTCTAAAGAATGATATGATCATTCTCAAATGTCTTTAGTCAAGTACTATTATGGATTTGTACAACAATAATACATTGAGGCTAATATGTGATTGATTGATGACAAGTGCTATAGATATGTGATATCAAATCAACACATAAGTATATGTTAGAGAATAATATACTGGACTGACCCGACATGAGAATGTTTCTTGGATTATTATGCAATAGTCATAACATTTCTCATGGTGGTAATTGCATGTTGATTCTTAGACTTGAGATCATCACTATTACAACATTGTGAGTCGTATGTTTTGACACAGTCAAATGTTTTCCTTAAATGGTTATACTATAAAGACTGATGTTGGGTGTGCCACAATCTATGTAGTGGGATATGAGTGATAAAGATAGAATTTGTTCCTCCTACGTAATAGGATAAATATCTCAGACCTCTTGATCAAGTAAGACTAGAGATGCATGGCCATACTTAAATGAGTTGATATCAGATATCATACTTATTTGTTTATCTTAGTCTATTTAAGAATTAAGAAATAAGAGATTTGACTATATAAGTGTAATTATTCCATGACTTGTGTTCAATCTAGACATGAAGGACAAAACCACGACTTCCTGCAGCTTGAGTAGCAGTGATGCATTATTATATGTCACACATTACTTGTAACATTAGAATTGTTTTAATTTTATTGCCAACGTTACAAAATCATGTAGGATCACATTCTTTAGTTAGGACGATTAGAATGTAATGAAAGTTATGATTATATTTAACATATCATAAAAGTTAAATTAATTGTAGAAATGATCTAATAATTAATTTAATTTGACAATATTAAAATTAATTATTATATATGTACAGACTTGATTCATTTATATACATATATATAGATGATTAAATTAAAATAATGTGAAAATATGCTTCACTTATTCTAATTTGTAAATTTACCTTTACGGATGTATTAAATGTTGTATTTAATAAAATTCGATTAAGGGGATTAGGCTAGGATTTAAGTTAAGTTGATATCCAAGGAGAAAATCACGTTTTAAAGATACTATCCTAATATTCCTCCTAGTAGTTAATAGCTATCCAAAACAGTTCTGAATTTATAACTAGAAAAAAAAATCTCAATTTCATGCTTTTACCCAAAATACTATCTTTTATCTAGCAGAAAAAAAAAAAACTATTTTCGTTTTTATGATTATTTATCATCTGGGTGAATTACATAGAGGCCGAGATTTTTGCGCTGCGACTGTGGTTTGCGACACGGGCTGAGGAATCAACATCATAACAATGTTGCTTTCAAATCATTAAAGCTATATTTTTCATCTTTTCTCAACCTGAGTTTGTTCCTCATACATAGATCTCTGGCTTGTGGTCGTTGAAATACTTTTTCGCTGTGCCAAGGGGCGTATCAACGATCCAGCATAAATTATAGTCCTAACTTAAAAGAGTAATCGTAAAATTCATTACGTAGAATGATAATGTTTTTCTATGACTCTTGAATATTGAAGAATGAGCCTGACTCATATTTGAGACTAGCTTAATTTTTTTTGTTCAAGTTCATTCTTTAAGTCTAATATTTTTGTTTAAATTCTCCCAAATTTTGGGCAAACCTTTAGGCTTGCCGAAGTAACTTGACATTTGAAAAGATCTACTGACATGATATTACATATGTGATAAAAAGTTTATTGCGTAAAATTTTAAAAATAGCAAAAAATAACCTAATGAATTTACTATCTATTCTTTGGTCAAAAGTGAAATTTCAAATTAAAAAAAAAAATACAGACTACAAATGACAAAATGAAAGTTCAAAAATAAAATTTACAACCTAATCATAATACAAAATTAATAACGCAACTTGACCAATTATATAGGTTTAATTCACAATTTAGCCTCTAAAGTATACTCGTTTTCTTATTTTGATACTTAATTATTTTTGTCTCAATTTGGTACCTGAAATATGATTCCGTTGTAAATTTTAGTCCATTTTTCTAACAGATATGTTAAAAAATTTTGTGTCCAATCAGATCATGCCATTTGTTTTTCTTTTATAAAAATATAATTTTTTTATTAAGGATGTATAAACTTAAAAAAAAGTAAAAATAAAAAAGTACATATATATAAATCCCAAAAGTAAAAAAGAAATATAAATAAATATTATTAACCCAGAATAAATCAAGATTCATTAGATAATTCTTTGATCTTCATCTTCATCATCAAAATTCATTTGGGTTGTGATATATATTTTTTACTCAGCAACTTTTGCCTACGAAAAACTTAATCTTTTTTTTTTCTCACTCTTGGTTTAGTGGTTTAAAAATTTGTTGTAAGACTATTGCAAGTTTTGAAACATTGTGTTTGTCATGGAAACACCCAGACGCCGCCTGGGGGGCCTTTGAATGATACTCGAAGCTACCATCCCCACATTCCGCCCATTAATCTTATTATAGATATTAATATCTACTCTTTTTTATGCAATGCTTAGAATTGTTCATAATCCCTTTCCAACTCTTAAATAGGAGGATAATGCGCTCAGCACACTTGAACTTGTATCCTCTTACACAAGCAACAATATCAATACCAATCAAGTTAAGACTTGATCGATAAATTCTTTATACATTTAAGATTAAATAACATCGATAAAAAACTACCAAGAATCTCTATATTACTATGTAAAGTTTATTTTAGTTCTTTTAAAAAAGGTTTATCTAGTCTCAGGGGCGAAGCTAGAAAATTCTTTAGGGGGCGAAATTAATTGTATATTTTTACGATAGTAAAAATACAAATTTATCATTTTAATAGCCTATATCTTTATAATTTTTAAAGTATTAAATCAAATTTTTATCATTTTTGGGGGGCCAAAGTATAATTTTAACTTTACTAAATTAATATTTTATAAATTTTAAAGGGACCTCAATGAAAAGTTTTTCATTTTAGGGATGACCTGGGGCCTGCCCCTGTCTAGTCCCTCTATTAAAAATTACTCCAGATTAGTCATTGTTCATTAAAAAAATATTCAAATCCTAATACCATTACAATTTGTTGTTAAGTTATTAATAATATGGACAAAATATATCATACCTAATTGATGAGAAAAAATTGTACGAAATTGTGATACCACATCATCCTTATCTCTTTCCAATAAGAGAATGACAAATCATATTTTTTCTCCTGATTTTTAGCATTTTCAGTTGGATTTGAATTTTTGGTCAGAAGGAAAAATCTGATTTGTCATTCTCCTATTGGAAAGTGATAAGATGACATGAAATCACAATTTCATATCAGCCTTTCTCCCTAACTGATTTAGCCATGACCCAACTCATAAAAAAAAAAAAAAAAACCCTAACTATCCCCTTATTTTTTGGGGATGGTTGATTTTTTATCAGTTGAGTTAAGTTATGGGTAAATATAGATGAATTTTTCTAGATCCATCCTCCGAAAGAATCACACATGATAATTTTTCATCATCCGGCTCGAGAAAAAGTCAATCAAATCAAATGGATACCTATAAAATAAATCCATATATTTGTTTAAAATAAATCTATATGTTATCCCTACATATATGAATGTTTTCATATGTAAAAAAAAAAAAAAAAAAAAAGTTACCCGATTCCATTTTTAAGAGTTGAAATTATACATTCTAAGGAAATCCGTTTTTTACATGTAAATGCTCAATGCTTAAGTAGGTGTACAAAGTTAATTGTGATCAAATGCTTTATGGGCCGTCTTAGGTCTTGTAATTTGGTATGATATACTTTGTCTAAATTATTAATAATTTAACGAAAATTTATAATAATGTTATAATTTGAATTATTTTATAATGTACAAAGACTAAGGTAAAATAATTCTCAGTAGAAAGACTAAAATGAATTTTCAATAATAGTATAGGGGCTCTTGGTAAACTTTGACCAACAACCCAAAGCCACGATGAGAAAGGGGCGTCTCTCCTTCATTTTCAACAATCCTAGCACCATATTAGACCATCACTCTCTTTCTCCTTACATATTTCGAGTCTCCGCTCAGTTTAGATGAACCGACTTCTTAACCATCACTACCACCGACTCTTCCCTTATTAGTACTATCTTGTATCAAAAATATTAATTCTTATATTTCTAAAATATTAAATATTTATATAAAATTTGATAAATTAATTTTTTATACAAAGAAATTAAAGATTCCAACAATTTAAAGTGAGATATTTATATCATATCTTAATAACTTCCAAAAGAAAAGATCCAAAAATGAATCAGCTTTCGCTGGAACATGGTCCAACCCTAACTTGTTTCGCCAAATGGCTCATATTCATGCAAGGAAACTGGTAGAAGCTTCTTCATGAACTATGTTCTTTCAAATGGGGAAATTTTAGTCTAATCCTTAATTCCTAATGAAAGTTTTGCTTTTCTTTTAATAATGAAATTCATTTCATACAAAATCAAACACGAAGCCAACTGGCTAAATCGCTTGATCCAAATTAATCTTGTGAATATTGGTGGACGTATTGTTTTTTTTTTTTTTTTTTTTTTTTTATTACTGAAATTGCCTATTGGTTTGTGTCAATGTATTATTTTGAATTTATCGATATTTTAAAAATATGTTTAATATATATATATTTATAGTTATCAAATAAATGATATTAAATAAATTTTAAATATAAAATATTCATGCACCGGCTATGCACAATATTCTAGTTTGATTTGTATCAAATGAAATTTTAACTAGAACAGAAAATGAAGTTGATAGCAACGATTTATCACTGGAATCAATACGGAACCGACTCCACTGATGCAAACCCACAACTATAAAAGAAAAATAAAAACACCAACGTCATAGAAACAAAGCTACAAGAATGTCTTGTTCTTTCCCACCATAAGATTTTTGTTTAAAAATTGTCTTAGTATTTTTTTTAGGTTGACTACTACAGAGAAGAAAAAAAATTTCAGACCAATTATTACTAAGCAACACATGGCAAGTTGAAATTACCTTAGTTTAAAATGATAAAATCATAAGTCGCTCTCTTTTATTTGAAGAACCAACACTATAAAAAGGAATCACTTTTAAGCCATTCAATACAACTTTACAAGCTTAGAAGTCCAAAAGTTTAAAAATCACTGAAGAATTCGAATAACTAGAAATTTCTAAAGAACACCGCATTAGTTTTGAAGAAAGCTGCTTTTTGATATTGTTCAACGGATTTAGAGGTTAGACTCGTTTTCAAGAAAAAGTCTAGAAGTGTAAAAAACTCTTGGATCAATCCTCTTATCAATCCGGTTTTATCAACACAAAGGAGAAAGAACTTTTTTTCAAGATTAAGTCTCAAAGATTTTTGAACCCAAACTCATTTTCAAGATTCAAGATCTAGTCTCGAAGGCTCTTGACTCCGAATCAAACCAAATTTTAAAGCAATTAACTCTCCAAGTTCACTTTCAATATCAAGTTTTGACAACCTTTAAAGCGAGTTGTATCCATCCAAAATCAAGTCTAAAAAAACTCTCGGATCGAAGCACCATAAAAAATGATTTATCTAAAAATTATAACTTATAATTTCATGATTGAATTTCTTTGATTTGTCTTCGTATTTTTCCATATCATTATTCCACTAGAAATTTGTACATATAAAATTCTATTATAAATTTGGATATATCATTTTGATATTGTCGAAACCTTTTTTGAAATCGACTTTTTGTTTAAAAAAATGAAAATGGGAGTAACCGCCTTTTTTTTTTGTGAGGTGTGATCGGATTACCTCGTAATTTGATTGTTTTAATAAAAAGGTTTGATTTACTAAAACAACGATTTTTGGTCTACAAAATTTAAAAAATGGGTTTGGGAGTCGGTTACGCACGAGGAAGGATTAGCACCCTCATGACGCCCAAAATTGGTACCTAGTTGATTACTTGATGTTTTAGTGTCGAAAGTTGAAAACTCGAAAAGAATTTAAAAAACGATCCCTCTTTATTAATGTATATATTTTTTAGTAAAATCCCTTAAATAGATCAAAACGTATGTTAAAATGTCTTCTTATCTCGAGGTAACAAAAGGGCCATATCCCATAAGTTAGGACACGCCATTTCGAGTCCTCTAAAATAAGCTTACTCTTTATTTAACTGTTATTTAAAACTCATGCGATTTAATTTTAAAAGGGACGTTCGGCTATCTAGGTTCAATGAGAAAATCGAACCCCATAAGTTAGGGCACGACTTCTCGAATCACCAAATACGGAACCTTGTCTTATTATTTTTTTTTTAAATTTTCTTTTCTAAACAATAACAAATGTCATATTTAAAACAATGCGTATTTTTTATTTGGATACAATACATCAATGGACAGACATATCTAAACTTAATGTATAGTAGTGATAAATCACTACAGGAAAATAGGACATTAGCGGCGTTTGGACAAAAAACGCTGCAAAAGTTATACATTAGTGGCGCTAGAAGGAAAACGCCGCAATAAATCAAGCAATAGCGGCGTTTATAAGAAAAACGCCGCAAAAGGTGAGCAATAGTGGCTTTTTTGTCCAAACGCCACGAATATGATTCTAATGGAAGATTCATAAGCTTTGGATTGGGATTCATTTTGTAAGACAATATATATATGGTTTTAATAAACAAGTAGAAAAAATATTATTGGTGTAATGCAATTGCTATTAGCCAACAGGTCGGAGGTCACAATGACTTGTAAGACGAGAACGCCGAGATTGAATATTTGTTTCATGTAAGGTAACTAACACTCGTTTCGATTTGATTCGATTTAATTTTTATATTTTATCTTATTTTTATTTTGAATTCGATTTTATTTTGATATTTAAAATCGACTTTATAAAAAATATAAACTACACCATTCACTTAGCTATGGGAAAGTTTCATTTTAGTTACTTAATTATGAAAAGTTACAATTTGATGACTAAACTATTTAGAAGTTTTCATTTAAGTTACCAAGCTGTTAAAATCAATGCTATATGACTTTCTCTAAACCCTAAACTCTAAAACCTAAACCCCAAACCTCAAACTCTAAACTTTAAACAATACACTCATGAACCCTAAACCCTAAACACTACACTCAAAAACCATAAACCCTAAAAAATAAATTTCATATGGATATTGATGTGTATATATAGATATTAATGTAAAAGCTTATGTTTATAATAAATTGTGGAAGCATTATTTAATATTGATTAAAAAGTCAAAAAGTAAAACATAAACAATAAAGAGGAAAAAAAGTGAAATGGCAAAATGATGTATTTGGCAAATGGAAGACTAATATATCAAAATATTATTTTAGTGGGGATTGTATTAAAAGATTGCAAAACGTTGCCATTTGTAGCAATTTTATATGCGTTTTTAGTGACGTTTTTACTAAAACGCCGCAAAAGGATATGCTTTAGTGGCGTTTTCACAAAAAACGTCACGAATATGTTTTAAGAGTTTGCAAAATGTTGCCGTTTTTATCTGCGTTTTTAGTGGCCTTTTTACTAATATGCCGCAAAAGGATATGCGTTAGTGGCGTTTTCATAAAAAACGCCGCAAATATGTTTTAAGAGTCTGCAAAACGTTGTCGTTTTTATCTGCGTTTTTAGTAGCGTTTTTACTAAAACACCGCAAAAGGATATGCGTTAGTGGCGTTTTCATAAAAAACACTGAGAATATGTTTTAAGAGTCTGCAAAACGTTGCCTTTTTATCTGCGTTTTTAGTGGCATTTTTACTAAAACGCCGCAAAAGGATATGCTTTAGTGGCGTTTTCACAAAAAAAACACCGCAAATATGTTTTAAGAGTTTGCAAAACATTGCCATTTTAAGCTGCGTTTTTAGTTGTGTTAGTGGCGCTTTTGATAAACGCCGCAAAGTTTAATTAAACTAACTTAAACGTCGTCGTTTTATTAGCCCCAAATTTCCTTTAGTTTTCCCCCAAGTTAGATTTCCCCGATTTCATTTCCCTAATTTCCCAACTTCTTTTCCCCCAATTTCCCTCAAGTTATTCTTCCCTAAATTATTTTCCCCAATTTCCCAACTTCCCAATCCCTTTCTGATCGAAATCCCCAATTCCCCAAATCCCTTTATTTCTTGTTTGAGCCTAATTTTTCGCTGGAAATTCTTTGCCTCTTCTCTCTGCCGTCGCAGCTGGAAATTCGGGTCCTATAGGTATTAATGTTGCTGCTTGTTCTTCTCTAACGTTGTCGCTGTCAGCTATTGTGTTCTTACATTTACCGAATCTTTATTTTTTGTCACCTGATTACGTTTTTGTTTCTCCTTTTTGGAACAACCCATCAATGTTTGATAATGGTTGGCATTGGAGGAAGCATCTAATACCATACAAGAATTGCTTGACAAGATTAAGTTGCTGGAGAAGATGAAATCTCCTGTACTTCAATAGCCGAACAACATTATTTTATGGTAATGACGGACTTCCCCTTTCCCATATTTTTTTGCGCGTTTTGGGTTTGGATAAATGGCAATTCATTTTTGTTACATTGGCTTAGGGGAGAGCTCAATAGATTCACTTTCACTATCCTTTTACATGTTTTGGTTTTGGTTAGTCTTAGTGACTTATTTGCCATATATGTTATTCGAGTTAAATGAGATGAGTGTTGGGTATGAATATATGTATATTTTGAAAATTTAAATTTATGTCCGAATTTTTTTCATAAAAAATTATATGCATATTGTATATTTTAAATTGCTGCTTTCTCTTTATATATGTTATTTCCCTTACTGTTGCTTGGCTCATCTCTGTATGGATGACCCCGTATAATGTTTTTGCAGTTAACTACAGTAGAAAGTAGACTTTTCGATCAATTGATAAACTGTTGGGAATTCAATCCTAAAGCAGTCCCAGGAACTTGCAGCCTCTACTTCCTTGTAGCCTTTATTTCCTTGTGGACTTTAAGAGGTATGTATATTTAATTTGCTAAATTTATTAGTTAAAGCAAATGCTCATCACTTTCTTAGTACAATGACAAGATTTAAAACAATTGAGAACATTTAAGTAATTGTAATTTATTATCAACTTTAGACTTTAAGAACTACGAAATGTAAAAGAGTTGGATGAATTTGTCAAGGGTAAGCAACGACTATCGAAATGGAGTACAAACTTTTCTAAATTTTTCATTTCAAAATGCAAGCCAAGAGAATATGATTTTTTGCCCGTGTAAGAAGTGTGGCAACATCAATTGGCTTTTTTGTGAAGTTGTCTACGAACATCTAATTGTTGATGGTTTTATTCGGGTGTATAAAAAATGGATTTTCCATGGAGAGTGTACACCTCGTAGAACCTCTTCAACTATTAATCCGACTTATGCTGTAACGCCCCAAATTTGCGCCTAGTAGAATTGAGCTTATTGGGCTTTGGGTTTTGGGTCTCATAAAATTTTTAAGTGAGCAAGAAAATGACAAATGACATGACTACTTTAAAGGTTTAATGAATTTGGAGTGTCTAGGTGTGTTGGAGAAGCTTTGGGTAGTGAAAAATGGCACAAAGAAGCCTGAGGTGAAGTGGCTAAGTGACGCCACTAAGGTGTAGAGAGGTGGTGACATATGCATGGAGGAAGGTCTGAGGTTCGAGTGCTAGCTTAACTTTATTTTGGAGTTTAATTTTAGGCTTCTAGAAGGCTGGAAGTGGCGTGTAGAAGGACTCTAAGGAGAAGTGATCAGTAGAGAGAATTTAGGAGAAGGATAAGGGAGATATCATGGAGAAAAATTAGGAGATGAGCAGTGGATGAAGTGGCGCCGAATTGGACTTTAGGGGTGGCTAAGTTTCGGCTATAGGCTATATAAATGTGCGTGTGCCGAATCTAGGGTCCTAGGTAGTGCCAAATTTTCCATTCTTTTTCTTTTCTTTACCGAAACCTTATTTTTTTCCACAACAGAAAATACCTTGCCTTGTTGCCGAAATCTCCTATAGCCGAATCCCTTTTTGCCGAATTCTCTCATAGCCAAACTCTTTTATTGCCAAAGTATCATCATCTTCTCTTGCCGAAATCCCTATAAGTGCCAAATATTTGTTGTTTTCCTCCATGACAAATCGATTGCTATCTACTATTATTCAAGGTTAAAAGCCGAATCTCGTTCAGTAGCTATCTAGGTCGCAGGATCAAAAGTGGATTCGGTAAGTATTCAGTTAACCCCTTAGTGTGTTTTGTTAAAAGCCGAAGGGCTATCTAACTTCTCATTGTTGTTAATCTTGTATTAACAAGGGTAAGGTTCAGAGATCGCAAGCGTGGTAAGGATCGTTAGCAAAATGTAAGTGTACTCAACTCGATTATGGTTTAAGTAAATGGACGAATGTGAGTATGATCTATAGGGGTGACTTGTGTGGATTATGAGTCACTCAAAGTTTGATGGTGTATGTGTGAGTGTAGATCTAGGGGATACTCGTGATTAATAGCTAAGGAAGGGCTATTAGAACCCAGTGGCACACGGTAAGGTTACAGTAAGGCTTCGCTTTTGGTAAATTTTTTGATTAAGTATGGGTGATTGATTGAAGGTTGGTTGGTTGTAGGTTCGAGGCTAAGGATAGTATAGCACGTCGCAGTAACCAGTGTGTACAAACACTACACACACATGATATCGGCAATGCCGAAAAGCTGAAAGTGGCTAAATGGGCCCAGTGGGCCCTGAGGCTAAGTTTGACGAAATTGATTGATTTGGTTATATGAATTGAGTTAGTCATGCATGTTACATGATCTGGAATTGTTTTGGGCCTAATAGGCCATATGAATGAGATCTAGGCCTAATGTGCCATAAGGATGTGATTTGGGCTTAATGGGCTATATGAACGTGAAATGGGCTTGATGGGCTTTATGGGGACGTAGACAAGTATGATAGGGTTTAATGGACTTTAGGCCTAGTTCTGAACAACTCTTAAACCACATAAGACTTAATCTAATAATTAAACATATCCCTGGACAGGTCGCTGGGCTAGAGTGTGGCAACGGACATATGCATGTCTAGGATTGGATCTAGGGAGAGTTTGGTACATAAGCGGTCCTAGTGGCCCACCTCCTCTTCTCTAGAATCCTACTTGGTGCGTAGTGTCTGTTCACTTTAGCCGCAAGGACTTGTTAATGGGCCAAAGTTCATAACTAAAACCCGAGAGGGACCAAAATACCCCTGATTTGAAAATTACCAAAATACCTTTAGTTTGAAAATCACCAGAATACTTTTGATTTGCAGAATTACAAAAATATCCCTAATTTACAAAATTTCCGAAATACCCCTATTTTGCAAAATTACCTAAACACCCCTATAGGGTAGAATTACGAAAATACCCCTAGGTAGTGAAATGACTAAAATACCCCTAAGTGCTTAATGGGTGAAATTGTGTATGTTGCATTAATGAAATATATGTTGCATTTGGGTGGGTTTTTATGATACGGAGGAAGATTTGAGGATCGCATAGTCGCTTGACGATCGTGGATCCATCAGTGGCTTTAAGCCCATTATAGCAGCTTTGTTGCAACGTTTGAGTAGTGCCGCTGCTGGTGCTACCTTTAGAGTGTAGGGATGGGTGGGTTGATATTTATATCCCCACGGGAGTGTAGGGTTGGAAGGGAAATGGAGTGCAGGTTGGATTTGGGATGGGTGCATTGCATTCATGTGATATTGATGTGATGTGAGGTCATTGCGGGCTAAGGCCCAAGACCACCGAATTTGATAGGGTTTAGGCCCAATGTGATATTTGCATATTGATTGGTTTCCAAGGGTTGTAAACACTGAGTTTCAAAACTCACACCCTTTTATTAAATGTTTAAGGTGACCCTCAGTAAACGGCTCAACACCCTTCTCAAATTCGACTAATACTCACCCCTCTTCAATCCCTTTTTTTCCTCCTTGTTTTTCTCCTGATCACACATTCAAACCTGTTTGAATGCTTCAAATTCCTTGAATTACTTTCCTGCACTTATTCAAAGATGTTGACTCTTTTAACACTCATCCATCAGAGTCCCAGCTGAGTGCAACTCTCTCTTGTCCTGACGTCAAAAAGAAATACACAAAATGGGATTCCCATGGCCCAACCAAGTCCCTTCTTGACTTCCCGAGGCGTCACCCCATTGTGCCTTAAGTGGCGCCTCCTTGCCACTTTACCAAGGCACTTCTTGCGTCAAAACACACCACCAACCACCCTTAACTCCTATCCCATTCAGCTCCCCCTTCTAAGTGCCCAAAAAGAAAATTTTTGATAGGGCTCTTGCCTATCCCTAGCTCCTGCCTGGACCCTAAAATACCCTAAACTAGTCATGACAACCATACTATCTACATGCAATCAGATAAAATGCAAAGGCCCCAATTCAGGATATTATAGTTCTACCTTCCTTAAAAATAATTTCGGCCTCGAAATTACCTGGTCAAAAGAGTTGAGGGTATTGCTACCGCATCACATCCTCTGGCTCCCACGTGGCCTCTTCTGGTCTATAATTCTGCCATAAAACCTTCACCAATGGAACTGATTTCCTACGCAAGACTTTGACATCCCGATCCAAGATCTGCACTGGTTCCTCCTCAAAAGATAAGTCTGGGCTTACTTCAATTTCTTCTACTGGCACAACATGAGACGGATCTGAACGATAGCATCTAAGCATCGAAACATGAAACACGTTATGGATCTGACTCAATTCTGATGGTAACTCGAACTGGTAAGCTACTAGTCCCACACGCTTCAACACCCGATAAGGCTCGATAAACCTAGGGCTCAGCTTGCCCTGCCGACCAAATCTCAGCACATTCTTCCATGGCGACACCTTCAAGAAAACCTTGTCACCCACTGCAAATTCTATATCCTTCCACTTAAGATCGGCATAGGGCTTCTGCCTGTCCGAAGCTTCTTTCAAACGAGTTCAAATCAGTTTAACCTTATCTTCCGTTTTAGCAACCAACTCTGGACCCAACAATTATCGTTCACCCAACTCTGTCCAGCACGTAGGGGTACGACACTTTCGCCCATATAATGCTTCATACGGTGCCATCTGAATACTTGCCTGGTAACTCTTGTTATACGCGAACTCCGCCAACGGTAGAAATTCTTGCCAGCTACCTCTGAAATCCAAGACACAACCCCTTAACATATCTTCTAAAATCTAAATTACCCTCTCTGACTGCCCATCTGATTGTAGATGAAATGCCGTACTGAAATCCAACCTGGTACCCAATGCCTGATGCAATGCCTTCCAGAACCTTGACGTAAATCTAGGGTCTCTGTCCGAAATAATCGACACTGGCAACCCATGCAACCTCACAATCTCTGCTATGTATAATCTAGCTAACTTCTGAAGAGAGTAATCCACACGCACAGGTATGAAATGAGCAGACTTTGTCAGACGGTCAACAATCACCCAGATTGAATCCTTCTTAGTAGGCGTAAGGGTAGTCCACTGACAAAATCCATCGTAATCTTTCCCATTTCCATTGTGGAATCTTTACCGGTTGCAACAATCCCTAAGGTAACTGATGTTCTGCCTTTACCTGCTGACATGTCAAACACTTGCCCACAAATTCAGTTACCTCTCGCTTTAGACCCGGCCACTAAAACTGCTCCCGCAAATCCCGGTACATCTTGTTACCTCTAGGATGCATAGCATATGGACTGCTATGAGCTTCCTGAAGAATCTTTTGCCTTAACTCTATATCTCTTGGCATGCAAACTTTCCCTTGAAAACATAACACTCCATCGCTGCTCAAGCTATACCCCTCTAATCCACCATTTTGCACTTGCAAACATCGAGCGCTTAAGACTTCATCTACTAGCTGTTTTTTCTTAACCTGATTTACCCATGTTGGCTTCACTTGTAGTTCCGCTAGCAGACTTCCGTCATCATAAAGACTAAGGTGGGCAAACATTGCTCTTAATTCTGCTACCACTTTGCGGCTCAACGCGTCAGCGACCACGTTAGCCTTACCCGGATGGTACTCAATCGAGCAGTCATAATCCTTCAACAACTCGATCCACCTCCGCTGCCTTAAATTCAATTCCTTCTAAGTGAGAAGGTATTTCAAACTCTTATGATCTGTGTACACGATAGACTTCTCCCCGTACAAGTAATGTGTCCAAATTTTTAGAGCGAAAACCACTGCAGCCAACTCCAGATCATGCGTCGGGTAATTCACTTCGTGAGGTCTCAATTGTCGAGAAGCATACACCACTACGTTCCCCTTTTACATCAGCATACATCCTAGACTAGTATGTGACGCATTACAGTAGACCGTAAACTCTTTCCCTACTTCAGGCTGAATCAAAACCGGAGCTTCTGTCAGAATCCTCTTTAACTTCTCAAAACTTTCTTGTTGTTTGTCTGACCACACAAACGGAACCCCTTTTCTTAGCAACTTGGTTAACGGCACTGTAATCAAAGAAAACCCTTCCACAAACCTTCTGTAATACCCCGCTAAACCCAGAAAACTCTGAATCTCTGCCACAGACTTAGGTGGTTTCCAGTCTAACACAGCTTCAATCTTCCGAGGGTCCACTCTAATCCCCTCAGCTGACACTACATGACCCAAAAAGGTAACTTTCCTTAGCCAGAACTCGCACTTACTAAACTTTGCGAATAACTGCTTTTCTCTTAGAATTTGCAAAACCACATGAAGATGTGCATCATGCTTCTCCTCGGACTTCGAGTACACCAGTATATCATCTATAAACACTACGACGAACCGATCCAAATACGGTGGAAAAACCCTATTCATCATATCCATAAACGCTGATAGTGCGTTGGTCAATCCAAACGACATCACCAAAAATTCATAGTGACCGTAACGAGTACGAAACACCGTCTTATGAATATCCGCCTCTTTGACCTTAAGTTGATGGTATCCCGACCTCAGATCTATCTTAGAGAAGACTGATGTTCCCTTAAGTTGGTCGAACAGGTTGTCTATCCTTGGCAACAGATACTTATTCTTAATCGTCAACTTATTCAGCTGACGGTAATCTATACACATTCGCATCGATCCGTCCTTCTTCTTAACAAAAAGCACGGGTTCTCCCCAAGGAGATACACTCGGCCGAATAAAACCTCGATCTAACAACTCCTGAATCTGCGCTTTCAGCTCCACTAACTCCTTTGGCTCCATTCTATATGGGGCAATAGACACTGGCGCAGTGCCGGGTAGAAGGTCTATACCAAACTCAACCTCGTGATCTGGAGGCAAACCTAGAAGCTCTTCTGGGAAGACATCAGAGAACTCCTTCACCATTTGGACCTCCCCACAGTTGATTCCTTAACCTCCAAGGCACAAACATAATCCACAAATGCCTTACATCCTTTCCTCACTATTTCCTCGGCCTTCAAAGCGGATACCATATTAGATAGGTAGTTCCTCCTCTTACCTATCATCACCACCTCTTCACCCTCGACAGCTCTCAGCACCATGCGCTTGGCTGCACAGACCAAACTCACTTGATACTTTACTAACCAATCCATCCCTAAGATCAAATCGAACTCCCCAAATGACAGTTCCATCAGATCAGCCAGAAACACTACCCCTTGAAGTTCTAGGGGTACATCATTATACAGTTTGTTTACTACCACAGAGTGACCTAGAGGGCTAATTACAGTCATCTCCCTAGAAGAGGTGTCATAGGCTAAGTTTAGAGTTCCCGCTATACTACTAGCAACATAAGAGTGCGTAGAACCAACATCAATCAAAGCAGTATAGGGCAATCCGTAAATTAAGAACGTATCGGTTATGACGTTCGGTGCGTCGCACTCCTGTCGACGCCTCGCTGCATAGACCAACCCAGGCTGTCTCGCATCTGTATTTCCAGTACCTCTACCCGATGCTCCACGGCCCCGTCTATTACCGTTACCACCCCTGGCTGAACCTCGACCCCTCTGTGGTTGTTGACCATCTCTCCTGAATGGTGTACGTCATTAACCCTCAGACTGAGTCCTAGCTGGCCTCCGCGGGCAATCCCTTATCCGGTGATCCATCGACCCACACTCGAAGCACCCTCTGTTACCTGTCCAACACTCCCCCGAATGAGACTTCCCACATCGAGCACGCCGTGGTGGCCATTGAGTAGCAACAGCAGGCTTTGCAGCTTGACTCGGCCCGCCAAATCTAGCCCTCTCGCTGTGGAGTAATCAATACCCGCAGCTCATCCCTTAGCCCGTCCTCAAACCTAACACAGCGCTAATGTTTAGTAGCCACGATACCCTGAGCATAACGGCTTAACCGTAAGAATTCCGCCTCATATTCAGATACTGACTTACTCCCCTGAACCAGATTCAAAAACGCCTTACGTTACGCATCTATATAACTAGACCCGACATACTTCCTTTGATAAGTCGCCTTAAAGAAATCCCAAGTAATATCATCGGCTATCGCACCATCCCTGATAGGATTCATCTCGAAGAAGAGACACTATCCCCTTCAACTTCTTCTCAGTCGTGAAATCTAGATCATCCATTATGCGCTCCGTCGCCTCTAATCAGTACTCAGCTATGTTGGGAGCTACGCCAGAAACACTCCTAAATACTTCTGCTCCATTAGCCCAGAGTCGTTCGGACACGAATTTTCGAGCCCCCGTACCCACATCTGCTCCAGCAACTCTCTCCAAGACCCGCAGCATCGCCTGCGACACTGCGTCATCACCATCCGTTCAATCCTGAAACTCAGCGCCCACAGCTGACGGCGGCGGCACCTCATTCTCTGACCCATGACCAGACCCTACTAGTTCCGACACAGTAATCTTACCCCTACCACGACCATGCACATTACGCCCGCGTCCTCGAGTGCTCATGACTAGCGTTCATGACTTTAATCTGATTTAAGAATTTTATGAGTTAGCTTTCTTCCACTGTTTATTACGGCACAGTCTTATGAACTATTTATTAAAGTAGTTGTTCTCCTAAGTTCACACCGTTCTACAGGCTTCAGTCCCCAAAGTATAAGTTCCTACTCCTAGCATTCATATCACAAACATTTAAACTATATAAACAGCACTTAGGAGACTTACCGTCGTGGATCGGTGCTGGAGACTCAGGTGCCATGCTTCCCAAAACATGTTTCTCATTCAAACCATTCAGCAAACCCTTTTTTGCAAAAACAATTTGGGCCTAATGCCCACAGCCGAGCTTTTAAACCAGGCTCTGATACCACAATTGTAATGCCCCAAACTCAGTCAAAATGCTACGACCGAATCTGGCATGTCACAGGGAAGAAAACGGTTTTTTGAAAATCAAGTTGTCGTCTTAAATTGGAAAGAAAACTTTAGAGTATTCAAAAACCCGAGTTTGTATAGCGTGATTTGTTGAAATCATTTGTAGACTTAGTTTAGAAAAATAGAGTTGCCTTGTTATAATTACTGGTTTGCTAATTACCCGATGATAAAATTTTGGAAATCCCAAAAATTTAACTGAGTTTTGAAAGACGTCCATTTCATAGTTTATTAGGCGTGCCTTTTATGTTTAAACAACATTTTGAGGAAATTTGAACAATAAATAATCCCAAAATAAAATCTAAGTGGCCTTATTACATAACTAAAACCCAAACTTAAAATAAAATAAATCCAAAGTAAACATTAAAATAAAACCCAAAATATTGAGCATTGCCACCTCGAGTCCATCCGGGCTCCATATCCGCGATCTAGGAATTATCTGCAAAAAGTAACGGAAGGGGTGAGTTACCGAGATTCACTGTATAAATCCTCATCCAAAAGATTTTAAGCTTTTACACAGATCCATATTCAAACATGTATGTCATGCAACCCATGCAACCTATCCATCCGAGTCTCCCGAGTCTACCCAAATTTTGTGGCACCTAGTCACTGGTGGTACCTAACCACTGGTGGTTCCAAACCACTGGTGATCGAAGTTACAAATAATCATGTGTGGGGCCAACCCACTTGTGGTACCTAACCACTGGTGACGATCCCGTATATCGATATGTGGGGCCAACCCACTGTGGTACCGAACTACTGGGACGAGTCACAAAAATAATCATATGTGGTACCTAACCACTGGTGGTTCCAAACCACTGAGAGTTAGTCACAAAATAATAATATGTGGGGCCAACCCACGTGTGGTACCTAACCACTGGTGACAGTCTGATAATCATACCTTCCCCCTCCTCTCATCATACCCATTTTCATGTACATGCTTTGCAATACAATATGGTCATACTTAACATTAAGAATGATATGACATAGCATATGCAGGTTTTAACATAGGCAAATAACATTAGCCATTAAAATAGACTTACCCGGAGTCCTTGCTTTTACCCACAAGGGTAACTTATTGATTTCCACTATCACTTCGGCTTTTGACAACACACAAAATAATAGCATATTAACATATGAAGTGTGTAAAAGTTACACACCTGATTACTCGTAATACCACGCTCTCTACGTCGACACTATCGTTAATCGACACCATTGCTATCTGCCTACTACTTTGCTCAGATGCCGGCCCACAACCTGGTGGCCAATCCCGAACCGCTGACACTGCCCGTCTCTTAAACTTAGGGGCTGGGTTTATAGATCCAACCCCTCCTATCGCTTGGCTGGCATTAGAGTCTATGAACACACACATTGATCACTAAACGGATTAAAGTAGAGAAATCGAATCACAGGAAACCAATACTTAGAGCTAAGACCCTTACCTAGATCGACAAATCTCAAAGCTTCAGGCTCGATTCACAAACCAAACGAATCCCAAGAGTCCAAAAGAAAGCGTCACCACCCCTTCCTACATTCGGCCAAGAGTTAAGAGAATAGGATTACTGCCTTCGGAATTTAATGCAAGAAAATGATTGAAACGAAAGAAGTCCCTAACCACTACCACTAGGGAAATTGATTGAGAGGGTTGTCAGATCAATGACGGTGATCCACTGCAATCAAGAGTCAAAGGAGAAGGTCTGAGTTCCAGAGGATTTCGACTTATAGATAAATAAAAACTATTCAAAACAGATGACAAATTCCGGCTTTCTTTCCAAAGAAAACAAGAAGAAAAGAGATGAGAGATGGAGAGATTCGGCCAAAGTAAAAAGAACTTACCCTAAATGCCAAAATTATTCTTCTATGAAAAGAAAATGATGAAAAAGAAAGGTGCTTCTCAACCAGTGATATTCGACCAAAGCGTTGAAAGAGAAGAGAGGAGAGTAACAGAGGTTTCAGCAAATGATGAGGCTTCAAAAGGTTTCGGCTAACAAAGAATGAAAAAGATGAAGAGGAGGAATGGGAAATGGAGTTTCGGCTCTTGCTAAACCAAATGAAAGAAAGAAGAAGAGAATGAGGTTTCGGCAGGGGTATAGCTTCAGAGGGTTTTCGGCTTTTAAGAAAATAGCAAAAAGATTGGAACACAAATAATGAGTGGAAAGCAAGGTAGGTTCGGCCAAACACAAAAGAAATAGAAAATGAGATAGTTGAGAGAAAAGAAAGAATGCACCATAAGGAGTGTGGTTTCGGGACAAAAGAAAATGAGAGGAAAAGACCCTAAAGGCTCCCTATCTAGCCGAATATTCAACACTTCCCAAAGGCTTACACCAACATTCGGCCACCCCCTAGACTAGCACCCAAAAACCGAATGCCCAAACCCCTTCCAACTCCTTCTCAAATTCAGCTAACACTCACCCTCTTCAATCCCTTCTTTTCCTCCTTATTTTTCTCCTGATCACACATTCAAACCTATTTGAATTCTTCAAATTCTTTGAATTAATCTCCTCCATTTATTCAAAGATGTTGACTCCTTCAACACTCATCTTCCAGAGTCCCAGCTGAGTGCAACTCTCCCTTGTCCTGGCATCAAAAAGAAATACATAAAATGGGATTCTTGTAGCTCGAACCAAGTCCCCTTCAGCTTCCCTGAGGCGTCACCCCCTTGTGCCTTAAGTGGTGCCTCCTTGCCACTTTACCAAGGCACTTCTTGTGTTAAAACACACCACCAACCACCCTTAACTCCTATCCCATTCAGCTCCCCCTTCTAAGTACCTAAAAAGAAAATTTTTGATAGGGCTCTCGCGTACCCCTAGCTCTTGCCTGGACTCTAAAATACCCTAAACTAGTCATGACAACCATACTATCTACATGCAATCAAATAAAATGCAAAGGCCCCTGATTCAGGATGTTACAGAGGACTCAGAGATAGCCACACTACAAGATACTTAGGAGTTTTGTTTATTTGTTTCAAAGGACATGATTTTAATTACTTTATTTTTGCTGGTTGTAATAAGGCCTTGTACTCTAATTTGGCTTTAGATTTTGTGTTTTGTTATCATTGTTCAACTGTTTACTTAATTGTTAAACTTAAATAAATTTTCTTAAACATGGTTTTCGAAATACCTAAAAATATGGGCTTTTATCATTACTTAACAAGATTCAAGGATTTTGGGCTTTTAGGCCTTAAATTTTAACTTAGGAAAATTGTTTTGAATTATGCCTTTAATGTGACATTATCGGATTCGACCATAACGTCTGGGTCGGGTCTGGGGGTGTTACATATGCTCATAATGCTTACCATCAGTCTGTTAGAGAAGATGACATGGAAGGTATGTTGTAGGATGCATTTAATATGCACAGTCATGGTTTGCAATCATTTCTACCTGACTTCATTGCATCCGATGATTGTAATATTGGTGGAAATGCTTTTACTGAAGCGGGAAGAAGTGTACCTAATGAAGAGCCAAATGGAGAAGTGGCGAAGTTCTACAAGTTACTTAATGAAATGAATGAAGAACTTTACGAGGGATCAAAATTTTCAAAAATGTCATTCTGCATTCGTCTTTTTCACTTAAAATGTTTGGGAGGGTGGACCGAAAACTCTTTTACAATGCTGTTAGAGTTTTTGAGAGATATGTTTTCGTTTGCAAAAAATCCCTCATTCATACAAAGATATGAAGAAACTGACAAAAGATTTAGGCCTTAGGTACGAAAAAAATTCATAGTTGCCCAAATGAATACATGTTGTATTGGGATGATCAGAAAAACCAACAGTCTTGTCATGTTTGCTGCTCTCGTTGGATGAATAAGAATACAGAGGATATGAATGAGGATGAAGGTGAGGCACAGTCAAGAAAAAAGCCAATAAATATTTTGCAATATTTTCCTCTAATACCAAGGCTTCAAAGGCTTTTCATGTCGTAAAAAACAACCGAGTCTATGAGGTGGCATCATGATCAACGAACCGATGATGAATTATTATGGCATCCTGCGAATTCTTTAGCTTGGAAATCATTTGACAGTAAATTTCCAAGCTTTGCAAGCGATCCTCGGAATGTGAGGCTTGGGCTAGCATCTGATGGATTTAATCCTTTTAAAATCATGAGTATTTAGTACAGTACTTGGCCTATAGTACTTGTTCCTTACAATTTGCTTCCGTGGATTTGCATGAAACAATCTTCTTTTATCTTGTCTATGATTATCCCTGTAGAGGAAGGTACCGAAAATGATATTGACATTTATAGGTAGCCGCTTATTGAAGAGTTGAATTAGTTATGGTCAGGTGTTGAAACATATGATGTCTTGAGAAAGGAGAACTTTTATTTACGTACAGTTTGTTGTGGACTATTAATGATTTCCCAGCTTATGCCAATTTATCTGGTTAGAGTATCGAAGGACGTTATGCTTGTCCTTGTTGTGCGGCGCAAACATGTTCGAAGTGGTTATATAATGAGAAAAAGTTCTTGTATATGGGGCATCGTCGGTGGTTAGATGGAAATCATAGATTTAGATTTCAGAGGACTCTATTTGATGGTACTGAAGAGTTCAGAGAAGCTCCTGAGTAGACGATTGGATCTGAAATCTTGTTCATGTTAAAAAGATATCAATTTTAGTTTTGTGAAGATGAATCAACCACCCAACATGCAAACAAGGAGAATACCAAGGGAGGCGTATGTTGGCGATGTTGACCGGCAGATTGATGATGAATCTGATGAAGAGGATGATCCTAATGAGGCGAACTTGTGGAAAAAAAAAGAAGTATTTTTATCTGAGTTGCCTTATTGGGGGCATCACATTGTGCGACACAATCTTGATGTCATACATATTGAAAAGAATGTTTGCGAGAACATCATTGGGATAATATTGAATATCGATAGAAATCAAAAGACAATCTTCAGAGTCGACTTAATCTAGTTGACATAGGAATTAGGTGTGATCTTCATCCCCAAGTACTTCTGAATGGTAAATATCGGTTGTTGCCTTCTATTTTTGCAATGTCGAAGAAAGAAAAAGAAGTGTTTTGCACTGTTTGAAGGATATAAAGGTCCTAGATGCCTATGCATCAAATATATCTCGATGCGTGAGTCTTAAAAATCGAAGACTATATTCCCTAAAATCACATGATTATCACATTTTGATGCAAGATTTACTGCTAGTTACTTTATGGTGTTATATGTCAAAAAAGGAGACGTCTTGTATAATTGAACTATCCAATATAATGAAAGCTATTTGTGGCAAAGTTTTGATTGTTGAAGAACTTGAGAAAGTATAAGATCAAGCTGCCTTGACTTTATGCAATTTGGAGAAGATCTTTCCACCTTCCTTCTTCACTATTATGGTGCACTTGCTAACCCATCTCCCTTATGAAGCAAAACTTGGTGGACCGGTTTTTATCGGTGGATGTATCCTATAGAGAGGTGCTAATTTATTTGTAAAGTTTTTCATTCATTCATGAATATAACTTGAGTTACAACTTTTGATAATGTTGTATATTGTATTTAGGTTCCTGTGCAAATTGAAGTCTTATTGTCGTAATAAGTGTTATCCAGAAGGATCAATTGCTGAAGGTTATTTTGCAAAGGAGTGTATGACTTTCTGTTCGAGATATTTAGAAGATGTTGAAACAAGACTGAATAGACTAAGTAGAAATGCTGGGTTCACTGATCATAACTTAGCCGAAACTTATTTATTTTGAAGTTATGAAGAACCAATCAGTAAAGTTGAAATTGTACACTTAGATGATAGATCTTGGGTACAAGCACATCTATATGTTCTTTTTCACCACGATTCAATTGAACCATTCCGCAAGTAAGTTTTAGAAATTAAAAAATATTCATCTTTTTAATTTGTTTATCTTCTAACCAAGTAGTCTACTTTTTAACATAGCAAGTACAAACAAGTCTTGAGATCTCATTCATGCTCTCAAAGATTACAACATCGAGAGATTCATAAGTTATTCACAGGATCTTTTCATGAATGGTTAGGGAAAACAGTATGCAACTGAAGCTTTCATTGACAAATAATAATTTTTCTCATAACATTTATAATTAATCAATTTACTTTCAATTCAACAGGTTTGGAGTGGAAATGAAGTCAATGACGAAGTTAAATGGCTTTCCCAAGGTCTGAATAGAGTAGTAAAAAGATAAAGTGCCTTCCTAATAAATGGATTCAGGTTTCATACAAAATCTCGCGAGAGATTGATGAGGACTAAAAATTGTGGAATAGTTGTTATTTCTTCAATTACAAGTTATGCTAGTGCTAGGGACAGTAATCCTATTGAGGGAAATGTGGAGTGTTACAGACTTCTTGCTTACATTATTGAGTTGGATTACTATGGAAAACGGAAAGTTGTCTTATTTTGATGTGATTGGGCTGATGTTAATACTGCTAGCGGAATTAAAAAAGATCAATTTGGTTTTACGATGGTGGACTTCTCTCGATTAATTCACACTGGACAACAATTGATAGACGAGCCATATGCATTTTCTTCTCAAGTGAAATAAGTTTTTTACTCAAATCAACTGATGAGGGTTGGTACGTTGTACTCCATAACACCCATAGAGACTCGTTTAACATGGGCAATGGAAGTAGAGATGACACCGACGAAAGATCAGAAACTTTGTCTTTTCCAGAACAAAACTTAAATGAAAATATCCCTAGTACTAGTAGACAATTTCAATGGGTTCGCCAGGATGTGGATGAAGATATTTACGAATTATGATGTAGTAAGATTTTACGATTTTTTAATTATATGTCATATTATAATTTAAATTTTGATCTTGTTTAATATTTCAACTATTTTAAGAATATATGTACTATTATTGTTGTAATTAGTTACTAAAATTTCAACTATTTTATGTGTATTGCAGATAAAATGCCTAGAAAAAAATTGCGAGATCTAAGTATTGTTCAAAATCGTCGAAACAAATAGTGAACAACAGATTGCTATTGGATCTTCGAATGTTCCGAATACAGCTGACGAACCTGCAGAAATTCAAAGAAATGTTAACATTAATTTACATACGCGTTGACTTTTATTATTGATTTCTGTTTCAAATTCCTATATTATAATGTAACATTTTTCAGCTGAAAGTGGTGGGATGCGCAAAACTCGAGGACTACGCTACTAAAAGATTTATACAAGTTAAATTCTGTCGAGCGTGTCAAAGTCAGCTTGTTGGATCAGAAGCTCAACTTTTAGCAGGTTACTTGGGCATCATAGCACAAAATGCAAATCTTTTGCCTATCAACTACGAGTCATGGCATCATATGCTTGATAGTAAAAATAAATCAAGCTCTCGATAATATTAAGGTAATAATGTGAGTGTAATTTATAATCCTTTGGTATAAGTTTGATTTATATTTACTTTCTAAACTTGTGTTTTTTTCATAAACGCCGCTAAAGAAGAAGACTTTTAGCGACCTTTGTAGGAAAAGTGCCGCTAAAGATCGTGTTCATTAGCGGCGTTTGTGGATAAAACACCGCTAAAGATTGTGTTCTTTAGCGGCATTTGTGGGCAAAGCGCCGCTAAAGAAAGGTCGTGTTCTTTAGTGGCGTTTGTGGGAAAGGCGCCGCTAAAGGTCATGTTCTATAGCGGCGTGTTTCTACATAAACGCCGCAAAATTTAGCGGCATTGACTATAGCGGCATTTTTTTGCGGCGCTTATAAAAACGCTGCAAATAGTTTTAGCGGCGCTTATAGGCCTAAAAAAATGCCGCTAAATACCTTGTAACACCCCAAACCCGGCCCAAACACTACGACCGAATTTGGTGTTCTACAGAGAAAGTATTTTTGAAAATCCCTTTAAGCCGATTTAAGTTCTATCGAAAATCTTCCATTTCCATTTGTCTTGCTAAAACCATACTTAGTTTGTTTTAAAAATATTTATTAAGTCGGGTTATTATAGATTTCAATTTGTGATGGCACTTAAAACATTTTTGCGTTTGATTTAGGAAACAAGGTGCACCCGTTTTAATTTCATTAAAAGTTTAAACAAAATATTCAAAACATGTAAAAATAATAAAAATAATCCTAGGAGGCCTTATTACAACTTAATTAAAATAAAACCAACATTAAAATATGATAAAACAAAATCCAAGTTCATCTAATTAAAATTCCACTGCATGGCCACCTCGAGTCCATCCGGCTCCTCATCCGCGATCTACGAGTCACCTGAAAAATTAAAAGAGAAGGTGAGTCACCAAGACTCAATGTGTAACCCTTCCCCGATTTAGTGCAACATTCATACACAATTTATAACAAATTAACATGCACTAAGTCATGCACCCAACCTAACCGTCCGTAACACCTTTCTCTACCCCGTGTGGTACAAAACCACTGGTGGTGCCAAACCACTGGTGACTTAAAGTCACAGATGTGATGCCAAATCACTGGAGGTGCCAAACCTCTGGTGTCTGAAGACACAATCGATTGATGGGGCCAACCCATCGTGTGATACCAAATCACTGGCGTCAATCCCTTAATATCGTCTGTGGGGCCAACCTACTGTGGTGCTAAGCCACTGGGACGGGACGCTATGAGGTGCCAAACCTCTGGAGGTGCCAAACCTCTGGTGACCGAAGTCACAATGTGGTACCAAACCACTGGTGTCCGTCGACACTAATATCATTGCCCCCTCCTCTCATCAACCCACATCAATCAATTACATGCATATACAGAAATCAGGCTGACAGATTTATTTAACAACATCCATTCAATTTATCATAAGCCATATTTTATATCACACATACCAAATGTGTCATGCTTCCCAAAAGCATCATAAATCAATCTCATACTAACAGAGACTTACCGGGATCCTCGCTTATGCCGTTAAGGTATTAAATCCAGCGCTACAAAAACCAAATTTAGCATACACAACATATAGCATGCTAAATAATTATAAAGTGTGTATGTACACACCTGATGCCAGTCGACAGCCCTAAATCCCGAAGAATCAAATCGACCACCCTAGCCTTCTTACTCCTACATTCGGCCAAACATGGAGATTAGGGCCCTATACCAATCGGCCAACCCAAATTAATTCCAAAGGGTTATCATTTGAAACCCGAGATCTTACCTTGCTCCGACTTGGTTTCCAACAACCCGAATCCTTATACGGGTTCCCTAGCAATCGGCCAACCTTTAGTACCAAACAAGATTAGTTTCGGCTTTTCCAAATATCCAATAAAAAGGCTTAGAAAGATTCGACTTACCGTGGACTTACCAAATTCAGTTGATAGAGAATGGAGACTTGAACCGATTACATTTCAAGATCTGAAACACCTTAGAACCGATTGAAGAAATAGATAGAGGAGAACACCTTTGTTTGAGATTCGGCCAAGACTACACCAAATAGGGGAAAGGAATTCGGCACACCAAGGAGGAGTATATTCGGTTATAGGAAAGAAGGAAAAATCAATTTATGGCTGCTTAGGATTCGGTTTGAGTGGAACAAGAGAATGAAGAAAGAGTGGAATAGGTGTTTCGGCTAAGGGTTTTGAGAAAAAAAAAAAAAAAAGAAAAAAAAAAAAGATGAACTAGCCGAAAATTATGAAGAAAAAGGCCAAGAAAATTCGGCATTATCCTCCCTCCCCAATTGCCTTGCCGTCCACTCCACTCTAAGGAGTTTAAAATTCCATCAATTTCCTTGAAACACTCCTAGCCAACCATTTGAAAATAATTTGAATAAACCAAGTGCCTATATTTCCTCTTGACACCTATTCAAAAAATAATAAAAAAAACACATCAATTATCCCCTCATCCTATCTTTTATCACCTTTTCAAATTAAAAAACAATAAAACAACTCATATCTATCCCCCACTCCAGCCGAATTAAAAATCAAAACAAATGCTAAGCTTATCCTAATTTTCCAAATACCCATGTGCCCATCAATCTCCTTCCAGCCGAAAAACAAAGAACCATGTGCCGGCCAAATCTCCTTTTCACGCCAGCCTTCAAAAAATAAAACCAAATTGCAGCTTCTTTGGATCGAACCCGCGACCCCACTGCAGCCCTCTCTTCCAACGTCCCTAGCCACTTCTCCCATTAGACTTTCATGTCAAATAACCCCCTTCATTTATTTATAAGACCTTCTTCTCGGCCCTCTTTCCTTTAACGCAAAAAGCCCAAAATAAAATGCTCCTTGCGTCCCTTGTGGTTCGAACCCGAGACCTGCCACCTCTAAATTCTTAAGTGGCGCCCCAAGCCACTCCAACCACTTGGACTTCCATGCTCGAACCTTGCCCGAAATTTCTTTAAAGCCCTCCTTAACTCAGCCCCTTCCTTTTAACGCCAACACCCAAAAATAAAATGCCACTTGCTGCTGCCGTGCCTTGAACCCAGGCCTTTGCTGGCGTTACTTCCAACCCTTGGCGCATGGGAGCCACTTTACCAAGCCTATTCTTTGTGCCATAATTCGCCCAAATTTTTATCTAAGCCCTATCTCACCTAGCTCCCTCCTTTTAGGTACTAAAAAAAATTTTAACACTAAGTCAGGCCTAGCTCGGGTTTAATTCTAGACCTTAGAACATGCCAAATAAATCTTAGAATTTAATTCTTCAAGCACACACACACATGGGAACAAATAATTAAATTTTAGACAACCCCTAATTCAGGATGTTACAAACCTGCTTTGCTGTAGTGAATGAAATAATATAAAATGAGTATATTGATAGAATATTGAAATGATAAATAACAGGTAAATAAATGAATACTCTAACAATAATAGTATAACCTTAATAATAATGTTAACCATCATATCATAGTAATAATAAATAAAGTAACTTAAAATAAATAAGAACATGGAAGATGCATGTTAAAAAATAAATGGCATGAAAATGCCAAAAATAATAAAAAATAGTAAAGTAATAAGAGCACACAAAAAAGTAAAAATAAAAAAACAATGACAATAATAATAAATATGTGCCAATAAAAGCATGTGTACAATCCAATACACGAGTATGTGTAAATATATATATAATGAAACAATAATAATAAATAAAATAATGATCATGATAACAAAGGCACAAAAAGAAAATAAAAAATAAAAGAATAAAAGTAAAAAAGGCACGATAAAGGAAAATAAAATAAAAAACAGTTTTAAATATTAAAAAATGATAAAATACTAATAAATAAGTAAATAAATAAATAAAGGACTCAATTGCAACTTAAATGGAACTAAAAGGATAAATTGGGAAAAATAAATAAATAAAAGACCAAAATGAAAAGCGCGAAAACAAACGAGGACCAAATGAGCAATTATCCCAATCCTAAGGACGCGTGTCCCTTCTCCAGGAGGTCAGCGAACTGAGGACATAATTGAAAGCAGGGTAAAATTGAATGGAAAAATTTCTAAAAAGAAGAAATAATTAAATTAGGACTAAATTAAAACAAGTCAAAAGGCAGAAGGACTAAAGGCGCAAATATTCCTTCTCATGAAAAAACACACGGATCCCAGAGGTGGATCGAGTCGGGCCACGGGTCACGTCAAAACGACGTCGTTTTGATGTCTGGAAATCGACCCAAAACGGTGCCGTTTAGACCGCCTATTTAAACAAAAAAAATTTTAAAAAAATCATTTCTTCCTTCATTAAAAAAAACTGAAAGTCCCCCCCTTTTTCTCTCAAAGCCTTCTTCGGTCGGCCTTGGGAGTCACCAAGCTCTGCCGCGTCGATCGCCGATCGACGACGACAGCTCCGCCATCCACGGTGGCCGGCAAAATAAAAAAGGGGCCTTTTTGATCGCTTTACTACCCTCAACCCCAATTTGAGACCAAAATGCCCAAAAGCCTACCAAAATTCGAAAAAAATTGAAGGAACCTTTCGGTTCTTTCTTCTTCCTTGCGATCGTTCGACGAATCCTCAAGGATCCGTCGATCTTTCAAAATGGAGGGAGAAGATGACAGCGTGATATAGGTAAAAAGGTTTCATTTTTATTTTTTTATATATAAAAAAAGATAAAATAAAAAAAAGATTTGAAAAAAAAAAAGATCTATCTATTCTCTTCTATTTTAAAACTTTCTGTTTTTTTTTTTATTTTTCTTCCCCCCTTGAATCTTATAAGAAATTGGCCTTTATAGCCATTTGAAATTACAACATTTTCTTTTCTTTTTTATTTTTGCATTGGTACTGTTTCTTTGCTACTGTTTTTGCTGTTGTTGTCCTTTTTTCATTCTTTTTGCAGGTGCCCTTGAAGAGTTAACGACGGGGCAAAAAGTATGCCCTTGCCATTTTGGGGAAACGGCGACAAAGGCACGTCAGGCCTTAGGCGGCGTGCCCGTTCATGTGGAGGGTAGGGGCGCTGGAGGCTAGGGTTTTTTTGATTTTACTGAAACTTAGTTTAGGCTATCGGGCCTGGGCCATTAGGGTTTTTTTTTTGGTTTTGGGCTTGTAATCTTGTAATTTGTCCGTTTTTAATTTGGACTTTAAATTTTTTATTTTATTTGGTTTGGTTTGGGCCCGAGCAAAAATGGCCTATTACAGCTGCCCCTCTTTGCTCGTTGACGTGTAACGGGAATAGAGCAAAGACTTTAAAAAGAGCCAATTTTGCCCGGTCTTGTCGAATCTCGGCTTCTTTGGTGTCTCTCTTTTTCGAGTAGTCTCATTCTAACCCATTGCAACTTTAGAGGTATAGGATTTTTTGCTTTAATCTACTTTATTGCAACTTTAGGGAAATAAGATTCGCATATTCAATTTGCTCCACTGCAACTCCAAGGAGATAAGATTTGTAACTTGTAGCTTTAATTTGTTCCATTGTAACTTTAGGGAACTAAGGTTCGTTATCTTCAATCTACTCCACTGCAACTTCAGGGAGATAAGATTTTCTATCTTTAATCTGCTCCACTGCAACTTCAGGGAGATAAGATTTGTAACTTCAATTGCTATACTGTAACTTCAGAGAGATAAGATTTGATATCTTTAATCTGCTCTACTGCAACTTCAGAGAGATAAGATTTGCTATCTTCAATCTTCTCTACCGCAATTTCAGGGAGATAAGATTTGTAACTTCAATCTGCTCTACTGCAACTTTAGAGAGATAAGATTTGATATCTTCAATCTGCTCTACTGCAACTTCAGAGAGATAACATTTTCTATCTTCAATTTTCTCCACTGCAACTTCAGGGAGATAAGATTTGTAATTTCAATCTGCTCTACTACAGCTTCAGAGAGATAAGATTTGCTGTCTTCAATCTGCTCCACTGCAATTTCAGAGAGATGAGATTTGCTATGGTAGATTTAATCCAACCTACTGCATCTTTAGAGGTATAGGGTTTGCAACTTGTTGTTTTAATCTATTTCACTGCAACTTCAGGGAAATAAGATTAACATCTTTAATCTACTCCACTGCAACTTCAGGGAGATAAGATTTGCTATGGTAGATTTAATTAAGATTTGCTATGGTAGATTTAATCTGACCTACTGCATCTTCAGAAGTATAGGATTTGCGACTTTTAGTTTTAATCTATTCCACTGCAACTTCAGGGAAATAAGATTAACATCTTCAATCTACTCCATTACAACTTCAGTGAGATAACATTTGCTATGGTAGATTTAATTTGACCTACTACATCTTCAGAGGTATAGGATTTACGACTTGTAGTTTTAATCTATTCCACTGCAACTTCAGAGAAATAAGATTCATATCTTCAATTTGCTCCACTGCATCCTTAAAGAGATTAAATTTGTAACTCGTAGCTTTAATCTGTTCCACTACAACTTCAGGGAAATAAGATTCACTATCTTTAATCCGCTCCACTGTAACTTTAGGGAGATAAGATTAGTAGCTTTAATCTACTCCACTGCAACTTCAGGGAAATAAGATCAGTGACTTCAATCTGCTCCACTGCAACTTCAGGGAGATAAGATTCGCTGTAATGACTTCAATCCATCCCACTGCAACTTTAGGGGTATAGGATTTGTGGCTTCAATCTACTCTAGTGTAACTTCAGGGAGATTAGACTTGTAGCTTTAATCTGTTCCACTGCAACTTTAGGGAAATAAGATTCGCTATCTTTAATCTGCTCCATTGTAACTTCAGGGAGATAAGATTCACTATCTTCAATCTACTCCACTGCATCTTCAGGGAGGTAAGATTAGTGGCTTCAATCTGCTCCACTGTAACTTCAGGGAGATAAGATTCACCATACCATCCCATTGCAACTTTAGGGGTATAGGATTTGTGGTTTCTCTGATCTTGTTACACCATTCTCTAGGGAACACGACCTGTAGAATCCATTTATGGGCTGATATTTATGCCAAGTGATTAGGATGTCATGATCGGAATGAATCAAATGCTCCTAACTAGATGTGTATGAATGATGTTTGCATGAATGCAGAATGTCATTTTTTTCAGGAATGATCCCCTTTTAATGCTTAGGTTGACACTGCTCATTGTTCACCAAGGTTCTATCACTGGCGTATTACCATGGCCCCTTGTTCAGCTGGAATCTTTAACAGAGAACCTGAAGAAATAATCACAATTTAGATTATTCTTACCCAACTATTTTCAACTCTTAAATTTGGTTAGTTCTGACTAGTGGTCTTGTTTTCAAATCCTTGTACTATTTAGAAAACCTTTTAGAGCAATATGCAGAACTCCTTTTACTTGAATATTATTAGTCCATTAATCATTATTTCAATGTAAAAATGCTTGAAAAAGATTGTAACAATGGACAAGATTGAAATTTATTAGGAACAAGACTTGAAATGAATGGATTAATCAAAGATAGCAAACACTGCTAAAATACAAGATGAGTAAGATGAAAATAGGTGCCCCAAATATCGCAGCATGAACTTCTTTGCACAAACTTCTTGAGGACCATTTTGAGCTTGATATGTGTTTAAGAGATCTAGAGAACTTTGTTGATGCCCCAATATGTAAAGTTTCTCATCATTGTTGCCTCTACGGGGAAACGACTATTTCATGTCCATTCTTTGGTCAAAATATGAGCCGCCCTTTTCGCGTTTTCAACTCAAAACTCTTTTGGTCTCAAGACGCCCTTTGCAGGTTTTCGCCTTGGCCTCTCCTTTTTTTTAGGTGAAATACCTCTTGATTGAATCTGAATTCATCGGGTTGGGCAAATCTCTGCCATCCATCTCGGTCAATGTAACACCCCTACACCCGGTTCGACCCAAGGAACCTTATATAGGAATATTACATTTGGTGCCAATGTGATTTTGGCTAATCACTAATATATTTGAACATAAAGAAAAATTGATTATAATTTGTATTTTAATCCCTACTACGTGGAACATACTTGATTTTCCTAAATACACGCCATTCTATTCAAAATTTTTGAAACATGCCCTCTTGGCACTTGGAGATGTGATGAGATGAATGCTCACAACCTCAATTACAACTCTTCAAAATCACTATACCTAATCTGCGCATGAAAAAAAAACCGTACGGTGAGTAAAAACTCAGTGGTATTTCTATAATCCGCATATTTAAAAAAACCAATATAATATAATATAATATAATATAATATAATATAATATAATATAATAATAAGCACAATTAAATTTATAAGGACATATTAATGTCTAGTATTTTATCATAACTATCATTATTTATTTATTAAATAATATCCTAATTCACACAATTGCTATATAAATTATTATTCATATATCAACCATATTTATTCGTACAATGGCATCAGTCATGCAGTACTCAATTCATGAATACATTATTTTATACCATACTCAATTCATGAGTATATAACTCATATATTCTAAATATTGTCAACATATTTCACATTTTATTTTTAATTCACTATATCATTTCCAATTCTCATCTCTTTCTAATTCCAATCTCATAATTGCTATTAAAAATTTTTTCTCAATAGGATACACAGTTCAATTTCAATATATCAATAACCATATCATGAACCCATTGGTTCATACATGTCAATTTCATAACTCAATTCAATATCATAATCCAATTCATGTTCAAAATCATTCAATATTATTCATATTACCAATTCATTTATATACCCTTATTAATAGGACTCGGACTTTGGCGGATACACAGATCCAACCAAAACACACCAATATGGCACCGAGTGCCTCATCGAATAATTCCAAGCAATAAGTTGACACCTAGTGTCTCATCGGCCATGCCGAAGTAAGTTTGTAACACCCCAAACCCAGCCCAGACGTTATGGCCAATTCTAGCGATGTCATATGGAATGGAATTTTGAAAACTAGTTTATTATGATAAAACAGTGTTCGTTGTTTTACTCTTATTGATTCCAGAAATCGCTTACTCATCTAGTCAATTGTCTAAAATATAATTCATTGCGAAAGCTTTAAAAACATTTTAAGTAATTCTGTGTATAGAGAAATCGTTTGTTATTTTGAAAAACGAGCTTTCTTACAACTACTAGTTGTAAACCCATAAAGTAAAGAAAACTATGAACCAAATCAAAACAAAAGTCCGTAAGTCCCAATTACAACAAAAAACTTAACCAATAGAAATGAACCCATGAATCATAAATTAAAAATCATAGAAGTCCAAAACCGTGGTCATCGTCGAGTCTTCCGCCACACCGATCCATCTAAGTCTGGGGATTACCTGTGCACATTAAACAAAAGGTGTGAGTTTTTGTAAACTCAGTGTGTAACCCTATAGAAAACAAACAACAGTAATCACAGTGCATAGTCAAAATTAGTCTTGGGTGTAAGCCCCTTTCAGTATCAGTAGTAGTTGGGCCTTAGCCCATTTCAGTACAGTATCAAATATGCATTAGGGCCTTAGCCCATCATAGTAAAAGTAGTAGTCATGCAGTATTCAGTATCAAAGTCCTACCCAACCAGCCTTTACACACCACCTTCGTCCAACCGTACACTCCATGTGGGGATTAAATCAACCCACCCATCCCTACACTCCAGGTAGTACCGAATGCGGCACAAAACAGTAATTTGCAGCTGAGCTGCCAGTATATTAGGCTTAAGAGCCTTTCAGTACACTTACTCCAAATATAATCAACCCAACCCCATGCAATGCAACATACAAATCATGACATGCTATCCCATGATATCAGTACAAATAACCAGTTCAGTATACATGCATACTATCATCATGCTCAATATATATAAATCAAATAGTCACTTCACACAATAAGGGGTCTAAGTGATGCTTACCGACCCTACAGTAGGTTCATAGTCGACTTGGGCGACTCGCACAACATTAGCAATCAATTCAGTGAAAATGGGCTCACACGCCCATGTGGTCTGCCGTGTGGGCCCACACGGCCTGGCCCAAAATCTCACATGGCCAAAATCAGTCTAGCCCATGTGTCGCATGCGGCTCACCTGGCCATCACATGTCCGTGTCTTGTGCGCACGGCCTGGCCTCGTCGATCAAACACCCGTGTTGTGTCACACGACCTACCATACAAAAGACCACACGCCCGTGTGACGTAGACAGTGAGGTTTTCGGCTTTTGCTGAAACCTCGTTTTTTGTGCAATCGTGTACACACCTGGTTTTGATTAAAGCTAAGACGAACCCGAAGCCTTCCAGAACCTACCAAATGACTAGAGGTGTTCATGGGCCGGGCCGGGCTCAACTAAAAATTTAGGCCCATTCATCGGGTTCGGGCCGGGCCGGGCCCAAAAATGAGCCTAAAATTTTTCCCAAGCCCGGCCCATATAAAAATGCTAAAGCCTGTGAACTGCCCTACTACCATATTAAATTTTATATTATTTTATATAATTTTTAAATATATAAAATACATCAAAAATACTAAAAAAATCAAAATAAATATTTCCCAGCAAATTGAAAATAAATTTTAAAAAAATATGTAGACTTAAATAACACTAAGATAGATGTAACTTAACAAGCAAATACCTCTAAAATAATAATAAAATTAACAAATGCCTTTAAAATAATAACAAAATTAATAATAAAATAAGTTTTATACAATATTTAATCAATAACAACAAAATAGTAGCAACATAATAGTAATATGGTAGCAAAATAGGGAGAAAACAGCAAGAAAATAACATTTAAAAATAAAAAAATAGCATATTTTTTTGTCATTTAGTGAATTCGGCCGGGCTAGGGCCAAAAATACCTTACCTGAGGCCCGGCCCATTTTTTAAACGGGCCTTATTTTTTGTCCAAGCCTATTTTTCGGGCTTATTTTTTTGCCCAAACCCTCCCAAATTTCGGTCGGGCCTTCAGGCCGGGCCGCCCGACCCATGAACACCTCTACAAATGACATATCAACACCCAAAACTTGATCAATTTCGATTATAGAAGCCATTTTTACCAAAACCCCAAATAAATAACTTGAAAACTATGTTAAACTACGAATCAAAGTCTTACCAATATGGATACGATAACCAGCAGTCACCACACACTGGAAAACCAGTTTAAAACCATCGTGCAACACCTAAACGTGAGTAAAACGGACCTTCTATTTATCGCTTAACCAAAACAATGACAAAATTAAGGAAAATTCCACTTACCGAAAAAGGGAAAACAATCGCAGTACGTCAAAAATGGATTGAACAAGGGAATAAAATAAGAAAGGAGAAATCAAATGGAAAATCAGCAGCAAGTGGGGAAAAGAAACGACAGAGAGAAAGAGAGAAGGAAGAGGGAAAAATTCGTTAGAAAACTTTGAAAAATGAGGAGGGAGAGCCGAATGTAACAACCAACAACAACAGGATTACTTGATAGCTCCCCAATCCCATATTTTTCTCCCCACATCCCCACTACTCACGACCACTACAGAATTTTGGCTAAACCGATACTCCTTTAATTCCAGAGTAAAAATATACACTCATGCACACGCAGTGGTTCGTACACAAGACCTTTAGCAAACTAACACTCAACTTAACCACCAGACCAGCAGGCCCATTCTGTTACAAGCTTATCAACAATTAAATAAAAGCCAATTGACCAAAGATAGGGCTTTATTCATAAAAATACCAAAATTTTCCCAAGTCATGGCTTGAACTTGGGACCTCCCACACATACCCAAAATACATAACCACTGAAGCAGATACACAATTGTGTCACACTTTCACAATTTTTTTTTTTAAATTTTAGAGTGTTACAACTCTACCCCCATAAAAGAAAATTTCGTCCTCGAAATTTACCTGATCAGAATAGATGAGGATACTGCTGACACATCGCATCCTCAAGCTCCCACGTAGCCTACTCAGTGCCATGATTACGCCATATAACCTTTACCAAAGGGATAGACTTCCTCCTTAGAACCTTTACGTCACGATCCAGAATCTAGACAGGCTCCTCCTCGAAAGTCAAATCTGACCTAACCTTAATTTCCTCAACAAGGACAATATGAGTAGGATCAGAGTAGTAGCGACTCAACATGGAGACCTTGAGAAGTGGTCCCACTATCTTTAGAATACGATCCAACGCTGGAGGTAGCTCCAACTGATAAGTAACTAGTCCCACTCGCTTCAGAATACGGTAAGGTCCAATAAACCTAGAGCTCAAGTTGCCTTTGCGACCAAACCTCAGTACTTTCTTCCATGGCGAGACCTTGAGAAATACGAAGTCCCTCACAGAATACTCAATCTCGCGCCTCTTCAAATCTACATAAGATTTCTGTCTATCAGATGCCGCTTTCAAATGATCCCGAATCAGTCTAAACTTATCCTCTGTCTCGGAAACCAATTCAAGACCCAGAACACATCATTCACCCAACATAAGGGAGTGCGACACTTACGACCATATAGTGCCTCGTAAGGTGCCATCTGGATGCTGGACTGGTAACTATTATTATAGGCAAACTCCGCTAACGGCAGATAATCCTCCCAACTGCCTCGAAAATAAATAGCATAGCTCCTCAACATATCCTCTAGTATCTGAATCATCCTTTTTGACTGACCACCGGCCTGAGGATGGAGTGCAGTACTGAAGTCTAACCTAGAACCTAGAGCCTCATGCAACTTCCCTCAAAACTGAGACGTGAAATGAGGATCCTTATCAGAGACGATCAAAACCGGTACCCCTGCAGTCTCACTATCTCCGAAATAGAAAGCTTCACCAAATTCTGTAGAGAATAATCAGTATGAATCGGTATAAAGTGTGCTGACTTGGTCAATCGATCCACGATGACCCAAACATAATCCTTCTTAGTGAGTGTCAAGGGTAACCCACTAACGAAGTCCATCGTCACACGTTCCCACTTCCAAAGGGGAATCTTAATCGGCTATAGCAAACCTGAAGGCAACTGATGCTTAGCCTTAACCTGCTGGCATGTCAGACATTTAGCCACTAAAGTAGTAACCTCTCAATTCAATCCTGGCCACCAATATAACTCTTAAAGATCTCAGTACATCTTATTCCCACCAGGATACATAGTATAGGGACTACTAAATGCCTCTCTCAGAATAGACTGCCTCAGATCGGTGTCATTCGGTACACAAATCTGTCCACGGAAACATAATACACCTTTAGAGTTCAATCGAAAATCTGTAGTGTTACCACTCTCAATCTGTCGGAATCGAGGACCCAAAGACTCGTCTTGCAACTGTTTACCCTTAATCTGATTTATCCAAGTTAGTTTAACCTAAAGCTCAACCAACAGACTACCATCATTAAATAAATTTAGACGAGCAAACATCGCCCTTAAATCGGTCATAGCTCTACGGCTCAGTGCATCGGCCACCACATTGGCTTTGCTAGGGTGGTACTCAATGGTGCAGTCATAATCCTTGAACAGCTCAATCCATCCATGCTGCCTAAGATTTAATCCTTCTGAGTAAGGAGATACTTGAGGCTCTTGTGATCAGTGTAGATGATACACTTCTCACCGTGTAGATAATGCCTCTAGATTTTCAGTGCAAATACCACAGCGACCAACTCCAAGTCATGCGTTGGATAATTCGCCTCATGTGGCTTAAGCTGACGAGACACATATGCTACCACCTTACCATCCTGAATCAACACACATCCTAAACCAACATGTGATGCATCGCTATAAACCATGAACTCCTTTCCGAGTTCAGTCAGATCGAAGCAGGGGCCTTAATCGATGCGATCTTGAGTCAAAGCTCTTCTACTGCAGATCGGTCGATTAAACGGCACACCTTTACGTAGCAGCTTAGTCAAGGGTGCTGCAATCATTGATAAGCCCTCTACAAATTGCAGATAATAACCTGCCAGTCCTAGAAAACTGCGAATCTCAGACACGTTCCTAGGCTGCTTCCACTCCAACACAGCCTCAATCTTTTGAGAATCTACTTGAATCCCCTCAGCAGAAACCATGTCCCAAAAATGTTACCTCAAGTAACCAAAACTCGCACGTGCTAAACTTAGCATAGAGCTACTTCTTCCTCAAAGTCTGCAGAACAACCCTAAGGTGCTCGTCATACTCATCCTCAGTCCTTGAGTAAACCAGTATATCATCGATGAACACCACCACAAACAGATCTAGATAAGGCTGAAATACTCGGTTCATCAAATCCTTGAAAGTCGTTGGTGCATTCGTCAGTCCAAATGGCATCACTAGGAACTCGTAGTGTCCATAACGAGCCCTAAATATCGTCTTAAATACATTAGCTTCCTTAACCCTCAGCTGATGATATCCAGAACGTAGATCAATCTTGGAAAACACAGACGACCCTCGGAACTGGCAAACAAATCATTTATCCTCGGAAGTGGATACTTGTTCTTAATGGTCAACTTGTTCAGCTAACGGTAGTTGATACACATCCTCATGGATCCATCATTCTTCTTAACAAACAGTACCGGTGCTCCCCACGGAGACACACTAGGGCAAATGAGCACATGATCCAATAACTCTTAAATCTGAGTCTTTAGCTCCACAAGCTCCTTTGGTACCATTCGATAGGGAGTGATGGACATCGGAGCTGTACCAGGTAGGAGCTCAATACCAAATTCCACTTGACGATCCGAAGGTAAACCAAGTAGCTCTTCAGGAAAGATGTCTGAAAAATTCTTTACCGTTCTAATGTCCTTAACAGAGGAATCCCCAGAATCTGAAACACTTATGTAAGCCAAAAATGCCTTACATCCCTTACGTACCAACTTTTCTGCCACCAGTGCAGATATCACATTAGTTAAATAATTTCGGCACTCTCCAATCATGGCTACCACATAATCTTCTTTAGTCCTCAATACGACCCTTTTAAAAACACAGTTCAAGCTAACACGATGCTTGATCAACCAGTCCATCCCTAGAATTAAATCGAACTCTACAAATGAAAGCTCCATTAGATCAGCCAGGAAGATTTCTCTTTGAATCTTTAAAGGAACGTTTCTAAACAGCTTGTTAACCCTTATAGATTGCCCCGACGGACTCAGTACAGTAATCCCACTCGTAGTGCTCTCAACCAAGATCCCCAAATTTCCAGACACAGTACAGGCTATATAGGAGAGAGTGGATCCTATATCTATCAATGCAGTATATGGTACATAAAAAAATAAGAAACATACCTGTGATGACGTCCAGAGTATCTCTACCCTCTCAGCAATGAGCAGCATAAACTGGAGCCGGCTGCCTCGTCTTAATCTGTTTAGTACCTCTGCCTGGTGCTCTCTGCCCACGGCCCATACCATTACCACCTCTGGCCCGACCACAGCCCCTCAGTAGCTACTGAACTACCCTCGGTGGCTGTATAGTACCAGTACTTGGAGCTTGCCTCTGATCAGCCCTCAGCGGACACTCTCTAATGCGATGTTCCAACGACCCACATCCCAAGCATGCCCTAGTTCTCTTCCAGCACTCGCTCTGATGGCGTCTACCACAATTAGTACATGGTTGCAATCCAGTAGCAGCAACAGGGCCCCAGCTCTAACCGGCCCATCAGATTTGGCCTTTTTTTTAGGCCTCTGTACAGAAATCGAGGGCTCTGAATCCCTCTTGTTCCTACCCTTCTCTCTATCTCTGTTTTGATGCTCATCGCGCTTAACATCCTCGGCGATCTTCGCCTTCTCGACTGGAACAGAAAAATCTCGCTCCCTCTGCGGAGCTATTATAACTTTCAAATTATCTCTGAGGCCATCCTCAAAGCGGACACACCTCTCATACTTCGATGCCACCATACCTCGCGCATAGTGGCTCAGTCTCAAGAAGTCGGCCTTATACTCGGCCACAAATCACTCTCCCTGAGTAAGGTTCAGGAACTCCCTCCTACGGGCATCCACGTAGCTCACCCTCACATATTTCCCCTGGAAGGCAGTCTTAAAGAACTCCCAGGTCAAGCGTTCGGGCTGAGTGCCCTCCTTAACAGTAAGCTACCATTGATATGCCTCATCACGTAGCAGCGAGACTGCACCCTTTAATTTCTGCTCTGGGGTGCAATCTAGATCGTCCATGGTCCTCTCTGTGGCCTCAATCCAGTACTCAACCATATTAGGGGCAACTCTAGTGACACCCCTGAATAATTTTGCCCCATTGGATCGGAGTCGTTCCTGTAACCGACCTTCAGCCTCTAGATCTAGTATTGGGCCCAATGACCCTCTCGAAAATCCTGAGAATAGCCTGGGACAATGCGCCGTCCTCAGCCATGCAATCTTGAGATCGAGTCTCAGTTGCAGGTGAAACCGGCGTCTCACTAGTATCCAGGTTAGGCAGGTTACCAGAAGATAAGGACCCAACTCGAGCCCCACTACAGCCTCTAGAACCCCGTCCGCGAATACCTCAGTGCTCATATCTAATTGTATTATCTATATTTAGAAATTTTATGAATCAGTTACAGTTCAATATTTATTAACAAATGTTTTATGTAGAACATTATCGGTAATTTAGAGTTTGTTTTCGTATATCGCAGTTTCACTACAGTTTTCAGTACAGATACTACCTATAGTAGTTTCAAAATATACTATCAATAACAGTTTCAGTTTAAAACAATTCACGGATCAGAATACTTACAGGATCGACGCTGGAGACTCGGTGTATCACTTACTCAGTAAAACATTTCAAATCATTTTGTAGTCAATTCTTCAAAACCAAATTTCAAAACCTATAATCCACTAAATGTAACACCCCAAACCTGGCCCAGACGTTATGGCTGATTCTGGCGATGTCACATGGAATGGAATTTTGAAAACTAGTTTATTATGATAAAACCGTGTTCGTTGTATTACTCTTATTAATTCCAGGAATCGCTTACTCATCTAGTCGATTGTTTAAAACATAATTCATTGCGGAAGCTTTAAAAATAGTTTAAGTAATCGTGTGTTTAGAGAAATCATTTGTTATTTTTAAAACCGAGCTTTCTTACAACTACCAGTTGTAAACCCATAAAGTAAAGAAAACTAAGAACCAAATAAAAAAAAGTCCGTAAGTCTCAATTACAACCAAAAACTTAACCAATAGAAATGAACCCATGAATCATTAATTAAAAATCATAGAAGTCCAAAACCGTGGTCACCTTCGAGTCCTCTGCCGCACTGATCCATCTAAATCTGAGGATTACCTGTACACATTAAACAAAAGAAGTGAGTTTTCGTAGACTCGGTGTGTAACCCCACAAAAAGCAAACAACAGTAACAACAGTGCACAATCAAAATCAGACTTGGGCCTAAGCCTCTTTCAGTATCAGTAGCAGTTGGGGCTTAGCCCATTTTAGTATAGTATCAAATATGCATTAGGACCTTAGCCCATCACAGTAACAGTAGCAGTCATGCAGTATTCATTATCAAAGTCCTACCCATCCAGCCTCTACACACCATCTTTGTCCAACCCTACACTCCATGTGGGGATTAAATCAACCACCCATCCTTACACTCCATGTAGTACCGAATGCGACACAAAATAGTAATTTGCAACTGAGCTGCTAGTATATTAGGCTTAAGAGCCTTTCAGTACACTTCCTTCAAATATAATCAACCCAACCCCATGCAATGCAACATACAAATCATGACATGCTATCCCATGATATCAGTACAAATAATCAATTCAGTATACATGCATACTGTCATCATGCTCAATATATATAAATCAAACAGTCACTTCACATAATATATATAACATGAAAGGGGTCTGATTGGTACTTTCGGAGCATTGTGTAATATCCCGGGTTAGGGGCTATTTGGTGTTGCATGATATTGCATGTGTTGGTGTGTTGTGTTGCTATTTCGGTGTTTTAGGGGCTTAATTATAGGCTAAGTGTATGTGTGTGTAGGTAGGAAAATTTTAATTTTTGGCCTTAGGTGTGGGAGGCGATAGAGTTGGGGCTTAAGAAAATAAAATGGAATTCTATTGCACAAAAGAGGAGGCTGGTGGAGTGGCAAAGCATGCGTCACTTGGGAGCTTGGTGTGGCGTCAATTCCATGAGGTAGAGGTCCGGTGTTCGATTTGCAGAGTACTCCTTTTTATTTCTTTTTTGGGACGGCATAGGGGGAGAGTTGTATGTAGTTTAAATTCTACTTTGGACCAAGTCAAATGTTTTAAAAGAAGGGTGGAGAGTGAATTTAGGAAGGAGACTTATTCAAAATGTTTGAAGGAGTGAATGGGAGCAATTTGGGGATATGGCCGAATATTTGGGGGAGCTTTGGGAGTGGCCGGTTGTGGTGAGTAAGTGGGAAGGCTATGCAGAAATTCATTTTGAATTTTGGTTGTTTTTGATCAAGGGGTTAGGAAGCTAGTTTTCTCTCATTTGGTCTTTGGTAGTCGAATTCTCTTTTGTATTCTTTTTGTCGTTTTTCTTTCGTTGTAAACCGAAAATCAAAACCTCTCTAAGGCTTGCCGAATTTTTGTGTTGTGTTCTCAATATGCTTTGTTAAGTCGAATGTTCCTTACATGTCTCTCTTCTTGTTCATTTGAGTAAATCGGAACTAGCCATCATTTCTTTCTTCTCATTTTCTACAACCCTTGTGCCGAATTTGCATTTTCTCTTAGCCAAAACTTTTGTTTCCTTTTTCTTTGAGCATAGGCCGAATATCACCTTCTTCCTTCCATCTCTTTTGGTGTTTTCCTTTCTTGGGGTTAGACCAGAATCTTTCCTTTCTCCCTTCTAAACTTTTATTACCGATTTTCTTTCTCTTCTTGAATCACATCTCCTTTGTTTCTACTTCCAAAACTCTATCCGTTTTCCTCTTCCTCTTGGGTGGTTGAAGCCGAATTTCCTCTCTCTCTGCAGGGGTTTCTTGTGGCCGAATTCTTGGTGGTTGGTGTTGGGGTAAGTGGTAGGCCGAATGGCCATATCTTCTTCTTTTGATCTTTGTTGGTTATGGTTTGATTAAGAGGCCGACTATGGTCATTTTTGAAGGATTCTAATCTCTTCATTATAGGACATCAAAGGGTTTCAAGCAAACAAGAGGGCCATCTTCATTTGTTAAGTGATTAGGTAAGTGTGGTAAGTGATATTACTACATTCATTTGATTTCTTTAAGATGGGCTACAAGAGATTAATGGTTCTATTTCTAGGTGAAGGCCGATTGTCAAAAGAGCCACTTTTGGTTTGGGGTTTGTTTGGAAAGCAAACCAATAGCAAGGTAAGGGTTTGGTATCAACTCTTTTGGTCTTAATGGTGTTGGCCGAATATCATAGATACCTAACCCTAATGTTGGCCGATTGTAGGAGTCAGTACTTGAGGGACTTGGATCGTTTGGGTTGGGATTTGTTTTAGACTCGTATTATCAGGTGTGTATACTAACACACTTATATTTAGTAATATTATTAATAAACCTGTATGCCTATTAAAATTATGGCAGTTGATGGATTGATATGATACCCATTTGGGTATGAGCTTGATTCGGGTAAGTTATTACTAATATCATTATGAGTTCTTGATGATTTATATGATATCGGGGCTATGGATATATGTGATATGGGATATGTGGTTAGACATATTAGCATGAGATGCATGATTTGTATGAAATGCATGATTATATGAGTATGGTATGTTGATGGGTGATACGAGTGGAGGGAGCAGTGATATATATTGTGCTGACGAGCACCAGTGCTTTGGTAGCACACTTTGTGACTTTGGGTCACCAGAGGTTTGGCACCTCCAGAGGTTTGGTACCTCGGCGTCTCGTCCCGATGGCTCAGTACCACGGTGGGTTGGCCCCTGAGATGATTATACGGGATTAGCGCCCGGTGTTTTGGTAACACACGATGGGTTGGCCCCATCACGATTTGTGACTACGGTCACCAGTGCTTTGGTAGCACATTGTGTCTTTGGGACACCAGAGGTTTGGCACCTCATTGCGACTTGTCCCTGTGGTTTGACCACCGTGGGTTGGCCCCACTTGAGATATGGGATTGTCTGCTAGTGTTTTGGTAACACACGATGGGTTGGCCCCATCTTGGATTTGTGACGGTCACGGTGCTTTGGTAGCACAATTGTGTCTTTGGGACACGGTGGTTTGGGACCACATTGATGGATAATGTGTCTTTGGGACACAGTGTTTTGGTAACACATTGTGACTATACGTCACGGTGGTTTGGCACCACCACAGTGGTTTGGTATCACGGGGTAGAAAAGGTGTATGGATGGTTAGGATCGGGTTGCATTGATTATGTTGCTTTGTATGATGTGTGTTAGCATGTGGTTTATTCGGGAGCGGGATTTACACACTGAGTCACTCGACTCACCCTCTCCTTTGACATTTCAGGTGACTCGTAGACGCGGACTTGGAGCCGGGATGGACTCGGGGTGCTTATGCTATGCTGAATAAAAAGCTTTGCTCAGTTTATTGCATTTGGGTACTTAGTTTATTTATTTTTATTTGGATTTGTAAAAGCTTTTTAAGATGTGCTTATTAATGTTTATGCTTACATTGGATTTTTAATATGCTGTAACAAAAAAACTTGGTACGAATTTTATTAAAATTTGGAAAGACGACGTTTTCAAACCAACAAAGCGATACGTTTTCAACTATACCATCGGGTATCACATTGTTTTTATAAACCAATAAAGATCAATTGTTTTCTAACGTGGAATCAAACTTTTACTAAGTTTAAATGTTTTAATAACATCATTAAACAACTTGGTTTCAAAAAGGAACAAAGTTTTTTTCAAGTCTATTTGGTACAAATTCGAAATTTTCAAACACGTTTTCCCTCGTAACATACCAGATTCGGTCGTGGTGTTTGGACCGGGTTTGGGGTGTTACAATTGTGGTATCGAGCTAAGTTCAAAAGCTCTTTTGTGGGCTTGAGGCCTAAATTGTTTTCAAAAGTTTGTTTTAAGTGTTTTGGGATCGAATACATGGTTTACAAGGCATGGCACCGAGTCTCAGGCTTTTGATTCGCCGCCTGTAAGTAATTCTAAACTCTTCACGTGAATTATTATTTGTAGAAGGGTAGGTGATATGGGCGTAGTTAGATTTATAGGACTTGAACCTAGGATTAGATTACTCAAACACTCGAACTAAAGCATAAGACTTAAAGCACTAAACCAATCTATGATTCAACCACGGGGCTAGGGTGTGGTAACTCTGCATGCATGTCAGGAGAGGATCCAGGAAGAGCTTGGTATTTAGCAGTCCTCGTGACTCACCTTCTCTCTTCGAGAATCCCACAGTGCGTAGCTCGAGTTCACCCTGACCAAGAAGGCTCGGTCATAGACCTAACCTAACGTTTAAAACCCGAAAAGGGAATTAGCCATGTTTTCAAAAAAATACAACAACAACCTTAATGTTTTCAAACTTTTTGCAATAAACTCTTTCAAAACTGAAAATGTCACATTTACAACAATTTCTTGAAAAACCCTGATTTATGGAAAATTACAAAAATGCTCTTAGGGGTAAATTTACTAAAATGCCCTCGGTTTATAAAATGGCAACTCAATGATTTTTGCCCCAAAATTTCAATGATGTTACGAAATTCAAACATTCTATTTTATAAAATAGCAATCAAAAATTTTGATTTTGGAAAATTTCTTAAAATACTCGTTTGTGAAAATTACTAAAAATACCAGTTTCCAAAGCGAAGTATTTTACAAAATTTTCAAAGAACACTCTCAAATTTTTGGAATTTCAAATTGGTAGTTTTACTGAAAGTTTAAAATATCTTTTATTACAAAAATACCTGTAGGAAAATGACGAAAATACCCTTGGGCTAGAAATGGGCAAAGAATGTCAGAAGAGTGAATAGGTATGGAAAGGTTTAAGGAATGAATGTATAATCTCTTTTGGGTGAATAGGATAGAAGATTGAAACCTTGATTGCTCGAAAGAACCACGATTAAACTCTATTCATAAAATTTCTTTGCGGTTAAGAAAGTGGAGCGATACTAATGCATAAAAATCTTTTAATCGAAGCGTAGATCGTTAGACATGAGCACTCGAGGCGGACGTGGTCGTAATACTCGTGGTAGAGGTAGGGGTAGAATGGCGGTTTACGAGCCCGTAGGATCCAGGCGGGGTTCGAAAATGAGATCTGGGATTCGCCACCAGTGGAGGTGGTGAGTTCCAAGATCGGTCGAGACGATGCGGTGTCACGAGCGATCTTTGCGGGTGTTGGAAAGAGTAGCTGGTGTAAGTGGTGGTGCGGGAGTTAGGAAATGCATTTCTGAGCGACTCAGGGCTAATGGGGCCGAGTTCTTAGAGTGTATCGGGTGTTGCTCCTAGCACTGCTTGAGTATTGGTGGAGGCAACCGAGCGGATCATGGGCGATCTGGACTTGACGGCCGAGGAGAAGTTGAAGGGCATCGTATCGCTTCTTGGGATGAGTCATATCGGTGGTGGCTCACGGTTCGGGATAGTGTGGCGGTGAGGATCGACATGGGATTATTTTAGATTTGCATATCAAAAAAAGAAGTACATCGGGGCTAGTTACATCGACTCAGTGAAAGGCATTTTCGAGGCTTGTTCGGGAGCAAATCATTCTTGAGTACGAGGTGAGTTCTGAAGGCCGAGTAGGTATGCCGAGAGGCATTGTAGCCTTGAGCATGAGAGGTGTGTTCGTTTCGAGGATGGTCTGCGAGACGAGTTGAGGTTCTTTGATTGCTCCTCGCCAGAGCGAGAGCTTGAGTTCTTTGTCTTAGTCGAGAAGGCTAAGGTAGCTAAAGGTGTTAAGGAGTCGGTAGGCGCGAGCATGGGCGGGAGTAGGCTTAAGAGGAGCTTTGGGTCTTACGGATCGTCGAGTAACCCGCAGAGAGAGGCTAGACCGAGTGGCAAGGAATCGATCTGCTAGGTTTGTTCTTTGCTAGGCGAGGACCGCCGCATGATGTAATCGGTGTGGGAAATCTCATTGGGGCGGTTGTTGGGTGGTGGAAAAGGTTGCCGAGTGTGGTTCTCGGATCATCGCATTAGGGATTGTCCGCGTAGGATGGCGAGATTGATCCCGAGAGTCGGGCGTGTCGATTGAGGTAATGGACCGCCACCGCGAGAGGCCGTGGTAATGGCGAGAGGTGGTAATGGTTTTGGTCGAGGTCGTGGAGCAGGCGAGAGGTGCGGGTAGTTACGAGGCACGACACTGGTTTGGTGTATGCGCCTAGGCGCCGCGAGGAGGGCGACGCACCGGACGTAATTACTGGTACGTTTTTGATTTTTGGTTCTCTCCTATATCGCTTTAATTGATTTGGGTTCCACGCATTCGTATGTTGCTAGTAGTATAGTTGAGACCATGGACTTAGACTCGAGATATCTTCTAGCGGATGACCGCATTGCTTAGCCCTCCAGGTCACTCAGTAGTGGTAGATAAGTTGTATAAGGATGTACCCCAGAACTCCAAGGGGTAGTTTTTCTTCAGCGATCCGATGGAACCGCCGTTTGAGGAGTTCGATCTGATTCTCGAGATGGACTGGCTGGTGAAGTACCAGGCCAAGGTGGATTGCGCGGCTAAGCGCATGGTTCTATCGACGGACAAGGGAGATGAAGTGATTATGATAGGTAATAGGAGAGATTACTTATCCAATGTGGTATCGGCATTAAAAAGTCGTGAAGATGGTCGGGAAGGGTTGTGAAGCGTATGTGGTTCATGTGTATGCCTTAGAGGCTAAAGAGTCTGTTGTTGAGAAGGTTCATCTTTGTTAAGGAATTTGTTGATGTGTTTCGGAGGAGCTTAGGGTTTGCCACCGGATCGTGAGGTAGAGTTTGGGATAGATGCTACCGGGAATTTGCGCGGTGTCTATTGCTCCATATAGGATGGCACCAAAGGAATTGGTGGAGCTTAAGGCTCGATTCAGGAGTTGTTGGATCGAGGCTTCATTAGGCCAAGTGTTTCGCCGTGGAGCGCCGCGTATTATTCGTCAAGAAGAAGGGCGGTTCGATGCGGATGTGTATCGACTACCGCCAACCTGAATAAGTGGCGATTAAAAACAAGTATCCGTTACCACGGATAGATGACTTGTTTGATCGGTGAAAGGTGCATCGGTGTTTTGAAGATCGATTTGAGGTGCAGGTACCATCGGTTGAAAGTTAAGGAAGCGGATATCCATAAGACGGCGTTTGGACTCGATGTACGGGCACTACGAATTCTGGTAATGCCGTTCGGGTTGACTAACGCTCCGCGACTTTTATGGATATGATGAATAGGGTGTTTATTGAAAGATCTGGATCGGTTCGTCGTGGTTTTTATTTGCGACATCTTGGTTTATTCAAGGTCGGAAGAAGAGCATGATGCACACTTAAGAGTGGTGTTGCAAATTTTGAGGAGAAGCAACTCTATGCTAAGTTCGGTAAGTGCGAGTTTCGCTTAGTGAAGTGACGTTTTTGGGTCATGTAGTATCGTGGAGGATTAGAGTTGATCCTCGAAAGGTTGAGGCGGTTTTGGATTGGAAGCCTCCTAAGTCGATTCTTTGAGATTCGGAGTTTCACGGGTTTGTGAGGATACTACCAGAAGGTTTGTTGAGGTTTCTCGTTAATTGCAAGACCGATGACTAAGTCATTAAGGAAGGGAGTTCCGTTTGTTTGGACCGAGAAACAATGAGGAGAGTTTTGATAAGTTGAAAAGATCTTGTGAGGCTCTGTTTTAATTCAACTTTGAGGTGGTAAGGATTTTCACGGTCTCATTGCGACGCATCACATACGGGATTAGGTTGTGTGCTGATGCAGGAGGGTAAGGTTGTGGCTTACGCTTCTCGGCAGCTGAGGCCACACGAGGTCAACTATCCGACGCACGACTTGGAGCTAGCAGCTGTAGTCTTCGCTCTAAAAATCTGGAGGCACTACTTGTACGGTGAGAAGTCAATCGTCTACACAGATCATAAGAGTTTGAAGTATCTACTGACTCAGAAGGACTTGAATTTGAGGCAGCGTAGATGGGTTGAATTGCTTAAGGACTACGACTGTTCGATCGAATATCATCCGGGCAAGGCTAACGTAGTGGCAGACGCGTTGAGCCGTAGGGTTGTTTCGGACTTAAGAGCTTTGTTTGCCCATTTGAGCTTGTATGACGACGGGAGTATTCTGGCAGAGCTGTAGGTTAAGCCTACTTGGGTTGAGCAGATCAGAGAGAAACAGTTAGAGGATGAGGTTCTGAGTGCGCGTAGGGTACAAGTGTAGAATGGTAGTTTGGAGGGTTACAGCTTATCTAGTGACAAGGTTCTGTGTTTTCAAGGTAGGGCTTGTATGCCTAAAGATGATGAGCTGAGGCAGAGGATTCTTCAGGACGCACATAGCAGTCCTTATGCTATGCATCCTGGAGGTAGTAAAATGTATAGGGATCTCAGAGAGCAGTTTTGGTGGCCTGGCTTGAAGAAAGAGGTGACCGAATTTGTGGGTAAATGTCTGACTTGTCACAGTCAAGCGGAACATCGATTCTCGTCGGAGTTTGCTTCAACCGGTGAAGATTCCTCAGTGGAAATGGGAAAGGATAACTATGGATTTCGTCAGTGGGTTACCGCTTACGCCGAGCAAGAAAGATTCAGTTTGGGTTATTGTGGGACCGTCTAACTAAGTCGGCCCATTTCATTCGGTGTGAGTGGACTATTCACTTCGTGAGATTGGCGAAACTTTATGTGTCGAGATAGTGAGGCGCACGGCGTTCCAGTTTCGATAATCTCAGATAGGGATCCGAGGTTCACGTCGAGGTTCTGGAGAGCGTTGCATCAGGCTCTGGGTACTCGCTTGGATTTCGATCGACTTTTCACCCACCGATCGGACGGCGATCGTAGAAAGGTCATTCAGATCTTGGAAGACATGCTGAGAGGTTGTGTTCTGGATTTCAGAGGTAGTTGGGAGGAGTTTCTACCGTTAGCTGAGTTTGCCTATAACAACAGCTACCAAGCAAGCATCAAGATGGCACCATATGAGGCGCTGTATGGTAGGAAGTGTCGCTCACCTACTTGTTGGACAGAGTTAGGTGAACGTCAGTTGTTGGGACCCGAGTTGGTTGCTGAGACCGAGGACAAGGTTAAGTTGATTCAGGCTCGTTTGAAGGAAGCTTCGGACCGGCAAAAGTCTTATGCCGATCTTAAGCGTAGGGATATAGAGTTCGCTGTGGGGGATCAGGTTTTCTTAAAGGTCTCGCCTTGGAAGAAGGTGCTGAGGTTTGGCAAAAAGGGCAAGCTTAGTCCGAGGTTTATTGGGCCGTATAAGGTATTGAGACGAGTTGGACCAGTGGCGTATCAGCTTGAGTTGCCAGCAGAGCTTAGTCAGATTCACGACGTTTTTCATGTTTCGATGCTTCGGAGGTATCGTTCAGATCCGTCGCATGTGGTAGCAGTGGAGGAGATCGAGGTAAATCCAGACTTGACCATAGAGGAAGAACCAGTGCAGATTCTAGATCGAGATGTCAAGGTTCTACGTAGAAAGTCTGTGCCTTTGGTTAAGGTCCTTTGGCGGAATCATGGCGTGGAAGAAGCTACGTGGGAACCCGAGGATACGATGAGACAAAGCAATACCCGCAACTCTTTTGACTGTAATTTCGAGGCCGAAATTATTTTTAAGGGGGGTAGAACTGTAATATCCCGGGTTAGGGGCTATTTGGTGTTGCATGATATTGCATGTGTTGGTGTGTTGTGTTGCTATTTCGGTGTTTTAGGGGCTTAATTATAGGCTAAGTGTATGTCTGTGTAGGTAGGAAAATTTTAATTTTTGGCCTTAGGTGTGGGAGGCGATAGAGTTGGGGCTTAAGAAAATAAAATGGAATTCTATTGCACAAAAGAGAGAGTGGTGGAGTGGCAAAGCATGCGTCACTTGGGAGCTTGGTGTGGCGTCAATTCCATGAGGTAGAGGTCCGGTGTTCGAAGCTGCAGAGTACTCTTTTTATTTCTTTTTGGGGATGGCATAGGGGAGAGTTGTATGTAGTTTAAATTCTACTTTGGACCAACTCAAATGTTTTAAAAGAAGGGTGGAGAGTGAATTTAGGAAGGAGACTTATTCAAAATGTTTGAAGGAGTGAATGGGAGCAATTTGGGGGATATGGCCGAATATTTGGGGAGCTTTGGGGAGTGGCGGTTGTGGTGAGTAAGTGGGAAGGCTATGCCGAAATTCATTTTTGAATTTTGGTTGTTTCGGTCAAGGGGTTAGGAAGCTAGTTTTCTCTCATTTGGTCTTTGGTAGTCGAATTCTCTTTTGTATTCTTTTGTCGTTTTTCTTTCGTTGTAAACCGAAAATCAAAACCTCTCTAAGGCTTGCCGAATTTTTGTGTTGTGTTCTCAATATGCTTTGTTGTCGAATGTTCCTTACATGTCTCTCTTCTTGTTCATTTGAGTAAATCGGAACTAGCCATCATTTCTTTCTTCTCATTTTCTACAACCCTTGTGCCGAATTTGCATTTTCTCTTAGCCAAAACTTTTGTTTCCTTTTTCTTTGAGCATAGGCCGAATATCACCTTCTTCCTTCCATCTCTTTTGGTGTTTTCCTTTCTTGGGTTAGACCAGAATCTTTCCTTTCTCCCTTCTAAACTTTTATTACCGATTTTCTTTCTCTTCTTGAATCACATCTCCTTTGTTTCTACTTCCAAAACTCTATCCGTTTTCCTCTTCCTCTTGGGTGGTTGAAGCCGAATTTCCTTCTCTGCTAGGGGTTTCTTGTGGCGAATTCTTGGTGGTTGGTGTTGGGGTAAGTGGTAGGCCGAATGGCCATATCTTCTTCTTTTGATCTTTGTTGGTTATGGTTTGATTAAGGGCCGACTATGGTCATTTTGAAGGATTCTAATCTCTTCATTATAGGACATCAAAGGGTTTCAAGCAAACAAGAGGGCCATCTTCATTTGTTAAGTGATTAGGTAAGTGTGGTAAGTGATATTACTACATTCATTTGATTTCTTTAAGATGGGCTACAAGAGATTAATGGTTCTATTTCTAGGTGAAGGCCGATTGTCAAAAGAGCCACTTTTGGTTCGGGGTTTGTTTGGAAAGCAAACCAATAGCAAGGTAAGGGTTCGGTATCAACTCTTTTGGTCTTAATGGTGTTGGCCGAATATCATAGATACCTAACCCTAATGTTGGCCGATTGTAGGAGTCGATGACTTGAGGACTTGGATCGTTTGGGTTGGGATTTGTTTTAGACTCGTATTATCAGGTGTGTATACTAACACACTTATATTTAGTAATATTATTAATAAACCTGTATGCCTATTAAAATTATGGCAGTTGATGGATTGATATGATACCCATTTGGGTATGAGCTTGGATTCGGGTAAGTTATTACTAATATCATTATGAGTTACTGATGATTTATATGATATCGGGGCTATGGATATATGTGATATGGGATATGTGGTTAGACATATTAGCATGAGATGCATGATTTGTATGAAATGCATGATTATATGAGTATGGTATGTTGATGGGTGATACGAGTGAGGGAGGAGCGATGATATATATTGTCTTGTGAGCACCGGTGCTTTGGTAGCACACTTTGTGACTTTGGGTCACAGAGGTTTGGCACCTCCAGAGGTTTGGTACCTCAGCGTCTCGTCCCCGTGGCTCGGTACCACGGTGGGTTGGCCCCACGAGATGATTATCTGGGATTGACGCCGGTGTTTTGGTAACACACGATGGGTTGGCCCCATCACACGATTTGTGACTACGGTCACCGGTGCTTTGGTAGCACATTGTGTCTTTGGGACACGAGGTTTGGCACCTCATTGCGACTTGTCCACGTGGTTTGACCACCGTGGGTTGGCCCCACTTGAGATATGGGATTGTCTGCTAGTGTTTTGGTAACACACGATGGGTTGGCCCCATCTTGGATTTGTGACTTTGGTCACGGTGCTTTGGTAGCACAATTGTGTCTTTGGGACACGGTGGTTTGGGACCACATTGATGGATAATGTGTCTTTGGGACACGAGTGTTTTGGTAACACATTGTGACTATACGTCACGGTGGTTTGGCACCACCAGTGGTTTGGTATCACACGGGGTAGAAAAGGTGTATGGATGGTTAGGATCGGGTTGCATTGATTATGTTGCTTTGTATGATGTGTGTTAGCATGTGGTTTATTCGGGAGCGGGATTTACACACTGAGTCACTCGACTCACCCTCTCTTTTGACATTTCAGGTGACTCGTAGACGCGGACTTGGAGCCGGGATGGACTCGGGTGCTTATGCTATCGTTGAATAAAAAGCTTTGCTCAGTTTATTGCATTTGGGTACTTAGTTTATTTATTTTTATTTGGATTTGTAAAAGCTTTTTAAGATGTGCTTATTAATGTTTATGCTTACATTGGATTTTTAATATGCTGTAACAAAATAACTTGGTACGAATTTTATTAAAATTTGGAAAGACGACGTTTTCAAACCAACAAAGCGATACGTTTTCAACTATACCATCGGGTATCACATTGTTTTTATAAACCAATAAAGATCAATTGTTTTTTAACGTGGAATCAAACTTTTACTAAGTTTAAATGTTTTAATAACATCATTAAACAACTTGGTTTCAAAAAGGAACAAAGTTTTTTTCAAGTCTATTTGGTACAAATTCGAAATTTTCAAACACGTTTTCCCTCGTAACATACCAGATTCGGTCGTGGTGTTTGGACCGGGTTTGGGGTGTTACACATTGATACTTGAAATACATCATGAATTTTCTGTAATTTTGGAGGCAATGCGAAACGATAAGCAACTGGCCTGACTCTTTCCACAATCTCATACGGCCCAATAAAACGAGGACTCAATATTCCTTTTTGACCAAATCTCAAAATTTTCTTCCAAGGTGAAACTTTAAGAAATACCTTATCACCAATAGAATACTCAATATCCCGATGTTTCAAATCTGCATATGATTTCTGTCTGTCGAAAGTTGCCTTCAATCTATCTCGAATCTTCTTAACAATATCCTTTGTTTCTTGAATCAACTCTGGCCCGATCATTTTCTTTCATTCAATTTCATCCAACAAACAGATGATCGACATCTCCGACCATATAAAGCTTCATACGGATCCATCTAAACACTTGATTGAAAACTACTATTATATACAAATTCAGCCAACGGTAAATAACGTTCCCAACCTGATTCAAAGTCAATGACACAAGCTCGAAGCATGTCTTCCAAAATTTGAATAGCACGTTCAGATTGTCCATTAGTGTGCGGATGAAAAACTATGCTAAAAATTAAGTCGCGTACCAAGAGATTCATGCAACTCGCAATACATTTTCGTTCCTCTAGAATGCAAAACAAAAGGACTATCATGAGCTTCATGAAGTATCAACTTTTTCAATTTACTAACATCTGGAACGCAAATTCGATTGTGAAATCTTAAACAATCACAATTATGAATGCTGAAATTTTCTAATATACCATTCTGACCCATTTCTCTTTTCTTCACCAATTTGTCATCTCCTAACTATGCTAACTTAATCTGATCAAACATCACCGGTTTGATTTTTAGTTCAGTCAATAAGCTTCCATCATCATTGATACTAAGTTGAGCAAACATTGTTTGCAATTCAATCGCTGTTTTTCTACTTAATGCATCAGCTATAACATTAACTTTACTAGGGTGATAATCAATAACACAATAAAAAAATTTTCAAAAGCTCTATCCAACAACGCTGTTTTAAATTCAACTCCTTTTGAGATAGAAGATATTTGAGACTCTTATGATCAGTATAAATATAACACTTTTCACTATATAGATAGTGTATCCAAAATTTTAGAGCAAAAACCACAACAGCTAGTTCTAAATCGTGTGTCGGATAATTGCGTTATGCAATTTTTAGCTGACAAGATGCATGAACAATCACTTCTCTTCTTACATCAAAACACAACTAAGACTGCTCAAGGAGCATCACTATAAATGACAAAATTCTTTCCATAAGAATCGAAAACCTTTAGTAGATCACCTTTGGAGTTTTTCTTATAATCCTATATTTCCTTTTTACTCAATTGGTCTCTTATTTCTTTTCTTTCCATTTAACCAGAAGTCTTTTCTTCATTTAGTTTTCCTAAAATCATCTCTACAATTCTATAGTTCCTTTCTGCATATATTTACATAGCTTATCATTTATATTCATTCTCTATCCTTTCTTTTCATTTATTTTTATTATTATTCTTATCACAACTATCTCATAAAAATCACGACATTATTGTTTTTAACATTTTTTTAAGCTCTACTTTATTATACTTTTATATTCTCATTTTCATTTCTTTTCATTTCTTTCTCTTTTCAAGGCAAACAATGATTATTCCAGTTATGGATCAGAGTTATTACTCTTAATCCAACCCCTTAGAAATATTTGGCTGGCATTTATATGATCTCCTCGAGTGCTTGTTCTTTCCAAGTTTTGCCTCTTTTATTACACAATTTATAACTTTGCTATTTCTTTTTCTTCTTCTTCTTCTTTTCACACTTTAGATCACTCTTTATTCACTAATTCTTAAAATCATTTTGCTACCTTTTTATATTCTTTAAAGTACTTATACTATTTTTCATGGTCAATTCTATTCTTATCTTCTATAATCTATTTTAATTTTTTTATATTCAATTTATCCTCTTATTAATGCCCATTACAGACTATTTCTTGGTTTTCTCAACAATTCTGAACAATCCTTAATTCCATGTCTTTTAGAGCCATACTTAAAAGCATCTTTCAGAAAATAACCAATATTCAACTAAATGAGATTTTCTTTTTCACATTTATCACAAGGTCAAATAGTTCTTTTCCTTAAACTTTTAATACTTGCCTTGGTGATAACCTAAGACTGTAACACCTTTTACCCGTGTCCAGCGCCGGGACAAGATACGAGGCATTACTGGACTTATCTTACTTATTCGTACAAAATTGAGCCATAAATTTTCCATTTCAACTTAAAAATTTTCTGTAGAAATCATAGCGTCCCTATTATGGGCCTATGAGACCCTAAGCATACATGTGGAATGGTTCGAGACCAAACCGAAATCTTACAGACACTTAGAAGATTTTTATTCAAAATAGGGCCACATGCTGGTGCGAAAGGGAGCACGCACGTGTGGGCAAGTCGTGTGATCACACACGCCCATGTTCCTAGCCCGTGTAGATTTAAATTTCATTTCGAACCTATAAGGGTTTTCACACGGCTTGTCACACGTCCGTGTCTATATCCCGTGTCACTCACACGGCCATGACACTCCCGTGTCCTCACCCGTGCGTGAAAACTTTAACATTCTGTTTATGACATCAGCAAACCTCTAAGGGCACACGGCTTAGTCACACGCCAGTGTGCTAGCCCGTGTGTCAAGTTGAATATTTTCACAAATTAGGTGCAAGGGACACACGACCTAACAACATGCCCATGGGGCTGACCGTGTGTCACACATGGTCTAGACACACGCCCGTGTATCTACCCGTGTGGACAATTATAAGGCTATTTACCAAGCCATTTGCCACCCTAAAGACAATCACACTTATACCATTTCAATGCAACACTTATCATGACCATTAGGAATTTCTAATACCCAAAATCAAGACATCCACATATAGGTTTACACTACATACATCATGCGTATGCTTTACTCATTCCCCATCCCATCACACAAGCAAGGCACTTCATGAACTTCATCATCATTGAATATATAAACTTATCAAGTATTGGCCAATTTCCAATGGTCATTTACAAAATGAATTGAATGACATTAATAGCCACACATTGGCTAACAAATATGATGTTTAACAAAATAACCAAGCCCTATACATGCCATACCCAAGATGATCAAACTTAACTATACCACAAGAATAGTTTGATAGTGTGAATAGAGCTCCGACGTCCTACTATCCCCGAGCTAGCTTGGCGATACTACAAGGAAAATGGAAATGAGAGGGGTAAGCGTAAAGCTCAGTAAGTTTGCATAAAATAAGTAGTAACATAAAGGCATAAGTTAACATCCATATATTACAGTGTGTAACAACACAAAATTCTTAAGCTCATAACCATAACTTACTCATGCTTACTCTTACCAATAACATATCACATATAGAACACATTTCCCGTAATTTATTTTTAGGTACTGTATCACTTCATCACATAACTTTAGCACTTATGATATCTTGAGCATAACTTAACTCATTATCATCTTTAACATAAACTTAGCTCTTTACCTGTTGAACTTCTTGGAATATTGAAGAATAATCAATCTCATCATGCATGTAACACGATGCCAATGCCATATCCCAGATATGGTCTTACATGGGATCACATCTTGATGCCGATGCCATATCCCAGATATGGTCTTACACGGGACCTCATATCTAGATGTCGATGCCATATCCCAGATATGATCTTATACGAGATCGTATATCGATGTCGATGACATGTCCTAGACATGGTCTTACATGAGATCTCCTTTCGGTGCCAAGCCATGTCCTAGATATGGTCTTATACGGGACCTATATTCTCTCATGTCGTGATAATAGTATCCTTGCTATTCCTAACGTTCAACCGGGACTTCAACTTAACATAATTTCATTATACTTTCATCGAGGCATCATTTATCATTTTCATAAAAATAATAGGCATTTCCCATGATATCAATCAATTAAAACATAATAGCATTATGTAGCTTAAATTCACACAAACTTACCTTGGCACCAAAATATGCTAATTTGCAATCTAGTTCGAAACCTTGCCTTGTCCTTGGTCAAGGTTAATTCCACGTTATTCTTGATCTATAATAACAAATTCACTCATTTAATTACTACATTAATCAATAAATTTCAAAATCATACTTTGGCAAAATTACCATTTTGCCCTTAAACTTTGGCAAAATTATAATTTTGTCCCTAGGTTCATATATTGATTTTCATCAAATTTCCTTATAAATCAAGCCTAGCTGAATAAATTTTAAGCTTATAGAAACTCCAAATTCCAATTATTTCTCACATTCAACACTTATTTTATAACCTTTGCAAAAAGGTCCTTTTAGGTGTTTTCATGGAAACACCTTTCACAAAAATTATTTATTTAACTACTAAGATTCATTTTATTCCATAAAATTTCAGAAATCAACATGAATACTCACAGGGAAAAACCCTAGACTCTTAACCATTTTGCAAAATAGTCCCCTCATTAGCTAGATCATGCTACAAGGGTCCTAAAAGTACAAAGATTATCAAGAAAAACCACCAAAATCACTTAGTTGCAAGGAGAACAAGTTGCTGAAAATTTTAAGCTTTCAAACCCCTATTTTTCCTGTATTTTTGGTGGAGAGAAGAAGAAAAATGAGGAAGATGATAACTTTTCTTTATTTTATGATTAAAATCAATTTAGTCGCCAAATTTTTACCTAACCAATTGACCAAGTCTTTTCCTTGTCCCTATGGCCGGCCACCACCCTAAACAAGGCCTAATTGCACATTAGGGACCTCTAGTTAATATTCCTTAGCTATTTGACACCTCTAACTTGTAAAATAAAACTTTCGCACATTATGCGATTTAGTCCTTTTTCGCAATTAAGCATGAAATCGCTAAAATTAATGCACCAAAATTTTCATGGATTCATATAATCATGCCATAATACATAAATTAATATTAAAACAAATTTTCTCTGACCTTAGATTAGTGGTTTCGAAACCACTGTTTCGACTAGCCCCTAAATCGGACTGTTGCAGATACCCTATTTTATCTTGCTCTTCATATTTGTGTATGGGTGCAAATCATCAAGCTTCTTTATTACTAATTGATTGTGATAGAATTGAACTTTTTATCACTCTTTTACCTAATTCTTTTATCTTTTCTTCTGTTCATACCTTTTCACGAAAATCCCCAATTCATCTTCTCGCTAGAATTTATACCTTAAAAATATACCATTGATAATTTTCACATTTTTTAACAAAAGTACTATGCTTTTTAACTATAACTTATCTCTATCAATACATTATAATAATTTATACCATCAATCTCTTAAACTTATTATATTCTTTTCAATTAAAAACCTCTATTTGCTCTTATTCTCTTATTAATATTCATTATTTACTTAACTAAGGTCTTTATTTCTTTCTATAATTCTTTCTTAAAAAAATTCATTTTCTGATCTTCATAATTGGAAAATATTACTATTCTATTCTACTTCTCATATTTCTATTATCTCTTCTATTTCCAAAATACTAACCTTATATTAATGTACCAAACTTTTCATTTAAAAGCTTTGACTTTCTAAGTTCCCATGCTGTGTAACAGCCTGTTTTTAGTCAAACCGGAATAGTGGTTTCAAAACCACATATCTGAAGTTGAAATATTTTTTTATTATTTTAATAAGGTCTAAAGCATGATAGAATTATTGTGTGAAATTTTCGTAAAGAAATTTTACTGTTTGAATGCTTAATTCGGTAAAAAAGACTAAATTGCGTAAAATGTAAAATGCATGTTCTATTAGTTAAGGTGTCAAATAGCTTTGGATTTTAATTATGGTGGCCTTAAATGGTAATTAGACCATTTTAATTGTGAGTGGACAAAGATGGACAAGCATTAAATGATTTTTAAGTTATATTAATAAGGTTAATTTGGTAATATGTTTAATAAGGTTATATTAAATAAAACAAAGTCATTTTATTCATCTTTGTTGCTAAAAATTGAAGAGAAAATAAAGTTATTCTTTAGGTTTTTCCATTCGATCACTTTGGAGCTTAATTGTAAGTTCATCTTAGCTCGGTTTTTAATGACTTTTACGTTTTTGAGATTGTTGCTTCGTATTCTAGCTAGCCCGTACCTTAGATTTTGAAATTGTTAAAGATTTATCATGTTTCCATTGTTGAATGCTTGAGTAATTTGATGAATTATGATAGATTTGGAAGGTTTAATGTTAGATTAATAGTTTTTGTAAAGTGATTTTTAACAAAAATGTCAAAAAAGGGTTGATTTGTGAAATTGTAAAATTATGTGGGTAAAAGTGTGAATAAATAAAAGATAGGGGTTGCTATGGACTCCATTAAAATTCGGCTAAGTATGGGTTTGTACTAAATTCCATGAATTTGCAATTTTATGTGATAAGGACTAAATTGTAAAAATGTAAAAGTTTAGAGGAAAATATGTAAAATAGCCCTAATATGTGTTTTGGTCTAAATTGAATACATAGTTTATTAAATAAGCTGATTTTAATAATATATAGATCAAGATAAGCCGAGATCGGGATTAGATCGGCCGATATTTCTATTCAATCAACTCGAGGTAAGTTCGTATAATTAGAATCGAACTTTTAAATACTTGTAATTATTTGAAATGAATGTATATAATTGAGTAATTGATCTACCTGAAATAAGAATGCCTTATTGATAAAGTCTAATGGTTACCGAGCCCCGTTTGAACTGTAAGAATTCGTAGGATACGAGTGACATGTCACTAGGGTTACCGTTTAAGTTGAGATCCTGCATGTGTTGTGGACTCACCGCAGCTCGTATGAGCTTACCAATATATCAGCTTGTAAGAGCTTACGGTTCTCAAGACTTCGAGAGCCATCGCTTTTCTGACTTAATAGAGCTTATCGTCCATCATTTCGGGAGAGCTTATCGATCATAGCTCGAAAGAGCAGAAATGATAATGAATTGACAAATTACTAATTTGTACGTTATGTATATCACCCGAGTATCCCTCGATATTCTAATAGGTTCAACGGGTATAAATTCTGTTATTGGTTATGTGAAAAAGATATGTGTTATATGGATGAGTTACTATTACTGTTACTGAATGAATTATCGTTTATATGATTGAGAGTGAAATATTATAAATGATGTACATGATATATGTGAATTTGATATGATACAATGTTTGAGTATTAAATTGATATAATGGATGATTACATGCACTTATATAACTAACTTGTTGATGAATGCTTGTGTATAGGCATTTGGCTAGTGAAATGGTAAGTTAAATTTTGAATTATACGGGTTTACTAAGCTTTAAAGCTTACTCTGTTTCTTTTCCATGTTTTATAGAGGTTCGATACCTCGCTCGATCCGGATAAAGTCAGAGTTACGCATCACACTATCCAGTTGTTGTTTGGTACTTTTGAACTCTTGGATATTTGTATATATGGTATGTATAGGCTAGTTATAAAGATGATAGTTATGGTTACTTGAGATAGTGATTTTGGTACATGTTGTGTTATAAGTTAAAGCTATATGATTTTGTTTAACTTGGTGTAATGTTTTGGTTCTGTATAATTGTTCGATTTTGGCGAGTAGTAGATGGAATGGAAATATGAAAATGTTTTCTTGATAAGTAGTAGGCATATGAATGGAAAATGCATGTTATAAATTAGGTATTTGAATACTATGTTGAATTGGTATAAAATGTGTATGAAATGTTGTGGATTGGCTACCTATTGGGTTATAAAATGTTGCAATTTATGATTGTGTATGTATGTATAAATAGGGTGGCAAGATGGTTTTGCAAATTGCCTATTTTTGTCCACACGAGCAGAGACACAGGCGTGTGTCTCAACTGTGTGCGACACACGGTCCTGTTACACGGCCGTGTGTTCCCTGGTGTTCATATTAAAACCAAGTCAGTATTCTCCACACGGTCTCACACATGGACGTGTGACTGGCCTTGTGGTACAAGTTAGCATACCCCCTAATTGGCACACGGCCTAGCACACGGGTTGTAATGACCCAAAATTCACGAGCATCGAAAGAGTATATTATCGGGCCTCCTTCTTGGTGAAATGGGTTCGTAAAAATTTATTAGAAATAATTACGAGACTAGTTGTGTGTTTAATTAGGTTTTAGATAGGTGAATTTGACTTAATTAGGAGTAATTAATAAAAAGGACTAAATTGAATAAAGGATAAAATTTAAATTATAGACTGAAAGAAAATAAAAAGGTCTAAAAGGGCAATTATACCTAAAGTATAAATTAAGGCGGTTTATCGTGAGGAAAATCTAAGATTTTTATGTTTTATATATTATTATATTATTATATAATAAAGATATTTTATGTTTTAATTAAAATTATTATATTATATTATATTATAAATATATATATATATATATATATATAAACTAAAGAAACAAAAGAAAGGAAATAGAAATAGAATAGGGGACGAAATAGAAAGAAAAGAAAAGAAGAAATTTAGGGTTTTCAAGGTTCAATTTCAAATTGGTAAGTAAAATTAAATAATTTTTTTGTAATTTTTGAGTTTTTATGAAACTAGAACAAAATACTATTAAGTATGTGCAGAAGTTTTGGAAGATATTAGATTTTTAGACATTAAATTTTATTGAGTAAAAGTGTGAATTGGGGATTGAATTAATAGAATTTCTGACTAGAAGTGGGAGATAGAATAAATTGTAGAATAAGTTATAAATTTTGTATAACAGGGACTAAATTGAAAGAAATTTGAAATTATGATTTTTATGATGAAAATTTGTTGTTAAGTTTAAGTTTAGTTAAAATTTGAGTAGAAATAATGTATAAATTAAGGTAGAAAAATGGATGAATTTAGTTAGGACTAAATTGAAATTAAGGTAGAAATTGAATAGAAATTCAAGTATTTAATGTGAATTAATGTTGTATTAATCATTGTAAATTTATTTTAATTTTTGTAGCTAACAAAGAACTAAAGGTATTGGCTCAAAAGGGAAAGGAGAAGATTACCGAGGAGCAAATCAAGAATTTCAGGTTTGTATTACTATAATTCGAATTTATTATTATTATTAATTGTTGAATTTTAATTAAAATACTTGGTAAGTGAAAATTGAGGTGAGTATGAATATTGCATTGAATAAAAGTGAATGAAATTATGAATATGTGTGAACATATGAATTGTATATTGATTGGAAAAGTGAATCGAATTGAATTGAATCAAAGTGAAATTATCTGAAAGTGTATTAATTAGATATTGGAAAGTGATATAAATACCCTATTAACTAGTCGGCCTAAGTCGGATATAGTTGGCATGCCATAGGATTGGAAGTGTTCAGGGACACTTCGACCTCAAGTCGATGAGACACTGGGTGTCACTATATTACTTCGAATAGATTCGATGAGGTACTGGGTACCAACTTTCTTCGGCTTGCCGATGAGACACTAGGTGTCAATTATATTGCTCTGAACTATCCGATGAGGCACTGGGTGCCATTCTGGTGTGTTTGGTTGGATTCGTATATCCGCCAAGGTTCGAGTCTTGTTAATAGAGGTGAATAAATGAAATATAGCATCAAATGAATTTGATTGATTGAATTATTGAAAGAAATGAGAAAATTAAATTGTGAATTGAAATTGAGATTGGAAATGAAAGGCATGAACTAAATGTTCATGAAGTGAATGGAATTGAAGCTTATGATATATGGTTGTAAGTGTTTAATAGCTAAAATTTGAGTTGCTATTGTTGATGAATGAAAGTTTAAGAATGAATTAGTACTTGAGAAATTCAATTGTTACATATTTAATAATATATTCCATTAATTGTTATTATAATTTGAATTATGATAATACCACTAAATATAGACATACTCAGTGTACGGCTGTTTTCGTGTGCAAGTCAGTAGAAGTCAAAGGTCTCGGTTCAGCATCCAGATCAATCCCGACTTCAGCACAACTTTGGTGATGTACTTTTCCTTTTGGTAAATGTGGCATGTACCTAGGTTATATACATAGGTCATATGATTTTGGTTATAAAGTATGGATGGTTTGTAATGTTTTGAACTTAGTCTAAGTCTAAGTGAAATGGTAAAAAGTATACTATAAAATTTTATATTAAGTTTGAATGGAAAATGAATGAAGTTATTAGTAAACTTTGAATGATATTATGAATGTTTAATTATTAAATTATTGTGTTAATGAATTGGTTATGATTTAGGTGTATTTGAGTATAAATTATTTTGGTTGTGCCATTGGTTTTGGATTGGTTGTGGTTTGAAATTACAGGGAAGGTTAGATGTTTATAAAGGGGTTATATTGAGTTCACACAAAAAAATAAAAAATAAAAAAATTACGAAAAATTTTCGAGCACTCGGTCAAGTCTCGATTCACTTCTAATTCGTATTTTGGGCTTCGAGGGTCCATGAAAGGGACTTAATGAATATAATATATTTTAAATGTTAGTTAATTGTATGATATTCGTAAGTTGTCCGTAATGTTCGGTAATGCTCCGTAACCCTGTTTTGGCGACAGTTTAGGGTTAGGGGGTGTTACAGTTGTTGGTATCAGAGCTATTCAGGTTTAGCTAATTCTTGGGCTAAATCGAGCTCGGAAATGAGTTTAAAGGTACATGCCACTGTTGAGTCGAAACTGAGTCGGGATTTGGATGCTGACCTATTCTTTTATTTCTGTTTTATAGATTAAAGATGTCAGATGAACGAATAGATAATATTGATCAAGAGATGTATACCGGGGATGAAGAATCATACGGATTAGGTGAAACTAAATCAGTAGCACCTAGTGTAAACCCGATGAGAAATCAACCCCCTAGAATAGATAGGGAAAATGTTAGAGATAGGAATGATTCTGATTTATTAAGAGCAATTGTTGATGCCTTACAAAGAGTAGCGGGAGCTACTCCTGCTACGACATTCGCACCTACTCCGAGACGGGCCTCAATAAAAGAATTAAAAAAATACGGTGCCACTGAATTCTTAGGTCTGAAAGGAGTCGATCCATCCATAGCAGAGAATTGGATGGAATCAACTAAAAGAGTTTTGCAACAGCTATAGTGTGCCCCCCGAGAAAGTCTGATCTGTGCTGTTTCCCTACTACAAGGAGAGGCATATTTATGGTGGGAATCTGTAATTTGGCATCTACCGATTGAGCAAGTAACATGTGATTTATTTCAGAAAGAGTTTCAGAAGAAATATGTTAGGGAATTGTATATTGAAGACAAAAAGCGAGAATTTTTTATGCTGAAACAAGGTGACATGTCAGTAATAGACTATGAACGAGAATTTTACAGACTCAGCAGATATGCTTCAGAGTTTATATCGACAGAAGCCGACAGTTGCAAATGGTTTTTACGGGGTTTAAGAGATGAAATCAGAGTACAGCTGGTATCACTGAATCACAGAATTTGTCGATTTGGTTGAACGGGCTAAAATGGTAGAACAAGTTCTGGGCCTCGATAAAAAGTCTAAAAGTACTCGATTGACTGGGAAACGTACCAGAACTAATGGTTCAAATCCTTAACTAAAAAGATCAAGAGAATCTCGTGGTGGCTAGAGACCTAGTTTTAGATCAGATAGAGGTGATAGAAGGCAGGGAAAACATACTACAGTTTCCACAGGTAGTGTAAAAGGTCCTTTTCGAGATATTGGTATCCCGTATTGGGAACATTGTGGAAAGAAGCATAGGGGTGAATGTTGGAAAATAACCAGATGATGCTTCCGATGTGGGTCCACAGATCATTTAATTAGAGATTGCCCTAAACGCGAAGGTACCGCACCTGCAGCATCTCAAAGATCAGTGTCTACAGTTAGAGGTAGAGGTTCAGGTAGAGGCAGTTCTATTTCCAGAGGTGAAGGTGTCAGAAGAAGTAGTGACATAGTTACACAGCAGTCGGAGGCTAGAGCATCGGCCAGGGCATACTTAGTTCAGACTCGGGAGGAAGGCGATGCACATGACGTCGTGACAGGTTTATTTTTATTGTATTCTGAACCTGTTTATGCATTAATTAACTCGGGTTCATCATGTTCATTTATTAATTCAAAATTAGTTGAGTCGGGGAAATTAAAATCTGAGATGTCTAGAGTTTTAATAGAGGTGTCTAGCCCTTTGGGACAAACTGTGTCTATAGACCGAGTGTGTCGGAGATGCCCATTGATAATACATGATAAAATGTTTTCCGTTGATTTGTTGATCATGCTTTTCGGTGACTTTAATGTAATATTGGGTATGGATTGGTTATCTAAATACAGGGTGGTTTTGGATTGCTATAAAAAGAGGCTCAGTATTTAGACAAAAGATGGAGATAGAATTGAGGTAAATGGTATCCGTACTAGTGGTTCGACACGTATCATTTCAGCAATTAAAGCCAATAAATTACTTCAGTAGGGTTGTACAACATATCTAGCTTATATTATTAATTTAGATTCGATTGGAAGCCAATGCAGCAAGATCAAAACTGTATGTGAGTTTCCAGATGTCTTCCCCAAAGAATTACCGGGTTTGCCACCAGATAGGGAGGTTGAATTTGCTATAGATGTTTATTCGGGTACAGCTCCAATCTCTATACCTCCGTGCCGTATGTCGCCTATAGAATTGAAAGAATTAAAGGTACAGTTGCAAGATTTGTTAGATCATGGATTCATTAGACTGAGCATTTCACCTTGGGGAGCTCTGGTACTATTTGTTAAAAAGAAAGATGGATCAATGCGGTTATGTATCGATTATCGGCAGTTAAACAATGTAACGATCAAGAATCGGTATCCATTGCCCCGTATAGATGATCTGTTTGATCAGTTGAAGGGAGTTTCAGTATTTTCAAAGATTGATTTGAGGTCCGGGTATTATCAAATAAAGGTAAAAGGAAGTGATGTGCCGAAGATTGCATTCCGTACTCGATATGGTCATTATGAGTTTTTGGTGATGCCGTTTGAGTTGACTAATGCCCCAGCTCCTTTCATGGATTTGATGAATTGCATTTTCCAACTGTATTTAGACCAGTTTTTTGTGGTTTTCATTAATGATATATTGGTTTATTCGAAGACAGAGTCAGAACATGATCAACATCTTAGAATAGTTCTATAGATTCTATAGGAAAAACAATTGTACGGGAGGTTGAGTAAATGTGAATTTTGGTTATCGGAGGTGGTGTTTTTGGGACATGTTGTGTCTGCTGATGGAATCAGAGTTGATCCGAAGAAGATTGAGGCGATTTTTTAATGGAAGGCACCAAAGAACGTATCCGAGGTACGTAGTTTTCTGAGACTAGCTAGATACTAATAAGATTCGTTAATGGATTTTTAAAAATAGCATTGCCGATGACAAAGCCACTACAAAAGAATGTTCCTTTTATCTGGGATGATCAGTGCCAGAGGAGTTTTGAGACTTTGAAGCAGATGTTGATCGAGGCACCTATTTTTACATTACTAGAGTCGGGGAAGGATTTTGTTATGTATAGTGATGCTTCTTGTAACACCCCAAACCCAGCCCATGCATTACGAGCGGATTTGGTATGTCACATAAAGAAAATGTTTTGAGAACTTATGAATGTACTAAAGAATGACATTAATATAATATAGTTAAGAAAGCAAGTTTGATTTATAACTATTTGATAAAATACAAATTTCGAGAAGTTGATTGATGTGTCGAAAATCGAACTATTAAACTTTAAACCATGAGGAAAACGTAAAACATCATGTGATTCTTACTAAAATAGGCGTTACTTGGTTGTGTTTAAGTAAACAAGTTTTGATTTGTAAATATTTGATAAAATACAACTATTTTTGAAAGATCGTTTGATGAGTCGAAAATCGAGGTAGTGAGCTTAAAAATCGTGACTTTTGAAAATGTCGTAGATAATTTTGAAAGAAAAACCTGAGTTAAATCATTTGTAAAAGTTTGCTATAAAATCCATTTATTAATCAATTTTGGAAACCATTATTTAAGTTTTTAGAAAATTCCCTTTTTAAACAATTTAAGAAAAATAATAAAAACATCCCAACCATAAAGCAAAAATAAAAATAATCTAGAGGCCTAATTACAACTTAAAAAACCCGAAATAATAAAAGCAACGAAATAATACAGAAAAGAAGTTTACTAAGGTCCGAAAATAAAGTTCCAAAAGTATGATCTCCACTTAGTCATCCATGGCCCCAAGTCCTCGTCACTGAGCGTTACCTACAAGGATTAAGAAAAGAAAGGGGGGTGAGTTACAAGAACTCAGTGTATAATCCCCTTACCACCATCCACTGGGCCTGAACCCACAAAGCAATATCTTGGGCCTAAGCCCAATTATATAACAATATTAAAATGAAATGTATGTATGTATGCATGCAACCCAACCCATCTTAATAATCCATCCGCTACACACCACCCGTACCAACTCATCACACCTGTGGGGATCAAGTCAACCCACCCCACCAAACACACCAATCGTAGGCAAGTTGCCATTTATAATATATTTGTGGCTGAGCCACCAGAGTCATAATTAAGCGTGGCATAGCCACTAAACAGATTGTCGCAGAGCCACCAGAATATCATATATGGTAATATAACCGGCACACAGCCTTGGGTAAATATGATCGACATAGAGTCGTTAATTCATATGTTAGGCACATAGCCATTATCAGAATTTGTGGCAGAGCCACCAGAGTATGTGGCAGAGTCACCAGAATCAGATTGTGGCAGAGCCACCGGGCTACTCTTCTCTTCATCATTTTTCCCATCCCATGCAAATTATGTAAATGCAACATACATAATAAAACATAGTATCCACAAATATAAACAACAATCATTAATCCAGTGATTTATTATGGCGAATTAGCCCATTATAGCACTTGTAATTCGACCCACTAAGGCATTCTAGCAAATCGGCCCATTAGGGTATTTTTTCCACTAAGGGTAATTCGGTAATCTCGTAACCTAGACTTAACTACTAATTTGGGGCATAAAAATTGAAACTGTCCATCCGCGTCATATTGACTAAATTGACTATAACTCGAGTTAGGAAGCTCGAAATTTAGATCCGTAAATTTTCCTTAAAACTAGAATTATATATCTTCTTACTACAATTTTTCCAGAATTTTTGGCTTAACCATTTAGTATAGTTTATTCCTTAAAGTTTTCCTTATTTCACTGACCAATGATTCTGACCTCTTTTACCTTAAATTCAAATATCTCACTGTACGGTTTTCATATGTTGTTCCCACTTATACATATAAATTATAACTCATAATTCACCTTGTACAATTTTTAATGATTTTTCCAAGACAAAATAAGGAACCACGAAGTCAATCAGAATCAGTCTCACTAAAATTAAAATATCACAGAATATAGAATTCCTCTTCCTCCGTCAATTCTTTGATATAAAAATAGACTCGATAAGCTTTAATTTGATATCTTATTCACTTTTTAATTCCTTTTCTCCTATTTTTCGTGATTATTCAAAATCACATCACTGCTGCTAACCAAAACTGTTTCATTGCAAAATATGGTTACCACTATGAATATACGCACGCTCGAGTGATCACGGATGCCGATTTCTGGTTTTCTTCGGTATTTTGACCAAATCATAGAACATTTCATGCAAACATTCAGAGAAGTGTGAGATTACACACCATTTTAAACATGTATTCGGAAGGGTACATGATTACACACCTTTATTACGAGTTGTGCTTTCTACCGATTTCAACACCTATAATGATAGTTGATAGAAGGTTAGTCTCAACTTTGATAATCGTAACTAGAAACACTTTATTAGGCTAACTCCACTTACCACGAATGTGATCTCCCTCAGTGCACCAAGAATCGATCCTACCTTTTGACTACTGAAATCCCGTCCTAACAATATTTGGTGAGCGAAAGAGTTGTTAGCAATTATCCCACCTTTGGCCAAAACAAATCTTATAACAACGTTTTTACCCCACTTTTTTGACGAGTCGACGATAACGATTTGGTTAATACTAATCACTTGTGCTCCTTTACCTTGTTGAAAGTCCTAAGCCCAACGATGGCCATAACACAGAAAAGAATGTAACTCATACCCAATGAGAGAGAGAAAGAAGAACACACGATTATTAAAGAGGAACTCGAATGAAACAAAGTTATTGACAAAGAGAGAATTACTACTTACCGATTGTACTTATGGCTACGGATGAATCAAATGTGATAGATTCGGCCTTCCTACTATTACGCCGATTTAATCGAGAAAGAAAAGTCCAACTTGTAAGATGGAGAAGAGGATGATCAAGATTCGGTTAGTGAAAGGAAATAGAGAAATATTGAAGGAATAATGAATATGAAAAGAAGTGTTAACCCAAGAGGAATTAGAAACTTTCGTCCATCAAAAGAAAATGAGTAAAAGTGGTTTGAGAGTCATGGCAAAACAAAAGAGAAGAAGAAAAAGAATTGACCAAATAGACTAGGAGGTTTTGGCCAAAGCAAGGGGAAATGAAATTGAAAAAGAAAGTACCCAAAATGGCTTTAGTGATTCGGCAAAAAAAGGGAAACAATGAAATATTTTTGGCCTAGAGTGATTCCACAAGAAAGGGAAAAAAGGTTTAGAAAAGAAACACAAATATTCAAACAAAAGAAAAATACCTCTCAAGCACCAAAACTAACAAAATGGCTAGCCAAAATTCGGCTCTCCCTTCCTCCTAACAAAACCGTGTGAAATCTAGCCATGAGGGTGGATGTTGACCAACAAAAATCTTTCCAAAACATCACCCATGGAAAAGGCCAACATGCTCCCTTATCTTGCCTTTTTCTTTTGATTCCTTTCCTTACCTTCATCCTTTCCTTGTTTCTTTAGCCATCATACCATAATTAAAAAGTCCACCTTGCCAAAAATACAACCATGGCCGGCACTTAGGGAAGGAACACAAAAAAATAGTCAAAATTGTACCAAGTGGGATTCGAACCTCTTCCCTTAAAGTCCTTCATTTGATGCCACATTCTCTTTACCATCTTCTCATTTATGCTAGCAACTTACTCACCTATTTCCATAAGCCTTGATGCCACTTACTATCTCTCCTTAATAGGCTTAAACACAAAATTTACCTATAGCCTAACTTGAACCTGAAACTTCCTAGAAACCTCGTAACCTTCCAAATTCACTTAACTAACAAGTCCAATTTGCAATAACTCCATTCTCATATTCTCGAAAATTTTAAACACTCCTACGCCCAAGGCCCAATGAGCCCAATCCTTCTAAGCCCAATTTCGGGATGTTACACTTCTCTAAATGGTTTGGGCTATGTATTGATGCAAGATTCAAAAGTAATAGCTTATGCATCTCGACAATTAAAGCCACCTGAGCGTAACTACCCGACACACGATTTGGAGTTAGCTGCTGTAATATTTGCATTGAAGATTTGGAGGCATTACTTCTACGGTAAGAAATGTTACATTTATACTGATCATAAGATCCTTAAATATCTTTTGTAGCAAAAGGAGTTGAATTTAAGGCAAATACGGTGGATTGAACTTCTGAAAGATTATGATTGTGTTATAGATTACCATCTGGGAAAGGCAAATGTAGTAGCTGATGCATTGAGCAGAAAAGCTGCGGTTGAATTACGAGCAATGTTCGCTCGGCTTAGTATTAATTATGATGGAAGCTTGTTAGCTGAATTAAGAGTTAAGCTGATAATGTTTGATCAAATTAGAACAGCTCAACTAGAAGATGAAAAGTTGATGAAGAGAAAAGAGATGGTGCGGAATGGTATGGTAGAAAATTTTAATATTGATGAACATGATTGTTTGAGGTTCGAAAACTGAATTTGTATTCCAGCTACTTCTGAGCTAAAAGAGTTGATTCTCTGAGAAGCACATGATGGTAATTTTACTTTACATCCTGATGGAACGAAGATGTACAGTAATTTACGGGAGTTATACTGGTGGCCAGAGATGAAAAGAGATATAGTTGAGTATGTTAGTAAATGTTTGACTTGTCAATGGGTAAAGGCAAAGCATTAGGTTCCTACTGGATTATTACAGCCTATTAGTATTCCCTAGTGGAAATGGGATTGCATTACTAATGATTTTGTTATGGGATTGCCACTGTTAGCGAGTAAAAAGAATGCCATCTGGGTAATTGTGGATCGACTCATAAAGTCAGCTCATTTTATAGCAGTTAGAACTGATTGGTCTTTGCAAAAGCTTGCTGAGATTTATATTCAAGAAATTGTGAGATTACATGGTATTCCTACATTGATAATTTTAGACCGAGATCCACGGTTTACATCAAGATTTTGGAGGAAACTGCATAATTTTCTAGGCACTCGACTTAATTTTAGTACTGGATTTCATCCGCAAACTAATGGACAATCTGAACGGGTAATCTGGATTTTAGAAGACATGTTAAGGGCTTGTATCATTGACTTTGAATCAGGTTGGGAACGTTATTTGCCACTAGCTAAATTTGTTTATAATAATAGTTTCCAATCTAGTATTCAAATGGCTCCATATGAAGCTATATATGGTAGAAGATGTCGGTCACCTGTATGTTGGATGGAATTGAGTGAAACAAAAATAATTGGGTCGGAATTAGTTCAAGAGGCAGAGGAAGTGGTTAAGAAGATTCAAGAAAGATTAAAAGCAGCATTTGATAGACAGAAATCATATGCGGATTTGAAATGGCGGGATATTGAATACTCTATGGGTGATAAGGTATTTTTTAAGGTATTGTCTTGGAAGAGAGTCTTGAGGTTCGGTCGGAAAGGAAAATTGAGTTCTCGTTATATTGGGCCGTATGAAATTGTGGAAAGAATTGGACCGGTTGCTTATCGACTAGCTTTGCCTCCAGAATTACAGAAGATTCATGATGTTTTTCATGTGTCCATGCTTCGAAAATATAGATCGGATCCTTCCCATATAATTCCCATGGAAGATATTGAAATTCGATCAGATTTGTCTTATGAAGAAGAGCCAGTTCAGATACTAGCTCGAGAAGTAAATGAATTAAGAAATAAACGAGTTCCTCTAGTGAAAGTGTTATGGAGAAATCATAATGTGGAAGAAGCAACTTGGGAACCGAAGGAAATTATGAGGGCACAATATCCTCATCTCTTTTCAGGTCGAAATTTATTAAGGGAGGAGAAATGTAATGACCCAAAATTCATGGGCATTTGGAAAAGTACATTATCGGGCCTCCGTCTTAGCGAAATGGGTTCGTAAAAATTTATTAGAAATATTTACGAGACTAGTTGTGTGTTTAATTAGGTTTTAGATAGGTGAATTTGACTTAATTAGGAGTAATTAATAAAAAGGACTAAATTGAATAAAGGGTAAAAGTTGAATTATAGATTAAAATATAATAAAAAGGAATAAAAGGGCAATTATACCAAAAGTACAAATTGAGGCGGTTTATCGTGAGGAAATCTAAGATTTTTATATTTAATATATTATTATATTATTATATAATAAAGATATTTTATGTTTTAATTAAAAATATTATATTATATTATATTATTATTATATATTATATATATAAACTAAAGAAACAAAAGAAAAGAAATAGAAACAGAATAGGGGACGAAACAGAAAGAAAAGAAAAAAAAAAGAAAAGAAGAAATTTAGGGTTTTCAAGGTTCAATTTCAAATTGATAAGTCAAATTAAGTCATTTTCTTGTAATTTTTGAGTTTTTATGAAACTAAGACAAAATACTATTAAGTTTGTGCTGAAATTTTGGAAGATATTAGATTTTTAGACATTAAATTTTATTGAGTAAAAGTGTGAATTGGGGATTGAATTAATAGAATTTCTAACTAGAAGTGGGAGATAGAATAAATTGTAGAATAAGTTATAAATTTTGTATAATAGGGACTAAATTGAAAGAAATTCAAAATTATGATTTTTATGCTGATAAATTGTTGTTAAGTTTAAGTTTAGTTAAAATTTGAGGAGAAATAAGGTATAAATTGAGGTAGAAAAATGGATGAATTTAGTTAGGACTAAATTGAAATTAAGGTAGAAATTGAATAGAAATTCAAGTAATTAATGTGAATTAATGTTGTATTAATCATTGTAAATTTATTTTAATTTTTGTAGCTAACAAAGAACTAGAGGTATCAGCTCAAAAGGGAAAGGAGAAGATTACCGAGGAGTAAATCAAGAATTTCGGGTTTGTATTATTATAATTCGAATTTATTATTATTAATTGTTGAATTTTAATTAAAGTACTTGGTAAGTGAAAATTGAGGTGAGTGTGAATATTGCATTGAATAAAAGTGAATGAAATTATGAATATGTGTGAATATATGAATTGTATATTGATTGGAAAAGTGAATCGAATTGAATTGAATCAAAGTGAAATTATCTGAAATGTGTATTGATTAGATATTGGCAAGTGATATAAATACCCTATTAACTAGTCGGGCTAAGTCAGATATAGTTGGCATGCCATAGGATTGGAAGTGTCCAGGGATACTTCGACCTCAAGTCGATGAGACACTGGGTGTCAGTATATTACTTCGGATAGATTCGATGAGGTACTGGGTACCAACTTTCTTCGGCTTTGCCGATGAGACATTGGGTGTCAATTATATTGCTTCGAACTATCCCATGAGGCACTGGGTGTCATTCTGGTGTGTTTGGTTGGATCCGTGTATCCGCCAAAGTTCGATTCTTGTTAATAGGGGTGAATAAATGAAATAAAGAATCGAATGAATTTGATTGATTGAATTATTGAAAGAAATGAGAAAATTGAATTGTGAATTGAAACTGAGATTGGAAATGGAAGGCATGAACTAAATGTTCATGAAGTGAATGGAATTGAAGCTTATGATATGTGATTGTAAGTGTGTGGGCAGTTTGAAGGGCACAGGGGCTAGACACACGGGCGTGTGGTTGGCTGTGTGACCCAAGTCAGTATGTACCCCCTGTTTTTACACGGTTGGAGACACGGACGTGTCTGGTGGCCGTGTGAGACACGACACACGGCCTGGTCACACGGGCGTGTGTCCTCTGTATTGAGAAAAAATTTCAAAGTTTCGTGGAATTTTTATAAGTTATCGGTTTAGTCCTGAATCACTCCTAAAGCATGTTTAAAGCCTTGTAGGCTATTGTAAGGGACAAATTGAATGATGATTGTATGAAATGATTGAATGCATGAGAAAAGTGCGGTTATATGTGTTATAAGTTCGATAATGCTCCGTAACCCTATTCCGGCGTTGAATACGGGTGAGGGGTGTTATATTCTGTACATGTACAACTGTATATACATATATACTCATTTTCCATCACATTCACTAGTCCCTAAATTTTACTTTTAACCACTTAAATCCATTTCTGCATCTTTTTCCATCTCTGATTCTGTATCTTCCCTCAGAAAATTCTTTATATTGAGTTCTAAATTCTCTTCAACTTCATATTCTACGATCCAATTTGAAAATTCCTCAGGATCTTCTTCCTCTTCCATCTTTATAATGGGTATTGAATCTATAAATTCTCTTGGTAATTTCCTAACAACTAATTTTTCCATCCATGGCATGTCAAAGACATTTTGCATTCCAGTCAATTTTAGCGAACTTACACTTTGTCTCGCTATTTTCCTTGCTCCATGAGAGATTATAAACTTCACGTAGTATATAACTATATTCCAATAAGTTCGTGGTACCAATTTCTTCCAAAGTTGGTCTAAAATCATTTGATGTTCTCGTTCTATTAATATCCCTCTAACGGTCATGTATTACACCTTATTATTTCTAATTAGTTTATGACCCTTCCATAACACTTTTTACATCTTTCGATTTACAGTAATAAGGTGTTGAACAATATGTTCTTCTGGTTTCATTCTATAATCTTGCACTTCTCTCATCATCCTATCAACTTTCTCCTTCTGTGCTAAAGTTGTTATCTCATCAGGTAATATCAAATTTACTGCCATTTCTTCCAATATCTATGACAAAAAATAAGTTTTTATTAAATTTTAGTATTTATCTATTTCCCTCTTGAGTCATTACTAACTAATTCAAAATCATTTCCTTATCAGTAACAATTCATATTTTCAAACTTATCAATACTTCTAATATTGATATATCATCTTATCACATCGATATATCCTATATGGCATGTACTTCTAGACTCGTTCTTTACCCAAAAATCAGAAAACTTAAGCTTTGATACCACTAAATATAACATCCCTATACCCTGTTCGACCCAAGGAACCTGATATAGGAATATTACATTTGGTGCCAAAGTAATTTTGGCTAATCACTAATATATTTGAACATAAAAAAAAATAAATTTGATTATAATTTGTATTTTAATCCCTATTACGTGGAACATACTTGATTTTCCTAAGTACATGCCATTCTATTCAAAAAATTTGAAACATACCCTCTTGGCACTTGGAGATGTGATGAGATGAATTCTCACAACCTCAATTACAACTCTTCAAAATCACTGTACCTAATCTGCGTACGGAAAACAAATCGTACGCTGAGTAAAAACTCAGTGGTATTTCTATAATTCGCATATTTTAAAAAACAATATAATATAATATAATAATAACCACAATCAAATTTATAAGGACATATTAATGTCTAGTATTTTATCATAACTATCATTTTTCATTTATTAAACAATATCCTAATTCACTCAATTGCTATACAAATGATTGTTCACATATCAACCATATTTATTCGTACAATGGCATCAGTCATGCTGTAACAGTCCGGTTTTGACCCTAGTCGAAATAGTGATTTCGGGTCCACAAATTCGAGTCATAAAAATATTTTAATATTATTTTTTGTGTCTCCAGTATATGATTAAGCATGTGTGAAATTTTTGTGATTTAATTTGGTCATTTGTGTGCTTAATTTGAAAAAATGACTAAATCGCATAAGATGCAAAGGTTGGCTATTAATGTGAAAGTGTTGAATTGTTAATGTCTTTATTATGTGAAGGGCTTAAAATGAAATTAGGCCATTTGTTCATAACATGGACGGTTAAAGGCATATGTTAAATGGTTTTATAATTGGTTTATAAAGGTTAATTTAGTAAATAACCTATTAATATGAAATAAATAAAACAAATGAAAATGGCTAGTGGAATGTTCATCCTTCCACCACCAAAAAAAAGAAAAAAAGAATAGGTTTTAAGCTTTTAAAACATTCGGCCATTGAAGGGTTTAATTCAAGGTATGTTTTGCTTTGGTTTTTATAATTTCTACATTTTCATAATCATTTCTTCGAGTACTTTGAAACCCACGCTTCAATTTTGTGAATTGATGAATATTTTGAAATGTGCCATTGATGAACACATGAGTTTTGTAATGTTTGATGGTGAAATATGAAATATATGTGTTAGATTAACATGTTTTGTCTTTGAAGTTTTGATGATTTTGAGTATTTTGGACTTAATTGAGAAAATAATATTTTGTAGGACTAAATTGTGAAATAAATGAAATGTATGGACTTGTATGGACTATATGAGAATTCAGCTAAGCATGGGTGTATTGAGATTTTGTGTATTTTGTGATTTTGTGAAATAAGGACTAAAATGTCAAAATGTAAAAATGTGAGGGCTAATTTGTAAATTTCCCTAAATATGTGTTTTTGGATTGAAATGAATGATTTGGTGAATAAATAGATTAAGGGTCCGTTTGTTTGCCAGTAAAATGTTTTCAGGAAAATGATTTCTGGAAAATGATTTACTTTTCTGGAAAATGATTTCTTGAAAATATTTTCTAGTGTTTGGATGAATCTGTGTAAAATATTTTCTGTTGTTTGGTAGATTTCCTGAAAATATTTTTTGGAAGAGTTGTTTTTACATATATTAATAAATTTATTTACTTATTAATAAAATTTTATATTTTAAATTATTTTTACATATATTGCAATGATTTATTTATAAATAAATAAATCAAATTAAATATATAATAATACTCAATTATTAAGCTACAATATTAACAATCATAAATTGAAAACAACCAAAGTGAAATAAATTATTTGTAATTGTGTTAAAAAAAACAAAAAAAAACAAGGATTGAATAATTATAAATTAGCTTCCAAACCACAATTAATACTAGAAATTAATAATATTATCCAAATGCATAATTAGTAGTACACCACATAATAGTAACAACATTGTCCAAGTGCATAACTAATATTACACCACATAAAAGTATCAATATCTTCAACCTTGAGAAAATTTTTGAAGCTAAAATTTTTTATGCTTCTTACTTTTAACTAAAAAAGCTTTAGCCTCGGATTTATGACTCACTAGATAATAAACACAGAATACAAGAAGTCATCATCAAATCCTTCTTCCTCCATCGACATCACTTGTTCGTAAAGCTGTGATGTCTTATCCGCAGTAAATTGTTCCAAAGCATTAGCAATTTTCCCAAGTTGTTCACCCACAAATTTAATTTGTTCATCAACGACACTTTGTTGGACATTTTTTCTTTTACGTTTGGATGTGCCAGATGAAGATACATTTGTTCTTACCTCTTCAGCTTATTCATTGTCGCAGTCTAGAGGCACTGAATCTTGGATATCATCATCCAAATCTATGTCAGCAAATGTTCTAGCAAAACTCCCTGTTGCCATATCTTTGCCAACAACCAAAGCCATTTCATCATAATGATCGATGCTTTTATTCAAAAATGGTTCATACTTCTTGTGTGCCTGTTGGATATTATACACAATTAGAATAACAAGTAAAAAATAATTGAAATATATTTAACATATATATACATATATTACCATCACTGCTGCATTATATGTTGCTCTATCACATGTGATCATTTTCATGTTATCATCCCATCCAAAACCACTTTCACCTCGAATTTTGCATATAATTTGCCACCTGTTTTTTCTGATCCTCAAATGATTTTCCACATGCTTGTGATCGCATTGAACTTGGAATCTTTTAGAAATAGCTTGGACAACTCGATTAATGGAAACTGCTTTGAAAGTATTAGAAGGCTTATTTCCTTTCTTAGCCCCTTCTGCTAGAATTTCAAGAAAAACATGTTCCATCGGTTTTGTCCACCTAAATTGCTTGGAGGTCCCTTCTTTGTTGCCCTTACCCATTCTACATTAATAATTGTCATTGTCAATCATTACAATATCCAACATGCTTAAAACATAATAAATTCAATATCTAATAAGCTTAAAACATAATCAATATCTAACAAATTTAAGACATAATAATTTCAAAATCCAACAAACTAAAATTTCAATATCATTATCCAACCAACATTAACAAAAAAAAACAATTTTAATACTAAACATATATAACATAGAAACAATAACCCTAAGCCCTAAACCTACCTAATATTTCTAGCCATATAATCAATCCACATAGTTTGTGCAATTTTGTCTCTCTTAGCAGATCATTCTCTTGCTTCTTCTCTTTCTTCTCGCTCCGTAAGAGTTGGCATTATCAAATCAGACTCAGACTCCTCGTATAATCCTTGATTAAGTAAATCATTAGGATCAACTTCCATTATATGATTATGAATGATACAACAAACCAAAATTATATCTACTTGAGTTTGAAAAATTCCAAAATGGTTCAGCATCTAATACACGAAACCGTTTTTTCAAAATCCCAAAAACACGTTCAATAGTGATTCGCAATGATGAATGTCGAAGATTAAAGAGTTCTTTTGCATTTTCAGGCCCCTGAGCACTAAACTCTTTTAAATGATATCGGACACCACGATATGGGGTAATATATCCATTTCGGATACCATATCCAGCATCAGCAAGATAATATTTACCTACAATTTTACAAAACATAATTAATACTAATAAATTATGAGCTTACTAGAACTAGTTGGTATTTAATAATAATTATTACCTTCCGGAATTCTTAATCCTCTTGGGCGTGAAAGTGCATCACTTAAAACACGAGAATCATGTGCACTACCTTTCCAACCAGCTAGAACATAGGAAAATTTCAAATCAAATGTAATGGCAGCCAATACATTTTGTGTCGTCCCCCCTTTACGGCTACGAAATCTTCATTGAATGCTAAGTGGAACGGATGCACGAACATGAGTTCCATCTAATGCTCTAATACAATCTTTAAGATACGGATAAAACCTTGGATTGTTTCTGATTTCACTAGGAGTTGACTCATCAGGTGATCTAATAACTAGTTTATACAATTTCAAAATAGCTATCAATACAACTCTAAAGTAACGGTGAACTGTCTCAGTTGATCTATAATATCTAGATCCAATCACTCAAAACCTTACATTATGACCAATTATATGTAAAAATATAACTCCTTGCTCCCTAATATTCACAGATTTACTTGATTGTAACAAATTATTCCTACTAAGAATATCACACAAACTAAAAAAGGCAATCGGTCTCATCCTTATCAGATTAATACAATGTTGGTCACCATTATATAAAATACTATTAATATAATTTTCTCTTTCATAATCTCGATTCACACGAGGGTGAGAAGCAATTTCCTTCCTAGTTTTTAATTTTTTAATCCAAAGAGCCCCAAAAGCTAAAACTGAAGCCACGACTCCAACAATTGCATTTTGATTTTGACTACGATCCATCTACACAAAACAATGCCACACAAATAAATACAAATATTTTATCACTACAAAAAAGGTGCAAACTTTTCATAAGATCGAAATACAAATAAATACAAAGGGGGAAAATTATTTTAGAAAATATATCAATATAGCAATATTCAAATTTAAAATTTCCATATAACAGTCAAAAACATGCACGTGGACCCATCAATCCAATCACCTTTCATAAATAATATATGAAAATGAATGATTACTTTTTTATAAATATGATTTAATATTTCCTACTTGGAAATTATTATATATTTTTATACAACATTTATTAATGTTTGTGGAGTTTAAAACCTCCTATAATAATATACTAAATATTTTTTCATTATTTTAAAAGTTTTAATGCTCATCGTCACAAGAAACTTGAGTTAGCTTGGGATAGATGGGAGGCGAGGGAGCTTATATGTTTTCAAATTCAATGATGGTATTTTAAATCATGTGAATATTATATAGAGAAAAAGGAAATGTAATGAACCAAAAATTAACTCAATCTTATCATAAGTCTTATTTATAAATAATTAATTTAGCAAATCCCATACTAAAATAGAGGTTTAATAAAGAGTTAGTGGCATAAATTTCCATGCTATACATCTTAAGTGAGAGTAATTTATGTATATCATAGTGATAAACCGTAAAAGTAACATATTTTAATCCCATATTTAATATGCTTTTTAAAGATTTAAGCATTGTTTTACATAAAAAGGTGCTTTTAATCCTTTCTTTTCATGTCTTATACCCAGGAAAGCACCCGAGGATGAAAAGAACACAAAACGGGCCTAAAATAAAGTAAATGGGCCTTTCCACGAAATCAACACGGCCTGGGTCAAGGACCACACAGCCGTGTCTCGACGAACACCTGGAGCACGGCCTCATCACCACCGCACACGACCGTGCCAAAGCAGAAATCCGAACACGTTCAGGTCTCGATTTGCACGGGCGTGTGACATGGCCGTGCCTCTATCGCTGGAAAGAGCAATTTCAGTCAAAAAAGGATACTTCGGGAGAAAAAATCGCATTCCAAAAGCCTATAAATATACCCCAAGTACCACCTTTGAAGGGGAGCGAAAGCTAGGCCAAGGAGCCAAGCCGAGAAGGTCAGAGTTAAGGAGTAACGTGAGGATAGCCAGTTGATTCGTCCCAAGAAGCCGGAATTATACTCAAGACGGTGAAATTCTCCTTCAATCCCATCAGGGAGTTTTAGGATTTTTCTTATGTTTTGTTTTATCTTTTCTCTTGTGATGTTTCCTTTTTACATTATGAACTAAACCCCTCAGATACCTGAAGGGGGATGAAACCTAGACAGATTTTATTATTTGATTTTTAAGTTATATGATAAATTACTTAGTTTGTTCTTAATTATGTTTCTTAATCCAAATCCAATATGCTTAGGTAGAGGAGGAATAGACCCTGCCTAAGAGCAGATCTAACATAATTAACTGGAGTTGATCGGGCGCCTAGAGATAGGGTTATGAGATTTTACTGCATTAGGGTGAAACCTAACATGGGAATCCATTGATCGATTTACTACTTTCCTAGGGGTTATTATAAGTTTAACGAGAGTTCCACTAATTAACGAGGATTAGGCGTTATTCGCTTGAGAGAGGGTTTAACATAGGTTAGGGAGTCTCACGGATCAAGCTAAGTAAAAGAAATCATATAATTTAAGGTTAGATAATAAGAGAAGTCTAGGTGAATTCTTCCTGAAGGTATCATAAAAATCAACTGAGTCTTTTTCAAGTTGTCCCCAAATTCATCTTTTTGTCTCTGTTTTCTTAGTTTAGTTGTCGTCAATTTAGTTTAAAAAACAACCTTTATCTTAGTTAGGTTAAATAATAAAAAGAAAGTGAGTATTAATACTTTTAGTTACTTTGGGTTCGATATCCGGTCTTGCCTAAGCTATACTACTGTTCGATAGGTACACTTGCCTTAATATCGTTGTCAGAGTTAGTCTCCAGGTTTGATCATTCTTTTATAAATATTTAAAACTCTGATTTCACAGCGATCAAGTTTTTGGCGCCGTTGCCGGGGAACTAAAATATTAAGAAAGCTCTATTTTTATTACTTTAGCCATTATTTTATTCACAATTTTATTTCTTTTGTTTTCTTAGGTTAAATTTTAATTTTTCTAATTTTAATTTTTGTTTTTTATTCATTTCTCTTTTCTAGGTACCTCTAGTTTATGACTAGAAGGAATCTGAGAGGACCTTTGGTATACGATAGCGATATCGAAGCAACCGTTCGTAGGAATCGCAGGAAACCAAGCGAGCCCTAGATTACACAGAAAGAAAGGAGGAAAACAGATCCAATCCTACTGAAGTGATGGACGAAAACAACCCACCACTACGCGTTGTGGGAGATCAAAATGTTCCACGTACAATGTTTGATTATGCGAAACCGCATTTAACAGGAGCAGAATCTAGTATTGTTAGGCTTGCTATAACTGCTAACAATTTTGAATTAGAGCCTAACACAATACAAATGATTCAACAGTTTGTTCAATTTGATGGTTTGCAGGATGAAGATCCAAACATGCATATAGCTAATTTTTTGGAGTTCTGTGATACCTTTAAGATAAATGGTGTTTCTGATGATGCCATTCGTCTTCGGTTATTCCCTTTTTCGTTGAGGAATAAAGCCAAACAGTGGTTAAACTTGTTACAACGAGGGTCAATCACTACATGGGATCAAATGACCGAAAAGTTTCTGATGAAATATTTTCCACCGGCCAAAATGGCCAAATTACGTAATGATATCTCTTCCTTTGTGCAGATGGATTTAGAGACATCATACGACGCATGGGAGAGGTTCAAAAATATCTTGAGGAGGTGCCCACACCATGGTTTAGCCCTGTGGCTACAAGTCCAAACCTTCTACAATGGAGTAAACCCCTCAACAAGGCAACTGATAGATTCAGTCGCCGGTGGAACGCTGAACAACAAAACTCCTAAAGCAGCCTACGAGTTCATCGAAGAGATGTCATTAAACAACTATCAATGGTAAGCTTCGAGGACCAAACCGATAAAATCGGCAGGAGTTTTCAATGTCGACACCATGATCATGCTATCAACGCAACTAGAGATGATGAATAAAAAGCTTGATAGTTTGTGTTCTTCACAGATACATCCAGTCATGCAGTGCGACGCTAGTGGAACTATGACGAATCCTGAGTACCCACCCTACCAACCAGGAGCAAAAGATGAATATATGAACTATATTGGTAATAATTTCTGATCTAATAATAATCTTATAGTAACACTTACTATCCAGGTTGGAGGAATCACCCAAATTTTTCGTGGGGAGGACAAGGCAATCAAGGAAATCAAAGGCAACAACCCTCCCAAAACTTCCGAAATCAGCCTTATCCACAAGACAAGAAGCCAACCATCGAGGAACGTATCCAAGAAGCTGACAGAAAAATCAAAAGAAATGAAAACCAAATGGAAGAACTTGCTAAGTCAGTCAAGGAAGTAAGCAAAGCCGTTGAACAACTTGTAAAGTCAATGTCAGAACGACCACAAGGACGCCTACCTAGTAACACCGAAATTAATCCTAAGGAGCAAATTCAAGCTATCACACTTCAAGATAGCAAGGAGATAGATACACCCAACCCAACTCCAGAAAGTAAGATAGACGAAGGTACAACAGAGGTAGTACAAGAAAAGCCAAAATCGGTAGTCAAGGAGTACAAATCTCGCATACCTTATCCCGCAGCATTACAAAAAGACGATTCAGAGGAGCAGTTCGGTAAGCTTCTTAAACTTTTAAAGAAATTACATATTGACTTACCTCTTCTTGAAGCTCTTTTTCAGATGCCAGACTCGAGGAAATTTTTAAGACAGCTCTTGACCAACAAATGCAAAATAGATGAAGAGCACCACGTGGAACTTAACGCAGCATGCTCAGTGTAACATCCTGGAAAGGGCCTATGCATTTCTGGTTTAAATTGTATGAATGACAAGTCTTCAGTCTTATGAATAAATTATTGATATTTTTGGAAACTCAGAAATGTATGAAAATGATTGGAAATGAATATTTTGGAAACCTGGAAATGCATTAGGACATGAACATTTTAGGAAACCGAGAAATGTAAAGAAATGGTTCAAAAATGGAAAGTGCACATTTTTGGAAACCTGAACATTTTGGAAACTTGAACATTTCTGGAAACCTGAACATTTTGGAAACTTAGACATTTTTGGAAACCTGAACATTTTGGAAACTTGAACATTTTTGGAAATGATTCAGAAATGGAAATGAACATTTCTGGAAACTTGGAAATGTAAGAAAATGGCAAGTAAACAGAGCCGATCGAAAATTTTAGGAAACTTAGAAATGATGCAGAAATGTCAAATTTTAAGGTTCAAAATAGGAAATAAAGGCAAGAGGGCCTTAAAAGAAAAAGTTGGAGAAATTTGGCACACAAACAGGCTTGGAAATGTAGCCTCAAGATGCCACTTAGGACCTATGGAAATGGCACCATGTGTAGGAGGCATGGGCACAGGTTGAGTCACAAGGGAAGCAAATAAATGAAGTTTTAATTTTGCTCCCCAGGCTATGAGGTGGACGGCACATGAGTTGGAAAAAGGGGGTGTTTTAATTCCATAAATACATGATTAAAAAGTGATAAATAAGGGATTTTTAATTTGGATTATTTGGAAGAGATAATAAGGATTTTTCTCTAGTTTATTTTAAATAAAATAGATGATGAAAGAGGAGTGGTGGCCAAGTAAGGGACTCTCCTAGGTGATATTTTCGGCTATAAAAGGAGGACAGGAGGGCTACTCATCAATTTTTGCTTCCTCCTCATCTCTGCCGAAATTTTTAGGGCTCTTTTCTCTTTTCTTTTGTCTACCCGAATTCTCTAGCCTCATCTTTCTTTTTCTTTTCTTCTTCTTCTTCCTTTTCAAAACCAAATCCAACCTATTTGAAATTTCGCCAAAGCCGAATCTCTGAAGTGGTGTCAGGATAGATCTGTCGAATTCAACACTTAAGGTAAGAATCTTGTGGTTATTGATTTATTCTCTTCTTTAAGCTGAAAAATAGGGATTAATGTTATTATTTTTGTGGCCGAAACTATAAGGAGTATTTCGGGATTTCTAGTGCTATCGACTACAAGGGAGAGATCATCCGGATTCAAGAATCTAAGGTAAGATATACACATATTTGGTCAAAAGTTATGGAATATATGTGAGATTAAAATTAACATATAATTATAGGGATTTGACGGATATACAAGGCAAGGAATCCTTTTCAGATTTGGAAATTTTAAGGTAAGTAATACAAATCCTAGTTGTATTTGGAAAAGTGGCGAATGGTCTTTTAAAGTGATTAACTTATGTAGGATTTGAGATCTAAATCGGTAGATCGTTCTTGAGATTTCAAGGAACCTATTAAGCAAATCGGTGTGTACTCACACTAACTTTCAATATATATATTATGGCAATAATCTGTTTTAATATATGAATGTGTATAAGAATGAGAATGTGGCTAAGTACCACACAGATGTGGCAAAAAAGTACCAGTGCACGTATTCCTACTCTTGGTAGGATTATGAATGTGTTATATTCTCGAAAAGTGACATGAATGTGAATTTAAGTATGATATGAATGATATGTAATAATTGGGGCATTTGGGATATATGTGAAGGAGAAAATGAAGGTGATGACTACGGTCTCACCAACGAAGGTCTTGACTTCGGTCTCACCAACGAAATATGGTGGCTACGGTCCCATTAATTGAATATGGTAACCGGTTACATTATTCGAATATAGTGTCTAAAGACACAATGTAAGTGGGCGATGAGCACGCCGATCGCAATGATCGCGCGCTCGATGATGGTGTGTAGCGGATGGAGGGTCGACTTAGTAGTCCCCACGGTGTGCAAAGTTGGTGCGGGTGGTGTGTAGCGGATGGATAAATAGGCTTGGGTTTGGGTTGCATCATCCTTTATTTTGTATGAACATGAAATTGATATGACTTGTATGCCCGATTTGTTGAAAATTAGTATCTGTGTACACATTGAGTCTGTGGACTCACCTGTTGGGGAATTATTTTTGTGTGATGAGCGAGTAATGGACCGGGTCGGCAGGAGCTAAAGGTGGCCATGCATCACTTGAAGAATTTATTTAGAAATTTGGACTTTATATAATTTTAGTACTTTAAATTTTATTTTGGGTTTGAATGATGTAATAAGGCCATAAGGCCCAGTTGGATTTTCTTTATTTCTGTTTATTTTTATTTGATTATGATACAATTTATTTTTGATTAAAGTTAAGTAAATTTATTTCTTTTAAAATAATAAACCCTAAAATTATTTTGTCACCTTATTTAAGTTGGATTTTCAAAATTTATTAAATGGGTTCCAATTTAAGCCTAACCCAAAACGAATTTTTCTTAATAACACAAATTTTCTCTAAGTTAATCAGGACATTGAAAACCGGTTTACTTAAGGAACATACCAGATCCGGTTCAGGCTCGTGGGCCGGGTGTGGGGTGTTTCACTCTGCAATGTTACAAAATAGACTACCACAGAAGCAAAAAGATCCAATAAGTTTTACAATTCCATGTTTAATTAGTAGTTTAAATATTAATAATACGTTAGCTGATTTAGGGGCAAGCATAAATGTTATGCCTTATATATTGTTTAAGCGACTAGGTCTAGGAAAACCAAAACAAACTAATATGAGTATTCAATTAGCGGATAAAATTGTTAGAATCCCTAAGGCATTATTGAAGATGTTCTCGTAAAAATTGATAAATTTGTTTTCCCAGTAGATTTTATTGTTTTAGACATGGATGGGGATAGTTCAATCCTATTAATTTTAGGAAGACCTTTTCTAGTAACTGCCAAGACTAAAATTAACGTTGCCACAGGTAAGCTCATACTTTGTATAGGTGACGACTCAATTAGTCTTCAAGCCCTCGATTCAGCTAGGTCGTCAAGGAATCAAGGTGAGCAAGAAAATTCTTCCGATAATCATTTAATTTCACCTTCTTTTCAGAAACCTCCAAAAAAGAGAACGGTTAAACCAGATCCTCAGTTCCGTGCCAACAAAGAAATAACTTACGAAGAACAAAGGACCCAAATCGATGACCTAGATGAGTGGAAAACACACTTTAAGGAAAAACTAGGGTTACACAAGGAAGAACAGGAAACACAAGTCAATGAAAAGCGGGCTCCACACAATGTAGAACCAGAGGAACCACCACAAGAACTTGTGGAGACATCAAATCACTATAAAATAAGAGACCAAGGCCTGTTAGATAAAGCCGAGCCTCACATCACCACAACAAACCCAAAGGAAAAGAGAGAACTCCTTTTTGAGGTACACGATATCTTCCCCTAAGGAATAGTCGATGTAAGCAATCCAACATTTGGCATTTTTAAGGCAAACGCTTCTCAACTTCAATTTTGTCATAAAACTGAAAATATAGACATGAGGGAGGATGTTCAAACTTTCAAACCTCCTTAAAATTTTCAAATATGAGGAAAGTCTAGCTTAAGACTATAAATGAGCGCTTCTCGGGAGGCAACCCGAGTACTAACACTACTTCTTTTTTGCAATTTTCTTTTCTTTTCTTTTTTTTTCTTTTCCCTTTTCAACTAACCCAAAAGTGCAGAATCCCAAATCACACGGCCTTACACACGGCCGTGTCCCTGGCCGTGTGGACCACCAAAATCGCCACCCTGACAGGACAGAGGCCGTGCAGTCAGCCCAACCACCACCCCAACGTCACAGATCCAATCACTCTCAACAAGGGCACCGACAGACATGGCACGGCCGTGGCACCAATCGTGTGAGGCTATCAACTTCCATACCACGCGGACGTAACACGCCATGCCACATAACGCAGCGCGTGAAAGTGCGAGGCTACCGACTTATCGAGCACGGGTAAGACACGCCCGTGCAAACGACCGTGCCAACATTAAGAGCACAGGCGTGGAAGGATCAAGTACGGGCATAGGGTGACAACACCCTCTATAACACGACCGTGTGAGGAGGCCGTGTAAGTCGACACACCCTTGGACCACGGCCGTGGGAGAGCAGTACATTTGAGAATCTATTTAAACCCCTCACCCCTTTCTCTTTTCCCCATCTGATTTCATCCCTATTTTCTTTATTTTTCACTCTTCTTCATTTCAGATTCTCTACTTATTAAGGCTCTAGATCCTTGAGCAAGCCAACACCGTGCCAAAGAAACGGAGAAAGCTAGGCATAGGCCCCTTAACAAAGAACATGAGTTCATGCCGGCAGCTTCGTCTCAACACCAAGCCAAGGACCTATGAGACCATTTACCTTTCGTTTCACATTTATCTTTTCCTTTATTTTCCTTCTTTTTGACTATCTTATACTTAAATTTATTTTATTTTATTTTAGTTTCTTAGTGTAGGTTCTAAAGGCTGCTTGGGAATCACGCCACTTCCGCCACCGCCAGCACCTCCGTCGCCTTAGAAGTCACACCCACCTCGCGAACCATCTACCAATAAGGATTCTCAAGCCTTTTTATCTCCTAGCCTTAGTCTATTTTCCTTCTTAGTCTCTTTCTCTTTATCTTTCTTGTCTTTATTTATATATTTAGTTTATTTTTATTAGGTCTTAATAAAGCCTGGCTACTTCTCAAAGCGCTACCCAATTTCTTCATCTAGCGCAGGAGCGTTATCCCGACTGACTATCACCACCAAAGACACTCATTCGGGAAAACATCCACAAATCAGGGAGTAATTCTTCCCCCTTCTCTTTTGATTTATCTTTAAAATGTCATTATTTATCTTTGTACATTGAGGGCAATGTACATCTTAAGTGTGGGGGGTGAATAGTTATTCTAAGAAAATGCCTAATTTTTCATTATTCTCAAACCCTGAGGATAAAAATGCCTAACTGTCTGCATTGTTCTCAAATCCCTGAATTTAATATTGTTTTAGAGTAATTTTCTCATATTACTAATTAAGATGAAATTTCTAATGATTTGTGATTTTTATTGATATGTTTTGGAATAAGTCATAGTTAATTGTGCATTGATGATTAAATTTGAAGAATACTAGGGAATCAAGCATGATAAGTCTAATTTTCTAAAAATTAAAATTTTAGGTTGTCAACCGGAATTTGAATATTATCTTGAAATTTGAGATTTACAAGGTTGATGTCAAAAACACCCATAATTTTTGTGAGAATTTGAGCCTTACAGAGCATACACTCTTTTTCATGCTCACTTCTTGATTATGAGTGTGTCGACTATGAATGGTTATTCTAGAACTTGCCTCGATTATACATGTCAAGACCATAGTTATGATTTGATATACCGAGATGATAAAGGCACTTAGGTTATAACCCACTTACTCTACTAAATAGCCTACCCTTATAATTAACCTTTAGTGAACCCCGTTGAGCCTAACAACCCTTTTTATTGACTTACCCGCTAATTTTAACCCAAAACCCTTTGTATTTGTTATCACCCTTTATTTTGACTACCCCTTAATCGAGATTTGATTTGAGCCAGTTATCTGAGTTTATTACTCTGGTAGTTAAATTTATCTTGTGTTTAGTTTGTTCTTAAAAAAAAATTTCAAAGTTTTCAATATTAGTAATATGGAAAGTGAGCTTACACAATCAAAGACTATTTCTCAAAAGGAAAACCTCGTATTAGTAGGATTTTTTATTGTTTTCAGTTGATGTAATTATTATCTTAGAAATTTTTAGGTAGATAACTTATCAATTCAATATCGATTCTAACCTTCTAATTTCAGCCTTTATTCACACCTTTAACCCTAGCCCCGTTACAACCCTAACAAAGACCTTTTGATCTGTTTATCATATCATTTTACAGTGGTGGAGATTTGATTTTCAAGCAAGCCTATGGGATTAACTTTTCATGTTCGACTTATAAGTGCTTAATTTTGACCCTTAAACACTTTTTGAGTGATTTGAGTGAATCTTTTGTGAGGATATCAATCCTTGTCGATTTTGAATTAAAGGTAATTATTTAGATGAAGGGAAACACCTATGTTTTTCGTGCTACAAATTTATGACTTATCTTGTTTGAATTTTTAAGAATCTTTGAATTGAATTATCCATGTATAAATTATCTATGAATTAGGATAAGACATTGTTGATAGGGATTATAAATCATGGAAAGTTTGTTTTAATTATAAGTTGAGAATTTTGCTTGAAGACAAACAAAAGCTTAGGTGTGGGGGTATTTGATAAATCGTAAAAGTAACATATTTTATTCCCACATTTAATATGCTTTTTAAAGATTTAAGCCTCGTTTTACATAAAAATGTGCTTTTAATCCTTTCTTTTCATGTCTTATACCCAGGAAAGCACCCGAGGATGAAAAGAACACAAAACGGGCCCAAAACAAAGTAAATGGGCCTTTCCACAAAATCAACACGGCTTGGGCCAAGGACCACACAGTCGTGTCTCGACGAACACCTGGAGCACGGCCTCATCACCACTGCACACGGTCGTGCCAAAGCAGAAATCCAAACATGGTCAGGTCTCGATTTGCACGGGTGTGTGACATGGCCGTGCTCTCTGTTCTGGTCGAAAAAGAGCAATTTCAGTCGAAAAAGGATACTTCGGGAGAAAGAATCGCATTCCAAGAGCCTATAAATATACCCCAAGTACCACCTTTGAAGGGGAGCGAAAGCTAGGCTAAGGAGCCAAGCCGAGAAGGTCAGAGTTAGGGAGTAACCCGAGGATAGCCAGTTGATTCATCCCAAGAAGCTGAAATTATACTCAAGACGGTGGAATTCTCCTTCAATCCCATCAGGGAGTTTTATGATTTTTCTTATGTTTTGTTTTATCTTTTCTCTTGTGATGTTTCCTTTTTATATTATGAACTAAACCCCTCAGATACCTGAAGGGGGATGAAACCTAGACATATTTTATTATTTGATTTTTAAGTTATATGATAAATTACTTAGTTTTGTTCTTAATTATGTTTCTTAATCCAAATCCAATGTGCTTAGGTAGAGGAGGAATAGACACGCCTAAGAGTAGATCTAACATAATTAAGCAGAGTTGATCGGGCGCCTAGAGATAGGGTTACGAGATTTTGCCGGATTAGGGTGAAACCTAATATGGGAATCCATTGACCGATTTACTGCTTTCCTAGGGGGTTATTATAAGCGAACGAGAGTTCCACTAATTAACCTAGGGTTAGATGTTATTCGCTTCAAGAGAGGGTTTAACATAGGTTAGGGAGTCTCACAGATCAAGCTAAGTAAAAGAAATCATATAATTTAAGGTTAGATAATAAGATAAGTCTAGGTGCATTCTTCCTGAAGGTATCATAAAAATCAACTGAGTCTTTTTCAAGTTATCCCCAAATTCATCTTTTTGTCTCCGTTTTCTTAGTTTAGTTGTCGTCAATTTAGTTTAAAAAACAACCTTTATCTTAGTTAGGTTAAATAATAAAAATAAAGTGAGTATTAATACTTTTAGTTCCTTTGGGTTCGATATCCGGTCTTACCTAAGCTATACTACTGTTCGATAGGTACACTTGTCTTAATATCATTGTCAGAGTTAGTCTCCAGGTTTGATCATTCTTTTATAAATATTTAAAACTCTGATTTCACAGCGATCACATAGAATCAATGAGAAATTATGTGAATAAAGGCAAAAGTGAGAGCCCATGTCAGAGTTAGAAGTATAGAATCTGCTCAAACCATTACTTTAATTTTTAACTCCTAGTTCAAAGTTTTGTTACTACGTTCACTAATGCTAACTAGTGTCATAATATGATTACATTTGCAGGGACATGTTGATGAACAATTCGTGCAGTTGGAGGAACTCCAAGATGATGCCAACCCCAATTTTGTAGAAGAAATTGTCACCTTATACTACCGTGATTCAAATTGTAATAATCCTTAATATAGAACAGCCACTGTAAGTTCAATTTTCCACTACTTGAGTTATATTAATCTAAGACAAAATGATATATTCTCTTGTTTGTGATGCTATTGCTCAGGGAGAGGAAGCATTTTGATTTTAGAAAATTGGATGCCTATATGCATCAGTTCAAAGGAAGCAGTTCAAGGTAAGATATAGGAAAAGGGTCACAATCTTTTATAACATCATCTAGTATATTCTATCAATGCATGATGGTAAATGAGTTAGATGGTAAAAGAGACATAGCTATGGAACACAAGCTCAAGAAAGAAGGCTTTTACTATACATATTTCCATTCTATTAATCTATAGAATTCATTATTGGCTTCTCTGCATTGTTCTTAGATACAACATCAAAGGAGCATCACCTAAAAAACTCAAACTAGATAGCTTTCCAGTCCAATAATCTTGTTCTTAAGTTTACAATGCGAAAAGTTTACCGAACAACTTTTGCACCTTGTCTAATAAGACCAGGACACCCAAGTTACATTCCACTAATTTAAGTAGCATTACTTATTGCGTTGTCCCAGACTCACAGAAGCAAGAACAAAAAGAGTAACTTGTGAAGAATTAAAATAAGAAAGTACATTGTTATTTGGATGCAAAATGCCTGACTTATAGGTTGACTAATTAGATTTTGTCTATAACTAATGTCAGATTTTAGCAATTCCTTCATTTAATCAATTATTAATTTTATTTTTCAATATCAGCTAGTCTTTTACAGTAATTTCCATTGCAATTTGCTTTACAATAAAAATAAAAAGCAACCATGTCAAGGAAACAACCGAAATCTAAAAGATCCAATAATCAAATTCAAGAAAAATACCACCTCATTAAAATTTAATTAGAGGGGAAAAAATCTTCAAACCTGAACGAAACACCAAACAAGGTTGAGCAAGCTAACGAGCCAAAGGCAACCGTAATAAGAAATCATAATATAAGACCTTCGATGAGAAAGCTTTTGAAAGTTTTTTTTAGCTTGAAAACCCAGAAACAGAACAAAGAGGAGAGAAGGGATAATAAGTGCTAAGTTATGCCAAAATCCATGACATTAAACAAGCCATCCATACAACCCATTAGAAGAAAAAGAAGATGATGATGATGATGACTTGTTAGGGTTTTGAGGATATGGGGATTCTGTAATGCTTTCAAGAGATTGCATTTTCTGAGAGGTTTAATTTCATAAAAATAAAAGGAAAAAATTGAGAGAATAAACAGAGAAATATGCACATACCTGGAGGAGATCAGAGATGAAATTTTCCAAAGATTTCAAGACCCAGCGAAAGGAGAGATTCCAAGACCCAACGAAAAGAGGAACTGAAAAAGTCTGAGAAAGAGAGAAAGAGATTTGTTGGTTGAGAAAGAAAGAAGGAATGAAGAAGGGAAGAAGGAGAACGTACCTGGATGAAGGGGAAAGCTTTGGAAAATGTCTTACCGAAAAAAAATTGGTAAGACGTTTTACAGAAATAAAGAAGACATTTTACTCATGTTTGTAAAATGTTTTCCTTGAGGAATTCATTTTCCATCAACCAAACGCCGGAAAATCCGGAAAATGTTTTCCGGAAAACATTTTCCACCAAACAAACAGAGCCTAAATTTGAATATGTATAGATCAAGAACCGAAGAAAATGGACTTAGATTGTGGGAAATCAAAAGTAATTGAGTAGCCGAGTTCATTTCTGTTTATTCGAATCCGAGGTATGTCTATATACAAATAAATGTATTTGTATTGATTTATGTATGTTCATGTGAAATCTCAGTGTAATGAATGCGTTCGAGAATGATAAATATATGAAATTCGAGGAAGTATCGATAGTGTAACAATGTCCAAGAAGCCCAGTACGAACCTAGGAATAGATAGGATTATATATGTCATGACATAGGTCCCCGATATGTGATATCATGTAAGACCACGTTTGGGACATTGGCATCGATATGATATTTACGTGTAAGACCATGTCTGGGACATTGGCATCGTATTGATTCGTGTAAGACCCTGTCTGGGACAGTGGCATCGATATTCATTTACATGTAAGACCACGTCTGGGACGTTGGCATTGTGCGACTGTTCCGAGTATTCTGAATATCCTATTTACTTCCGAACGGTTCAACGGGCAAGTCTGAGAAATGAATGTCTATGTGAAATGTATAAATGATTCAAGTACGTTGGAAAGGTAAGTGTTCAAATGAGCTTACTAAAGTGAATATGTGTATAGATTTGATGAGATAATATGTGATACAAGCTTGAATGAGCTATTAGTAAAGTGATACTATGAGCTATGGAATGTGGGTAAGTAATGGCTAAACAAATGAGCCAAAGGATATGTGATAAATTTTCAAATGAGAAACATTAATGTTATTGTATCAATGTGGCTATGTGAATTTTATATGAAGTTTATTTGTATATGGCTTACTAAGCTTTTTAAAGCTTACTTTGTGTGGGTTTTCTCTATTTTATAGATCGTCAAAGCTACTGAAGGCTTCAGAATCGTCGAGGATCATCATCACACTACTCAATCTTGTTTTGGTACCTTTTGAAAATGTATATACTAAAGTATGGCATGTATAGGCTAGTTACCTTGAGTTATGTTTGAAATATGTGGATAGCCATATCACATGGCTAGTTAAATGGTTGTGTAATGAATGAAGAGTCATGCTATATGATGTTTGGTTTTGGTATGATTCTATGGTTATGAAATGGTCAAGGTAATGGTAAGCTTATTGATGCAAAGTGAGTATATGTGTTTGATGAATGATGACTATGTTGAAATGGTAGGTTTGTGAATGAATCATATTTGGAAATGCTTGTGAATAAGTTGAGTTAAATGTTGCCTAAAATGGTATGCTTGAGATGCCTTTGAATGCTTGGAAAAGTTGATTATTTTGGCATGAATTGAATTGGTGTGTTGCTTGTAGGGATAACCCAATGTGTGGGTGGCAATTTGGCCTTGAAAATGGCCTATAATTGCCCACACGGTTGAGCACACGGACGTATGGCTCGACCATGTCCCTCGTGGTTGAAATTCAAAACAAGTCAGACTCGACCATGGGTAAGACACACGAGTGTGTGACTGGCCGTGTGGATCAAGTCAGTGTCGACCACGGGCTGGACACACGGGTGTGTGATTGGCCGTGTGCTGCAAGTCAGTAGTGACCACGGGTGAGGCACACAGGCGTGTCCACGGCTGTGTGACCTCTGTAACTTTGAAAAAAAAATTAAATTTCTGAGAATTTTCGTATGTGTTCGGTTTAGTCCCAGCCATATTCTAAAGCATCTTTAAGGTCTCGAAGACCTATTTAAAGGACACTTTGATGTGATTTGTTGAATTATGTTTTGAAATGTCCGTAAAAGTTTCTGATTGTCTGGTAATGCCTCTTAACCCTAGACCGACGATGGCTACGGGTTAGGGGTGTTACACATGCAGTACTCAATTCATGAATACATTATTTTATACCATACTCAATTCATGAGTATATAAATCATATATTCCATATATTGTCAACATATTTCACATTTTATTTTTAATTCACTATATCACTTCCAATTCTCATTTCTTTTTATTTCAATCTCATAATTGCTATTCAAAAACTTTTCTCAATAGGATACGTAGTTCAATTTCAATATATCAATAACCATATCATGAACCCATTGGTTCATACATTTCAATTTCATAACTCAATTCAATATCATAATCTAATTCATGTTCAAAATCTGAAACACCCCATACCCGGCCCACGAGCCTGGACCGGATCTGTATGTTCCTCGAAGTAAACCGGTTAAAAATTCTTTTGTTACTTAGGAAAAACTTGTGTGTTTTGAAAGAAAGATTGTGTTGGGTCGGGCTTGAGTTGAAAACAAGTTTATTTCATTATTAAAATCCTTTACTTTAGGTGACAAAACGTTTAGGCTTTGTTTTAAAATAAATCTACTTCAACTTCACTTGATAAAAATTCGTACATAGTAATTAAAAGAAAAATTAAAGTAATTCAACTATGGCCTTATTACATCAAATAAATCCCAAAATTAAAACCAAAGTACTTAAAATAAAGTAGTCCAAATAAAATGAATTTCTTGCTGAGCATGGCCATCCCTAAGCTTCAGGACCTTGGTCCATTACTGATCATCACTTGAAAAATGTTCCCACAACGGAGTAAGTCAACAGACTCAATGTGTAACACAACACTAAGTCTTAACAAATTTAGGCATTTCTTAGCATACAAATTCATATATCATTAAATTAAAATGATGCAACCCAAACCCAAACCTAGATGCCATCCGCTACACATCACCCGTGTAGCAACTCGCACACCGTGGGGACTACTAAGTCAACCCTCCATCCGCTACACACCATCGAAGGCAGTCGCTGCAGTCGACGTGCTCATCGCCCTTATGAGTATTCGTGGTCTTAGGTCACCACACTCAGTTATCGTGGTCTTAGGTCACCACGTTCAGATATCATGGTCTTAGGTCACTACATTCAGATCTCGTGGTCTTAGGTCACCACATTCAAATATCGTGGTCTTAGGTCACCACATTCACTTCCTCTTTTCAATAACCCATATGCCCCATATCATACATATTATGCATTAACATGCCAAATTTCACATTCTTATTACTTATCACATGTTAAATATAACATATTTCATAATCCTAGTAGGAGTAGGAAACCTATCATATCATGGTACCTTAGCCACATTCTTACACTTTCATATTAACACATATATCAAGTTTAAGTCCTAAATCTATTAATATTAGTGTAGGGTACACACCTGATTAACTTAGCAACTTCACTTCAAATCCCGAAAATCCGATCTAAAGCCTTAGATCCTTAGTCCCTACATTCAGCCATTACTTAAAAATTTAATGAAGACCATTCGGCCATAAAACCAAATCCTATTAGGATTGTTGTAACCCAAAACTTACCTTGGTGCCGATTTCACTATAAATCAAATCCCGAAAACTTTGTGCTACTCCTCCCTTCAATCGGCCAATGCTAGATCATTTAACTTGATTAGTTTCGGCTTTTTAAACAAATAAAGAATAGATCTAATTACCAAAATAGACCTTGGCCGATTGTACTTATGCACTCACCTTGTGATTTCAAATCCCGAAAGTATCCCTTGTCTTAATTATCTGTCGAAATACCTATACACATATGTTAGATTCGATTCTAACATTAAATCATCATAGATGGCCCTTGGCCGAATGCTATAGACACTTACCTTGTGGATTTTAAATCCCGAAACTCACCAAATAACTAGGGAACACGCGGCCTATGGTGTACCTTCGGGAAAAGAACTTCTCCTTCCTTGTAGTCGACACTTAGTAAATCCCAAAAGAATCACCTGCTTAGGGAGTTGTCGAAATACCTATAGGCTCATATTAGATCCAATTTCAACTTTAAACATAATGAATGGCCTTTGGCGGAATATACACGTCTTACCTTGAATCTTTAAATCCCAAAAAGTCCCGAAAGATCCTTCCTTGAAGTCGACAGCTCCTAAATCCCGAAAAATCTCTTCAAAGTTTCGGCAACAAGATATTAATGGGGTTAGTCCTAGATTTCGGCAAATCTTAAAAGAAAAAGGATGAAACCGAATGAGATCTTACCCTTACTTTAGGAATCGGCAATCTTTGCTTGAACCTTTAACAATATTCGGCTATGTAGGGTAGAAGGATCTTGATTTCGGCTTTTTGATTGGTAGAAAGAAAAGAGAAAGAAGAATAAGGATGGAGGATTCGACAAGAGCACAAGGTATTTCGGCTTGGCAAAAATAAAAGAGAAAAGAGGAGTTATTTGCTAGAGAGAATTCGGCAGAGAGAGAGTTGAAAGAAAGAATGAATGGCCCTCTTTTCCTTTAGTAGCCAAAATTACTAACTTAGAATCCCTTACTTGGCCATCACTCTTCTATTTTGATAGCTTTATCTCTTTAATTATCAATATATTCAAATTAATTATCTTTTATCTCTTAATAAAAACAAAACTAATAATAACCCATCATTATCTATCTATTTGCCGAATTTTAAAGAGAATAAAACTCCTCTTTTAAGAGCCTTAATGCCGTCCACCTCTCTGCTCCTTGTAGAAAAAATAAAATTCTTTATTTGCTTCCCATGCGACTCGATCCTTGGCCCATTTACCTATGTATGTGGCGTCACTTGCTAGGCCCTTAAGTGGCGCATTGTAGCCATTTTACCAAGGCTATTTGTATGTCATATTTCACATACATTTTCTCTTAAGACCACCTTGCTTCATGTCCCTCTTTTAAACTTTAAACTTTACATTTCTAAAGCATTTCCTTACATTTCTAAGACATTTCCTTACATTTCCAAGACATTTCCTTACCTTTCCAAGACAAGACATTTCCTTACATTTCCAAGTCATTTCCTTACATTTCCAAGACAAGACATTTCCTTGCATTTCCAAGTCATTTCCTTACATTTCCAAGACAAGACATTTCCTTCCATTTCCAAGTCATTTCCTTACATTTCCAAGTTTCCAAAAATGTTCACCATACATTCATAACACATAAGACATACCATTTCGTATAATTAAATAAAAAATGCATAGGCCCATTTCCAGGATGTTACAAAATCATTCAATATTATTCATATTACCAATTCACTTTGGCGGATACACGGATCCAACCAAAACACACCAATATGACACCTAGTGCCTCATTGGATAATTTGAAGCAATAAGTTGACACCCAGTGTCTCATCGGCCATGCCGAAGTAAGTTGGTACCCAATGCCTCATCGAATTTATCCGAAGTAATAATATGACACCCAGTGTCTCATTGGCTCGTGCTCAAAGTATCCCTGAACACTTCCAATCCTATGGCATGCCAACTATATCCGACTCAGCCCGATACAGTTAATAGTGTTTTTAAATCACTTTCAATGCCACAATTTTCCAATATTCAAATACATATCAACCACAAATTCACATATATTCAATTTAATATCGACAATCACATATACTCATGAACTTAATTCAATTCATTTCAATTTAATACCACAATACCAATACTCACATCAATTTTACTTACCATGCATATTAAATAATAATACAATAAATAATTATTAGATTCGGATTATAGAAATACAAACCGTAATTCTCGAGTTACTCCTCTTTATTCTTGTATTTTCCTTTCTTAATTGAGGTCTCTGACACAACGTTAGCTACGAAAATTAAAACAATTTAAAATCATTAATACATACAATTTCACATTGAATATTTAATTTTTTTTATTCAAATTTTGCTCACATTTTAATTTAATCCTTAATCAAAGCTAACTTTATTTTATTTAAAACTAATTTCATATTTTCATTCAACTTCCACTTTAGACTAATTTCAACCTTCAAATTTCACCATAAACCCTAATTTTGAAATTCTCTCAATTTAGTCCCTATTACTCAAAACTTATGATTTATTTTACAATTCAATCACTTTTTCACTTCTAACTTGAAAATATATCAATTTAACCCCTAACACTTCAATTTATTCAACATATACAACTTCTAAAAATTCACTAACTTCTAAAATTTCAATATAAATCAAGTAATATTTTGTTCTAGGATTCTAAAAACATCAAAATTACAAGAAAAGGGATTAAATTGACTTACCAATTTGAGTTTGAACCTTAAAACCCTAAGCTTTTCTCCTTTTTCTTTCTCTCCTTTTTCTCCATTGTTTCGTTTTCTATTCTGTTCTTGTTTCTTTCTTTTTCTTTTGTTTCATTTATTATTATATTATAATATAATATATATTTTACTTATACAATAAGAAATACATGTATTATTATATACATATGATTATTATTTTTACACATGTATTTCACCATTACCATACATTTGTCATAATTTGGTTTAATTAATTAATTAATTATTTTATACTTTAATTACAATATAATATAATATAATATAATATAATAATATTTTCTTAAATAATAAGTAAGTATATATAATTATTACAAGTATATGTATAATATTGTTACACATTTAATTTACTATTACCATACAATTGTAAATTTTATGGTTTATTTGCTTAATTAGCCCCTTTATTTTTTTTCTATTCTATTATTAAGCTTTCACACTTTATTCAATGTAATCTTTATACCTATTTAACCTTAATTTAAACAAATTCACCTAACCAAAACCTAATTAACTACACTACTAAACATCGTAAATATTTTTAATAAATATTTACAAATTCATATTTCAAAAACGGAGACCCGAAAATACGCTTTCTGATACCCGTGATTATTGGGTCGTTATAGTCAAAATCAACACTCCTCCAGTAAAGGCTTTCTTCACCACATAAGGTCCTTCCTAGTTTGGCATCCACTTTCCTCTGAAGTCCTTTTGTATAGGAATGACCTTTTCAATTCTAGGTCCCCCTCATGGAATTCTCTGGGACGAACCTTTTTGTTGTAAGCTCGCATCATTCGCTTTTGGTACATCTAACCATGACGGATGGCTTTCAACCTTTTCCCTTCAATCAAGTATAGTTGATCATATCGGGATTGGTTCCATTATGCTTCATCCAACTTCAATTCTGCCAAAACTCGAAGAGAATGAATCTCGACTTCAATGGGTAAAATCGTCTTCATTCCATAAACCAAAGAGAAAGGCATTGCCCCGATGGAGGTCTTGACAGACATTTGATAAGCATATAGAGCAAATGGTAACTTCTCTTGACAATCTTTATAAGTCTCAGTCATTTTCCCCACGATCTTCTTCATATTCTTATTGGCTGTCTCCACCGCACCATTCATTTTTGGGCGATATGATGACGAGTTGTAGTGTTTGATCTTGAATTAATGCAGACTTCTGATATAGTGTTGTTGTTCAAATTCAGTGCATTTTCAAATATAATCCTTTCTGGCATTCCACACTGACATATGATCTCTTTCTTCAAGAATTTGGTTACTGCCGATTTTGTGACGTTGGCATATGAAGTGGCCTCTACCCACTTGGTGAAGTAATCAATAACCAGAAAATGAATCGATGCCCGTTGGAAGCTTTTGGCGAGATCGGCCCAATGACGTCCATGCCCCACATAGAGAAAGGTCATGGAGAAGTCATAACATAAAGAGGTGAATGAGGCAGATGGATTTTGTCTCCATAAATTTGGCACTTATGACATTTCTTAGCATAACTGATACAGTCCCCTTTCATGGTGGACCAATAATATTCGAATCTCATGATTTTTCAGGCTATTGTAAAACCATTAGCATGTGTTCTGCAAACACCTTTATGGACTTCTTCCAATATTTTCTTAGCTTCAACAGCATCCATACATATTAGTAGCACCTGATCTTTTCTTCTTTTGTACAAGATCTCCCCATTCTTCGCAACGTCCTTTTATCATTTTATCATTCTCAGTTGCTTGGTCAGGGTATTCACGATTCTTCACATATCGCAGTATATCATGGTACCAAGAGTGATCATCATTTTCTTCTTTTCGATGTTGTAACAATGAGCCGGAGTCTCATAAATACTCATTTGGATAGGTTTTACATCCTCTTGTTTGTTCACTTTGATCATGGAAGCTAAGATAGCCAAGGCATCAGCCATTTGATTTTCAATCTCGCGGGAGGTAGCAAAAGGTGATGTCATCAAACTCTTCAATTAGCTTCAGAACCAGCCTTCAATAATTGATCAATTTGAGGTCTCTCGTCTCCCATTGTAACGCACTTAACCCGAATCCGACACCGGAATAGAGTTATGGAGCATTACCGGAGTTAGAAATTTATTTATCAGACATTTTATTTCATCTAGCATTCATATTTAGAACCAATCAAAATCAAACATATTGTCCGTTAAACATATTTATTTTTCTCGACATGTCTTACTTGAATTTATTACTCGTCTCAACATACTTAATTTCCTTGTATCAATTCATCAAAGATAATCACATATTTACATGTCATGATAAATATCATTCTCTTGCTATTTCTTCATAAACATATGTAACGGCCTAATTTTTAATGGTGTCGGAAACGGTGATTTGAGATCACTAAATCCGACAAGTAAGATTGAATAAGATAGTAATTTACTATTTATGAGTCAAGTAAGAATTTAGAAGAATTTGTGAATTGGTGAATTTGGTGAATTAAAAGAATTTATTATGTCAAATAGGTAAAAAAAGAGGTATCGAGACCTCGAATTTGAAAACCGAGTCATAAATATTTTTAGAAATATTTATGGAGTTTCATTAAGTTAGTATTAAAGTTTGGTTGACAAATTTAAACATTTGGGTAGTCAATTAAATAAAAAGGACTAAATTGTAACAAATGCAAAATTTGCTAGAAGGATTAAATAGCTCAAGTGTTAAAAGAAAGAGGATTTAAAGGGCAATTAAGCTTAAAAGTGAAGTTTGGACAGAAAGGGCAAGAAAATCATCAGAAAAATAAGGGAAATAAGGGAAAATTGGAAATTTTACAATTTTAACATATAAAATAAGGACAAAATTGAAAAATCTAGAGATCTCTTCATATTTTCTCAGCCAAAACGCTATAGGAGGTCTGGAGAAAGCTGGTTTTTCATATTTTTACATCATATCAAGAATCCAAAGAAGAACGAGGAAAAGAAAAAGTTGCGGAATAGTCCCTAAATTTCAATATCTTCTACAAATCAGCCGGGTAAGTTCATATGGTTGAATTTACATGTTTATTTGTGAATGATTGAATGATATAATGTGTTATTAAATATGAATTTGTTGTGGGATTGTGAAAATTTTGATAAAATAAAAGAATAAAAGGTGGTAATTCAAATTAGGAAAAAAACGCAGGATTGAGTACATTCGTATCGTGACATGTGATGAATTGACGAAAAAGACCATGGTTGATCATGGAAAAGTGTGAAATGTAGGTATGGTATCATCCATACTTAGTTGTGAAACGTAGGTATGGTACTAACCATATTGAGTTAAGAAAGTAGGTACGGCCTTTCCCATACCGAGTTGTGAAATGTAGGTATGGTGTTTCAATAAGGAAAATCATACTGAGTTATGAAACGTGGCACTGAGCAACGATGTACTCAAATTCGTAAGACGTTTCCTAATTTGATAATAACTAATACAAGAGGTTTGAACCTATTGAAATAGATTGAGTAGTTGTTAATGTTGAGCTCAACTATGTGAAGTATCATAACAGTGGTTGTGAATGGCAAGGAACTATAGTAAATGCTTTGTTATTGTTTGAAAATATTATGTTTGGTAAGCATTACTTTTAAACCTATGAACTTACTAGGCTTCAATAAGCTTACTTGTGTGTGTTTGATATTTTTATGTAGATTGAATTAAAGGGAAGTTGGTAGATCGGATCATCACAACAAAGCTCACTATCCAAATCAATTCCGGTAGCTTTTGTTTTATGTTTAAATATTTATATGGAATTTATAGAGTTTAATTGAAATGGAGAAAAGATGTTATAAACTAATTAACAATATTTTGCAATGAAATAGTTTTTGAATAGCAGTAGTGACGTGATTTTGAAAAATCACCAAAAATAGGAGAAATGAAATTAGAAAGTGAATAAGATATAGAATTAAAGCTTATTGTGTCTTTTTTTATGTGAAAGAAACAGGTAGGCAAAGGAATTTTATATTGTATGATATTTTAATTTTAGTGAGACAGGGTCAGGATGGTATTTGAAGTCCCCTATTTTGACTTTAGAAAATCATTAAAAATTGTAAAAAAATAATTATGAGTTATAATTTATATCTCTAGATTCCTTAGTGAGTTTATTTTCAATAGAAATAAGTGGGAACAACATATGAAAACTGTACAATGAGATTTGAATTTAGATTAAGAGAGGTCAGAACCATTGGTCAGTGAAACAGGGGAAACTTTAATAAATAAACTGTACTAATTGGCCACACCAAAAAATCTAAAAAAATATTGTAAGAAGATATATGAGTCTAGTTTCAAAAAAAAAAATTACGGATCTAAATTTTGAGTTTCGTAACTCGAGTTATAGTCAATTTAGTCAACATAAGGCAGATGGACAGTTTCAATTTTTATGCCTCAAATTAGTAGTTAAGTTTAGTAATGCCTCGTGCTCGACTCCGACAACGGTCTCAGGTAAGTGGTGTTACATTTATTGGTATCAGAGCTTTGGTTTAGACGATTCTCAAAACGAATGTGATTTGTAAAATGTCTAGAAATACATGCCATATAAATCTATGATAGTGGGATGTGAATGATCCGATCTAACTACTAATTTTTGTTATAGATTGTAAAGATGTCTGATAGACCCGATGGTGCTGATCATGAAGAGGAAGTTAATAGTAGAATACAGGCTTCTGAGTAGGGAACAAGTAGTAATGTTCCAATTTCTTTGATGATAGAGGAAGAACTTAAAAATATGATTTACGGGTTAATGAATTTGTGGTATAGTGAAACAATACAAGGAAGAAGTCAGGCACAACAACCTCCTCCTCCCCTTATTGTACCACCAGTTACAACCCCGTTTGCTTCTCCTTTAATAGATGAATCTAGCAAAAGAACACCGATAGAGAAACTCAGAAAGTTCGAAGCTGAAGAATTTCGAGGAAGATCGGATGATGATCCAGTTAAAGCAGAGTATTGGCTAAAGAGTTTGAGAGAGTTTTTAAACAGATGATGTGTTCCCCGGAGGACTGTCTGAGGTGTGCGGTTTCATTATTGAAAGAAGAAGCGTATAATTGGTGGGAAACCATTGAGGCAGTGGTACTTGCAGATAAACTTACTTGGGAATTCTTCCAAAATGAGTTTAAAAAGAAGTATCTGGGAAGGAGATATTTAGATAATAAGAAGAGGAAATTTCTTGATATTCGACAAGGGAATAAAACAGTGGCTGAATATGAAAGAGAATTTGTGTATCTCAGTAAATATGCTCAGAATGTTGTACCGGCAGAAGAAGAAATGTGCATTAGATTTGAAGAAGGGCTTAATGATGAAATCAGAATGATGATTGGAGGCACAGAGATTTGAGAATTTGTGGTTCTATCTGATCGAGCTCAAAATATGGAAGAAGTGTATAACAGAAAGATGCAAAGAGAAAGAAAAGGTAAAGAAGTATACAAAAGAAGTTTCTCTAGACCAACTTCAACTTTTCTGGCTAAAAATTTCAGAGATGATTCTAGTCGATCTGTTACAATTCCGGAACGATTGAATAAAAGTAAAACAACTCAAAGAGATGTCGGAGTGACTAATAAACCCGCAGCTAGTACTATTAGTGTGCAAAATATTCCGAGACCTAGATGCAAAAATTGTGGTAGATTTCATATTGGTGAATATTGGGGAAGAACGGGAGCTTGTTATAGATATGGTGGAACTGATCATTTTATTCGGGACTATCCTCAATCATTAAAATAAAATAAAGAACAAGGTGAGAAGCAAGCAAATACTCCTCAGAAAAGTAGACGTTCGGGTCAGAGTAGTGTTGCTGGGACTGCTCGTACGGGAATGAGAGATAATGCAGCCCGATCAGAAACAAGGGCACCTGCACGTACCTATGCTATCCGGGCAAGGGAAGAAGCTTCTGCTCCAGATGTGATAGCTGGTATTTTCTATCTTTTTGATGATTCTGTGTATACTTTAATTGATCCTGGATCTACACATTCATATATTTGCACTGTACTAGTGTCAGAAAAGAAAATGACTGTTGAATCCATTGATCTTGATGTGCAAGTCATTAATCCGTTAGGGCAAAGTGTGTTAGTTAATTTAATATATCGGAATTGTCCACTGAAAATACAAGGCTGTGAATTCTCTGCTGAGTTAATGTTGTTATCTTTCCAAGAATTTGATGTTATTCTTGGAATGGATTGGTTGATTAAACACGATGCTATAGTGAATTGTAGAGAAAATAGGTTGATTTAAAATGTGAGACAGGGGAAATAGTTTTAGCTGAGTTTGGAGATAAAAAGAATGATGTCAGAACTATTTCAGCCTTTACAGCTCGGAAATTGATTCCGAAGGGTAATGAAGGATTTTTAGCTTATATTCTTGATACTCGGAGTTCTGAATTGAAGATGGAACAATTGCCAGTTGTTAATGAATTTACTGATGTTAAAACATAATATGAACAAATTTTAATTCCACATTTAACATACTTTTGGATTATTTAAGCCTTGAATTGTGAAATTTGGTGCTCTTAATCCTTTGTTTCCATGTTTCATACTTAGGAAAGCACCGGAGGATGAAAAGAACGAGAAACGGGCCTAAAATGGAGTAAATGGGCCAACTTAAGAAATCGACACGGCCTTGGCCCAAGACCACAAGGTTGTGCCTCATTAATAGACCCGAACACGACCAGGCCACGATTCACACGAGCGTGTGTCATGGGCGTGTCCCTGTCGTGACAAAGAAGAGTTTTATTAGGATTAGGGTACTTAGAGGTAAAGCAAGTCATTCCAAAAACCTATATAAACACCGTAGAGGCCAACCTTTAAGGGGGAGTGAAACACCCCAAACCCGGCCCACGAGCCTTGACCGGATCTGGTATGTTCCTCGAGTAAAACAGTTCAAAACTTTTTGATTACTTTGGGAAATTCGGATGGTTTTGAAAGAAATTTTAATTTGTGTTGGGCTCGGGTTGAGAACAAGTTTATTTATTTGAAATCTAGGTTTTATAAAACTTTGCTGTTGAATTTCGAACTTACATGTTAAAGGTAAAAATCGAGTTCTTAGAGTTTACCATCTTAATTGAAAATCATTTGTGTTAGGTGACAAACATTTGAGGGTTTATTTAAAAAAATAATTTAAATAACCTTTGACTTAACAATAGTAGTATCGTGATAAAATAAATAAAAGCAACCATAAAACAATTAAGAACTATTGGCCTTATTACAAATGGAAACAATCCCGAAAATAAATCCAAATACTTTAAATGTAAAAGTCCAAAATTTAAATAAATTCCGAACTGAGCATGGCCACCACTAAGCTCCTGCTGACCCGGTCCATCACTGATCGTCACCTGAAAAATATTCCCACAACGGGGTGAGTCATACAGACTCAATGTGTAACCAACACTAAATCCAAACAGATTCAAGCATATCAGATCATATATATTCATATAGTATTTAAATAAAATGATGCAAACCCAAACCCAAACCTAGGTACCATCCGCTACGCATCACCCGTACCAACCTGCACACCGTGGGGACTGCTAAGTCTACCCTCCATCCGCTACACATCATCGAAGGCAGTCGCTGTAGTAGACGTGCTCATCGCCCTTATAAAATCTGTGGCATAGCCACCAGATAAAATAATTGTGACATGAGTCACCACATTCAGATAATGTGACCGAAGTCACCACATTCAGATATCGTGGTATGAAACCATCACATTCACTTCCCCTTTCATATAACCCATATGCCCCATGTCATACAAATATGCATATGTCACATTCCTATTTCACATTCTTACAGTTTCACATAAATGCCATGACAGATCTCATTATAATCCTAGTATGAGTAGGAATACGTACCTGAGTACTTTGTACCATTGCATGGTACCTTAGCCATATTTTTCACATTCTTATTAACATATTTAAGAAAGCATAACCATAAATCTATCGAGAAATAGTGTGGGGTACACACCTGATATGCTTAACAAATTCGCTGAAAGCCTGAAAATCCCGAAAAATCCCGATCTACTACTTTAGATCTTCAATCCCTATATTCGGCCAACCCTAACATGTTAGTCCAAAGCCATTCGGCTATAAAACCAAATCCCGAAGGATTAATGTAACCAAAGCCTTACCTTGTTCGCCGATTTGATTAATAATCAAATCCCGAAATTTGTAGCATTCCTTCCTTGAAATCGGCTAGCACTAAATCACTAGGCTTGGTTAGTCCGGCTTCTGAAAATCATAAGGAACAGATCTAAGTTGCTAAATAAGGCCTTGGCCGAATATCAGATTCACTTACCTTGTGAATCTTAGTTCCCGAAAAGTGCTACTTGGCTAAGGTGTCTGTCGAAATCACTCTAGCACATGTTAGATCCAATGCTAACATTTAATTATAATGAATGGCCCTTGGCCTAATACATGACTTACCTCAGATATTGAAATCCCGGAGATCTCCTCGACTATAGACAAAATTCCCGAAAGATCTTTTGTAGTTTCGGCCAAGAGACACAAATGGCATTAGAATCTTAATTTTGACTTAAAGAAAGAAAATAAACAACAACTATAGATCCTTACCCTTTACTACAGAAATCGACTGCTCTCCTGATAGATGTGGATCACCTTAGTTTCGGCTTTTGATCAACTAAAAGAATCGGCTAGAAGTCACTTTGTATATTCGGCTTTTTGAGAAATCCCAAAAAGAAAAAAAAGAAAAGAAAGGTGTATGGGACTTAGAGAGAATCGGCAATGGTGGATCTTGAGTAAGAAGTATTCGGTTTTGGCAAAATAAAAGAGAAGAGAGATGTTACTAGAAAATTCGGTAGAGGGAAAAAGAGAAACAGAAAAGAATGCAGAATAGCCTCACTTTTCCCCCTTTTGCCGAAATTACTAAGCCTAGAGTCCCCCATTCGGCCACTACATCCCTCCCTTATTTTCCTCCTATTTTATCTCTTTTTCATTTATTCAAAATAATTAAAAATAAATCCTCAATTATCATCTGCTTTTGCTTAGAAATTTTCAAGGAATTGGACCTCATCTTAAACTCCTTCCCAGTCTCCTTTGCCAGTCCATTACCTCCCTTTGTGCCGCAAAAATAAAAGCCTTTATTTGCTTCCCATGCGACTCGATCCTAGGCCCTTCCTCATAACCCATGGCGTCATTTCCAGAGGCCCTAAGTGGCGCCTTGCAACCACTTTAACAAGCCCATATTTGTGTCATAAATCCCCTACTAATTCTCTTAAGACCTATCAGGCCTAGCTCCCTTTTTCTAGATTTAAAATCTAATAGTGTCTAAGGCATTCATCTACATTTTAGAGCTCACAAAATTCATAGAACACATTCTGAATATTCATAAGCATGCTACCTCATCTAATTTAGTATTAATGCATAAGCCATAATCCAGGATATTACAGGGAGTCCAGTTAGGTGTCCAGTTAGGCTGAAGAGCCAAGCCAGAGAGGCCAGAATTGTGGGATTTACTCGAAGAAAGCCAGTTGATTCATCTCAAGAAGCCGGAATCATACTCAAGACGGAGGATCTTCCATTCAATTTCCTTCAAGGGGTTTTAGGGTTTTTGTTATGTTTTGTTTTATAATTACTTCTAAGATGTATTCTTTTATAATTATGAACTAAACCCTCAAATACCTGAGGAGAATGAAACCTAGACGGATCTTGTTATTGTTTTCTGAACCATATGATAAATACTTGATTTGTTCTTAATTATGTGTTCTTAATTCTTGCTTTGATATTTCAGGATATTGATTCAAGTATTGATGTGCTTAGGTAGTGGAGCAAAAGTCCCTGTTTAAGAGTAGATCTAGCATAATTAAGCAGAGTTGATCACAACCCTAGAAATAGGATGACGAAAATCTGCCGGATTAGGGTCAAACCTAATATGGGAGTCCAGAGATCGAGTTAATGCAATTCTAGGGGTTTTAATTAGAAAGAGATTTCAATTAATCAACCTAGGGTTAGACGTTAGTAGCCTCGAAAGAGGTATTAATATAAATTAGGGAATCCTACGGATCAAGTCAAGTGAATAAGTTGTCTGGTTTAGAGTCAAATAACAAGTGAAGTCTAGGTGGATTCTTCCTCGAGTATTGTCTTAATCAATTGGATTTTCCCACAAGTATTTTCCCAAATTCATCTTCTTTGTCTTTACATATTTAGCTTAGTTGTTAGTTAATTAATAATTCACTTTTATTCTTAGGCTAAATAATAGAAAGAAAGTTAGTATTAGTACTTTTAGTTCCTTTGGGTTCGACAATTCGGTCTTGCCACTAAACTATACTCAATCGTTGTCATAGTTAGTTTCTAGGCTCGATCATTCTTTTTATAAATTTTTAAGACTCTGACATACGATCAATTTTTTGGCGCCGTTGCCGGGGAACTAAAATATTAAGAACGCTCAATTTTTATTACTTTAGCCATTTTTTGTTTTTGCTATTTATTTTTATTTTTATTTTGCTTTTAGCTTTGCTAATTTTTTTCTTCTTTTATTTGTTCTTGACAGGTACCTCTAGTTTATGACTAGAAGGAACTCGACGAGACCCTTGATTTTTGACAGTGAAATAGAACATACTGCTCGTAGAAACTGAAGAGATGTCAGTGAATAATTATCAGTGGCAAGTCATGACGACAAAGCCTACTAAAGTAGCCGATGTTTTCAACCTGGACGCAGTAACCATGTTATCTAACCAGGTAGAGATTTTAAATAGAAAAATTGATGGTTGGTATGGTTCTACGTAGGTACATCCGGTAATACAGTACGATACAGATGGAAGAGGGGTGAACAATATAGAATATCTATCCTACAACCCTAGTACAGAGAACGAACAAGTCAACTATATGGGTAACTATTCTAGACCTCAAAATAATCTTTACAGTAACATTTACAATGCAGGTTGGAGGTACCATCCCAATTTCTCGTGGGGTGGTCAAGGTGATCAAAGACCGCAACTTCCTCTAGGCTTTCAACAACCACCTCACCAGCAGGAAAAGAAGCTGAACCTTGAGGAGATGCTAACGAAATTTATTTCGATGTTAGAAACACACTTCAAAACATCAAAACAGCGCTTAAGAATCAGCAAGTGTCGATTCAAGAGCTCGAGAATCAATTAGTTTAGCTTGCTAAGCTGATCTCAGAAAGACCACAAGATATCTTGCCTAGCAACACCGAAACTAACCCAAGAGAACAACCTCAAGCAATAACTGCTCATGATAGTGAAGTGATAGATGAACCAAAATTGAAGCAAGAGAATGTGGTAGAGGAAGGTAAGGTTGAGATAAGCCATGATAAACCAAACCTGGTAATTACAGAGTACCAACCACGTGTACCGTACCCAAATGTGATAAAGAAAGACCACACAGAGTAACAATTCGGTAAATTTCTTAAACTTCTAAAGAAATTACATATTAATTTGCCATTTCTTGAAGCTCTTTCGCAGATGCCAGATTCAAGGAAATTTTTAAAAGAGTTTTTGACAAACAAACGGAAGTTAGACGATACGTCGCAAGTGGAGCTAAACGCAGTGTGCCCAACAATTCTACGAAATAAACTACCACATGAGCTCACATTTCATGTACAGCCCGATGCAACCGACCCTCGAATAGCCACTTTAGAGCTTAATACAAACGGTGTGACTCCTTTTTCAGCACGTAAGGTCTTTCCATACGGAACGGTCGAGGTAACACATTCTAATTTTGGCACTTTTGATGTAAATATTACCTGACTCAAACCATATGTTGGTAGAATTGATAGTAAGAAAAAGGAGTTTCGACTCCACAAACTACCATGGCCATATGAATAGTAGGTAAGTCTAGCTCAAGACTTTAAACGAGCGCTTCTCGGGAGGCAACCCGAGCACTAACCCCACTAACGTCCATATTTTTGAATTTTAGCATCTAACTAAAAACTAACCAAAATTTTTAGGCGTAGGTTTCCCTACCACACGGCCTTGCACATGGGCGTGGCTGTGACCGTGTGGACACCACGAATTTGCACACCAGCGTGGCAGAAATCGTGCATATCAAGGACAAAAATTGCCCAAAATACGAGCTGCGATAAAATGCCATGGCCGTGTGATGCGACCGTGGTCGAAACTGACTAAAGAACACTGGCATGCGACACGCCCATGCTTATAAGCCGTGGATGACACTGATTAAGCAACACGGGTGTACGAACCCTTTATATGGGTGTGGGATAATTGCATGAAGGTCAACACGGCCGTGCGATTCGGCCGTGTGACATAACATGCCCAGGGCATGGGTATGGACCGTTCCTATATTTGAAACCCCCTTCTTCTGTTCACTTCCCCCCCAAAGCCTTCGTCCCCTTTACCCTTTCTTTTTAAACGCATATCCATTTTCCATTTTTTACTTTTATTCTTATTTTTATTTTCTTTTTACTTTCTTTATTATTTTCCTCTTATTCTTCATGCCATTTAGATTTAGCTTAGGATGCAATAAAATTAGGTCGGCTGCTTCGAGGATTCAATTTCAAACCGCTCCCCCAAGATCACCTCTGCCAATTCCTATTTGGCTCCTTTTCATTGACTCCATCCAAAATTTAGGAAGTTTTACTTCTCTCCCTATCTTATGATTTTATTACTATTTTGCTATTATCTATCTTTGTACATTGAGGACAATGTACATCTTAAGTGTGGGGGGTTAACTATAGTATTATTTGAAAATCCCTGAATCATGTCTTGTTCGTAAGAAATTTTCTCATATTAAAATTAGAACGAAATTTCTTCTGATTTATGGTTTTTATTGATATGTTTTGGATTAAGGCATTGATAATTGTGCAATGATGATTTAAACTTTAGGGAACTAGAGAATCAAGCATGATGAGTCTATTTTCAAAAATTAAAATTTTGTTAGGTTGTCTACCTGAATCTAATTATTACCTTGAAGTTTGAAATTCACAAGGTTGATATCAAAAACCCATAATTTTTGTGAGATTTTGAGCCGTTTAGAGCATACATTCTTTTCGTGCTCACCTTGTGATTATGAGTGTGTCAGCATTGAGCTGTTATTCTAGAACTTGCTTCGATTATACATGTCGAGACCACATTAATTGATTTGATATACTGAGATGATAAAGGCACTTAGGATTTAACACACTTACTCCACTAAAAAACTTACCTTCACAATTAACCCCTAGTGAACCCCTTTGATCCTAACAAACCTTTTATTAACTCACCTACTAATATTAACCCAAAAAACTAGTCTGTATTTGTTATCACCATTCCTCTTGACCACCCTTATATCGAGATTTGATTTGATCAGTTGCCTGACTATAATCTTTAATTCAGTAGTTAAATTTATCTTTTATGACTTGATTTGTTCTTAAAAAAAACAAAGTGTATTCAATATTAGCTCTATATAATTGAGCTTATACGTTTAAATTCCAAATCTTGAGAAGAAGCTCATGTTATTAGTATTTCAAGTTTTCAATTGATGTAATTATTCAGGATTAGTTCATTTTTCTAGTTAGGTAAATTGTCAATTCAATCTCGATTCTAACCCTCTAATTCAGCCTTTATCCACACATTTAACCCGAACCCCATTATAACCCTTTTTAAAGACCTTTTGATTTGTGTATCATCTCATTTTACAGTGGTGGAGATTTGATTTTCAGGCAAGCTTATGGGATTAACTTTTCATGTTTGACTTTTGAGTGCTTAATTTTGAACCTTAAACACTTAGAGTGATTTGAGTGAATCTTTAGTGAGGATGTCAACCCCTGTTGATTTTAAATTAAAGGTGATTATTTAGGTAAGGGAAAACACCTATGTTTTGTGCTACAAAAACTATGACTTTGATTGTTCGAATCTTTAGGATCTTTCTATTTAAATTATCAAAGTATGAATTATCTATGAATTATGATGAAACATTATTGATGAATATTATGAATCAAGGAAGTTCATTTTAATTTTGAGTTGAGAATTTTGCTTGAGGACAAGCAAATGTTTAAGTGTGGGGGTATTTGATAAACCGTAATACGAACATATTTTAATCCCACATTTAACATACTTTTGGATGATTTAAGCCTTGAATTGTGGAATTTGGGGCTCTTAATCCTTTGTTTCCATGTTTCATACTTAGGAAAGCACCGGAAGATAAAAGAACGAGAAACTAGCCTAAAACGGAGTAAATGGGCCAACTTACGAAATCGACACGGCCTGGGCCCAAGACCACACGGTCGTGCCTCATTAACAAACCCGAACACGGCTAGGCTACGATTCACACGGGCGTGTGCCATGGGCGTGTCCCTGTCGTGACAAAGAAGAGTTTTATTCGGATTAGGGTACTTAGAGGTAAAGAAAGCTTTTCCAAAAGCCTATATAAACACCCTAGAGGCCAACCTTCATTTACTTCTGAGATGTATTCTTTTATAATTATGAACTAAACCCTCAAATACCTGAGGAGGATGAAACCTAGACGGATCTTGTTAATGTTTTCTGAACCATATGATAAATACTTGATTTGTTCTTAATTATGTGTTCTTAATTCTTGCTTTGATATTTCAGGATATTGATTCAAGTATTGATGTGCTTAGGTAGTGGAGCAAAAGTCCCTGTTTAAGAGTAGATCTAGCATAATTAAGCAGAGTTGAGCACAACCCTAGAAATAGGATGACGAAAATCTGCCGGATTAGGGTCAAACCTAATATGGGAGCCCAGAGATCGAGTTAATACAATTCTAGGGGTTTTAATTAGAAAGAGATTTCAATTAATCAACCTAGGGTCAGACGTTAGTAGCCTCGAAAGAGGTATTAATATAAATTAGGGAATCCTACGGATCAAGTCAAGTGAATAAATCGTCTGGTTCAGAGTCAAATAACAGGTGAAGTCTAGATGGATTCTTCCTCGGGTATTGTCCTAATCAATTGGATTTTCCCACAAGTATTTTCCCAAATTCATCCTCTTTGTCTTTGCATCTTTAGCTTATTTGTTAGTTAATTAATAATTCACTTTTATTCTTAGGCTAAATAATATAAAGAAAGTTAGTATTAGTACTTTTAGTTCCTTTGGGTTCGACAATCCGTCTTGCCACTAAACTATACTACTGTTCGATAGGTGCGCTTGCCTCAATCATTGTCATAGTTAGTTTCTAGGCTCGATCATTCTTTTTATAAATTTTTAAGACTCTGACATACGATCAACTGATGTGTTTCCTGAGGAATTACCTGGTTTACCCCCAGATTGTGAGGTTAAATTCGTAATTGATGTAATTCTGGGTACAGCTCCAATATCAATAACACCGTATAGAATGGCACCAGCTGAATTAAAAGATTTGAAGACACAATTGCAAGAGTTATTGGATAAAGGGTTCATCAGACCGAGTACATCACCTTGGGGCACACCTATCTTATTTGTGAAAAAGAAAGATGCCTCGCTGTGATTGTGTATTGATTACAGACAGTTGAACAAGGTAACAATTAAAAATAAATATCTATTACCTCAAATCGATGATTTGTTTGATCAACCGAAAGGTGATGCAGTATTCTCAAAGATAAACCTTAGATCTGGGTATTATCAATTGAAGGTTAAAGAGTGTGATGTGCCAAAGACTGCTTTTCGAACTCGGTATGGTCACTACGAATTTCTGGTAATGCCTTTTGGTTTAACAAATGCCCATGCTGCATTTATGGATTTAATGAATCAGATTTTTCAGCCTTATTTGGATAGATTTGTGGTAGTATTTATTGATGACATCTTGGTCTATTCAAAGACATAATCCGAACATGCACAGCACTTGAGAATTATATTACAGACTTTGAGAGAAAAGCAGTTATATGCAAAATTTAGTAAATGTGAGTTTTGGCTTCATGAGGTTGGATTTCTGGGTCATATTGTATCAGCTAAAGGAATTCGTGTGGATCCAAGTAAAGTTTCCGCAGTGGTGAATTGGAAAATACCGAAGAATGTAACCGAAGTGCAAAGTTTTCTAGGACTAGCAGGGTATTATCGCTGTTTTGTAAAGAATTTTTCCATGATTGCTTCACCAATGACTCTGTAACATCCTGATTTAATGGGCCAGTGCATTTTGTAGGTTGTAAGTTTAATTTGCTAATTTAAGGGTTAAGGGTCCAGATTGGGCCTAAGAATGGGCTGAGGCCTTGACTAAATCTCTGTGTAGACACTCTAGCACTTTAAAAGGAAGTTATCTGTGTTTTAAATGACGAAATGGGCTTGTGGCCCAAAAGTAAATGGCGCTATAGGGGAGCTAGAAGTGGCGTCAGTAGTAAGGAAGAGAGGAGGCCCAGTTTTGGCTGCTTGAAGCCCAAGTTATTGGACCAAATTCGGCACTTAAAAGGGAGCCATAGGGGGGACGATAGAAAGGCTATAAAATAGGGCTTTGTAATGTTTAATTTATGAGGATAATAAGCAGATAAAGGAGGGAGGAGTTGGTGCTAATTAGGGCTATTTTTGAGGAGTTAATAGGTTAAGATAAGAAAAAAAAGATAGGAGTTATCTTGTGGAAGCTAGTGTTGGCCGAAAATCAAACTCTGTAAGGGTGAGGAATCGGTTCAGTATAGGCAAGGGATGTGCCAAAATTTCAAAGGCCACCTCAAGCAATTAATCTTTTTCTTTCTTTCCTCATGTTCATTCTCTCAAAAGCCAAAATCACCACTTCCCTCCCCTCTTTTCTTCTTCTTTGAAACCTCCTTCTAGCCGAATCTTTTGATCTTTATTATTGTTCATCTCTCATACTCTAAAAGCCGAAAGTACACCCCTATTCCCTTCCATAGCCGAAATCTCCAAAAGTTCAGTCTCTATTTCCCGAAGTCCCGTCATAGTCAAATCTTCATTCCTAGAAGCCGAATGTTCTCTGTGGTATCTGCTTGTGCTGAATCTCGAAGGAAACTGAATGGCTATAAGGAAACTGACCTTGAGTTTTTCTCTTATTTTCAGCATTCCGGGATTTGAAGAGGAGTCAATCGCATAGATCTCTAAGTCAGAGTTCAGTAACACACGAATCATGTTACTTTCGGGATTTCAAGGTAAGGAGATCTATTAATTTTGAACGTGTAAATTCGGGTATTTATTAACCCTTGGCAGAATGTAGGAGAGCCCAAATCTTCGTGTTCTTCCGGCTTTTGAGCAAGGTTTTAGACTAAGGGTTGTAGATCCAGATAGTAAGGATATTAACTAAGGGTGTAAAACTACGCGATATCAGGTGTGTAATACTTCCACATCGTTTAGATTGCCTGTTAAAAATATGTTTATTAATCTGAAATATTCTGCAAAATGTCGAAATCTAGGCATACTGGTTGAAACCCAAGGAGGGTAAAAGCGAATCACCAGGTTAGTGATCTTTGTCATTCCCAAGTGAATGTTCCTGTTAAGATGACATATGTGATAAGTATGCCAATTTCTGTGATTGCATGGGGTTGGGTTTGATGAAAGGGGAACTGTTCTGTTGTAGCGGCTTTTGCCGTGACCTGTTGTAGCGGCTTTTACTGTGACCTATTGTAGCGGCTTTTGACGTGACCTGTTGTAGCGGCTTTTGCCGTGATCTGTTGTAGTGGCTTTTGCCATGACCTGTTGTAGTGGCTACGGCCATGATCTGATGATGAGCAGCATGATTGTCATCTATGGTGTGTAGCGGTGTGGGTTGATTGTAGAAATCCCCAATGGTGTGATCGGCAGGTAAGGGTGGTGTGTAGCAGATGGAAACCTAGGATTTGGGTTGGGCTTGCATAATTTTTGTTATCTATTAATCTGTTATCCTGTTCTGTGGGGCTAAGACCCAAATCTAATGGTGCATGAGGGTTGCACACTGAGTCTCGCGACTCAACCTATTATTTAACATTTTCAGGTAGCACCTAGTGCATCGGACCGGGCTGGAGAGGAGCGCAAGGTGGCCATGCGAGAGAGTATTTGGATTCAGCAAAGGACCTTTCTTTATTTAGTTATTTTAATATTTTCTTTTTTATTAGTGGATTTTAAGTTTCAATGTAATAAGGCCATAGGCCACTAGACTCATATTTATTTTGGGTTTTTATTATTAGACATTTAAATTTCATGCTAAAATTAAGCTAAGACATGTAACAACTTAGTTTTTTTTTCCTAATTCACCAAGGTATCATTTAAATTTATATTTTATACAGAATATTAAATTACTAAGTTTTCTGGTTAAAATGTTTAAACCTGATACTCGTTTTCCAAAATGTGACATGTTTTATAAAATTCCTTAGTGACATACCAGATCCGGTTGTAGTGTTTGGGCCGGGTTTGGGGTGTTACAGACTCGTTTATTACAAAAGAATGTTAAGTTTGTGTGGTCTGATGAATGTCAGCAGAGCTTTGACCAATTAAAGAAAATGTTGACAGAAGGTCCAGTTTTGACTCAACCAGAATTAGGTATACCTTATGTTGTATACAGTGATGCATCTTTAAATGGGTTGGGTTGTGTGTTAATGCAGTTGGGAAAGGTGGTTGCTTATGCTTCACAACAATTAAAACCACATGAAAAGAATTAACCTACACATGATCTTGAATTAGCTGCAATTGTTTTTGCTTTAAAAATTTGGAGACACTATTTATATGGTGAGAAGTGTTATATTTATACGGATCACAAAAGTTTGAAATACTTAATGACTCAAAAGGAACTAAACTTAAGACAAAGAAGGTGGTCGGAGTTGCTGAAAGATTATGATTTAGTCATTGACTATCATCCAGGGAAAGCTAATGTAGTTGCTGATGCACTTAGTCGAAAGTCATCATTGTTTGCACTTCGGTCAATCATTGCTCATTTGGCTCTGAATGAATAAGGTGCTGTATTAGTAGAATTGAAAGTGAAACCCATGTTTCTTCAACAAATTCAGAAACTGCAGGATGAAGACCCGAAATTGGTATTTAAATGACAAATGGTTTGAGATAATTTAGATTCAGAGTTCAGCATCGATGATGAAGGTATGTTGCGCTATCGTAACAGGATCTGTGTTCCAAATAATTCTAATTTAAAGAATAATATTCTTTCTGAAGCACATAATGGTATGTATTCTATTCATTCGGGCAGTACAAAAATGTACGGTGTTTTGAAAAAGATATATTGGTGGCCTGGAATGAAAAGAGAAATTTCAGAATTTATTGCAAAATGTTTGTTTTGTCAACAAGTTAAAGCAGAGCATCAAGTGCCAACGGGTTTATTACAACCCGTTATGATTCCTGAATGGAAATGGGAGCATATTACAATGGATTTTGTATCAGGATTGCCTATGACTCCAAGAAAGAAAGATTCGATATGGGTGATTGTTGATAGATTGACAAAGTACACCTTATGTAACACCCCAAACTCGACCGAAGCGGTATGGCCGGATCTGACATGTCACATGAAGAAAACGTATAAATAACGAGTGAATCTTTCTAAAGTAAGCGTTATTTGGTTATAGTTAAGAAAAACAAGTTTGGTTTATAAATATTCGATAAAATACTACTAATTTTTGAGAGGTTGATTGAAGAATCGATATTTGAACTAGTGATCTTTTAAAACCGTAACTTTTGAAAATGTTGTTGATAATTCGAAAGAAACTCCGAGTTAAATTATTTGTACATATTTATTATGATAACCATTTGTTAATCAATTTTGGAAAAACGTTATTTATGAGTTTAGAAAATCCCCATTTAAAAATAATTCAAGCAAAATAATAAGTACGACTAAACATAAAGTAAAAATAAAAATATCCCAGAGGCCTTATTACAACTTTAAAACCCAAAATAGTAAAAGTAACGAAATACGAAAAAAGAAGTTTACTAATGTTTGCAAACATCATTTATTAAGTATGGCCTCCACCGAGTCATCCATGGCCCCAAGTCCTTGTCATTGAGCATTACCTACAAGGATTAAGAAACAGAAAGGGGGTGAGTTACAAGAACTCAGTGCATAATCCCCTTACCGTCATCCACTGGGCCTGAACCAGTATAGCATCATCTTAGACCAAAGCCCATTAACATAACAATATTAAAATGAAGTAAATGTATGCAACCCAACCCATCCATCCATCACACCCCCGACCAGCCAATCACACCTGTGGTGATCAAGTCAACCCACCCCACCGCTCACACAAAAATTTACAGTCGAGCTGCTATCATATAGTATTTTTGTGGTCAAGCCACCGAAATTATAATTAACCACAATAATCAATAAATTATGGCTATGCCACCAAGCTACACTGCTCTCCATACAATTTTTCCCATCCCATGCAATATGTAAAATGCAACATACATAATAAAATATCCACATATATAATCAACCATTAATCTAGTAATTTATTACTGTGAATCGGCCCATTGTAGAACTTTGTAATTCGGCCCACTAATGCATTCTAGCAAATCGGCCCATTAGGAGCATTTTCGTAAATCGGCCCATAGGGGCATTTTCGTAAATTGGCCCATAGGGGTATTTTCGTAATTTAACAAATTTATACCGATTTTAACAGATTTTAGAAATAATAATGTTTAAGCCAATTACTCGATTCATGCTATATTACGGTTATTAGACTTGTAAAACAACAACGATCTATTCTTCCAACATAATAGTGAATCACGAATCTACGAGATTTCGGTGTGAGATTACACACCTGATTACGGTAAGGACTAAACCTTCTTGATCGTCGGCACCCTTAGTATCGTGAACGACCACGATTTGTCTATTCTCACCCGATGATGGTCCACAATCCGGTGGGAAATCCCGAACCGCCGATACCGCCCTACGCTTGAACTTAGGAGTAGGAATTGTAAATCCACTCTCTTTTTGTCCTCCTATCGCCTTTCTTTTAAAATCGCTTCCACTTGCCTCCATTGGAAAAGTCTCGGTTAGAAAAATACTACTATGAGAGAAAGTAGTTGTTTAGGGATAGGATTCGGCTTACCACTACTTCTGTAGGATCAACAAGTAGAGAAGAACGAACGATTTAGTCCCTATAATAACCGATTAGTCAAATCCATCGATCCGTTTTAACGGAATAATCAAGCATTGAGATATATCAAAATGAACCTTGAAGAAATCCCTTACCTTGACAATAATAGATCCAACTTCCACCGATTGGGCTTATGACTAGAGATGAATCGGCAATGATGTGATATTAGGCCACCCACTAAAACACTACGAAAAAGAAGAGATGATCACGATTTGAGAGAGTAGGAGAAAATGATATTTCGGTTTAGAAACAAAATAGAACAACCGAATAGTGATGAACACACATTCGGCTAGGGAGAAAAGAAAATGAAAAGAGAAGAAAGAAACCACTTACCGATTAGATCAAAAAAGAGAGTGCCAACACAAAAGAGAAAGAAATAATGAAGAAGAGATTAAGGGTTAAAAGTTTCGGCTATGGAGAGAAATGAACAATAAGATTCTGCTACTTTGAGAGAAAGAAACGAGGAAGATTCGTCCTCTAAAAATGGTCGACTAAAGAAAGAAGAGAGAAAGATAGGAGGAACGATGAGAAAACAAGAAAAGAATAGCAAAGTGGCTTGAAAGTTTCGGTAAAACAAAGGAAAAAGGTGCACAATTTTGGCTTTAGAGTTTCGGCAAGTGAGGGAAGAAATTGGAAAAGAGAAAACTCAAAAATGCTAAAAAGAAACAATCCTTTCATGCAAAAAAATTTGCAAAATGACTATAGAAATTCGGCTCCCCTTTTCTCCCTACCAAAACCGTGTGTCCCTAGCACCAAAAAGGTCATGGTTGACCAAAAATTCTTTCCTCCCATGCACCTCCTAAATTTGGCCAACATATCCCCCATTATCTCTTTCCTTTAAGTCTTTTCTTTATTTTTCCCTTGTTTCCCTCCTTACAAATTTGCCTTAGTCTTCTTTCGATCAATAAAAATCTTCCTTTCCTTCTTTAAAGCCTTGGCCGACACTTTGGAAAAGAAGCACAAAATAATCCAAAAATTTTACAAAATGTGAGATTCAAACTCCACCCCTTAAGCCCCTTCATGTGACGCCACACCACTCTACTACTAGCTCCTCTTGTGCTAGCAAAATATACACTTATTTCCTTAAGTCTTGATGCCACTTACCCTCTCCCCCTTTAATGCTCAAACACAAAAATTTTACTAAGGCCCAACTCAACCCAAAGCCTTCTTAGGACCCCTAAACACACACAATTAACATTCTTAACTAGCCTAACGCATGATGTAATGTAAAAACATAAAATCCCGAATTTCAGGATGTTACAATTCTACCCCCTTAAAGAAATTTCAGCCTCAAAATTTACCTGATTAGAAGAGATGAGGATATTGCTGCCGGATCGTGTCCTCTGGCTCCCATGTAGCTTCCTCTATCCCATGATTACGCCATAATACTTTAACTAACAGAACCGACTTCCTTCTCAGCACCTTAATATCCCGATCTAAAATTTGCACTGGTTCTTCTTCAAAAGACAAGTCAGGTCTTATCTCAACTTCCTCCACTGGTACAACATGAGACGGATCCGAACGATAACGCCTTAACATTGAGACATGGAATACGCTTTGTATCTGACTTAACTTCGGAGGTAACTCAAGCTGATAAGCCACAGGCCCAACACGCTTCAGTACACGGTATGGTCCGATGAACCTAGGGCTTAACTTGCCTTTCCGCCCAAATCTTCAGATTTTTTTCCAAAGTGAGACCTTTAAAAAGACCTGATCTCCCACAGAGAACTCTATCTCCTTACGCTTCAGATCCGCGTATGATTTCTACCTGTCCAAAGCTTCTTTTAACCGTGCCCAAATTACCTTAACTTTTTCCTTCATTTTCGAGATCAACTCAGGACCTAATAACTGTCGTTCTCCTAGTTTAGTCCAACAGATAGGAGTACGACACCTACGACCCCACAACACCTCGTAGGGTGCCATCTAGATGCTGGATTGATAGCTGTTGTTGTATGCAAACTCTTCCAATGGTAGAAAATCTTCCCAACTACCCTCGAAGTCGATCTGCGACCACTTAACATGTCTTCTAGAATCGGATTTATCTCTCTCCATCGACCATCATCATGGATGAAATGTCGTCTTTGAAATTTAGCCTTGTACCCAAAGCTTCATGTAAAGCCTTCCAAAATCTTGATGTAAACTTAGGATCCCTATCCGATATAATCGACACTGGTACCCCATGCAACCTCACGACTTCTGCTATATACAACTTAGCCAACTTCTGCAACGTATAATCCGTACGAACAGGCAAGAAATGAGCAGTCTTTGTTAATCGATCCACTATAACCCATACTGAATCTTTCTTAGTAGGCATTAAAGGTAACCCACTAACAAAGTCCATTGTTATCCTTTCCCATTTCTATAGTGGAATTTTCACCGGTTGCAGTAACCCTGAAGGCAGTTGATGTTCCGCCTTCAACTGCTGACATGTCAAGCACTTGCTCACGAAGTCGGTAACCTCCTCTTTCAACCCTAGCCACCAATACTGCTCACGAAGGTCTCGGCACATTTTGTTTCCCTCGGGGTGCATAGCATATGGGCTACTATGCACCTCACACAGAATCATTTGCCTCAATTCCAAATCCCTGGGCATACAAACTCTTCCGCGAAAACACAATACTCCATCACTATTCAATCCAAAATTCCCTATCTCACCACCTTCTACTTGCTAAAGCCGAGAACCTAACCTTTCATCTAACAACTGCTTTTCCTTAATCTGATTTACCTATGCAGGCTTCACCTGAAGTTCAGCTAACACGCTACATCTTCATAAAGGCTGAGATGAGCAAACATTGCTCTCAAATCCGATATCACCCTATGACTCAATGTATCTGCCACTACGTTAGCTTTTCCTGGACGATACTCGATTGAGAAGTCATAATCTTTCAACAGTTATATCCACATCTGCTATCTTAAGTTTAACTCCTTCTGGGTAAGGAGGTACTTCAGACTCTTATGATCCGTATAGATAATCGACTTCTCCCCGTACAGATAGTGTCTCCAAATCTTCAGAGCAAACACCATTGCAGCTAACTCCAAATCATGAGTGGGATAGTTCACCTCATGCGGCCTTAATTGACGAGATGCATAAGCCACAACTTTCCCCCTTGCTTCAACACACATCCCAAGCCTGTGTATGTCGCATCACAGTAAACAATAAACTCTTTACTAGCCTCAGGCTGAATCAATATTGGTGCCTCTGTCAGAATCTTCTTCAATTTTTCAAAGCTCTCTTGTTGCCTATCTGACCACACAAATGGTACTCCCTTACGCAACAGTTTAGTTAAGGGTGCAGCAATCAACGAAAACCCCTCAACGAATCGCCTGTAATACCCAGCCAAACCTAGAAAACTTCAGATATCTGCCATTGACTTGGTGGCTTCCAGTCCAACACAGCCTCGACCTTCCGGGGATCAACTCTAATTCCTTCGGCAGACACAACATGCCCCAAAAAGGTCACTTCCCTCAGCCAAAATTCACACTTACTGAATTTGGCATACAGTTGCTTCTCCCTTAATATCTGCAATACTACCCGTAGATGTGAATCATGCTCTTCTTCAGTCTTTGAGTACACCAGGATATCATCTATGAACACAACCACAAACCGGTCTAGATAGGGTTGGAAGACACAGTTCATCATGTCCATAAATGCAGCTGGTGCATTTGTCAACCCAAAGGCATCACTAAGAACTCGTAATGTCCATAGCAAGTTCAGAACGTAGTCTTGTGAATATCTGCCTTCTTGACTTTAAGTTGGTGATATCCTGATCTTAAGTCTATCTTCAAGAAAACCGAAGCTCCTCGTAGCTGATCGAACAGATCATCGATCCTTGGTAACGGGTACTTGTTCTTGATCGTCAACTTATTCAATTGTCTATAATCGCTGCACATTCGCATCGACCCATCCTTTTTCTTAACGAACAAAACCGGCGCTTCCCGCGATGACACACTTGGTCGAATAAATCCACGATCCAACAACTCCTGAATTTGAGCATTAAGTTCCATGAGCTCCTTCGGTGACATTTTATAAGGAGCAATAGACACCGGAGCCGTTCCTTGCAACTGCTCAATACTAAATTCTACCTCTCGATCTAGAGGCAATCCTAGAAGCTCCTCAAGAAAGACGTTTGAAAACTCTTTCACCAATCTAACACTCTCAACCGACAACTCTTTGGTATCCAAAGCACTGATAATGTAACATCCTGGAAAGGGCTTATGCATTTTCGGTTTAATTGTATGAAATGACAAGTCTTAAGCATTATGAATAAATTTTTGATATTTTTGGAAACTCAGAAATGTATGAAAATGCATGGAAATGGAAATGAACATTTTTGGAAACCTGAACATTTTTGGAAACCTAGAAATGCATTAGGACATGAACATTTTAGGAAACTCAGAAATGTAAGGAAATGGTTCAAAAATGGAAAGTACACATTTTTGGAAACTAAGAAATGAAAATGGAAATGATCCAAAAATGGAAAGTATACATTTTAGGAAACTTGGAAATGTAAGAAAATGGCAAGTAAATGTGAATAGATCAAAAATTTTAGGAAACTTGCAAATGACCCTAAAATTATGAGTTTTAAAGTTTAAAATGGGAGATTAAGGCAAGAGGGCCTTAAAAGAAAAAGTTGGTAAAATTTGACACACAAACGGGCTAGGAAAAGTGGCTCGAAGATGGCACTTAGGGCCTATGGAAATGGTGCCATGTGCAAAAGGCATGGGCACTGGTTCGAGTCACAAGGGAAGCAAATAAATGAAGTTTTATTTTTGCTTCCTGTGCTAAGGTGGACGGCACATGTGTTTAAAAAGAGAGGTGTTTTATTTCCATTAATATTGCATAATAATGTGATAAATAAAAACTTTTAATTTGGATTATTTAGAAGAGATAAAAGGATTTTTCTTTATTTATTTTTAAATAAGGTGATAATATTATCACAAGGAAGAGTGGTGGCCAAGTCAAGGACTCTTGGCCTAGTAATTTCGGCTAAAGAAGGAGAATTAAAAGATTTTCTCTCATCTTTTCCAAGTGTGTGGCGAAATTTCCTAAGCAAACCTCTCTCTCTGCCGAATTTTCTTCTCCTCTTCTCTTCTTCTCTTTTCTTCATCTGTCAAGCCAAAAGTCTTTTCTTTTGATACTGATTAAACTCCATAGCCAAATCTCTGTGACTCTAAGCAAGGAAGTAATCAACTACTGACATCAAAAGGGTAAAATCGTGGTCAATCGATTTGTACTCCTTCTCTTTTTATTGAAAATCGTGGTACTAATTCTATTAGCAATTTTGGCCGAATCTACAAGAGGATCTCTCGAGTTTCTACAATTGTTGAATACAAGGGTCGAGGATCTAAGGTAAGAATAATGAATTTTTGTTCTTCTAATTCTTTTAATCAAGATCTAGGAAATAATCCCTTTTGTGTCTCTTGGCCGATTACCAAAGGAGGAATTTTGGGATTTCAGATCTAAGGGATTTCAACATCTCCATAAGCCAAGGGTTACTTTTCGAGATTTAGAATCACAAGGTAAGTGCTAAGAAATTCGGCTAAGGCTTATGTTACATGTTTGGATTTATTATTTAGCCGAAAACTAACCTATGGAGTAATATAGTGTTTAGCCGAATTCACAAGGGAGGAATACAAAGATCCGGCACTTGGTTCTTAAAATCAATTCAGTTACAAGGTAAGTAATACAAATCCTAGTTGTATTTGGAAAAGTGGCCGAATGGTCTTTTAAAGTGATTAACTTATGTAGGATTTGAGATCTAAACTGTGATCAATTCTCTTCGGGATTTCAAGGAATCTATTAAGCGAATCAGGTGTGTACTCACACTAACATTCGATATATCATATGGCAATTATTTTTAATATATGAATATGCATAAAAATGTGAATGTGGCTAAGTACCACAAATGTGGTAAAAGTACCCAGGTTCCTACTTCTGATAGGATTACGAATATGATATATTCTGAACATGTGAATAGTAACCTGAATAAGAAATAAGTATGTTATATATATGTTATAAAATATTTGGGGCATTCGGGATATTTGTGAAAGGGGAAGTGAAGGTGATGACTTCGATCTCACTATCTAAATATGGTGACTACGGTCACATTATCTGAATATGGTAACTTCGGTTACTTTATCTGAATTTGGTAATTTCGGTTACATTATTTGAATATGGTGTCGAATGATACAAATTATATGGGCGATGAGCACGTTGACTGCAGCGACTGCCTTCGATGGTGTGTAGTGGATGGAGGGTCGACTTAGTAGTCCCCACGATGTGATTGGCAGGTACGGGTGGTGTGTAGCGGATGGACAAATAGGCTTGGGTTTGGGTTGCATCATTTTGATATGAATATGTACTTGATATGAACTTGTATGCACGATCGTTGATTGTTAGTATTGTGTACACATTGAGTCGTTGACTCACCCCATTGTGGGACTATTTTTCGTGTGATGCACAAAGAATGGACCGGGCGGAAGGGCTTAGTAGTGGTGGCCATGCTCAACAAGGATTATTTTACTTCATTTGGACATTATATTTTTTTTAAGTACTTTTAATTTTATTATTGGGTTTTATTTGATGTAATAAGGCCATAAGGCCCAAGTTGAATTTCTTTATTTCTGTTTAAATTTTTATTTACTATGTTACGAACTATTTTTGGATTTAAAGTCCTAGTAGAATTAATTATTTAAAACCTTAAATTATTTTGTCACCCTAATTAAATGATTTCTAAGTAAGACAAGTGGGCTTTCAATCTAAGCCCAACCCAAACCAATATTTTTCTCAAAATACACAAATTTTCTCTAAGTAACAAAAGACTTCAAAACTGATTTTCTTAAGGAACATACCAGATCCGGTTCAGGCTCATGGGTCGGGATTGGGGTGTTTCAGTTTGGTATCAGAGCCCAGTTTTAAACTCTCGGCCTGTGGGTTAAGGCCCAAAATGTTTTCAAAGCGAGCCCAAAGGAGTTTTTTTGAAATAAGCAGGTTTTCTGGCATGGCACCTAAGTCTCCGACCCGCAGTCCACCAGGTAAGTACCCCTAACACTATGTGTGATTATGTGATTTATGAATTGTATAAGGGTAGAAAAGGCATGGAACGTAGAATAGTATGATAGGAATTTGAACCCTAGGACTAGACTACTCAAACACACAAAACACATAAGACTTAAGGCACTAAACAAACCTATGGCTAAGTCACTGAGTTAGGGTGTGGTAACCCCTGTACGCATGTCTAGGATTGGATCCGGAAGAGCCTGATATTTAAGCAGTCCTAGTGACTCACCTCCTCTTCACAGGAATCCTACCTGGTGCGTAGCTTCGGTTCACCCTAACTCAGAGGGCTCAGTGGTGTGGCAACTTCTGTACGCATGACAAGGAACGGTTTCGGTGAGAGCTTGGTATTTAAGCAGTCCGCGTGACTCACCTCCTCTCCACTCGAATCCTGCCTGGTGCGTAGCTTTGGTTCACCCTGACCAAGAGGGCTCGGACATAGGGTAAACATAATGACTAAAACCCGAAAGGAAACTAGCCATGTTTTGTTTTTTAAAAAAAAAGAACAACACAACAAACCCTAGTTTTAAAATTCTTAAAACTTTCTTTTGAATTTGTAAAAACTATCCTTACAAAATTTTCCGAAAAAAAAATTCCTGATTTGTGAAAGTTACAAAAATGCCCTTAGTGGTAAAATTACCAAAGTGCCCTTGATTCACAAAATATCAAACTTTTCAACGGTTTTTGCCAAAACTTCATTATTTTATAAATGTTCACAAACCCTAATTTGCAAATTACCAAAAATACCTTGATTTTGAAAAATTACAAAATTGCCCCTAACTTACAAAATTACCAAAATGACCCTGATTTCCGAAATTTTTGCAACACCACCATTTGAAAAGGGAAACTTTCAAAAAGAATACTCAAAGTTTCACAACTTTTGAATTATCCCCGATTTGCTAAAAATTTTACAAATGTACCCCAATTTGTGAGAAATTACCAAAATACCCCCGGGTATCAAAATTTTCCCAAATACCCCGAGAATTTGAAATCATCAAAATACTTTATGACAAAAACACCAAGGATCTTTCGTTTCTAAAAAATTATTACGAAAATACCCCTGTAGGACAAAATTACGAAAATACCCCTGGGTAGTAGAAAAAGAAACGACAAACAACGAAAACTACAGCATTTCTCTGAATGAACGAAAGTTCATAATTGTTTGATGGATGAATGAATGAATGGAAAGACTGTATGTTTGTGTGAATACGAGAGAACCACTTTTAAATCTCTTTTTCATAAAACTCCTTCGCGGATAAATAAGTGAAACAAAAGTACTAATACATAAAACTTCTTAATTAGATCTCTACGCTAGAAATGAGCTCTAGAGGACGTGGTCGTCGTGGACGAGGTAGAGAAAGGATGACCATGTCAAAACCCGTCAGATCGGGTCAATGGTCTGACAATGAGATACCATCGCTACCACCACCCCCAGCTGTTAATGTTGAGCAACAACCTCAAACGGGGGAAGATGCTGTGTCGCAGGCTGTGCTGCGAGTTTTGGAATTGGTGGCTGGTGCAGGTGGGAATTCGAGAACACGTAAGTCTGTGCCTGAATGGCTCCGAGCTAATGGAGCGAAAATGTTTCGCGGAGTATCTGGTGTGGCACACAGTACAGCTGAGTACTGGTTGGAAGTAACTAAGCGCATCATGGATGAGCTCGACTTGACCCCTGAGGAGAAGTTGAAAGGAATGGTGGCACTGTTACGCGATGAAGCGTATCAGTGGTGGTTAACTGTTCGGGACGGTGCCACGGCGGAGGATCTGACCTGAGAGTATGTGAAGGAAGCATTTCAGAAGAAATATGTGGGAACCAGGTATACAGATGAGCAAAGGAAGGCTTTTCTGGGGTTGGTGCAAGGGAGTAAGTCTGTCGCAGAATATGAAGCGGAATTCTTAAGGTTGAGCCACTATGCTCGAGGAGTAGCGGCAACTGAACATGAACGCTATGTCTGTTTTGAGGACGGGCTGAGGGACGATCTGAGACTGTTGATAGCACCGCATCAGGAGCGGGAATTCTCTGCTTTGGTGGAAAAGGCCAAGGTGGCCGAGGGGATTAAGGATGCTACCAAGCAGGCTGTGGATAGGAATAAGCCCAAAAGAGGTTTTGGACCATTTGGAAAGGGTCATAAGAGGCCTAGAGTTGACGGGCCACGAAATCAACAAGCTGGTACGGGCTGGCAGTATCGCCCTTGTGAGCATTGTGGAAAGAGGCACTTGGGAGAGTGTTGGAGAAAGACGGGGGGATGTTTCAAGTGTGGGTCCAAGGACCATATGCTTAAGGATTGTCCTAAGCAACCAGATGAGAGCCGACCGGCAGCTCAGAATGCTAGTCAGGCTGGTAGAGGCGGACAGCAGCCTCAACGGGGTCGTGGTTCGGCCAACAGAGGTAATGGTACTGGCAGAGGCCGTGGAGCACAAGGCCGAGGTGCTGCTAATGCTGAGGCAAGGCAACCGGGTTTGGTTTATGCGGTTCGTTGGAGGGAGGATGGAGACGTGTCGGATGTTATAACCGGTACGTTCTTTATTTTTGACAAGCCCTATTTTGCTTTAATTGATGTGGGCTCGACCCATTCGTATGTCGCATGTAGCATAGTGGAAACAATAGGCCTAGACTCTGAACTTTCTGATAGACAGATGACTGTAATAAGCCCATTAGGCCAAACAGTGATGATAGATAAGATCTTTCGGAATGTACCCCTAGAGATTCAAGGAGTGAATTTTTGGGCTGACTTAATGGAGTTACCCTTCGGGGAGTTTGAGCTTATACTTGGAATGGATTGGCTAGTAGAGCATCGAGCCGTGTTGGATTGTGCGGCTAAACGTCTAAGAACCCCAGAGGATGAAGTAGTAGTAACGATCGGAGAAAGGAGGAACTACTTGTCCAACGTAGTTTCGGCGCTAAAGGCTGAGAAGATGGTTAGGAAAGGGTGGGAGGCGTTCTTAGCCTTCGTCAGTACGTTGGGTGGAAAAGATAAAGCTGTCCATGGAGTTAGGACGGTAAGGGATTTCGTAGATGTGTTCCCAGATGAATTACGAGGGATACCCCCAGATAGAGAGGTGGAATTTGGAATAGACTTGCTACCGGGAACAGCTCCTGTGTCAATCGCTCCATACCGAATGGCGCCAAAGGAGTTGGTGGAGCTCAAGGCTCAAATCCAAGAGTTGTTGGATCGTGGGTTCATCCGACCTAGTGTGTCTCCGTGGGGAGCACCGGTCCTCTTTGTGAAGAAGAAGGATGAAACTATGCGTATTTGCATAGATTACCGTCAGTTGAATAAACTGACCATCAAGAACAAGTATCCTTTACCAAGGATAGACGACCTGTTTGATCAGCTGAAAGGGGCAGCTGTGTTCTCAAAGATAGACTTAAGATCGGGATATCACCAGTTGAAGGTGAAGGAGGCTGACATTCATAAGACCGCTTTTAGGACAAGATACGGTCATTTTGAATTTGTGGTGATGCCGTTTGGATTGACGAACGCTCCAGCCGCGTTCATGGACATGATGAATCGGGTTTTTCAACCCTACCTGGATAGGTTCGTTATTGTGTTCATCGACGATATTTTGGTGTACTCGAAGTCGGAGGAGGAGCATGATGAGCATCTTCGAGATGTGTTGGAAGTGTTAAGGGAGAAGAAGCTCTATGCCAAATTCAGCAAGTGTGAATTTTGGCTTAAGGAGGTGGCATTCCTAGGACATGTGGTATCCGCAGAAGGAATAAGAGTGGATCCTAGGAAGATTAAAGCAGTGTTGGATTGGAAACCACCTAGGTCTGTAGCTGAAATCTGAAGTTTCTTAGGATTGGCAAGCTATTACAGAAGGTTCGTAGAAGGGTTCTCGTCAATAGCCGCGCCTTTGACAAAGTTGTTGAGGAAGGAAGTACCCTTTGTATGGACGGATAAGCAACAGAAAGCTTTGAGAAGCTCAAGAAGGTTTTGACCAAGCTCGCAGTGTTAATTGACCAGAGGCGTGCAAGGATTTCGTAGTATATCGTGACGCCGCATTACCAGGGTTAGGGCGTGTGCAATGCAAGAAGGAAAAGTAGTCACTTATGCGTCTCGGCAGTTAAGGCCTCATGAGGTTAACTATCCAACCCATGACTTAGAACTAGCAGCAGTGGTTTTCGCCCTGAAGGTTTGGAAGCACTACCTTTATGGAGAAAGGTCGAGTAATCTCACAGCACCACAAGAGCCTTAAGTACTTGTTGACTCGAAGGAGTTGAACTTGAGGCAACGAAGGTGGGTGGAGTTGTTGAAGGATTACGATTGCTCAATAGAGTACCACCGGGCAAGGCGAATGTGGTAGCGACGCATACTAAGTCGGAAGGTTGTGTCGATTTAAGGGCTTTGTTCGCTCATTTAAGTCGTATGATGATGGAAGCTTTGTTGGCGAGTTACAAGTCAAGCCCACATGGTGAATGAGGTGAAAGAGGGCCGATTGGGTGATAAGGATCTAAGTGCTAAGTTACTGCAAGTACGGAGCGGAGAATTAGGGATTATGGCGTCAATGAAGAAGGAGTATTGTGCTACACAAAGGAAAGGTCCGTATCTTAGAAGGATAAGAAGTTGAGACAAAGGATTCTTCGGGAAGCGCATGGTAGCCCTTATGCTATGCATCCTGGAAGCATCAAGTTGTATAGAGATCTAAGGGAACAATTTTGGTGGTCTGATCTTAAGCGGGAAGTGACTGAATTCATGGGAAAGTGTCTGACGTGTCAGCAAGTTAAGGCTGAACACCAAGTTCCATCGGGATTACATCAACCAATTGAGATTCCCCAATGGAAGTGGGAAAGAATTACCATGGACTTCGTTAGTAGGCTTCCCCTTACGCCTACTAAGAAGGACTCAATATGGGTGATAGTGGACCGTTTGACCAAGTCCGCGCACTTTATCCCAATAAGAATGGATTATTCTCTTCAGAAGTTGGCTAAGTTATATGTGGCGGAGATCGTAAGGTTACATGGAGTACCAGTATCGATCATCTCCGATCGAGACCCAAGGTTTACGTCTCGGTTTTAGAAGGCACTTCACCAAGCTTTAGGCACCAAGTTGGACTTCACTACAGCTTTTCATCCACAATCCGACGGGCAGTCTGAACAGGTTATACAAGTGTTGGAGGATATGTTAAGGGGTTGTGTTATGGATTTTCGAGGAAGTTGGGAGGATTATGTGTCTTTAGGCGAAGTTCGCCTACAACAACAGCCTATCAAAGCTAGCATTCGGATGGCACCATATGAAGCATTGTATGGTCGGAAGTGTAGAACTCCTACTTGTTGGACTGAGTTAGGAGAATGTCGTGTTTTGGGTCCGGAGTTAGTGGCAGAAACTGAGGAGAAGGTTGAGATGATTCGGGCAAGGTTGAAGGAAGCCTCTGATAGGCAGAAGTCGTATGCGCACCTTAAGCGGAAGGAAATTGAGTTTGAAGTGGGAGACCAAGTGTTTTTCGAAAGTCTCACCTTGGAAGAAGGTAATGAGGTTTGGTCGCAAAGGAAGTTAAGCCCAAGGTTTATAGGGCCCTATCGAGTACTAAAGCGAGTTGGACCCGATGGCATACCAAGTGGAGTTGCCACCGAGTTGCTAATGCACGCACGACGTATTCCATGTATCCATGCTACGTCGCTATCGATCGGATCCATCTCATGTGGTACCTGTTGAAGAAGTGGAGCTAAGGCCGGACATATCCTACGAGGAAGAGCCAATTCGGATCCTAGAACGTGATGTGAAAGTACTACGGAGGAAGTCAGTACCACTAGTCAAGGTGTTATGGCGCAACCATGGATCGGAAGAAGCTTCGTGGGAGTCAGAAGAAACAATGCAACAGCAATACCCTCAGTTGTTTAGTTAGGAAATTTCGAGGACGAAATTTTGTTTAAGGAGTAGAAAGCGTAACATCTCGGAAAGGGCCTATGCATTTTCGGTTTAATTGTATGAAATGACAAGTCTTAAGCATTATGAATAAATTTTTGATATTTTTGGAAACTCAGAAATGTATGAAAACGCATGGAAATGGAAATGAACATTTTTGGAAACCTGAACATTTTTGGAAACCTGGAAATGCATTAGGACATTAACATTTTAGGAAACCCAGAAATGTAAGGAAATGGTTCAAAAATGGAAAGTACACATTTTTGGAAACTAAGAAATGAAAATGGAAATGATCCAAAGATGGAAAGTATACATTTTAGGAAACTTGGAAATGTAAGAAAATGGCAAGTAAACAGAGCCGATCGAAAATTTTAGGAAGCTTGGAAATGACCCTAAAATTATGAGTTTTAAAGTTTAAAATGGGAGATTAAGGCAAGAGGGCCTTAAAAGAAAAAGTTGGTAAAATTTGACACACAAACGGGCTAGGAAAAGTGGTCTGAAGATGGCACTTAGGGCCTATAGAAATGGTGCCATGTGCAAAAGGCATGGGTCTGGGTTCGAGTCACAAGGGAAGCAAATAAATGAAGTTTTATTTTTGCTTCCTGCACTAAGTGGGTGGACGGCACATGTGTTAAAAAAAGAGAGGTGTTTTATTTCCATTAATATTGCATAATAATGTGATAAATAAAAGCTTTTTAATTTGGATTATTTAGAAGAGATAAAAAGGATTTTTCTTTATTTATTTTTAAATAAGGTGATAATATTATCACAAGGAAGAGTGGTGGCCAAGTCAAGGACTCTTGGCCTAGTAATTTCGGCTAAAGAAGGAGAATTAAAAGATTTTCTCTCATCTTTTCCAAGTGTGGCCGAAATTTCCCTAAGCAAACCCTCTCTTTGCCGAATTTTCTTCTCCTCTTCTCTTCTTCTCTTTTCTTCATCTGTCAAGCCAAAAGTCTTTTCTTTTGATACCTGATTAAACTCCATAGCCAAATCTCTGTGACTCTAAGCAAGGAAGTAATCAACTACAGCATCAAAAGGGGTAAGATTTGTGGTCAATCGATTTGTACTCCTTCTCTTTTTATTAAAAATCAGGGTACTAATTCTATTAGCAATTTTGGCCGAATCTACAAGGGATCTCTCAGGTTTCTATAATTGTTGAATACAAGGGTCAAGGATCTAAGGTAAGAACAATGAATTTTTGTTCTTCGAATTCTTTTAATCTAGATCTAGGAAATAATCCCTTTTGTGTCTCTTGGCCGATTACCAAAGGAGGAATTTTGGGATTTCAGATCTAAGGGATTTCAACATCTCTATAAGCTAAGGGTTACTTTTCAAGATTTAGAATCACGAGGTAAGTGCTAAGAAATTCGGCTAAGGCTTGTGTTACATGTTTGGATTTATTATTTAGCCGAAAACTAACCTATGGAGTAATATAGTGTTTAGCCGAATTCACAAAGGAGGAATACAAAGATCCGGCACTTGATTCTAAAAATCAATTCAGTTACAAGGTAAGTAATACAAATCCTAGTTGTATTTGGAAAAGTGGCCGAATGGTCTTTTAAAGTGATTAACTTATGTAGGATTTAAGATCTAAACTGTGATCGATTCTCTTCGGGATTTCAAGGAATCTATTAAGCGAATCAGGTGTGTACTCACACTAACATTCGATATATCATATGGCAATTATTTTTAATATATGAATATGCATAAAAATGTGAATGTGGTTAAGTACCGCAAATGTGGTAAAAGTACCCAGGTACGTTTCCTACTTCTGATAGAATTACGAATATGATATATTCTGAACATGTGAATAGTAACCTGAATAAGAAATAAGTATGTTATATATATGTTATAAAATATTTGGGGCATTCGGGATATTTGTGAAAGGGAAGTGAAGGTGATGACTTTGGTCTCACTATCTCGAATATGGTGACTACGGTCACATTATTCGAATATGGTAACTTCGGTTACATTATCTCGAATTTGGTAACCGGTTACATTATTTGAATATGGTGTCTAATGATACAAATTATATGGGCGATGAGCACGCCGATCGCAATGATCGCCTTCGATGGTGTGTAGCGGATGGAGGGTCGACTTAGTAGTCCCCACGGTGTGATTGGCAGGTACGGGTGGTGTGTAGCGGATGGACAAATAGGCTTGGGTTTGGGTTGCATCATTTTGATATGAATATGTACTTGATATGAACTTGTATACCTGATCTGTTGATTGTTAGTATTGTGTACACATTGAGTCTCTGTTGACTCACCCTATTGTGGGACTATTTTTGGTGTGATGCACAAAGAATGGATCGAGGAAGGAGCTTAGTGGTGGCCATGCTCAGCAAGGATTATTTTACTTCATTTGGGCATTATATTTTTTTTAAGTACTTTTAATTTTATTATTGGGTTTTATTTGATGTAATAAGGCCATAAGGCCCAAGTTGAATTTCTTTATTTCTGTTTAAATTTTTATTTACTATGTTACGAACTATTTTTGGATTTAAAGTCCTAGTAGAATTAATTATTTAAAACCTCAAATTATTTTGTCACCCTAATTAAATGATTTCTAAGTAAGACAAGTGGGCTTTCAATCTAAGCCCAACCCAAACCAATATTTTTCTCAAAATACACAAATTTTCTCTAAGTAACAAAAGACTTCAAAATTGATTTTCTTAAGGAACATACCAGATCCGGTTCAGGCTCGTGGGCCGGGATTGGGGTGTTTCAGATAAATGCTAAGAACACTCCACACCCCTTTCGCACCAACTTTTCTGCCTTTAAAGCAGATACCATATTAGAGAGATAGTTTCTTCTTTCACCTATCATCATCACTTCCTTATCCTCTGAAGTTCTTAATACCATCTGCTTTGTAGCACAGTCCAAGTTCGCACGATGCTTAACCAGCCAGTCCATGCCCAAACTAAGATCGAACTCGCCGAATGGCAGTTCCATCAAATCAGCCAGAAATACTTCCCCCTAGACTTCTAAGGGCACATCCCTAAACAACTTATTTACTACCATCGACTGTCCTAAAGGGCTAATTACAGTTGTTTCTCTAGCAGTAATCTCAGATCTAATATTCAAAGTTCCAGACACAGTACATGCAACATACGAATGGGTAGATCCAATGTCTATCAAAGCGGTAAATGGTTCATCAGATATGAAGAACGTACCCGTTACGACATCCGATGCATCGCCATCCTCTCAACATCTGACCGCATAGACCAAACCTGGCTGTCTCGCCTCTGTGTTACCCCTATTACCGGTACCTCTACCCGGTGCACCCTGACCTTGTCCTATGCCATTACCACCTCGACCTGACCCACGACCTCTCGGCGGCTGCTGAGTGCCCCCTGCTGGCTGTGCAAATTTGTTACGTACTACCTGAGTCTGAACAGGCTTTCGAGGGCAATCCCTAAACCGATGGTCCTTGGATCCACATTTGAAATAACCACCAGTTCTCTTCCAACATTCACCCGAGTGAAGTTTCCCACAGTCAACACAACGCTGTAACTAATTTGTAGTAGTTGGAGCACCCACTCAAACTGGCCCCTTACTCCTGGGCCTCTTTTGAAAACTTCTAGCAGTACTTGAATACCCAGAGTCCCTCTTGGTCCTGCCCCTATCCTTGTCTCAATTTTGCCATTTCGAGTGTTTAACCTCCTCAGCTATCTTAGCTTTTTCCAAAAGTGTGGCAAAATTCCTCTCCTTCTGTGGGGCTATCAGTACCCGTAACTCATCACGTAACCCGTCCTCAAAACGCACACAGCGTTCATAATCAATCGGCACTATACGCTGGGCATACCGACTCAGACGCAAAAACTCCGCCTCATATGCTGCCACAGATTTACCTCATTGGACCAAATTTAGAAATTCCTTCCTTCGAGCATCCACATAACTAGCCCCGACATATTTTCCTTGAAATGAGGTCTTAAAGAATTCCCAGGTAATACGATCAGCCTGAGTGCCTTCCCGAATAGTGAGCCACCACTGATACGCCTCGTCTCTCAGCAATGACACAACCCCTTTCAGTTTCTGCTTGGCGATGCAATCCAGGTCGTCCATAATCCGCTCCACCGCCTCCAGCTAGTACTCCGTTACACTTGGGGCTACACCCGAAATACCCCTAAAAACTTCATCCCCATTCGATCTGAGTCGCTCAGATACTGACCCACGAGCTGTCGACCCAGTTTTTGCACCAGCAACCCTTTCCAGTACCCACAACATCGCTTGGGACAGAGCGTCATCCTCTCTCATTCAGTCATGTGACCCAGCTTTAGTCACTAGTGACGCAGGTGCATCCATTTTCGGCATATGTCCCGATGCCTCAGATACAACTCTAGCACCTTGGCCTCTACCGCGTCCACGTCCTCTAGCGCTCATGTTTGCTAAGTCGATTTAATCTGATTAAGAGTCTTATGAATCAGTATGTTTATTCAGTGTTTATTAAACAATATTTTATGGAGTATAAGAAGTAAAGTTATTTTCGCAAAACGTATCCCAAAGTCTAAATCTCTATAGTTTCAGCTCTTGAAGCTAAAAGTTCTAGAGTATTTCTATTTTGTGGAGTTTTCTTATCACAGTCATACCACAATAATAATAAAATGAAAATAAAAACTTACTGACATGGTGCCGAATACTTGTGGTACCATACTTTCTCTAAAACATGCATTTATAAATCAAATTTCAAGCAGTTTTTAGAAAACATTTTTGAACCCAAACCACAGTCGAGTTTTGCAATCGGGCTCTGATACCATAAAATGTAACACCCCAAACCCAGCCCAAGCGATATGACTGGATCTGACATGTCACATGAAGAAAACGTATAAATAACGAGTGAATCTTTCTAAAGTAAGCGTTATTTGGTTATAGTTAAGAAAAACAAGTTTGGTTTATAAATATTCGATAAAATACTACTACTTTTTGAGAGGTTGATTGAAGAATCGATATTTGAACTAGTGATCTTTTAAAACCGTAACTTTTGAAAATGTTGTTGATAATTCGAAAGAAACTCCGAGTTAAATTATTTGTACATATTTATTATAAAAACCATTTATTAATCAAGTTTGGAAAAACGTTATTTATGATTTTAGAAAATCTCCATTTAAAAATAATTCAAGCAAAATAATAAGTATGTCTAAACATAAACAAAAATAAAAATATCCTAGAGGCCTTATTACAACTTTAAAACCCAAAATAGTAAAAGTAACAAAATACGGAAAAAGAAGTTTACTAATGTTTGCAAACATCATTTATTAAGTATGGCCTCCACCGAGTCATCCATGGCCCCAAGTCCTCGTCATTGAGCATTACCTACAAGGATTAAGAAAAAAAAGGGGAGTGAGTTACAAGAACTCAGTGCATAATCCCCTTACCGTCATCCACTGGGCCTGAACCAGTATAGCATCATCTTGGACCGAAGCCCATTAACATAACAATATTAAAATGAAGTAAATGTATGCAACCCAACCCATCCATCCATCACACCCCCGATCAGCAAATCACATCTGTGGGGATCAAGTCAACCCACCCCGCCGCTCACACAAAAATTTGCAGTCAAGCTGCTATCATATAGTATTTTTGTGGTCAAGCCACCGAAATTATAATTAAGCACAATAATCAATAAATTGTGGCTATGCCACCAGGCTACACTGCTCTCCATACAATTTTTCCCATCCTATGCAATATGTAAAATGCAACATACATAATAAAATATCCACATATATAATCAACCATTAATCTAGTAATTTATTACTGTGAATTGGCCCATTATAGAACTTTGTAATTCGGCCCACTAAGGCATTCTAGCAAATTGGCCTATTAGGGGCATTTCGTAAATCGGCCCATAAGGGCATTTTCATAAATCGACCCATAGGGTATTTTTGTAATTTAACAAATTTATACAAATTTTAATAGATTTTAGAAATAATGATGTTTAAGCCAATTACTCGATTCATGCTATATTACGGTTATTAGACTTGTAAAACAACAACGATCTATTCTTCCAACATAATAGTGAATCATGAATCTATGAGATTTCGGTGTGAGATTACACACCTGATTACGGTAAGGACTAAACCTTCTTGATCGTCGGCACCCTTAGTATCGTGAACGACCATGATTTGTCTATTCTCACCGGATGATGGTTCACAACCCGGTGGGAAATCCCGAACCACCGATACCGCCCTACGCTTGAACTTAGGAGTAGGAATTGTAAATCCACTCTCTTTTTGTCCTCCTATCGCCTTTCTTTTAAAATCGCTACCACTTGCCTCCATTGGAAAAGTCTCGGTTAGAAAGATACTACTATGAGAGAAAGTAGTTGTTTAGGGATAGGATTCAGCTTACCACTACTTCTGTAGGATCAACAAGTAGAAAAGAACAAGCGATTTAGTCCCGATAATAACCGATTAGTCAAATCCATCGATCAGTTTTAACGGAATAACCAAGCATTGAGATATATCAAAATGAACCTTGAAGAAACCCCTTGCCTTGACAATAATAGATCCAACTTCCACCGATTGGGCTTATGACTAGAGATGAATCGGCAAGGATGTGATATTCGGCCACCCACTAAAACACTACGAAAAAGAAGAGATGATCACAATTTGAGAGAGTGGGAGAAAATGATATTTTGGTTTAGAATCAAAATAGAACAACCAAATAGTGATGGACACACATTCGGCTAGGGAGAAAAGAAAATGAAAAGAGAAGAAAGAAACCACTTACCGATTCAATCAAAGAAGAGGGTGCCAACACGAAAGAGAAAGAAATAATGTAGAAGAGATTAAGGTTTAAAAGGTTCGGCTATGGAGAGAAATGAACAAGAAGATTCGGCTACTTTGAGCGAAAGAAATGAGGAAGATTCGTCCTCCAAAAATGGTCGACTAAAGAAAGAAGAGAGAAAGATAGGAGGAACGATGAGAAAACAAGAAAAGAATAGCAAAGTGGCTTGAAAGTTTCGGTAAAACAAAGGAAAAAGGTGCACAATTTTGGCTTTAGAGTTTCGGCAAGTGAGGGAAGAAATTGGAAAAGAGAAAACTCAAAAATGCTAAAAAGAAACAAGCTTTTCATGCAACAAAATTTGTAAAATGACTATAGAAATTCGGCTCCCCTTTTCTCCCTACCAAAACCGTGTGTCCCTAGCACCAAAAAGGTCATGGTTGACCAAAAATTCTTTCCTCCCATGCACCTCCTAAATTTGGCCAACATATCCCCCTTTATCTCTTTTCTTTAATTCTTTTCCTTATTTTTCCCTTTTTTCCCTCCTTACCAATTTTCCTTAGTCTTCTATCCATCAATAAAAAGTCTTCTTTTCCTTCTTTAAAGCCTTGGCCGACACTTTGGAAAAGAAGCACAAAATAATCCAAAAATTTTGCAAAAGGTGGATTCGAACTCCACCCCTTAAGCCCCTTCATGTGACGCCACACCACTCTACTACTAGCTCCTCTTGTGCTAGCAAAATACACACTTATTTCCTTAAGTCTTGATGCCACTTACCCTCTCCCCCTTTAATGCTTAAACACAAAAATTTTACTAAGGCCCAACTCAACCCAAAGCCTTCTTAGGACCCCTAAACATACACAATTAACATTCTTAACTAGCCTAACGCATGATGTAATGTAAAAACATAAAATCCTGAATTTCAAGATGTTACATTTTATTCCAGTCAGAATAGATTTTTCACTTAAGAAGTTAGCAGAACTGTATGTGTCTGAGATTGTGAGATTACATGGAGTTCCAATATCTATCATTTCGGACCAGGATCTGAGGTTTACTTCGAGATTTTGGAATAAATTTCAAGAAGCTCTAGGTACTAGATTGAATTTTAGTACAACATTTCATCCTTAAACAGATGGACAGTCAGAGTGAGTGATTCAAATTCTAGAAGATATGTTAAGATGTTGTATACTCGAGTTCGGTGATAGTTGGGAAAGGTATTTACCTTTGGTAGAGTTTGCTTACAACAATAGCTATCAGTCTAGTACAAAAATGGCACCCTTTGAGGCTCTTTATGGTAGGAAATGCAAGACTCCATTGTGTTGGTCTGAATTGAGTGAATCAAAAATAGTTGGGGTTAATTTGATTCAGGAAACTGAAGAGAAAGTCTGAGTTATTCGAGATAGTCTAAAAGCTGCTTCAGAACATCAGAAGTCATATGCGGATTTGAAATAAAGAGACATAGAATATGCAGTGGGTGGTCGAGTATTTTTAAAAGTTTCAAGAAGGTGTTACGGTTTGGCAGAAAAGGAAAATTGAGTCCGAGATTTATAGGGTCATATGAAATTGTGGAAAGGGTTGGTCCTGTAGCTTATCAGTTGGCTTTACCTCCGGAACTTGAGAAGATTCACAATGTGTTTCATGTGTCTATGCTAAGACGGTAGAGGTCAAATCCTTCACACGTAATTCCTCATACTAAAATTGAGCTTCAACTAGATATGACTTATTCAGAAGAACCAATGAAGATTTTGGCTCGTAAAGTTAAAAAATTATGGAACAAAAAAGTACCATTGGTTAAAATATTATGGCATCGACATGGTATGGAGGAGGCAACCTGGGAAATAGAGGAGTCAATGAGATCATAGTATCCAAATCTATTTTCAGGTAACAAATTTCGAGGACGAAATTTTTAAAGGGGGAGAGTCGTAACGGCCTAATTTTTAGTGGTGTCGGAAACGGTGATTTGAGAACACTAAATCTGACAAGTAAGATTGAATAAGATAGTAATTTACTATTTATAAGTCAAGTAAGAATTTAGAAGAATTTGTGAATTGGTGAATTTGGTGAATTAAAAGAATTTATTATGTCAAATAGGTCAAAAAACGAGGTATCGAGACCTCGAATTTGAAAAACGAGTCATAAATATTTTTAGAAATATTTATGGAGTGTCATTAAGTTAGTATTAAAGTTTGGTTGAGAAATTTAAACATTTGGGTAGCCAAATAAAAAGGACTAAATTGTAACAAATGTAAAATTTACTAGAAGGATTAAATAGCTCAAGTGTTAAAAGAAAGAGGATTTAAAGGGCAATTAAGCCTAAAAGTGAATTGGTTGGACAGAAAGGGCAAGAAAATCATCAGAAAAATAAGAGAAATAAGGGCAAAATTGGAAATTTTATAATTTTAACGTATAAAATAAGGACAAAATTGAAAAATCTAGGGATCTCTTCATATTTTCTCAGCCAAAACGCCATAGGAGGTCTGGAGAAAGTTGGTTTTTCATATTTTTACATCATATCAAGAATCCAAAGAAGAACGAGGAAAAGAAAAAGTTGTGGAATAGTCCCTGTTCATATGGTTGAATTTACATGTTTATTTGTGAATGATTGAATGATATATGTGTCATTAAATATGAATTTGTTGTGGGATTGTGAAAATTTTGATAAAATAAAAGAATAAAGATGGTAATTCAAATTAGGAAAAACGCAGGATTGAGTACGTTCGTATCGTGACATGTGATGAATTGACGGAAAAGACCATGATTGATCCATGGCAAAGTGTGAAATGTAGGTATGGTATCATCCATACTGAGTTGTGAAACGTAGGTATGGTATTAACCATACTGAATTAAGAAAGTTGGTATGGCCTTTCCCATACCGAGTTGTGAAATGTAGGTATGGTGTTTCAATAAGGAAAATCATACTGAGTTGTGAAACGTGGCACTAAGCAACGACGTACTCAAATTCGTAAGACGTTTCCTAATTTGATAATAAGTAATACAATAGGTGTGAACCTATTGAAAGAGATTGAGTAGTTGTTAATGTTGAGCTCAACTATATGAAGTATCATAACAGTGGTTGTGAATGGCAGGGAACTATAATAAATGCTTTGTTATTGTTTGAAAATATTATGTTTGGTAAGCATTACTTTTAAACCTATGAACTTACTAAGCTTCAATAAGCTTACTTGTGTGTGTTTGATATTTTTATGTAGATTGAATTAAAGGGAAGTTGGTAGATCGGATCATCACAACAAAGCTCACTATCCAGATCAATTCCGGTAGCTTTTGTTTTATGTTTAAAGATTTATATGGCATGTATAGAGTTTAAATGAAATGGAGTAAACATATTATAAATTAGTTAACAATATTTTGCAATGAAACAATTTTTGAATAGCAGTAGTGACGTGATTTTGAAAAATCACCAAAAATAGGAGAAATAGAATTAGAAGGTGAATAAGATATAGAATTAAAGTATTATGTCTGTTTTTATGTGAAAAAAACAGGATAGGCAAAGGAATTTTATATTCTGTGATATTTTAATTTTAGTGAGATAAGGTCAGGATGGTATTTGAAGTCCCCTATTTTGACTTTAGAAAATCATTAAAAATTGTACAAAAATAATTATAAGTTATAATTTATATTTCTAGATTCCTTAGTGAGTCTATTTTCAATAGAATTAAGTGGGAACAATATATGTGTAACACCCCAAACCCGGCCCAAACACCACGACCGGATCTGGTATGTCACTAAAAAAATTTTGGAAAAAACATGTCGTATTTTCAGAAAATATTTTTCTAAAGTTTATCTTCTTATTCGAAAGAAATTTAATAGTTGATAGTTTAAATAAAATATTCCTTTATAAATTAAAAACCCAAATTTAAATACATGCATTAGTTCAATAAGAATTTAAATCTAAAAGTAATTAAAGCCCAAAATAAAACAAAACATAAACTAGTGGCCCACGGTCTTATTACAACGAGATTTAAAATCCATTAATTAAAAATATAAAGTATTAACTTGAGTCTTTTTGCTGAATCCAAATGTTCTTTTACATGGCAACCTTGCTCTCCTCTCCAGCCCGGTCTGACACGCTAAGTGTCACCTGAAATTGTTAAAATAAAAGGGTGAGTCGCGAGACTCAGTGTGCAACCCTCGTGCACCATTAGATTATGGCCTTAGGCCCATAAAACAGATTAATAATTTCATTTATAAAAAAATAACAAATAATATGCAAGGCCCAACCTGTTTGCCTAGGTTTCCATCCGCTACACGCCCCCATACCAGCCATTCACACCATTGGGGATTTCTACAATCAACCCACACCGCTACACGCCAAGATGGCAGTCATGCTGCTCATCAACATATTATGGCGAAGCCCTTATAATGAATCACGGCATTAGCCGCTACAACATATAATGAGATCACGGTATAAACCGCTACACATATAACGTATAACTTCCTCCTTTCATCAAACCCAACCCATGCAATTATAGAAAATCGGCATACTCATATCATTTAATCAAAACATTCATTTAGAACGACAGAGATCACTAACCTGGTGATTTGCGTTACCCTCTTTGGGTTTCAAACGTTGTGCCGGGATTTCGGCATTTAATAGAACATATAAAACTTATAATCATATATTTAACAAACAGATCTAGATGGTGTGGAGAGTTACACACCTGATTAATGTTGATACCCTTGCTAGACCGATCTACAACTTTGCTCAAAAAGCCGAAAAGATGTGAAAATAGGGCCTCTCTTATATTCGGCCAAGGGTTAGTAAATCCCGAATTTACACTTGAAACTAATAGATCTTCTTACCTTGAAATCTCGAAAGTAACGCGATTCGAGTGCTACCGATCTATAACTTAGAGATCTATGCGATTGACTCCACTAAAGTTCCCTTCAGATTTCGGCACAAGTAGGCACCACAGAAGCAATTCGGCAATCACAGGAGATGAGATCTAGGGATTTCGGCTTTTAGGAAAATCCCGAAAAAAGTATGAACAAGAGAAGGCTGATGTGTCTTTGGCTTTTAAAATACTTGAGTGAAGAGTTTCGGCTTCTGACAGGAAAAGAGAAGAAGAAAAGAAAACAAGGAAGAGACTTGAAGATTTCGGCTAAGAAGGAAAAGAATGGAAAGAGTTTCGGCTTTTGAATCAAAGTGAAGATGAGGGATTAGGCGTAGAGATTTCGGCTTTTGCAGAGAATGAAGAAGATGGAAATTTAGGAGTTTTCGGCTTTTACTCAGAGAAGAAGAGAAAAGAATAAGAGAAAAACCCAAATGCCGAAATTGAAGAGATATTCCCCCTATTTATAGAAATTTCGACACTTACCTAACCTTGCAGATAAATCCTATCTTTTCTCCTTTATCTTAATCTACTAGCTCATCTAAAAGAGACTTAATTATCTCTAAATCCTCTCTCATTTATCAGCATATTATCCACATATTTTAATCATTAAAATCCCTAAATTTTAGCCTTTATCTGCTTATTATCCACATAAAATAAATTCCTAAATAATAGCCTTTATCTACTTATTATCCACATATTTTAAACATTAAAACCCCTAAATTTTAGCCCTGTTGCCATCCACTCCACCTAATCCTAATGCCCAAAATTAGCTAACTTAAATTAAAAGAATTGGGCTCCATGAAACTTAAATTTGGGCCCCCTACTCCCTTGTGTGGCGTCACCTCCTAAGATTGGGCCACAAGCCCACTTTGGCATTTTAAACATAGATATTACCTTTTAAACCCTATAATGCCCAAACAGATAATTTTAATCAAGGTCTTTGCCTAATTCTGAGCCCAATTTGGACCCCTATTACTTAAATTAACATACTAAACATATTCACCTATTAAACGCATAAGCCCAAAAATTCAGGATGTTACAATATGAAAGCTGTACAATGAGATATTTGAATTTAGGTTAAGAGAGGTCAGAACCATTGGTCAGTGAAACAGGGGAAACTTTAATGAATAAACTGTACTAATTGGCAACACCAAAAATTCTGAAAAACTTATAGTAAGAAGATATATGAGTCTAGTTTCCAGAAAAATTTACGGATCTAAATTTTTAGTTTCGTAACTCGAGTTATAGTCAATTTAGTCAACATGACGCAGATGGATAGTTTCAATTTTTATGCCCCAAATTACTAGTTAAGTCTAGTAATGCCTCGTGCTCGACTCCGGCAACGGTCTCGGGTAAGGGGTGTTACAAAATAAATTAGTTAATTCATTATATCAATATTTCATATGACATCAACTGGTATTTCCTTATATCACATAATTAGATTACACGAACTTACATGGCTAAATTGCAAAAATACCAAGATTCAGGGGCATTTTGGTAATTTTTTATTTTCATCGATTTTCAACCGATGTTGATCTAAATTAATAATTTCATTCAATTTATTAATTTAGACAATAAAATAATTCATTTCACTCAATTTGGTCATTTTTGATATTTTTACAAAAATTACCCCTAAAGCTTTACTTTTATTCAATTTAGTCCCTGAGTCTAAAACATGCAAATTAGCCATGCTAGAAGAATATTCATATATATTTTCCTCCTGCTCCTCTTCATTCTACATCCTTAATTTATATTACATGTTTATAAGTAACATTATCTATGATTTCACTATTTACTTATAAATTTATTCAAAGTTGTCCATTTGAGTCATAGTCACTAAATTATTTATATCTTGAGTTACAGAATTTCAATTTAAGATCTGCTTGATGTTTTAGAAACTAGACTCAAATATTTTTCTACCATAAAAATTTCAGAATTTATAGTTTACTCAATAAGTACAGTAAAATCTTCAAACTTGACTCTGTTCTACTGTTTGACAACTTCTACCTTTCTTTACTAAAAATTAATTATCTCTTAGTACAAAACTTGGATGATGTTCACCTTTGTTTTTATTAAAGATAGACCCATTAATTATTTAAACATGTAAATTTAAGCCCCTAATTATTTTTCTCCAATTTTTTATGATTTTCCAAACTCAAAATAGGGGAACCCGAAATCATTCTAACCTTATCTCACAAAATTTACTATAACTCTTAATTTATAAGTCCATTGCTTACACCTCTTATTCTATGAAAAACTAGACTCAAAAATATTTAATTTCATTTTTTATTCATCCTCTAATTTGATTTCCTCAATTTTTTGTGATTTTTCAAAGTTAGACTAGTGCTGCTGTCCAAAACTGTGTGCAAATTGTTAATTACCAAGTTTGTAACACGTTTATTTAATTTCTCTATAAAATTTCCCATTACTTTCTCTTATTTTACTTCACTAACATATCAAGAACATGGGACCATATATAAGAAAACTCCACTATAACATCATTTCCATGCTTTTTCAATAATAACAAACTAAAAAAAAATATTGAAATCTTGATGTTCTTACCTTGTCTTATTGATTTCAATCTTTAACTTGATTTTCTCTCTCCTCCAGCTTTTATTTCTTGAATCTAACTTGATATTCTTGCTTCCCATAGTCTCCTTGTCATCTTTCTCTCTTGATGGCTATGGAAATTCTTTTGAATTCTAAGTGAAAATGGTGGATTTTTGGTGAAAGGATCAAATTGTAAAGAAAGAAAAACTTTCTTTCTTTCTCTCTTCTTCTCACATTGGTGCATGGTAAAGAAGATGGATGGTGTGTTGTTGTTGTTGTTCCCCCCCTCCACACATATATATATACTAATTAAAATAATAAAATAATAATAAATATCTTATTAAAATATTAATAAAGTAATATTTATCTAATTAATTAATTTAAAATATCATCAACATAATCATTACATTTTAGAACTCTCTCTTTTACTAATTGACCATTTTGCCCTTCATGATCTTTTAAAATTCCATCATTGAGTTATCACTTAATTTGGAAAAATTACAACTTAGTCCCTCATAATTATTCACTTATTCGATTTGGTCCTAATTCATCCATTTTTCTTAGTTTCTTGATTTTCCACCCCTAAAATATTTGCACTATTGTCCTTTAATTTTTTCATATTTACACTTTAACCCCTCAAATTTTTAGTATTTACTCTTGGGCAACAAAATTTTTCTTACTTTTACAATTTAGTCTTTTCTTGAATTAATAATGTAATATATCATAATATGCTTCCAATGTTGACATAATCCAAAATTTTCCCTTTTTGTCACTTTATTTCTTTACTTAATTATATCAAGGATAATACCTTACTTTCTTACTGTAGTAATTTTCGAGATATTACACCCATTCACCTTTGAGTTGATAGATCACTAGTGCAGAATCCCCATATACCTCCAGCACTTTGATCTTATGTTCTATGGCTGCACGGATTCCCATGATGCATGCTTCGTATTTTTCCATATTGTTCGTGCAATCAAAATCCAATTTACTAGTAAAGGGATAATGATATCTGTTTGGGGATACCAAGACTGCCCCAATTCCATTACCCACAGCGTTTGAAGCTCCGTCAAAATTTAGTTTCCAAGGATGTTCTTCTAGAGTACTTTCTCAACATACATTAGATCTTCATTCGAGAAATCAAAGTTTAAAATCTTCTAGAATTCTACGGGCCAGAAAATCTACTATTGCACTCCATTTTACTGCCTTGTAGTTTATATAGACTATATCAAACTCGGAAAGCAGAATTTACCGTTGGGTCATCCTTCCATTCAGAGCAGTCGACTCCATCATGTACTTTAGAAGGTCCATTTTTGAGATTAGCCAAGTTGTATGGTACAACATGTATTGTTTCAGTCTTCGGGTCGTCCAAATTAAAGCACAACACAACTTTTCAATCGATGAGTATCTTGTTTCACATTCAGTGAACTTCTTGCTAAGGTAGTATATCGCTCTTTCTTTTCTCCCTAACTCATCATGTTGGCCAACACGCATCCCATGGAATTTTCAAATACTACCAAGTACAGTATCAGTGGCTTATTTGGGCTAGGTGGCATTAGTACAGGGGCATTGGATAAGTAATGTTTGACCTTGCCGAAAGTCTTCTGGCACTCCTCATCCCAAACGCCTGGATTGTGTTTCTTAAAGAGACGGAATATGAGGTCGCATTTCTCAGTTAGTTGTGAAATGAACCAAACGATGTAATTTAGTCTTCCTAGAAACCTCAAACTTCTTTTTGAGTGTGCGACAGAGGCAACTCCTGTATAGCCTTAACTTTATCTGGGTCAATCACGATCCTCTTTTCGCTGACTACAAATCCCAGTAATTTTCCCGACCTAGCCCCGAAGATACATTTTGTTGGATTGAGCTTCAGCTGGAATTTTCTCAATCTCAAGAATAATTTCCTCAAGACTTGTACATCCTCCTTCTCTGTTCGGGACTTTGCGATCATATCATCGACATAAACTTCAATTTCTTTGTGCATCATGTCATGAAACAAGGTTACCATGGCTCTTTGGTACGTTGCTCTTGCATTTTTCAGTCCAAATGGCATAACTTTATTGCAAAATTTCCCCACATGGTTACAAATGTCTTCTTTTTCATATCTTCAAGATGCATCTTAATCTGGTCGTATCTAGAAAATCCATCTATGAAGGAGAACAGCGAATAACCAGTCGTGTTGTCCACTAAGGTGTCAATGTGAGGCAACGAGAAATTGTCTTTCGGGCTGGCTTTGTTTAAATCTCTGTAGTCCACACACATTCGTACTTTCCCATCTTTTTTAGGGACGGGGACAATATTAACTACACATTCTGAGTATTTAACCACTTGTAAGAAACCAACATCGAATTACTTATTAACCTCCTCTTTTATTTTCAACAAAATGTCGTGCCTCATCTTTCGGAGCTTCTGTTAATCTGGCTTACATTCTTTATTTTTAGGAAGCTGGTGTACCATGATATCAGTACTTAGACCAGGCATGTCTTGATACGACCATGCGAAGACATCCTTGAATTCTTGGAGTACTCAACGAGGTCTTGCCTTGTATCTGCAGTGATGCAAGTTCTGATTTTCACCTCTTTCTTTTCTAGTTCGTCTTCTAAGCTCACAATTTCCACTAACTTTTTTGAGGTAGGATCTATTTCTCCTCTTGTTCTACCATCCTTAACAAATCAAGAGATAGGTTACAATCTCGATCACCTTCAAAGTCCTAAGGTTCCTCTAAACACATATCTTTCTCAAAATGAGATTTTGAGTCAGTAGCAGCATCGCTCATATCATTGATATCTGGAGACTTATTATAGGAACGAAGGAAGACCCAAAGAACCAATGAATCATAGAATAATTATCTGTGTGGTATGAGTAAGAATGAAATCAAAAAATAAAAAAAATATTTGCCAAAATGAGACGCAAAGATGCATTTTATTGAAATAAAAATAATGGACATATGTAACACCCCTAACCTGTACTGTCACCGGATTAAGGTTACGAGGTATTACTCAACCAAACACACGTCAGTACACTTTTACATCGTCAACTCATTCAAAAGAATCTTAATACAAAGTAAATTCATAATTAATTAATAATGTCACAACTAACAATCATCTCAAAATAATATCATGTGCATCATCCAGAGAAAACAATTCCATACAAATAACACAACACTATCCCTTCGATTATAGAGTAGCATAGCCGAATATATATATATAGGTTAAACCTTATTCAACTTTTATCAATTAACAGACCACATATATTTTATCGCAAGCATGACATAACTAATTATTTATAACTATGATATACCCTTATTAAGTCCTCATAACCGAATATGTATATTTATATATAATAATCCAAGATAAAAATAAACGCCAATTAAACAATCTATAATCGAATATTTACAACTGAATATAATTCCCTTGGATCAATAGATCATCAAACCTATTTATTACATGCATATAATTTAACCTTATTCTTTCGTGAATTACCTTATATGTACATGTAAAAATAAGCAAAGGTTTATCTATTATCCACCATGTTGTAACCCCCCAAACCCGGCCTAAACGTTACGACCGGATCTGGCATGTCACATAAAAGGGTTGTTTATAAACTGCGCGTTTGTTAAAAATTTTGAGTTTAAATATTTATTCGCTGGTAATCCTTTATTTAACATTTTGGAAAATGATTATTAAGGGTTTAGGAAATTCCCGTATTGAACATTTAATAATAATAGGCAGTAATCAAATGAGAAGCTAAACCAAATAAAATACCAAAATTTAAGTTATAGTGGCCTTATTACATAACAAAAACCCAAATAAAAATAAATCCAAATAAAAGAAAAATAAGTTTACGAGAAAACATTGCATGGCCACCACAAGTCCGCCTCAGCTCCCAAATCCGCGATCTAATGATTACCTACAAAATTAAACAAAGGGGTGAGTCACCGAGACTCAGTGTGTAAATCACATAAACGGCTCGTGGCCCACAATCGCATATTGGCCTTAGCCCACTCAAGATGACATAAAAATAAATGAATGCATCATGTCCCAACCCAAGCCTAGTTTTTCCATCCTCTACACGCCACCCCGTCATCATCACCCAATCACACCGTCGATTTCTACAATCAACCCTCCATCCGCTACACGCCACTTTTGATCATGTCATCGGTCATAATATCGATCACCATGTGACCTTGAAATCCACCGTGGCTTAGCCCCGATCACCATGTGACCTTATAAATCATTTGTGGCAGAGCCACCGATCACTATGTGACCTTATAAATCAATGTGGCAGAGCCACCGATCAGTACGTGACCTTATAGTCAAATGTGGCAGAGCCACCGATCACTATGTGACCTTATAAATCAATGTGGCAGAGCCACCGATCACTACGTAACATTATAATTAAATGTGGCAGAGCCACCGATCACTATGTGACCTTATAATCAAATGTGGCAGAGCCACCGATCACTACGTGACCTTATAATCAAATATGGCAGAGCCACCGATCACTATGTGTGTAACAGCCTAAATTTGGGTCTAGTCGAAATAGTGGTTTCGAGACCACAAATCCGACGAGTAAAATTATATTTTTATGGTCTACAATTTTACGGAAAGATTTCGTAAAAATTTCGTTCAAAAATTTCGACGTTTGGGCACTCAATTTAGTCAAAAGGACTAAATTGTAAATACTGCAAAAATTGAGTTCTACATGTTAGAAGTGTCCAATTTCTATGAAATTTTAAATTGGAGGTCGTTAAATGGAAATTAGACCATTGGTTTTGTTGGACAAAATGGACATTAGATAAGTGAAATGAGATATTTTTAAGTTAGGGGCATTTTGGTAAATTGGTAATTAAATGAATTAAAAACAAAATTAAAATGCCAAATTTGTCCATCTTCTTCATATGGACGAAATTTACCAGGAGAAGACATGGCTAGGGTCTTCTAAACTTTCCAAGCTCATGGTAAGTCTATTCTAGCCCCTGTTTTTCAAGTTATTTACGATTTTGGAGTCCCTAAGAACTCGATTTAGCTTATGCTACCAATAATTCATGCTAAGGTTCATCTTTAGAAAACTACCCATAGGTGAAAAGTGTGTATTTAGATGTTTTATGATAGAATATGAAGGCTGAAATTATGTTAAACAACTTTTACTAAGCGATTTTACATAAAAACGAGTAAAACGTCATAATTGGTAAAAATACCTATTGTTCATAAGTACATGTTAGAGTGAGAATTTGATGTTGTCATAGAAGGGAAAAATGATCAGCATGTTATAAAACATATGAATAAGGGCTGAATTTTAATTTTCGAGTATTGGGGCAAAAGTGTAAATATGTAAAAGTTTAGGGAAAATTGTAATTTTGAAAAAAAGAGTTAGGGACTGTTTTGAATAGTACATTAATTAAATAAGTGAAATGTGATGTTTTAGACCCCGAGAAAATAAGATTTGGACCTAGAACGTGAGGAAAATCGAAAATCGGGAAAGTTGGTAAAATGGTCGTTTTGGTATCGAGGTAAGTTCGTATGTTAATAAGCATTAAATTTAATATGTTTAAATGTTTAACTGATACCATGTGTTATTTCGTATGTTATTATTGGATCATGAATAATATAAAAATTACGAGATTGTATTGAAAGATCAAATTAAGAGAAATGCAGGGCGGAGTATGATCGAATTTCGACATGTGATGAATTGATAATAAAGACCATGGTTGGACCATGGCAATATGTGTGGCAGTGTAAGACCATGTCTGGGACATGGCATCGGCCACGATATGAGAGCCAGTGTAAGACCATGTCTGGGACATGGCATCGGCCAGGATATGAGAGCCAGTGTAAGACCATGTCTGGGACATGGCATCGGCATTGATATGGTGCTAGAGTAAGACCATGTCTGGGACATGGCATCGGCCACGATATGAAAGCTAGCGTAAGACCATGTCTGGGACATGGCACTGGTACAATACATCATGTACGAGTTTTTCCCGAGTATCCATCCTTAGTATCCCAAGAGTTTCAATGGGAAAATCCAAAGATGATATCAAAGAAATGACAAGGTATGATCATGTTGAAAGAGTACAGGTATGTACGCAAAATTCATGAGTACTAAATTTCAATGTATATGGAACATTTGGTAAGAATGTAAATGAGTAAGTCATACCTATGAAAATGATCTTGTGATGACCTTGTGACGATAGGTCTATACTTATGATGTATAAATAGGTGATAAATTTGATTTATAACTATGTGTGAGGCTTTTAGGCCAAATTAAATCGTGACATGATAAGTTTAAGTTTTGTTGTTGATGTATAGGTTAAAGGGGAAAATGAATGGCATGTAAATATTCGATAATGGCTAGCTATTGGAATGGCTAGTTAAAGGATATGTTTTGGGGTTATGTATGATTAAATGGATGTTAATACAAAGCAATCATGAAAGAGTAAAATTTACAATAAAACTGTTTTGGACAACAGCAGTGACGTGAATTTGAAAAATCACCAAAAATAGTAGAAATTGAATTATAAGTTGGATGAGATATTGCTTTAAAGCGTATTGAGTCTATTTTCATATAAAAGAAACAGAGAAAATAATGGAATTTTATATTTTAGGATATTTAAATTCTTGTGAGATTGGTTCAGAATGACTATGTGATCCCATATTGTGACTTGGAAAAATCATTAAAAATTGTACAAAAATAATTATGGGATAAACGTTATATGCTTGAAATCCTTAATGAGTCTAGTTTCAAATGAAACAAATTATAACCCTATTTGAATTCTGTACAGGGAGAAAATTGATTCGTAGTGAAAAGTGGTCAGAATAGTCGAACAGTGAAATAGGGGAAATTTTAATGAATAAACTGTACTAATTGGCTTAGCCAAAAATTCTGAAAATTTTATGGTATAAAGATATATGAGTCTAGTTTCAGGGAAAATTTTCGGTTTTAAATTTTGAGCTCTGTAGCTCAAGAAATAAATAATTTAGTGACAGCGATTCAAGTAGACAGATTAATGTGAACATGAGTAACAAGGTATAAGCATGTGATTTAATGTTTGTATCAAATTGAGAACTTGTTGTGAGGATTTGTCATGTTGAGGCTTTGATAGGGCTACAAATGAGTAAGTTGGGAAAGTAAGAACTTAGCATTATTTATGCAAGTTATGACAGCTTAGTAGTAAGCTAAATATATTGCTAATGCTTATTATTTTTACATGTGAACTTACTAAACTTTATAAGCTTACCCCCTTTTCTTTCCTATGTTACAGAGTCCTACTAAACAAGCTCGGGTTGGAGGTCGTCGGATATCGCTTCACACTATCAAGCTATCTATGGGTATCTTTATTTATAAATGATTTAAACCATGGCATGTATAGTGGCTTGACTAAGTCATTATGTATATGTGTTAATTAATTCGACCAAATGTATTGTTTAGTCTGGTAATGCCTCGTACTCGGTTCCGACATAGGATACGGGTAAGGGGTGTTACATTTAGTGGTATCAGAGCTATGGTTTAGTCGGTTCTCGGACTACCATAGTGAGTGTGAGAGTCTAGCTATACATGCCATAATGAGATGTGATAGTGTGACGACTCCGACATAATCGATGTAAATTATTTTATTAGACAGATGCGCACTTCAACCGAGCTAACTTTGATAGTGCAAACAGTGTGTTTATGAGGAGTTGAGACTCGTAAAAAGGAATTATGATGTTTATGTGATGATATATAAATTGTGGATAGGAATTTCTTTTGAAATATGAAAGATGAGATGTATATGGAAAGTCTATACTATGATAAGTGTCCATGTTTGACTGGCATTTGTATGATGCTATGAGTATAACTTGTGAAATTAAGTGAATGTTATGAGTAGTTTTACTTGAGGTTTATGAATGAAAGTATAAGTGCACTTGTTTGTATAAGATGATAGTAAGGTTGTCTAAAATGAGTATGCAAGTTAAGTTACTTGAAACAAAATATATATTGATGAGTGTTAAGTTATATGCATGAATATATATAAGAGGCAAGTCAGAGGCATTTCAACTTCACCCCCTTCTAATAAGGTATGTTATAAAGAAATTTTATGAAATTCAGATCGAATGGGTTTACAATTGGAAGACTAAAGAGTTGAGTTGTAGATTAACTAACAACGTGATCAGAGTTGAGAATGGTTTAGTAAATGAACATAGTTGCAGAAAAGATGTCAGATTAATATGAATATCATTCGGATTCCAAAATGTTATAGTTAAAGAAAGGTCAGGCTTAGTTAATTAACTCATCCAAGTATGTGATTGCCGGAATTTATTCTGAATTTATTTCTGTTTGCAATTGGAATAATATCAGATTAGTAAAGACAGGATTAGTTAGTGCAATCATGATCGAGATGTATTAGTATTTGAATGCAAGTGTTTATGGTTAAGAAATTACAGCAATCTCTTCCGACTATTATATGTGTTTATTTACTCCCAGAGGTGTATATATATATCTCTACAAGATTTTGAATGAAATTCCTATAGTATGAGAATGTCAGCTAAATTTACAGGTAGATGAAAGCATTGTAGTCTATTTGAGTTGTGATCAAAATTGCTCTTTCTTTTCTGGCTTTCTGCATCATACACAGATAGAAAGTTGACGGTAAGGTCCGTATGATGTTAGTGTCTTGTTTTACTAGCTATTGCTCAATGAAAATAAAGGAAGATTGTGTGGCTTTTGTTAAGATTATTTTCAGTGCTTATGAGTTTTTTTTTTGTGTAGCTCCATGTTATGAGATTTTGTTATTTCTGTTTCCTTAATAAATTAATGTTCAAAGAATCAGCCATGAGATATCAGTAGGAAATGTTCTATTGATGAAAATGGTTTCTTCTTATTATTAAAATGCTTAGGATGATTATAAGTTTTGACTTGATGGCGAGAGCACTTTGATCTGATTGAGGTATAAAAATTGTGCTTTTGTATTGGTTGTTATGGAAATTTGTATTTAAATTTCTCCGATGATCGAGACATTTTGTTTCAGATCGGACATTATCTACTAAAGTAATTGAGAAGTTAGTCTTATTATGGCACTATGATTTTTAAGTTGTATGAGTATTGTGGCATCGGTATAGTTAAGTGCTTGACAGTAAATTGATTGAAGTAAATTCTACTATAAGTTTAATCTTTCTCTAGATTTGAGAAGAAATTGAAGTTGGCAAAGTGTGAATGATAGGAAGTTCAACTTAGACCTGTGTATTGATTTTCACTTTTCAAATGATCTTGATATATATATATATATATATATATATAAACAAGTTAAAGACATAATATTGTGATGTCTAGCACAATGATAATTATCTCATTTATTTGAGAAATACAGAGATGGATGATACTCAGAAGCGATTACATTAGTAAGAGTATGAAATGTTATGTACGGACTTTGAACTTGATGTCAAAACTTTTAATGGGTAAGAGTATTGAACTTAGATGTGTGTCAAGTGCTTCGAAAGTATTTTATTAGAGAATTTTTTTATTTGGATAAGTGGTAGTAAGTTCATATGGCTGAAAATTAATGATTGAATGTTAATTTCATGAATTATACAATGTATGATGAGATATATGTATTGATGAATTGAGAATAAAGCAACAATACGAAAACCAAATAAAATGATCAAATTGAGCGGAACAACGGATTTGAGTACTTCTGATCAGTGACAAGTGAAACTGAAAAGTGGTAGCCGGCCACCGATCGATGAAAAGTGGTAGCTCCGGCTACCTGATCAGTGAAAAGTGGTAGCTCCGGTTACCTAATCAGTGAATAGTGCTAGCTTCGGCTACAAGTGACAAGTGATAAGTGGTAGCTTTAGCTACGCTTATCTAATCAGTGATAAGTGATCATACATAAAACCATAGTTATACTATGGCAAAGTGGAAATGAAGTACTCAATTTTCCGTAACCGTTCCCTAATTTGATTAAGGATATAAGTGACAAAAGGGCCCAAAAGAGTTAAAGTAAATGTTTTGGGCATACGAATATGAACCTGGTACTTCCGACTCTGTATTTAGATGTTGATATGTCGGACAAATTAAGTTGAATGTTAAGTGTATTCAGGATTAACGATATCAGTGATAATATTAGAATGATAATAAGGCAGAACTATTGTGAATTTCATATCAGGTTTCCCTCAATCTTCAGATCAAGAGAAATGCTAGTGACGGAATTAGTATAATAATTTCAATATGTATCGATTCATTATTTGACAGAATTGATTGAGTTATATTGAGATTTAGATCGATGACAGTGTGTTTCTAAAAGTATCGTCTTAAAAAGGGTTATTTAGTGATGTTGGAAATTGTGCGAAAGATATTCAATTTCATTCCGGTAAGATTTTCGGGGACGAAAATCCTAAAAGGGGGGAAGAGTTGTAATAAATTTAAATTTGGGTCTAGTCGAAATAGTGGTTTCGAGACCACAAATTCGACGAGTAAAATTATATTTTTATTATATTTTTATGGTCTACAATTTTACGGAAAGATTTCGTAAAAAATTCATTCAAAAATTTCGACGTTTGGGCACTCAATTTAGTTAAAAGGACTAAATTGTAAATAGTGCAAAAGTTGAGTTCTACATGTTAGAAGTGTCCAATTTCTATGAAATTTTAAATTGGAGGTCGTTAAATGGAAATTAGACCATTGGTTTTGTTGGACAAAATGGACATTAGATAAGTGAAATGAGATATTTTTAAGTTAGGGGCATTTTGGTAAATTGGTAATTAAATGAATTAAAAACAAAATTAAAATGCCAAATTTGTCCATCTTCTTCATATGGACGAAATTTACCAGGAGAAGACATGGCTAGGGTCTTCTAAACTTTCCAAGCTCATGGTAAGTCTATTCTAGCCCCGTTTTTCAAGTTATTTACGATTTTGGAGTCCCGGCAACTCGATTTAGCTTATGCTACCAATAATTCATGCTAAGGTTCATCTTTAGAAAACTACCCATAGGTGAAAAGTGTGTATTTAGATGTTTTATGATAGAATATGAAGGCTGAAATTATGTTAAACAACTTTTACTAAGCGATTTTACATAAAAACGAGTAAAACGTCATAATTGGTAAAAATACCTATTGTTCATAAGTACATGTTAGAGTGAGAATTTGATGTTGTCATAGAAGGGAAAAATGATCAGCATGTTATAAAACATATGAATAAGGGCTGAATTTTAATTTTCGAGTATTGGGGCAAAAGTGTAAATATGTAAAAGTTTAGGGAAAAATTGTAATTTTGAAAAAAAGAGTTAGGGACTGTTTTGAATAGTACATTAATTAAATAAGTGAAATGTGATGTTTTAGACCCCAGAAAATAAGATTTGGACCTAGAACGTGAGGAAAATCGAAAATCGGAAAGTTGGTAAAATGGTCGTTTTGGTATCGAGGTAAGTTCGTATGTTAATAAGCATTAAATTTAATATGTTTAAATGTTTAACTGATACCATGTGTTATTTCGTATGTTATTATTGGATCATGAATAATATAAAAATTACGAGATTGTATTGAAAGATCAAATTAAGAGAAATGCAGGGCAGAGTATGATCGAATTTCGACATGTGATGAATTGATAGTAAAGACCATGGTTGGACCATGGCAATATGTGTGCTAGTGTAAGACCATGTCTGGGACATGGCATCGGCCACGATATGAGAGCCAGTGTAAGACCATGTCCGACCATGTCTGGGACATGGCATCGGCCAGGATATGAGAGCCAGTGTAAGACCATGTCTGGGACATGGCATCGGCATTGATATGTGTGCTAGAGTAAGACCATGTCTGGGACATGGCATCGGCCACGATATGAAAGCTAGCGTAAGACCATGTCTGGGACATGGCACTGGTACAATACATCATGTACGAGTTTTTCCCGAGTATCCATCCTTAGTATCCCAAGAGTTTCAATGGGAAAATCCAAAGATGATATCAAAGAAATGACAAGGTATGATCATGTTGAAAGAGTACAGGTATGTACGCAAAATTCATGAGTACTAAATTTCAATGTATATGGAACATTTGGTAAGAATGTAAATGAGTAAGTCATACCTATGAAAATGATCTTGTGATGACCTTGTGACGATAGGTCTATACTTATGATGTATAAATAGGTGATAAATTTGATTTATAACTATGTGTGAGGCTTTTAGGCCAAATTAAATCGTGACATGATAAGTTTAAGTTTTGTTGTTGATGTATAGGTTAAAGGGGAAAATGAATGGCATGTAAATATTCGATAATGGCTAGCTATTGGAATGGCTAGTTAAAGGATATGTTTTGGGGTTATGTATGATTAAATGGATGTTAATACAAAGCAATCATGAAAGAGTAAAATTTACAATAAAACTGTTTTGGACAACAGCAGTGACGTGAATTTGAAAAATCACCAAAAATAGTAGAAATTGAATTATAAGTTGGATGAGATATTGATTTAAATCGTATTGAGTCTATTTTCATATAAAAGGAACAGAGAAAATAATGGAATTTTATATTTTAGGATATTTAAATTCTTGTGAGATTGGTTCAGAATGACTATGTGATCCCCTATTGTGACTTGGAAAAATCATTAAAAATTGTACAAAAATAATTATGGGATAAAAGTTATATTCTTGAAATCCTTAATGAGTCTAGTTTCAAATGAAATAAATTATAACCTCATTTGAATTCTGTACAGGGAGAAAATTGATTCGTAGTGAAAAGTGGTTAGAATAGTCAAACATTGAAATAAGGGAAACTTTAATGAATAAACTGTACTAATTGGCTTAGCCAAAAATTCTGGAAATTTTATGGTATAAAGATATATGAGTCTAGTTTTAGGGAAAATTATCGTTTTTAAATTTGGAGCTCTGTAGCTCAAGAAATAAATAAGCATGAGTAACAAGGTATAAGCATGTGATTTAATGTTTGTATCAAATTGAGAACTTGTTGTGAGGATTTGTCATGTTGAGGCTTTGATAGGGCTACAAATGAGTAAGTTGGGAAAGTAAGAACTTAGCATTATTTATGCAAGTTATGACAGCTTAGTAGTAAGCTAAATTCATTGCTAATGCTTATTATTTTTACATGTGAACTTACTAAGCTTTATAAGCTTACCCCCTTTTCTTTCCTATGTTACAGAGTCCTACTAAACAAGCTCGGGTTGGAGGTCGTCGGAGATCGCTTCACACTATCAAGCTATCTATGGGTATCTTTATTTATAAATGATTTAAACCATGGCATGTATAGTGGCTTGACTAAGTCATTATGTATATGTGTTAATTAATTTGACCAAATGTATTGTTTAGTCTGGTAATGCCTCGTACTTGGTTCCGACATAGGATACGGGTAAGGGGTGTTACAATGTGACCTTATCACTTCCCCTTTATCATCATTACATCCCAAATCCCATGCAATATGACATAATAATTCGTGTATGCAGTATGTCATCTATGGAAAACATATATCAAATATAAGTATAACATGAATTACCATCATAATCAGATAGACATAATACATCAAAATCAAGCTAGTCAACCTCTAAGGGTATAATAGTAATTTTACCTACTAAGGGTATTTTCGTAATTTACCTATCGAGGATATTTCAGTAATTTCGCACCTGCAATGGCCTTTTCGAAGGCCTAATGTCGCCCCGAGCGACTCAGCTACCATTTTCGGTCGTACTGGACTATTGGGCCTAAAACCCGATTTCGGCCCATTCGGGCCCACACGTTCGTGTGCCCACCTAACACAAATCTAGCCACGTATATGAGATTCACCTAGTCTGGTTCACTATATACTACACCATCATACAATTTTATTCAATTGGGCCATAGGCCCATTGGGCCCACTTCGGCCCAAGCAGCCTAGACTCATAAGAATACTACTGATGGCCTCAACTATCGTGTCGAAGCCCCACACATGCACTCGCACGCTCGTGTGGCTACTATTGCCATGATCGGCACTTCGGCATTTGCCGCTCTACAACTAGAGTAGAGAGAGTTACACACCAGATAGGAATCTGGTGCTAATCCGCGCTCCGACCACTCCTGTGCCCAAACGCCCACTAAGGTATATTAACTTACCACATAGAATGCTCTATATATAGCTAGCTTCTCACCTTCCTTCTTTGTATCTTTCTGATGTGGGATCCTTCCATCAGCAGAGTTTAAATCCAACTCAAACTCTTCCCGTCCAGACCGCAAAATAAATACTCCCTTGCTTCTCATGAGATTCGAACCCAAGCTCCCTTGCAACATAATCCACGCCGCTAACCACTAGGCCACAAGCTCCTCTTGTGTCTAAAACCATGCGCAACTAAATATAAATCTAATGCCAAATTCTAAAGTCCATTTAAAAAGGAAAACCAAAATGCAAGAGCCAAGACTTGAACCCTGGACCTCCTTCCTTCCTTGTGACGTCACTCCCTTGCCCCCTAAGTGGCGTCATTTTGCCACTACACCACACACTCCACTTGTGTCATTTTTCTTCATATTTTATTCTTAAAGCCTACCTACTAACTCCCAGGGTTTTTTTCGCCTAAAACCAAAATTGAGGATTTTTGTTATGTAATAAGGCCTTTCTAAATTAACATTTGGGTTTTATTTTCTTTACCTATTATTTATTAAAAAGTTGACATAACGCAAACTTAATCACTAAATTGGAAATGGAATTTTCAAATTACAAGTAATTCAAGACACATGACTTCTTTCAAACTGCATCTAATATAGTAAGTAATTGATTAATTAAAAGTTGAAATTTTTCTACACTACCAAACCACTGTTTTCAAAGACATCACCTTAATCGAACAGTTTTCAAATACTACGATTCTCCTAAATTTTACAAGATATCGTTTTTACTTCACCCTGTAACATACCAGATCTGGTCGTAACATTTAGGCCGAGTTTGGGGTGTTACAATTATGGTATGAGAGCCTAGGTTTAAAAACTCGGTTGTGGGTTTGGGTTTAAAAATGTTTTCAAAGGATGGCTTGGAAAATGGTTTAGAAAAATATATATCTGTTTTCTTGAAGTATGGCACCTGAGTCTCCGGCACCAATCCACACTGTAAGTTTCCTGATACTTTGCTTTGTTATATGCTGTATTTCTGGTATCAACTCTGTGTGTTTGGTTTGGATGTGATGTTCGGATATAGAGTTGGTTGCTTATGAAATATTTGTCTGCTTTAATGGCTAGGTGTTTTTGAGTATGTGTAGGAGTTCTAAATTCTAGTTAAAAGTATATTAGGGTTATTGGAATCAGAGTGCGCAGCGTGAGCGTAGTGTTGTAGGTTAGGTTTTACGACTGTTCCTGTAGTTGGAAATTTCGAGGACGAAATTTCTTTAAGGAAGGTAGATTTGTAACATCCCAAAATTGGGCCTAGAAGAATTGGGCCCAATAGGCCTTGAGCGTCGTAGCGTTTAAAATTTTTAAGAACAAGAGATCCGCTTAAATGCAAGTTGGACCTATTAGATAAGTGTTTTTGGAAGATTAGAGGGCTTCTATAAAGTCCCGAGATCAAACTTTGGCTTTGGGGAAATTTTGGTTTTAGGCGAGAAAAACCCTGGGAGTTAGTAGGTAGGCTTTAAGAATAAAATGTGGAGGAAAATGACACAAGTGGAGTGTGTGGTGTAGTGGCAAAGTGACACCACATAAGAGGCAAGGGGATGACGCCACAAGGAAGAAAGGAGGTCCAAGGTTCAAGTCTTAGCTCTTGTATTTTGGTTTTCTTTTTACATGGACCTTAGTATTTGGCTATATATTTATATTTAGTTGCGCATGGTTTAAGACACAAGAGGAGCTTGTGGCCAAGTGGTTAGCGGCGTGGATTATGTTGCAATGGAGCTTGGGTTCGAATCTCATGAGAAGCAAGGGAGTATTTATTTTGCGGTCTGGACGGGAAGAGTTTGAGTTGGATTTAAACTCTGCTGACAGAAGGATCCCACATTGGAAAGATACAAAGAAGGAAGGTGAGAAGCTAGCTATATATATAGCATTCTAGGAGGAGGATGAATACACATTGGAGGGCGTTTGGGCACAGGAGTGGTCGGAGCGCGGATTAGCACCAGATTCCTATTAGGTGTGTAACACTCTCTATTCTGGTTGTAGAGCGGCAAATACCAAAGTGCCAGACACAGCAATAGTAGCCACACGAGCGTGCGAGCGCATGTGTGGGGCTTCGACACGATAGTTGAGGCCATCAGTAGTATTCTTGTGGGTTGAGGCTGCTTGGGCCACGATGGGTCGAAGTGGGCCCAATTGAATAAAATGTATGATGGTGTAGTATATAGTGAACTAGACTAGGAGAATCTCTTATATGTGGCTAGATTTATGCTAGGTGGGCCACACGAGCGTGTGGGCCCGAATGGGCCAAAATTGGGTTTTAGGCCCAATAGTCCGGTACAACCGGAAATGGTAGCTGAGTCGCTTGGGGACACAGTAGGCCTTCGGAAAGGCCATTGCAGGTGTGAAATTACTGAAATACCCTCGATAGGTAAATTACAAAAATACCCTTGCTAGGTAAAATTACGGTTATACCCTTAGAGGTTGATTAGCTTGATTATGTTGTATTATGTCTATCTGATTATGATGGTAATTCATGTTATACTTATATTTGATATATGTTTTGCATACATGACATACTGCATACACGAATTTATTATGTCATATTGCATGGGATTTGGTATGATATGATGATAAAGGGAAGTGTTGATTACAAGGTTACATAGTGATTGGTGGCTCTACCACACTTGATTATAAGGTCACATAGTGATCGGTGGCTCTGCCACATTTGATTTATAAGGTCACAAAGTGATCGGTGGCTCTGCCACAAATGATTTATAAGGTCACATGGTGATCGATGGCTAAGCCACAGTAGATTTCAAGGTCACATGGTGATCGATATTATGACTGACAGCATGATTGTCAAAGTGGCGTGTAACGAATGGAGGGTTGATTGTAGAAATCCCCACGGTGTGATTGGCTGGTACAGGTGGCGTGTAGAGGATGGAAAAACTAGGTTGGGCTGGGACATATTGCATTCATATTTTTTGTATGCTATCTTGAGCGAGCTAAGGCCCAATGTGCATCTGTGGGCCTAAGGCCCTTGCCTTTCTGAAGGCCTAATGTCGCCTCGAGCGACTCAACTACCATTCCCGGTCGTACTGGACTATTGGGCCTAAAACTCGATTTCGGCCCATTCGGGCCCACATGCTCGTATGGCCCATCTAGCACAAATCTAGCCACATATATGAGATTCGCCTAGTCTAGTTCACTATATACTACACCATCATACAATTTTAATCAATTGGGCCCACAGGCCCACTTCGGCTCATCGTGGCCCAAGCAACCTCAACCCACAAGAATACTACTAATGGCCTCAACTATCGCGTCGAAGCCCCACACGTGTGCTCGCACGCTCGTGTGGCTACTATTACCGTGATCGGCATTTCGGCATTTGCCGCTCTACAGCTAGAGTAGAGAGAGTTACACACCTGATAGGAATCTGGTGCTAATCCGCGCTCCGACCACTCCTGTGCCCAAATGCCCAATAAGGTATCTTAACTCACCTCATAGAATGCTCTATATATAGCTAGCTTCTCACCTTCCTTCTTTGTATCTTTCCGATGTGGGATCCTTCCATCAGCAGAGTTTAAATCCAACTCAAACTCTTCCCATCCAGACCGCAAAATAAATACTCCCTTGCAACATAATTCACGCGCTTGTGTCTAAAACCATGCGCAACTAAATATAAATCTAAAACCATGCGCAATTAAATATAAATCTAATGCCAAATTCTAAAGTCCATTTAAAAAAGGAAAACTAAAATGCAAGAGCCAAGACTTGAACTGAAACACCCCAAACCCGGCCCACGAGCCTTGACCAGATCTGGTATGTTCCTCGATGTAAACCGGTTCAAAAATTCTTTTGTTGCTTTGGAAAAACTGTGTGTTTTGAAAGAAAAATTATTTTGGGTTGGGCTCGAGTTGAAAGCAATTTTATATTAAATTGAAATCCCTTTATTTTAAGTGATAAAACGTTTAGAGTTCGTTTAAAAATGAATTTACTTAAACTTTAATTGATAATAATTCATAAACATAATAAAAACAGTAGAATAGTTCAACTATGGCCTTATTACATCGAAATAAAACCCAAAATTAAATTCAAAGTACATAAAATAAAAAGTCCGAATAAATTAAATTTCTGAGCTTCGCATGGCCACCCCTAAGCTTCTGCCGACCCGGTCCATCACTGATCATCACTGGAAGAAAAAAAGTTCTCAACGGGTGAGTCAAACAGACTCAATGTGTAACCAACACTAAAATTTAATAGCTCAGGCATACATTATCATATCACATGCATATTCATATAACAGATAGGAAAAAAATGATGCAACCCGAACCCAAACCTATATGCCATCCGCTACACGTCACCCGTACCATCCTGCACACAATAGGGACTACTAAGTCAACCCTCCATCTGCTACACACCATCGAAGGTAGTCGCTGCAGTCGACGTGCTTATCGCCCTTATAAAATTCGTGGCATAGCCACCAGATTAAATAGTTGTGTCCGAAGTCACCACATTCAGAAAATGTGACCGAAGTCACCACATTCAGATAATGTGACCGAAGTCACCACATTCAGATATCGTGGTATAAACCACCACTTTCACTTCCCCTTTCACAATAACCCATATGCCCATGTCATACAATCATGCCAATTTCTTTATTCACATTCTTAAAATTCATATGCGTGTCATAACAGATATTTTACCATAATCCTAGTAGGAGTAGGAAAACGTACCTGGATACTTTGTACCATAGCATGGTACTTTAGCCATATTCACATTCTTATAAACATGCTCATATTAAATATTGCCATAAATCTTATTAAAAGATAGTGTGGGTACACACCTGATATACTTAAAGCTTTATGGAAATCCCGAAAACCCGATCTAGTGCTTTAGATCCTTAACTTCTAACATTCGGCCACACCTAGTACCTTTAGTAAAAGCCTATTCGGCTATTCAATCAAATCCCGAAGGATCACTTGTAACAAAACCCCCTTACCTGCTACCGATTTGATTGCTAATCAAATCCTGAGACTCAAAGATATCTCCTCCTTGCAATCGGCCCACACTAGATCACATAACAGGTTAGCTTCTGGCTTTTGAATAATTAAGAAATAGATCTAAGTACTAAAATAGGGCCTTGGCCGATTATACCTCAGTGCTTACCTTAGATCTTTGAAATCCCGAAGAAAGTCCTAAAAGATCCTCCCTTGTAGTCGACAGTAGGCAAAACCCGAAACCTTTTCCATAGTTTCGGCCAAAGAACAACAATAACGATTAGATCTCATATTTCGGCTAAAAGAGAAAGGATTGAGAATCGAATAATAATTGATCTTACCCTCAATATTGAAATCGACTGCACCTTCACTTAAATCCACAGAGAATTCGGCTATGGCTAAAGGAACTTGGTTTCAGCTTTTGATGATCTCTTGAGAGATTCGGCTTCACAGGAACAAAAAGAGAGGAGTATGAGGCTTAGGAGTTTCGGCAATGGTGATCTTTTAGGAAGAGGTAGTTTTCGGCTAGAGTGAAAGAAGAAGAAAAGAAAAACTTTGGCAGAGAAAAAGAGTAAACGAAAAGGGAGGCTGATTTGCTAAATGAAATTCGGCTATTCCCTTTCCTAGCTTAGCCGAAATTACTAAACTTAAAGTCCATTACTTGGCCATCACTTCTCCCTTATTTTCCTCTTTATCTCTTTATTTTAAAATTAAAGAATAATCCCTCATTTATTATCTTTTATCCTTAAAAAACTAAAAGGGATAAAAACTCCTAGAATTTAGCGATGTGTCGTCCCCCCTACTCCCTCTCATTGACGTCACATGCTAAAATTAAAGCCTTAAAATTTTGCTTCCCACGCGACTCGAACACAAGTCCCCCTTGCACTGTGTATGGCGTCATTTCCAGAGCCTTAAGTGGCACCTCCAAGCCACTTTTCCAAGCTTGTTTGTGTGTCATATTTCCTCTATAACTTTTCTTAAGACCACCTTGCCTTAGTTCCCCTTTTAAACTTTAAAATCGAGTAATTTCTAAAGTGTTCACCTACGCACTAAGGTTCACAAAATTCATAATGCACATTCAGAACACACACAAGCATGTTATTTCACATAACTTAATATTAATGCATAGGCTATAATCCAGGATATTACATGAACCTTGGACCTCCTTCCTTCCTTGTGGCGTCACTCCCTTGCCCCCTAAGTGGCGTCACTTTGCCACTACACCACACACTCCACTTGTGCCATTTTTCTCCATATTTTATTCTTAAAGCCTACCTACTAACTCTCAGGGTTTTTTTCGCCTAAAACCAAAATTTCCATAAAGCCAAAGTTTGATCCTGGGACTTCATAGAAGCCCTCTAATCTTCAAAAGCACTTATCTAATAGGTCCAACTTGCATTTAAGCCGATCTCTTTAAACGCTACTATGCTCAAGGCCCATTGGGCCCAATTCTTCTAGGCCTAATTTCGGGATGTTACACATGTAGTATAGGCTTAACACAACCAAAATCAATAGTCAAATAATGCACAAAACATAATATGGAATGACCTCAAGATTAAGCTCATAAGTCAAGTATAAAATTTTACTTAAACCTATTGATATTATCCATAACTTAATTTCATTAGTCACACATGCTAAAACCAGATTATATTATGTTCGAATATGCACAAACATAACCAACATCTTAAATGTATTCAACCAACTCAAGCATATCAAAATCAACTCAAACATAAACATTAAGCCATTTTTGTATGGCATTAATATACATCAAATTCAAAATATAAGCTCAAAAGAGTAGTTTAGCCTATACATGCCATAGTTCTCATAATTTAACTCATCAAAAGAGTACCAAAGATAGTCAATAGTGTGATTGACTTTGACGATGAATCCCCGAGCTCGAGCTTCAACTTTAAGATCTATAAAATAGTAAAATAAACACATAAAGTAAGCTTATATAGCTTAGTAAGTTTTAAGCAATGGTAAAAAAATATGCAACTAATCATTATACAATTTAATTAATCCAATAAGATCAATAACGAATTCATAAGTACAATATGCATAACTAGTCACCATTCAACAACCACCATATCTAATATGTCTCAAATACCGAATACTCAAGTACTATATATCCATTTCGAACAAGCTCAAAGTTTAATAATCACACCTCATTTCTATATTTTCGTAACAAAAATAACTTACCTCACTAATACCTAGTTATTAAGCTATCATGCAACACTTACTCATGTATCATTTCTCGTTTGTCTTCCTTCATCAGTTTATGTCTCCGCAGTCTCTGTAATCCCACACACGTAGTGCAAATTACGTAACGTATCGCACACTTAGTGCCGTTACTTGAGAAAGAGCACACATAGTGCCATTTAACAGTAATGTATCGCACACTTAGTGCCATTACTTATTATTCCACACACATACTGCCATTTAACAGTAATGTATTGCATACTTAGTGCCATTACTTATTATTCTGCACACATAGTGCCATTCGACCGATTTCACACACACAGTGCTCGGTAATTAAGCTCGCGCACATAGTGCTCTTTAACCTATCTTTCCTCATTCACAAAAATACATATAATTTTATTTTCATTTATATATAAACATAGATATATACATGTCCAAACAAATCATTACTCATGCCATCTATCCTCACATTTGGCACATTCTATATACATATATTTATGTACATGTTCAACAACTCATTCTCCTATCAATTACCATCACATTCGGCACACTTAATATACACATAGACACATGTCCACCATTTCAAATACAATCACCTTTCTCTATTCATTCTCACATTTAACTATCTCTTAATCCATACAGATATATTCAAATAGCTTAATTAATCAAGGTTTACTTATACATATACCAAATCTTACATCGCCCGCTCATACTAATTCATTAACACATTCGGCATTATGATATTTAACATACCTACCATCATGTAACATATACATATAATATAGAATAAAATTCAATTTAATCCAATTGCTTAAAAACTTACCTCGGAAATCGACGAATTTGGTTTTCCAACTATTCGATTATCTTTTCTTTTCCACGATCCAAACCCGATCTTTTTGGTTCTTGATCTAAATAAATTTCAAATTAAGCTCATTCAACACATTTTCATTCAATTTAGTCCAAAAACACATAAATGGAAAAATTACTATTTTACCCCTGACATTTACAATTTTTACAATTTAGTCCCTATTGCACAAAACACAAAATACTCAAAATTTAGCCACATTCCTTTAGGGCCGAATGTTAGCCATGCCCATAAAAGTCCCTACAATTTATTTATTTTGTGTTAAAGTCCTTCAAAAATTTATTATTTACAATTTAATCCAAATTTCTCAATTTCATCAAAAATTCAAAGACAAAACTTAATAATCTAACCCATATAATTAATATTTCCTCATCAAATAAAAAAACCAACAATCTCCCTTCAATGGCAACTCACGAAATTCACACTAAATTTCAAAATTTGAGCATGGGCTTACTAAAATACTAAGCAACGATCTCAAAAACGTAGAAATTAACAAAAACTGAACAAAGAACATACCCAAATTAGGCCTCCTAGATGCCGAAACCTAAAGCTCCAAAAATGGTGTTTTTCTTTCTCACATTCGGCCAAGAAGGTTAATAATGCATGCCTTTTTATTTTATGATGTTTTATTATTAACATATAATATATTACAATGTTAACAATATTAAAAAAAAACATATTAATATAAAATTTAAAGCCAAGTTGCCGTCCACTATTATTCTAAATGGAAATTTGCAACATAAGGCCACATGCAAAAGAAGATAAATCAATTATACCACTCAATTAAATAAAATGTCACTTTAACCACTTATGCAATTTAGTCATTTTCCTTAAATTAAACACACAAACGGACAAATTAATCCACGATATTTTAGCACATGCTAAAAATATTTTATAGATATTAAAATAAATATTAAAATATTTTTCTAACTCAAATTCGTGGTCCCGAAACCACCGTTCCGATTAGGGTCATAATCGGGTTGTTACAACATATGCCATTTTCACAAGGATTCTTATTGCTCCCAAGCTTAGAGCAATAGGTGTGTTTTGAATATAACTATGAAATTGTCCTGAAAACTACATGGATCTCCTCCACGGTCCAGTTGTTCCAAACACTTCTGGGGATGTAGGAACAAATTCCTGATAGTTTTTTCTTAATTCCTTCTTCAAAGGCACAAACATCTTTCCCTTCCAAATCTTCGATATCTTCAAAGAATTCCAACTCTTTATTATCCATCAGGCTCCGTACTAGAATTCTGAACTTGACGCACTTTTGGATTTTATGAAATTTATTGCATGCAATGAAATGTAATGTTAATGAATGGAAAAGATGCATGTAAAAAAGGTGTTGATTCTAGTTCAATTCCATTAGAACAACCTTACTAGAAAATAAGTTTCTTTACATAAAGTGGATACATATACGGCTTTTCCTTCACACTCAAAACCTTAACTTTCCCAATAAACAAAGCTAATTCTCAGCCCCAATCCGACTCCGATTTATATTTCAGGTTTTGAACGGTTGGGGTCTACAATTGGTCAGCCACTTCTCGTACTCAGACTAAGGCTTTGCTCATAACGTGGTCCATATCTCTGACCTACCCCTCTCACAGGCTATCACCTTTCTCTTATTACCTTTTCTCGGACCATATTTGTGCGGTCGTGTTGTCTTCCACTTTATCAAGAAAGCCTTTTTTTATGATAAGCTCTCTATTTAGCAACCGAACACGAGTCAACGACCTTTTTAGATGAAAATGCAATGCAATACAATCACAGCTAAAACAAAATGAAACAAGTTAGTACATTTTATATAAAGTTAGAATTTAAAGCAAGCAAGAAATAATACATAGAGCACCTATTCGGGTGACCACTAGAGGTTTGGTATGGTTCTCTCTAGTGTAGGCTCTTAAGGCTTATTATATGCGGTTCGATTCTAAAGTAAGGGTGCCTGGACCAACAAATTCCTCGATCCTCACCCATTATAGGCTCATACGAGCCGAGTTCGATTCAGGGGAATACATTTCCCTATGGCTATACGGAGATGAAAATCTCACGAAAACATAGGTACGGATGTATCCCGGAAGAGATCTGCTATCCTATACGGAGGTTAAGACCTCACGGAGGAATAGTTTCTCACTCCCACTTAAGAAAGGCAAAATCAAACGGTTATGCAAATGCAATATGTGAAAAATATACCAAGAGACTTGAACCAATAAAGCAAATATATCATTATGTAACACCTCAAAAATGAAGGATGAAATGCAATGAAAGGATCGTAAATTTAAATCAAATCGTCAATTTTGATAAAAAGACCAAAAGTAATCAACTCACGGCTTGACTCTCTTATTTTTTCCCCAATAGAGTCGCCAAGTTTCGAAACCTTTTTTGAAATCAACTTTTTGTTTAAAAAAATGAAAATGGGTGTCGCCACCAAGCCCTTTTTTTGTGAGGTGTGATCAGATCACCTCATAATTTGATCATTTTAATAAAAGGTTTGATTTACTAAAACAGCGATTTTTGTTCTACAAAATTTAGAAAATAGGTTCGGGAGTCGGTTACGCATGAAGAAGGATTAGCACCCTCATGACGCCCAAAATTAGTACCTAGTTGATTACTTGATGTCTTAGTGTCGAAAGTTGAAAACTCGAAACGAATTTAAAATACGATCCCTATTTATTAATGTATATATTTTTTAGTAAAATCCCTTAAATAGATCAAAACATATGTTAAAAGGTCTTCTTATCTCGAGGTAACAAAAAGGCCATATCTCATAAGTTAGGACACGCCATTTCGAGTCCTCTAAAATAAGCTTACTCTTTATTTAACTGTTATTTCAAACTCATGTGATTTAATTTTAAAAGGGACATTTGACTATCTAGGTTCAATGAGAAAATCGAACCCCGTAAATTAGGGCACCACTTCTCGAATCACCAAATATGGAACCCTGTCTTATTTCTTTTTTTAAAAAAATTTATTTTCTAAACAATAACAAATGTCATATTTAAAACAATGCGTATTTTTTATTTGGATACAATACATCAATGGACGGACATATCTAAACTTAATGTATTGTAGTGATAAATGAAATAATATAAAATGACTATATTGATAGAATATTGAATGATAAATAATAGGTAAATAAATGAATACTATAACAATAATAGTATAACCTTAATAATAATATTATTAACAATCATATCATATAAATAATAAATAAAGTAACTTAAAATAAATAAGAACATGGAATATGCATGTTAAAAAATAAATGACATGAAAATGCCAAAAATAATAAAAGAAATAGTAAAGTAATAAGAGCACACCAAAAAGTAAAAATAAAATAACAATGACGACAATAATAAAAAATGTGACAATAAAAGCATCTGTACAATCCAATTCACGAGTATGTGTATATATATATATGATAAATATATGGATACTAACAAAACAATAATAATAAATAAAATAATGATCATGATAACAAAGGCACAAAAATAAAATAAAAGTAAAAAAGGCACGATAAAGGAAAATAAGATAAAAATTTGTTTTAAATATTAAAAAATGGTAAAAAATAACTAATAAATAAATAAATAAATAAAGGACTCAATTGCAACTGTAATTGGAATTAAAAGGATAAATCGGGAAAAATAAATAAATAAAAGACAAAAATGAAAAGCGCGAAAACAAACGAGGACCAAATGAGCAATTATCCCAATCCTCAAGACACGCATCCCTTCTCCAAAAGGTCAGCGAACTGAGGACCTAATTTAAAGTAGGGTAAAATTGAATGGAAAAATTTCTAAAAAGAAGAAATAATGAAATTAGGACTAAATTAAAACAACTCAAAAGGCAGAAGGACTAAAGGCGCAAATATTCCTTCTTAAGAAAATAACACGCGGATTCCAGAAGTAGATCGGGTCGGGCCACGGGCCGCATCAAAACAACGTCGTTTTGACGTTTGAAAATCGGCCCAAAACGACGTCGTTTAGACCGCCTATTTAAACCAAAAAAATTTCAAAAAAAAAAATCATTTCTTCCTTCATTAAAAAAAAAATTGAAAGTCCCCTCCTTTTTCTCTCAAAGCCTTCTTCGGCCAGTGATACGATCCAGTCTTCGAGTTGAATTCGAGATGTATTCGAGAATGCCTGATCGTAAATGAAGAAGTAGAATTTGAAATTCTCAAGGAAAAGTAAACGAATGCTTGGACTATTAAGAATAGGCTTAGACTAGAAAAGAGGATGATTCGAAATAAGTGAAATGCAAGATAGATGTTTGGTTTTTAGGTTCAAGGTTTTTAGAAGAGAATTACGGGTTATGGAAAGAATGGGGTAATTGGTTTCTATGGTTCGAGTGGCCAAGTGAGTAAGAAGAGTTCAATGTGGAAACAAGAGATAGACAGCTAATAGGAGTTAGTTTGGGGTAAGTGAAAATTTGATGGAAGCAAAGAAGTGTTCGTTTTAGAGTTGGATGTGAATGGTACGAAATGGTCTTAAGAAACAAACAAGAACCAATACCAAATTGGTATCGACCCAAACTGCTTATAAGGTTCTTAAGGTTCGGTTGTGGATGGAAATTGGACCTCGACCCACTATCAGATTGGATAGGAACCTCGGTATAGGTGGATAGCAAAGGAAACAGGTTGACGCCACTAGCTCACTAGATAAGCCAATGAGTCCTTAATGAAATTTGGAGAAAGAAGCTCTCACAAATTTGGCAGAGTTTTATTAACAAATATGCCAAAAAGTCCCTTACAATTGAAAATGGCAAGCTATTTATAGACTTCCCTAGCTAGCCGAATGGTCATGCTTAATGTTTAAGAAATTCAGCCTTTGAATAGTTTAGATTAATCTAGAATAAGCTCATTAATTTGCTAACTACATTCAGCCAAGGAACACCAAAAATCAGCTTCTAGAATGACCTAGGTGCAGCCAAAATTTAATGGGATTGTTAGGAGCTGAATTGCAATATTAAATTCGGCATTAGGAACTTGAATAAGCTGCCTTGAAAATTCGAATAGGCATGCAGCTCTTTAGGCAGCCTTGGGGACGTGAATGGCCATCCAAATCCGTCCATGCATGCTTCTTAAATGTTGTCTACGCATGGAGAAACAAAGCCCAGCAACTCCTTTAATACTGCTCCTTTAATGCTGTTCTTTTACCATTCACGAAGCAACTTTGTTTTTAAAGCCGACCATGCACCAGCAGCTCATTTAAGGTCTTGTTGTTCATGAGAAAGATGCTTTGAAGAGCTGAACAGATAGCTCGTTTATTGTGCCATCCCAAGCTTGCTTAATGGCCTTAAATGCAATCCCAAACATTGCACCTACACATAAACAAATTTAGCTCATTAACTTAAATTAAACTCATTAGTTTCCACTAGCTTAAGACACATTTAAACCTTGTTTTTGAGCTGGAACATATTAAATAAAAGATGGTTAATGCATGTCCTAAATTCGGCTGGAGCTAGAACAACTTAATGAGCTAATTCGGCTAAATCAATTAAATGGACAACAAGCTCCTAAATTTGTCCTAAGCTTTGCATGATAAATCCTAATTATTAAATATGTAATAATTAAAGCATAATCAAGCTTAATTAAATTGTCCAAATTTAAACCAACTAATTAATATGTCCAAATTTATTTAATGTATCAAACTTATTTAATACTAAGGCCGAATAAACTTATTGAGCTCAATGTGGACGCATGAGCTAAGATTGAGCTGGGGTGAGCTCGTAAGATTGAAGTTGAGCTTGTAGAAGAGTGTGACATGGACTCTTGGAGTTGCCACCAGCTTGTTCGAAAGGCCTAGCTTTGACATAGTCCCACACTTGCTGAACCAAAGTTATAACAGCTTCCTTGAATTACTTTGCACGAGCCCTTATGATCGGCCCTTAAGGTAGCACCATCGGATCTCGGTTCGAACTTGACTCATGGTGGTGCGTGCTCGTATCATCCTCCTCCTCTTGAAATTGACTTGTCCTCAAGTCAGTACCTACATAAAAAGGAGTCAAGTCAGAGACATTGAAACTAGCACTAACATTGTATTCACCTGGCAAGTCAAGTTTGTATGAATTTTCATTAATTCGCTCGAGGACTTGAAAGGGTCCATCTCCTCGCAGTGACAACTTAGATCTTCGTCGAGCCGGAAACCTCTCTTTTCTCATGTGAACCCAAACCCAGTCTTCGGGCTCAAACACAACTTGCCTTCATCCTTTATTGGCTCGTTAGACGTATTACTTGGTCCTTGCTTCAATGTTCTCTCGTACCTTCCTATGTAGTTCCTCGACATATTCCGCCTTTTTCCTTGCATCTGTATGGACAAACTTATCATTAGGCAAAGGTAATAAATCAAGAGGAGTAAGAGGATTAAAACCATAGACAGTCTCAAAAGGAGAAAACTTAGTTGCCGAGTGGACTGAACGATTGTAGGCAAACTTGATGTGGGGCAAGCATTCTTCCCACGTCTTGAGGTTCTTCCATACCAATGCTCGCAACAAAGTTGATAAAACCTGGTTTACCACCTCGGTTTGTCCATCCGTTTAAGGATGACAAGCAGTCGAAAACATTAATTTCATTCCAAGTTTTCCCCATTATGTCCGCTAGAAATGACTTAAGAACTTCACATCTCGATCAGATACGATCGTTCTCGGTAAACCATGCAGTCGCACAATTTCCCTAAAAAACAAGTTAGCAACATGCACGGCATTGTCAGTCTTAGCACATGAAATAAAATGGGACATTTTAGAGAATCTATCAACTACAACAAAGATTGAATCCTTCTCTGTCTTAGTTTTTGGTAACCCAAGGATAAAATCCATGGATACATTGGTCCACGGGGTGTTAGGTACGGGAAGTGATGTGTATAGTCCATGAGGTTGAACCTTCGGTTTAGCCCGTTTGCAAGCTATGCAGCACCCACAAATCCATTCCACATCTTTCCACATCCGTGGCCAATAGAAATGTTCATGGAGGATCGACAGCATCTTACTTATCCGGAAGTAACCCATAAGGCCACCAGTATGCGCCTCCAACACAAGCAACTCTCGAATGGAGCCTTGTGGTACACACAACTTGTTTTCTTTGAAAAGAAAACCTTCGTACCTGTAAAATTTCTCAAAAGAACCATTTTTACAAGCAGCATATATATTTCCAAAATCATCGTCACTAACATACAGTTCTTTCATATGGTGAAAACCAAGTAACTTAGAATCAAGAGTAGTCAATAAGGTATACCTCCGTGATAGGGCATCAGCCACTACGTTCTCTTTACCTTTCTTGTATTTGATGACATACGGAAAAGTCTCTAAGTACTCAATCCACTTCGCATGTCGTTTGTTGAGTTTATGTTGGCCCTTGATATACTTAAGTGCTTCGTGATCAGAATGAATGACAAGCTCTCTCGGTCTTAGATAGTGCTGCCATGTTTCGAGTGATCGAATCAAGGCATACATCTCCTTGTCGTACACCAGATAATTGAGGGCAGCTCCACTTAATTTTTCGCTAAAGTACACCACCGGTCTTCCATCTTGGATCAACATAGCTCCGATCCCTACACCTGAGGCATCACACTCAATTTCAAATGTTTTAGTAAAATCGGCAAGGGATAACAAAGGAGCTTTCACAAGGTATTCTTTAATCAAATTAAATGTACGGTCTTGATCATCAGACCAGTGAAATGCAGAGTTTTTCTTAATTACGCTTGTTAAAGGAGCGACAATTGTGCTGAAGTTAGGCACAAATCGGCGATAAAAACTAGCCAGCCCATGGAAACTCTGGACTTGGCTAATGCTCGTCGGGTGCGGCCATTCTTGGATCACTTAGACCTTTTCTTGATCCATCTCCAAGCCTTTGGCACTCACGACATAGCCTAAAAACACAACTTTGTCAGTGCAAAATGAACACTTTTTGAGGTTAGCATACAATACCTATTTTCGTAGAGTTTCCAGCACCGCGCGTAAATATTGTACATGCTCCTCCAAAGTCTTGCTGTAAACCAAAATATCGTTAAAGTATACAACACAAGATTTACCAATAAACTCACGCAATACAATGATTCATCAGACGCATAAAAGTACTGGAAGCATTTGTAAGGCCGAATGGCATTACCAACCATTCGTACAAACCTAATTTCGTCTTGAAGGATGTCTTCTATTCATCGCATTCGCGCATCCGTATTTGATGGTAACCATTTTTAAGGCCAATTTTTGTGAAAATTCGGGCACCACTTAGCTCGTCGAGCATGTCGTCAAAACAAGGTATCGAATGTCAATACTTAACAGTGATCTTGTTGATGGCTTGACAATCGGTACACATCTGCCACGATCCATCTTAATTGGGTATAAGTAACACCGGTACTGCGCAGGGACTTAGGCTCTCTCGGATGTATCCTTTGTCTATGAGTTTGGTGATTTGCTTTTGTAGTTCCTTTGTTTCTTCAGGATTACTTCGGTATGCGGGGCGATTGGGTAAGGCAGCTCCGAGCACCAAATCTATCTGATGCTCGATGCCTCAAACGGGAGGCAACCCACTTGGTATGTCATCCAGAAAGACATCTTCAAATTCCTGTATCAAAGAAAACACAGAAACAGAAAGATTTTCAGGTAGTTCGTTAGTATTCAATAGCGCCTCTTTGTACAAGAGTACATATATCGGTTGACTCAAAAATATCTCTCTCCGAATATCACTTGCCCTTGCAAAGACACTCATTTTTGCACTTTCTTTTTCCTCTCCATTTTTCTCTAACTTTTGTTTTCTTTCACTTTCTCTCGCATTTTTATTTTTCTCTCTCTCACTTTTTTTAACTTTTTCTTTTTCACTCTTTTCTTTATCTCTCGCTTGATCAATAGAAAGTTTGAGCTTTTGTTGATCCTCGTAAACTTGCTTAGGAGTGAGGGGTGCAAGTGTCACGTTCCTTCCAAGGTGCTTGAAGGAATATCTATTAGTGTAACCGCCGTGCATCACCAGTCGATCGAACTGCCATGGCCGTCCTAGAAGTAAGTGACCCACGTGCATCAGTACTACATCAGATAGTAGTTCATCGGAATACTTCCCGATGCTAAAGGACACTAGGACTTGTTTCGTCACTTTAAGCTCTCCACCATCGTTAAGCTACTGAAGCTTGTATGGAGTCGGGTGCTTAGTGGTTGACAGCCCCAACTTTTCCACCATAAGGGTGCTTGCATCATTAGTGTAACTTCCTCCATCGATTATGATGCTACACACTTTCCCTTGCACTTGACATCTCGAATGAAAAATGTTCTCGCGTTGCTCCTCGTTCTCCACATTTTGGAGACTTAGACTTCGTTTGACTACGAGCAACTCTCCTTCAACGGGCTGGTTTAAGTCCTCTTCGTTTTCAGAAATTGATTCGGACTCATTCTCCTCCTCGTCCTCCATTCGATCTCACCATCGGTCCGTAATACCATGGTACGTCTATTCGGGCACTGGCTCACAATATGTCCTCGGCCAAGGCACTTAAAACACTTTAAGTCCCTTGAACGAGCGGTGGAACTTTCAGGAGCCTTGCCTTTGCTTGTCTCGGCCATAGGCTTGTTTGTCTTAGGGATTGATGTGGATTCCTTCGGTCAATTTGTTGGGAATCCCTTGGTGGTGTTTTAGCCCCACTTAGAAGGTTTGGCATTGGAGTAGACTCGGTTCGCACCTTTATGCTTCAATTGCTTTTCCACTTTGATTGCCATGTGGACCATATCCACCACCTCAATGTAATATTGCAATTCTACGATATTTGCGATCTCCCGATTGAGTTCGGCTAGGAAATGAGCCATTGTGGCTTCTCGATCTTCTTGTACATCGGCACGAATCACCGCCACCTTAATTTCCTTATAGTAATCCTCGAGGCTTTTTGTCCCTTGGGTGAGATTTTGGAGTCTTTGATGCAATTCCTGATGATAGTACGATGATATGAATCGTCGTTACATGGCCGCCTTCATTTCGACCCAAGTGGTAATAGGGCATTCTCCATTACACCTCCGACTAATGGTCAACTGATCTCACCATATCATAGCGTAATCTGAAAACTCAATCACGGCGAGTTTAACCTTCTTATTTTCGGAGTAATTGTGACAGTCGAACACGAGTTCGATTTTTTTCTCCCACTCTAGGTATACCTCGGGATCGGATTTTCCTTGGAAAGGGGGAATGGAGAGTTTGATATTCTTTAAGTCATCATCTTCCCTCCTCCATTCTCTTGGTCCACGTTTTGGAGATCTCTTCTTCCAATGCTTAGGTTAGACTCATGGTCGCTTTCATCCTTACTAAGTTCGTTGATATCGTCATCAGGGACTCTTGGTTGTTCTCGTCGTTGATTGGGACGTCCGCGCCTTTGTCTAGCATCTTCGGGTGTTACGTCGCGTGGTCTTTGGTTCTCGACTTGGTAGAGCCGATCTTCAAGAGGGTTAAGTCTCTAATCAAGTAGTCGTTCCATCTCGCGCAAAAGGGCTTGCATTTGCAAATCCAGAATATTTCTGATTGGTTGTCTCCCTTGTGGTTTTTCCAAGTTTTGTCCACTATTTTGTGACATTTTTACAATAATAAAACCTCACAATCAAATCCTCATGATTCACTCAGAAAGAAAGAAATTTAATGACACTCACGCTCTTAGTTCGACTTTTACCTGCCCCCGGGTGTGCTCACGCTCTCGTGCCTTTTACCTCTCCTCTTTTCTCGTAATTTCCTTATAGTAGGCTTAGGGGTTGGTCACAATGGATTTTCAAAGGTCGTAACGTAAAGGTGATAGGGTATACTGAAAGAAAGACTTTAGATGAGGTGGGGTGGTTCCGGGAAAAGGTAAGTAGGATAGGGTCGAGAATTATATGTTTTTTTTTGTTCAAAGAAAAGAAAAAAAAGGTAACTCAAAATCTAGATTCAAACTCTTTTTTTTATTTCTTTTTTTTTTACAACTTATTTCGGATCTTTACAGGATAACTTCGAGATTATCTTCAGAGCTTCGCACATCTTGTTTTAAATGGCTCTGATACCAGATGATACGATCCCGTCTTCGAGTTGAATTTGAGATGTATTCGAGAATGCCCAATCGTAAACAAAGAAATAGAATTTGAAATTCTCAAGGAAAAGTAAACGAATGCTTGGATTACTAAGAATAGACTTAGATTAGAAAAGAGGATGATTCGAAAAAATTGAAGTGCAAGATAGATGTTTGGTTTTTAGGTTCAAGGTTTTTAGAAGAGAATTACGAGTTATGGAAGGAATGGGGTAATTGGTTTCTATGGTTCTAGTGGCCAAGTGAGTAAGAAGAGTTCAATGTGGAAAAAAGATATAGACGACTAATAGGAGTTGGTTTGGGGTAAGTGAAAATTCGATGGAAGCAAAGAAGTGTCCGTTTTAGAGTTGGATGTGAATGGTACGAAATGGTCTTAAAAAACAAGCAAGAACCAATACCAAATTGGTATCGACCCAAATTGCTTATAAGGTTCTTAAGGTTCGGTTGTGGATGGAAATTGGGCCTCGACCCACTATCGAATTGGATAGGAACCTCGGTATAGGTAGATAGCAAAGGAAACGGGTTGACGCTACTAGCTCACTAGATAAGCCAACGAGTCGTTAACGAAATTTGGGGAAAGAAGCTCTCACAAAGTCGACAGAGTTTCATTAACAAATATGCCAAAAAGTCCCTTACAATTGAAAATGGCAAGCTATTTACAGACTTCCCTAGCTAGCCGAATGGTCATCCTTAATGTTTAATAAATTCAGCCTTTGAATAGTCTAGATTAATCTAGAATAAGCTCATTAATTTGCTGACTACATTCAGCCAAGGAACACCAAAAATCAGCTTCTAGAATGACCTAGATGCAGCCGAAATTTGATGGGATTGTTGGGAGCTAAATTGCAATATTAAATTCGGCATTGGGAACTTGAATAAGCTGCCTTGAAAATCCGAATAGGCATGCAACTCTTTAGGCAGCCTTGGGGACGTGAATGGCCATCCAAATCCGTCCATGCATGCTTCTTAAATGTTGTCCACGCATGGAGAAACAAAGCCCAGTAACTCCTTTCATATTGCTCCTTTAATGCTATTCTTTTACCATTCATGAAACAATTTTGTTTTTAAAGCCGACCATGCACCAGCAGCTCATTTAAGGTCTTGTTGTTCACGAGAAAGACACTTTGAAGAGCTGAATAAATAGCTCATTTATTGTGCCGTCCCAAGCTTGCTTAATTGCCTTAAATGCCGTCCCAAACATTGCACCTGCACATAAATAAATTCAGCTCATTAACTCAAATTAAACTCATTAGTTTCCAGCAGCTTAAGACACATTTAAACCTTGTTTTTGAGCGGGAACATATTAAATAAAAGATGGTTAATGCATGTCCTAAATTCGGTTGGAGGTAGGACAACTTAATGAGTAATTCGGCTAAACCAATTAAATGGACAGCAAACTCTTAAATTTGTCCTAAGCTTTGCATAATAAATCCTAACTATTAAATATGTAATAATTAAAACATAATCAAGCTTAATTAAATTGTCCAGATTTAAACCAACTAATTAATATGTCAAAATTTATTTAATGTATCAAACTTATTTAATACTAAGGCCGAATAAACTTATTGAGCTCAATGTGGACGTATGAGCTAAGATTGAGATGGGGTGAGCTCATGAGCTTGAAGTTGAGCTTGTAGAAGAGTGCGACATGGACTCTTAGAGTTGCCACCAGCTTGTTCGAAAGGCCTAGCTTTGACATCGTCCCACACTTGCTGAACCAAAGTTATAACAGCTTCCTTGAATTGCTTTGCACGAGCCCTTGTGATCGGCCCTTGAGGTAGCACCATCGGATCTCGGTTCGAACTTGACTCATGGTGGTGCGTGCTCGTATCAGCCGACCTTGGGAGTCACCGAGCTCCGCCACGTCAACCACCGGTCGTCGGTGACGGCTCCGTTGTCCACAGTGGCCGGAAAAATAAAAAAAAGGGCCTTTTTTTTATCGCTTTACTACCCTCAACCCTGATCTGAGACCAAAACGCCCAAAAGCCTACCAAAATTCAAAAAAAATCAAAGGAACCTTTCGGTTCTATCTTCTTCCGTCGCGACCGTTTGGCGAATCCCCGAGGATCCGTCGGTCTTTCAAAACTGAAGGAGAAGACAGCAACGGCGATATAGGTAAAAAGGTTTCATTTTTATTTTTTATATATAAAAAAAGATAGAATAAAAGAAAAGATTTTACAAAAAAGATCTATCTATTCTCTTCTCTTTTAAAACTTGCTGTTTTTTTTTTCTTCCTTCCTTGAATCTTAAAAGAAATCAGCCTTTGTAACCGTTTGAAATTACAACATTTTCTTTTCTTTTTTGTTTCTGCGTTGGCACTGTTTCTTTGCTATTGTTGTCCTTTTTTCATTCGTTTTGCAGGTACCCTTGGAGAGTCAACGACGGGACAAAAATCACGCCCTTGCCATTTTGGTGAAACAGCGGCAAAGGCGCGTCAGGCCTCGGGCAACGTGCCAATTCACGTGGAGGGTAGCGACGCTGGAGGCTAGGATTTTTTTTTGATTTTACTGAAACTTAATTTAGGTTATCAGGCTTGGGCCATTTAGGGTTTTTTTTTTCGGCTTGTAATCTTGTAATTTGACTGTTTTTAGTTTGGACTTTAAAATTTTTGAATAGTGAATTGAGTCATCTTAAGCTGAGCGAATACTAAAGAAACTAAACCCAAACTCAGGGCGAAGTTAGAATTCTTATTTTGCAGTATTAATTTATATATTTTTATGAGAGTTAAAATACAATTTCATCATTTTAATAATTTACATATTTATATTTTTTAAAGGACTAAATCAAAATTTATCATTTTGGAGAAACTAATTGTCATGTTATTTTTTTCTTCCAGATAAGAGATGTATCTATAATTGTGCATAAGATAGATCTATTGAAAATATTAGGTCCATCAATACTCCATTTTTATCTCTAATCTTGTACTAATACAAATAAGAGTTAATTGTATCGTACAACTTTAAACTATAATTTTTATTCTAAATTGATCCCTAAATTTTAAAATATTCTAATTTCATTTTTAATTTATCGAGGTTTTATCAATAAGGTCTTTCGATTTCTAAAATTATTACTTTAACCTTTAAATAATATGTCAAATCATTTGTGGCATAGTTTAAAATGGAAAGTTTAAAGAAAAATGAATATTGTAAAAATTTTGATTTTGAAGCCTTCGAAAATTTTACAAAAGTTTTATTGCTCACTCTTTTTTTTTTTGGTTTTTCTTTATTTTTAGTTTTTATTTAAAAAATTTATGTGGTATCATTTTATTTCTTTAAAATTTTCATTTTAAATTATACCACTAAAGATTTAACAAATCATTTAATGGTTAAATTAACGATTTTAATAATTGAAAGACTTGATTGATATAATATCAATAGTTAAAAAATGTAATTAAAATATTTTAAAGTTTAAGGGTCAATTTAAATTGAAGGTCATAGTTTGAGAATATCTAGTGAAATTAACTCATGCAAATAATAATGTTTTTACATTTTAGAAAATGACGCTCCATATTCTATCATGCTAAAAACCAAAAGGCAATAAAGGTTTAATTCTAGGTTTATCCCTTTTACTATGCTAAAAAATATAATTTAACCCCTACTTTATTTAGCATAATTTGGTTTCTCAAGTGTTCTTTTTTCTGTTATTTGATCACATAGTTATTGCCACATAGAATTCTAGCTGATCGAGTTTAACTAATAACAAATTTATATGCCTGTCGGTGTCAAATGCTTAAGGGTTGTTTTTTTTTTTTTTTTTTTTTTTCCTTCCTTTAAAAGTCACTTCATCACTTTAACAACAACAATTAATGTTGTTATTAATTGAGTTTACTAGTAACATTACAAAATTAGAAGAACCAAATGATGTCAAATTAAAGTAGAACGGTCAGATTCCAAATATGTGGAAGGGACTAAAACCATAATTAGACCAACAATAAATGAATAAATTAAGGAATACTCTTTCATTAGGTCCCTACTTAATAGTTACTTTGTATTCTTTAGTAGCTAGATCCAACATGTAATAAAGGACATAATTGCATTGCTCTTGTTGTTTGCCCACTTGCTTCACATCAAATGTTGTTTTCTTGGTTTTCAGTTAATAACATAAAATTATGGCTTAAGTCAATATTTTTTTTTTCTCACTTTGATACCTAAATTATTATTTTTGTCTTTGTTTAGCTTAGAAGAAGAAGATCGCCAATAAAAACAACATGACATGTAACATGTTCTTATAGGGCAATATTAATTTTGAATTCAAGTACCAAAATAAAGAGACCTCTCTAATTCCTCTTAATTTTGAAATTGACCCTTCTCAAAAAAAATAGAAGCAATTTAATTCTTGTCAATTTCGAAAGCAAGCAACTAATAACAATTAATCATGACGTTAATGTCTTCCATCAATTGTATATAGTTTTATTGGTATAATAACAAATTTAGTCTTCTATATCTACATATTTTATCATTTTGACTTTGATTTTAAAAAAATTAAAAAATTTAGCCTCAAGATTTATACATTTACACAAATGTTGCAAACTAAATTTGTTAAATTAGGAGCAAATTGACAAAATGTGTAAACTTTGAGATCTAAATTTGTTGTTATGTCAATCAAAATTTGAGCAAATTGATAGAAAACAACAACATCTTAATTAATTGTCCTTAGTTGCTCACTTTCGAAATTGACAGGGATTACTTTACTCTAAATTTTTGGAGAGGAACGACTTTACTCAATTTTGAAATTGAGATGAGCGAGAGAGATTTTTTACCAAAAATATTTACATACCAAAATAAGAAAATTATATAATTTAAGATACAAATTATGTATGTGAAGAATGGACAAGACTCTTCCCTTCATAATTTTCATTTGTAATGTTGTTTTTCATAATAAAAATTTGCATTGGAAGTAAAAAAAAAATTCTGAGTAATTTTCTGAGTTGCCATTAAATTTAGAATCAAATCAAATAAAATTTTTAAATGAAAATTTACTCAATTAAATTTCTTATAAAGAAAAAGAAAAGTGGAGGGAGCCACCATCATCATGCCAACATTCTAAATGAAACTTCTTGGTTCTTTTCTTTTTCCACTTTAACTTTGATCATGTGCTCAACAGCTAATTACCAAATTTATAGATAAGGGTCTTGGCTATTGATGAATTTTTATTTTAATCCCTTTAAAACATTATAAGTAATATCATAGTAAAAGTATATTTTAGTCCCTTAAAAATAAAAAATTTTAAATTAATCTCTTTAAAAATTATAAAAAAAAAGTTTATGATGATAGAATTATACTTTCACCTCCTTTAAAATAAAATTTCGACTTTGTCACTAAATAACAAATTGATTAATTGAATTGAAAAATATAATATAATCTCTATTTTACGGTTCACGAAGATTAATTATTTTGAAATTCGTTCTCTCAACAGTGTTATCTAAAGGCAAATAAAAAAGGGGAGCAGTAGGAGCTTTGCCTCCCAAATGAAATATTGCTTTTTAGTTCTTTTACAAATGATGAAATTAAAAGTTTATATGTGGTAAAATTATACTTTGATCCCTGAATATGAAAATATTTCTATTTAGTTTCTTTAAAAATAATAAAATCTTAATACATGACAAAATTAGGCTTTGATCTTTCAAAAAATTTATAATTCAATTTTGATCTCTAAAAATAATTCTATATTTTACTGATGTTATCTTTAGAGTTTAAACATAATTTTAAACATAATTTTTCTCTTTAAAGTAAAACATTTCTTACCGTTAAACTTTTTTTTTTATATATATATAGTTTTCACATATTAGCCATAACAATTTTTGATAATTATATTTTGGGTAAACTACAGCATTGCTCACTCAATTATATATAAGTTTTTTGTTTTAGTCATTAAACTATGAAAAATTACAATTAGTCATTAAAGATTTTAAGATTGTTTTTGTTAGTCGTTCATCCCTTTAACTTTTAATAGAATGGTGATGTGGTGCTAACTAAGATAAATTTAATCCACCTAAATATGCAATGTGTATTTTATAATTTCCACATAATTTCCTTGTTAAATGAAACGATGCGTTTTACACCAGCTTCTTTCTCCTTTACCGCTCTCTTCAAAATTAATTGAAAAATTAAACTAAACCCAGAATTCGACACCTACAAATTTCAAGCCACTGTACCCCCATCACAAGTTGATCTAAAACTTTGACCCATAATAAATTTCACCTAAACATCCAAACTTTGTTTCAAAGTTATTTTGTGCCCAAGTACTCGAGAACCCAAGAAGGAAAATGTAAGTTGTGATATAACAATTATTACTGTAAGAGTGCGAGCATTTATTTCTAAATTCGAAAATCCTGCATAAAGTAGTGCAAGATTGATAGAAGAACAAGAAAGTCTAAGAAAAAAAAAGAGAAAACTTGAATGGAAATTTATAATATAAGTCTAAAAAATGATTTGGTGTTATTTTTTTTAGCTTCACTGTAAATGTATTTCTTTTTCGATAACTTTACAAATTTTCTATTTATGAGCATTAATGGAGTTAAATGATACTCTCTCTCTCTCTCTTAGAGTCAAAAGCAAAGAACTTCAATATTAAAGTAACTGATATCTCCAGGTTAGCTTAGCAATGAAATTTTTGAAGGTCAAGTCAAATGGTTTAAGAGTTATAAAATAATATAGAGGTTGGGTTTGAAGACTTTACTAGCGGTCAAAGTTTCAGATTGACTTGTGGTAGGGGTATGGTGGCCTGAAATTCGTGAATGTCAGATCGTGGGCTTAGTTTAACTTTCTAATCAGCTTTGAAGAGAAGAGATAGAGGGTGAAGGAGAAAGAAGCCGAATAGATGATTCTTTTTTCCATGCAAAACGCACTGTTTCATTTAACAAGGAAATTATGTGAAAATTATAAAATCCACATGGTATAATTATGTTGATTAAATCTATCTTAGTCAATGCCACATCACCATTAAGAATCAAAAGATGAGTGACTAAAAAAACAATCTTAAAAACTCTAGTGACTAAATTTGAACTTTTTATAATTTAGTGATGAAAATAAAAAAAACTTAAGATATATTTGAGTGACTAATACTATAGTTTACCCTAATATATTTAAAATCCAAACATCAACACGTGGAAAACAGCCAAACGACAATGATTCCCCTACATTTTTTTCTTACACTCAAATTCAACAAAGATATTTTTGTTTTTCCTTTTTTACCCTCTAAAAAAAACCAGCATAAAAAATTAAAAACAGGCGGGGAAAGAGCTTTTTCCCTTACCAATTACCATAGGGGTAAAAACAGGCAAAAAAAAAAAAACCGCCATTTTTTAAGCGCATCCATTGGGCTTAAACCCGATCCGAGAACCCGCTAAATCATAAGCAACCAGAAAACCTTGTTGCTGGATATTTCCAATTATGGATAAACCACTCATAGTACCGGCGAAAGCAAAGCAAAATGTCCCACTGCTATCGACCGGAATCAAATAGTTCGTCGCCGGTAATGACACGTCAGCTCCTCTGAAATGTAACACCACTGTCGGTACTTTAACTGAAGTCTTACCGGAAAAGTCGTAACATGTGTCGAATAGTGAGAAAGCGGGCGCCCGTTTCAGGTTCGATGACCCGAGACGGAAAGCATTCCTTAATGCGATGTAAGCGGGTCGGGTCAAACGGGTAACGGACGTTCCCGAATCGATGATGACACCACCGTTACCGTCCCGGTCCATTTTGAACAACGACGGTCTGATTTTGGGGACACGTGTCCCACCAACACTGATACCCAACAGTTGGACGTAGTAAAAAGTGTCGAGCTTTGGGTTCGTTAACAATGGAGTAAACACGGCGGTTCGAGGAATCGCGGTGTCGCCGAAAAGCAGGGACGACGGTTTAGAAGAAGCGGACCGGTCGACTAAACAGTAAGAGAACTTCTGGTTGAGTCGGCGTCCGGTTTGGGTAGGAAACGATAATCTTCCACGACCGAGACCTAATAAACCGGCGGCACCGACGAACAAGCCTTGGTTGTTGTGACCACAGCCGAGCGCCACGCGTCCAATTCGGTTTCTTCTAAACGTCAACGTTTCGGTCGAGAAATCACCGAACGTAACCGAACCGTCGCCGTAGGATACTTGGTAAAGACACATTCGACGGTGGTTACAACCCGAAGAATCTAAACTACGGCAAAGTGGGGATCCACAGGGAATACCGGAAAATGACCGTGATTTAGTCGGGTCAAATATCGGGTCGGATTGAGAGTAACATTTCTTACAAGGAGAACATTGGACCCAAATGACGTCACTACCGGTGTCAAGCACCATATAAAGATACCTCGGCGGAGTACCGACGCCGAGGCGAGTGAAATACTCTCCACTACCTTGAGCGAGTCCTGAAATAACAGAGCTACTAAACCCAGGACGCCTTCCGGGGGCGCGTGGATGTTTACGAGCAACGGCTTTTGAAACGAGGGAGTTGATTGTTTCTGCACGGAGCGCGTCGCGTTGGAGGCGGAGGTCGAAGTGTCTCTCCGGTGTTTCTTCCGATGACAAAGCGTCTAAATGGTGCAATTCTAACTGCAACCCCAGTGAAATGTTGGAATTAACTGTGTCCAAATCGGAAGTTTCAACGAGAGAGTTGAAAGGAAGGTCGGAATCTTGCCATGAGAGAACTTGCGCCGACGGGAGAGGGCGGAGAAGTAGGGAATGGAGCTGGAAAGGGGAGGAAAGAGCAGCGGAAAGAGAAAAAAAGAGGAAAATAACGGAGGAGGAAAAGAGAAGGGTGGTTTTTGATTTTTCACCCATTGATTCGAGTGACAGGGAATGAAGAGGAAAGAGAGAGAAGAATCAATGGCGACACACACTGATTTTTACACTTCGCAGATGGAATTTAAATAATTTCATAATGACCCAAATTTTGCGAATTAACATCATTATTACAGTAGTTAGTGGCTTTATCACGTTCTGCTTCAACTGTGTTTTCTTGAGTAACAGTTTAATTTGGGATAATGACCAAAAAAAAAACCCCTGTATCTGTAGTTTCAATTTGTCCAATGTGGTACCTATACTTTTATTCCCTTTATCAATTTGGTACCTCAGAGAAATAGGGACTTGAATTAAATTTTCTCTTATATTTTTTTAAGCTCAATTTTATTAAATAAAGCAGAAATAAATAAATATGTTGTAATAAAATGACATGTTTCCTTCTAATTTAGTTCCTTATATTTTTTTTTATTTTTTTATACTTAAAATATATTAATAAATTAAAATTTTTAATTAATTAATTTTACATTTTAAATTTTCAATTCAAATAATCTTCTCTCTCAAATAAAAAAACATTAAGAGATGTCCCCTCCGGTCATTGGCACTGTCGCCGCCGCCTTTTACGGTGATCGAAGGTTTCCTTCACCCATTCGCTTCTCCTGATTCAGATATTCCAAAACCAAACCAAAGGGAAAATTGAAACTTTTCACCTTCTTTTGACCCAATCTTCACGCTACTTTGGCCATCGCCGGTCAACCATCAACCGAGGAAATCAAAGTTGATCCAACATGTTTACCCTAGAAATCAATAGAAACGCAAATTCACAAACCTTGAAGAGGAGTTTCGGTGGTTCAGTGGCCAATCCCAACAGTGAAGAGGCAAAGGAGGAGATGGACATATAAGGCAAACCAAAGTTGATCCAACGGTGGAGATTGGGGATCGCATGAGAGAAAAACCGAATTTCAAGATTCGATTTGAGCATTTGGACTTGATTTTCGGGGAATTCAAACACACAAAGGTAAAGAGAGGCTTTGGGTTGTTATTTGGAGGTGCCCGTGTCGGAAACGATGCCGGAGACGACGCCGGAGTGGTAGTGGCGGCTAGGGTTCCAAAGGAATGTTTGAGGGGAAAAGAAAATCTCAGGATTTAGGGTTAAGTAATTAAATGAAAAGAAAATAAATTAAATGGGTATAATTACTTGGTAATTAAATGAAAAGAAAAGGAATAAATTTAAAAAATTGTATAATTGTTTGTAGGTCCCTTGTTTTGACCATTTAACTTTTTTCCTGACAATTAGTGTCAATTTGTGTGGGGAATTATCATCGTTTGAGCGAGGTACTAAATACTAAATAGATAGACAAAATGAAATTATAGGTACCACATTGGACAAAATTGAAATTATAGATACCACATTGGAATTTTTGTTAAAGTACAAGGAGATTTGTTGCATTACCCCTTTTAATTTTTGGTGAATATATATTTTTTATTCCTGTCTCTTTATTATCTATATTCACTGTTTGTAATTATCCTTCTCAACAATATCATATGTAATACTTTGTTTTGGATAAACTATACCACCCAACTATTAGTGAGTTTCTTTATTGTCATTCAACTATGAAAAATTACAAAATTCTCATCTAACTATTCGACTAGTTATTTTGGTCACCAACAATTAAATGTTAACGAAAAGATAACATGATAACTTTTAAAATTGGCATAATAACAAATTTAATTTTCAACATTTATGTATTACCTAATTTAGTCCTCGAGTGTGAATCTTATAAAACTAGTGAAGAGTAAGTCATCTCAGCCATTAGTTTGAAATCCAATGGTGGAGAATCAGAGTCTCAAGAGAAGAATGAGAAAAGGTGAAAATTATGGTATTAGGCATTTGGGTGTTTCGATTTTTTGTATATATATATTTATCAAATTTAGCTAATAATTTTGTTTTTCTAAACCTTTTTAGGTGAAATAATCATAATGAAAAACAAAACTACAAAAAGGATCAAATTACATAACGTGTAGAACATTGATCGTTAACTTTCTTTTAGTTTGACAAAATGTATGAATGTTTAAGGGTTTAAGTTGTTATCATACCAATTTTAAAAATTGTCATGTCATTTTTTTGCCAGCCACTTAACGTCTAATGACCAAACAAATTATTGAATAGTAGAGTGATCATTTTATAACTTTTCATAGTTGAACGATCAAAAAAAATTATTAATAATTAGGTAACTACTAGTGTAGTTTATCTTTTCGTTTTTTGGTAAGTATTTGATATCTTTTAAAGTTTTGATTTAAAATTTTATAAATAAGAAAACAATAATAAAAAATACTTTTATTAAAAAATTCAACTCGATTCAATTTGTTTTTTAATCGAAATCGAATATAGAAATGCTTTATACCCAAAATAAAAATATTGGACTAGTAATGCAATTATTGCGTATGAAATCTATTAAATAAAAGCACTACTAAAGATGGCAGTTCCATAGTGGAAATTACCCTCTCTCTTTTTATCTTCAAAAAATCAGTTGTAATTTAATTTGGATGTAATTATAATACATATATTTAATATATTTAGTAATAATTGTAATTAATAGATTTTATTCATATTAGAAATGGAAAAACTAGGTAGGAAAATTATCAATAATGGGTTTCAAAATTATTTTAAAGATTTTTAAATAAAATATGCTTTTAAGTTTATGTATCCTTTGTATATTTTAGATTTAATCCTTCTTACTTTTATTTATGAAAATTTAGTCCCTTTTATATTTTAGATTTTAAAATTCATATCTAATTATTAACACTAAAAAAAATCATCAACGTGAAATTTTAAAATAAAAAAAAATGAATTGGTGGCCATGAAAAAACAATACTAAATTCCTTATAATTATACATTCTAACAATTACTTTATAATATCTAAACACATCCTAAGTTTTTCTCTTATACAAACATGTTCATTAAGGATGACAAAAAAAAAAAAGAAAAAGTCCCAATCCAACGGATTCTAACTCCATCCGAAATATTTACAAAAATACCTTTATATTCATTAAATAAATATGTAGAATATATAATTGAGACTGTGCTTGTTTTCAGCGTCATATATACTCGTGACTCACGTAGATTCTTATCTTCAGCTACACACATCCCAATCTTTGCTTCTCCTTTACAACCTTGCAAGATTCCTTAAGCTGGAGCTCAAATTTTTTGACTCTATAATTTCTTTAATCTATTTACATTTTCAAAACTTATATACTGATTTTAATTAGATTTAAATTCAAAACTTTTTGAAATTCTAAATTTTAATTTTTATAATATTTTCGGTTAAATTCAAATTTAATACAATATCATTTTTTAATTACATGATTATTAAGTGAGTTTTTTTATTGTATTTTAAAATATCAAACTAACAAATTTAACAAAAATAATAATACTGTTAATATTCAAAAATAAAAATAAACAGACTTAATTCTTAAAAATAAAATACAATGATTAAATTTTAAATTTTTTGAAAAGTATATAGGTTGATGTCATATTTTAACATTTACATTAATGTTTTAATATACGATGTGTTTTTTTTTTTTTCCAAATTAAATCTTGAACCCAAAAATGAAAATAATGCATATAGCGTGTATGTAATGTTATACTTAGTTAAAAATATTGACTTGCGAGTTAAGAAGACACCCTACGAGTTAGGGTGTCAGCGAGTTCGAATCGATGGGACCACATGTTTAACTTAGAAAAGATATTTATCCTTTACACATTATACATATTCAGGGACGAAGTCAAAAAATTACTTTAAGAGAAGTAAAAAATGAATAATAAATTATTGGAGGGGTCAAAGCAGGGGCACAACTAGGGGGTTGGCAGGGGCCTCGCCCCCTTAAAATGGAATTGTTCATCTTTATATCTTTTATAATTTTAAAAATCTTAAATTAATTTATGATAAAATTACACTTTGGCCCCCTCAAAAATAAGAAAAAATTGATATAATCCTTTATAAATTATAAAGATATGAAATTTCACTTTTGCTATCGTAAAAATATACAACTTAATTCCACTTAGGGGCGAAGCCAAAAAACTTTTTTAGGGGGCAAAATTAAATTGTAATTTTTACAATAATAAAAATACAATTTTAAAAGGATTAAATAAAAAATATTATTTTTAGGGGGCCAAAGTGTAATTTTATACTTATTAATTTAAAATTCTAGGCGGGTCGAGGCCTCTGCCAACCCCTTAGATTCGCCCCTAATTCCGACTCCTTTCAAAAAAATTTCTAACTCCACTTCTGGGTCAAAGTACAGCTTTATCACTATATTAATATATAATTTCATTAAAATTTAAGAGACTGAATGAAAAATCCAAAATTTTTTAAAGTACAAGACGTCTACTTACCCTCTTGTCTTCATATCTATACATGTTCATTTTCCAAACATGATAAAATATAGTTACGATGATGATGAGACACTCATACTTTAAAGGCCTTATTGACACCCAAAAAAAAGGTCAAGACACTCTCAACTCTCTTCTCTCCTCTCCAATCCTTTTTCAATGAATTTACAGTAAATGAATGAACTCACAAACTTCCATAACCTTCTCATTATATCAAAAAAGTATATACATGTTTTGTAATATAACAAGACACTCCATTATTCACGAATAAATACTCCACTCACAAGCTTTACACATATTTGTAAGAACATGACACATCCTTCTGATGTTGATTCTTTGTGAGTTTAGAGGCACATGCAGCTTGGCCCCATTATGTTCAGAGCTTTGTGATATGCGATAATAACAACACATAGATGCAACATTTTCTCTAAGATATTTAATTGATAGGTTCATTATACTAAACATTTCTAAAACATTGTCTAAAGTTGATTTTAAACGTTAATTTAAACATTAAATGTAACTTAAATATGATTATATGAATCAAATTGTAAATACGTTTATATTTATTGTATGAACGACTTAAATATAATGTGCTAAAAATATAGATAATGTCAATAGAATTTAGAAACACTTTTACCTTTTTTTTTTCTTTTTACATACCAAATTAATTTAAATTGTATATGTAATAAATATACATAGTTTACAGTTTGATTCATGTGTTTAGAGATGTTGTATATCATATTTAAACTAAGACTAAAAAGAGAGAGAAATTGAAAACCAATTCGAATATGTATTTAGTTGAGTTTTGGAAAGAAAAAAAAAAGTTAAAAAACCATGGTTGCCCAAAACAAATAGAATTCTATTTTTTTTAATTTTTATTATTTTATGATGAAAAAAATAAATATTTTATATTTAAAATTATGAAAAGTATTTAATTTTTATATGATTTATTTACTTGAAAAACTATATCTTTTATAAATATTTATAAAAAAAATACTTTGAAACTTCCGAATAATGTTTAAAACCCATAAAACAAAGCCTATTTTTTTTTTTAAAACAAGAACCTAAAATCAATATGAAAAATTGGAGGCTGTGATTTTAAATTAGCTAGTCTTAGTAAAATCAACTGTGAATGTAGGTCAACGAGCTGTTAGGAGTTGCAATATTAAATCAGCTAACTCAAATTATCGGAGGTTGCGATCTTAAATTAGCTAGCCTTAGTAAAATCAGCTGTGAACGTAGTTCAGCGAGCTGTTAGGAGTTGCGATATTAAATCAGCTAACTCAAATAATCGGAGGCTGCGATCTTAAATTAGCTAGCCTTAGTAAAATCAGTTGTGAATGTAGTTCAGCGAGCTGTTAGGAGTTGCGATCTTAAATCAGCTAACTCAAATAATCGGAGGTTGGGATCTTAAATCAGCTAGCCTTAGTAAAATTAGTTGTGAACGTAGGTTAGTAAGCTGTTAGGAGTTGCAATCTTAAATCAACTAACTCACATAATTGGAGACTGTGATCTTAAATCAACTAGCCTTAATAAAATTAGTTGTGAGAATCGAATGAAATTAAATGAAATTATCATGGACGATTTCAATCATATTGAACTAGATTCATCTCAAATTTAAACTGATTTTTAATATCCGATTATTGACAAAAGAAACCAATTTATTTTATATTGTTAATTTGAAAACTCAATTAAAATGTTATTAATTTACATGGTAATTAACTCTTAATGAAAGAGAAGAAATAAAAATATGTCATGTACATTTAATGATGGATTCATAGAATTAGTCAAAAAGTTTCTTGGTGGGTTCTATGATTGAGGGTACTATATATGATCCAATCCATCAATCATTTATTGCTATTTCTTTTCATATGATTATTTGAACATATATATTAAAAATATCACCATGCCCTTAATTGATATAGATAAAGATTAAAATATTTTGGTCTCACTTCCAACAGACATGTTCTTGTTGCATTAATGAAGAAAATGGTAATGTTTACACAAACTCATGTTCTCCATTTCCTAGTTTTCATCTTTTGATTCCACAACCCCATAATTAATGGATTCTCCAATAACCATTGATGAGTGCACTTAGCAAGCAAAAGTTATAAACATCCATGATTGCTATCAAGAAACAGTGCTCTAATTAATAATGAGCAAAAGGAGGTTCAAGTTGGATATTTTATTTTGGAAGGGTTATGTTAAAAAAGCTTAGATTTAAGGGGAGAAATTAGTTATTTTTATGAAACAACTTTAAACGTTACGGATCTACGAATTAAAATTTAAGTAATTTTATTTTTTGATCTCTAATATAAACCGTCAAATCGACTTGGGCCTAAAATATGTTCTTCTAATTATCGATGGGTACTAATCCATTGTACCAATCATCGAATCGTCGCTTGAAGGTTGTTAATTAGACTTTAAAAAAAATACTTAACAGAACAAATATTTGAATAGAACTTTTGAATAGTTAAGAGACTTAAATGAAAGCTTTCAAATAATTTAGTGATCATTTTATATTTTTTTTAAAGTTGAATAACCAAAACATAAATTTATTAATAATTTAGTGAACTTGAGTATAAATTACCTTTAATAATAAGAAAAAGGTGAAGTTAGATATTTTTGTTTAGAATGGTTGAGATGAAATTAAAAAATATTAAAAGATTGAGAGTATAGTTAATTTTTTATGTTAAAATAACTTAAATTTAATTATTAATTTTTAGGAGGTTCCAAAATATTTTTATATATATATAATAAAAGACTAAAATTGATTAGATTAGATAATTAAATATAAAAATAATTTAAAATATATTATACCATTTAGTAAAGGGTCAAGGGTTTTGCCTACCCATCCCTAAATGAAAGAGAAATACAACAACAATAACAACATAATAAGTGCTTTTAAAAAATATAGTGGAAAACTATTTTTAAGAAGTACTTTTGAAAAGTTTGGTTTAAAATTTAAGTGTTTAGCATTGCTGTCAAAAAATACTTTTGAGAAATAAAATATCCATTTTAGACATGATATTATCAAGTAACTAATATGTATTTAAATAATGTTCAAATTAGTTAATATTATTATATTTTAGTAAGAATATAAAAATAATTTATTATAACTTGTTGTTAATATTTTAATATATAGAATATAAATTTTAAATATTTTTAAGCAATAAATATTAATTGTTTATAAAATTTAATTAGAATATATAATTTATATTTTAAATAATGAAATATAACCATTAAATATTTGTAATTAGATATTAACCCATTTGTATTATTTTTAAAATATTTTTAATTAATGATTTTAATACATTTGTAATTAAGCATAAAAAAAAGAAGATAGAAAAATACCATGTTGTTGGAGGGGTGAAAAAGTAATTAAGCATAAAAAATTCTTTTTAGTTTTGGCGGAGGAAATGCTAAAAGTTTTAGTTTCTCTTTCTCAAAAATGCTTTTCAAAAATATTTTTTGAAAAATTAAAAATTTCAACTAAAGGTAGTTTGTTTAGTATAACTTTTCTTTCAAAAGTATTTTTTTTTAAACAAGACTAAACAAGTCATTAGTGTGTAAGATTAAAACATTTTGTGTTGACTGAACCACAAGTAAAATATATTTAAAAATTTAAAATTAATTTATGATTCATGAAGCAATTGATACTTTACAGTGTCCTTAAACTTTAAAATTTCTAATTGAATCTTTAAAGTAAAAGTTAATTTCAATTAAGTATTATTAGTTTACCTGTTAGATTTAGCGTTAAATGCAATGATGTCGAAAATTAAATTGAACTGGCTGGCTGAATTGATGGCATAAAAACCACTTATAGATCAAATTGTTTGTGAATCAATAATAAAAAAAAAAAAAAAAAAGAAAAGAAACCGAGGCAAAATCAGCAATTGAGCCGTTTAAATTGGTTTATAATCTTTTTAAAATATTTTTATATTATTATGATTTTTAATGGTTTATTTAATTATTATTGAATAGAGAATCAAATTAAGAATTGTGGACTGACAATTCAATCACTAATTCAATTTTTAAAATATTGGTTCAATGTTAGTCTAGGTCATTGTTAGAATAAGAAAATAACCTAAATGGAATAACACTTCACAGTAATAATTGATTAAAATATGCTCTAAGTTTATGTACTCTTTGTATATTTGAAATTTAGTTCACATACTTTTATCCCTAAGAATTCCACTCTCTCTACTTTTTGAATTTAAAAATTCTAACCCAATTGTTAAATACAGTTAGAATTCTTTTATTAAATTCACTTATGTGACATTTTAACATAAAAAATTCCCATTTTTTTAATATAAAAGTAGATAGGCTAAGTTCCAAATATACGAAGACTGCAAAAACTTAGATAAAAAATTAACCTTAATAATTCAACCGAAATGTTTTGAAGTTTAGAAACCAATTTAGAATTAAGCTTATAATTTAGTCACATCTAAAATAATTAACCCAATAAAGACTATAGAAATATTTAAAAAAAAAATTATTGATTATGTTAATTATTAATAATTATGGACAAGTTGTAATTTGATCAATTACCTAAGTAAAACTTATATAATTAACATATAATAACAACTAAAATTTATTATTCTTTGAATATTACTAAATTTATTTAATTTTTTTTTTCTAAAACATTACATGGTCCGCTAAGCGCGGCTTAGCCATAGCCATTAACGGCTCGGCCTTGGGCATAGTCATCCCATAAACTTCCATCGTATTTATATTTTCGGGCCTCATACCATTCGGGGGAGCCCAATCAAAGCAATGAAAGAGCCGAGCCAAAGCCATGAGCACCAGCGTCACTCCAAGTGGCGCGCCGGGACATTTCCTTTTCCCAGCGCTGAAAGGCAGGATTTTGAAATCGGCTCCGTGGCTAATCTCGACTCGAGCGCCGTCAGCCAACCAATGCCTCTCGGGCCTGAACAATTCAACGTCGTCCCATAATTTAGTGTTTCGGCCCAGCCCATGGGTGTTGATGAAGACACGTGTCTTAGCCGGGATGTAAAAGCCGTTGATGGTGGTGGCCCGAAGGGACTCGTGTGGGATTAAGAATGGTCCGGCTGGGTGCATGCGGAATGTTTCACGTACTACGCAGCGTAGGTAGTTAAGGTGAGGTAGATCGGATTCGTTGACCATTCGGTTGGGACCCACGACTGAATCGAGCTCATCTTGGATTTTGTGGAGGACACATGGATGCTTTATTACTTCTGCCATTGCCCATTCATTAGTCACAGCCGATGTATCTGTTGCCGCAGCTATCATATCCTAAAAGAAACAAAATTGTAAAAGTAGACCTAAAATAAAAGGTCTAATTTAGTATTAGTCCTTCAATAATGATAAAATTTGTGATTTAATTCTAAACTTTTATTTTGCGTAATTTTTTCTTATATTTTTATACTATTATTAGTAGGTTTAAATTGATACTGAAAATAGTTGCTTGGAATATGTATTTGTATTTCAATTTGATTAACGTATTTTAAATATAGTTTGAGTTAGATTTGAGTTATCATTTAATTTGGATACAATATCGACACTTTTTAATAACTCAATTCAAACGTTTTGAAGTTAAAAAGATTAATTTAGTACTTGAATTATAGTTTAAGGATGTCTGATGCAATTAAACCTAAATTTTAATTCTTTTAATTTGGAATATAGAATTATAAAAGAATAAATGAAAGAGGATGATGGAACCTGAATTAGAGCTTTGATATCAGTATCATCCATATGAGGCTTTCCATCTTCACCAGGTAATGACAATAAAACATCAACAAAATCCATTTCTTCACCATAATCATCATCCTTTCCATATTCTTTGTTTTTCAATTCCCTTGCCTTCCTATGTTCTTCAATGATCCTTTTATGGAAATCATCCACTCTTTTCTCCACTTCCCTCATCCTTTTCTCACATCCATAAGGATCCACCCACCTCCAAATGGGCAAATAATCCCCCAAATAGATCACACCTAAGAGCCAAAACAATTCATGTGTTATGTGCATGAACTCCATGGCTTCACTTGGGCCGGCGGATACAGCCCCGAAATATTGCCTCCCTAGTAACATCCTAGTCACATTGTTCATTGAAAACGCACCCAATACTTCTCTTAGGTTCACGAGCTGCCCGTTCTCAGCTCGGACCGATACATCTCGCACTAAATGTTGAGCTTCATCGGCTCGGTGTTTCGCGAATGATTCAAGCCTTTTTGTTGTTAGTAAATGCTCCATACATATTCTTCTCATACGTTTCCAATGCGGGCCTAAGGGAGCCAAGGCAACATCGCCACACCCATAGGCAAGGTGGACGGCAGCTAGGGTTCGTGGTCTAGAAGCAAAGACTTCGTCTTGGCGAAGAAGTATTTCACGTATGATATCTGGGTCATTCGTGGTGATGGCATCTACCTTACCGAGCCGGAGGTAAACTAGTGGACCGTATTTGTCACATAAGGAAGCTAAGTCCCTATGTGGGAGTGAGCTTAATTGAAGAAGATTGCCAACTATAGGCCACCTTGGTGGACCTGGAGGAAGTTTTCTAGTCTTAAACAACGATTTCCGGTCGAGCTGCCATCGCCGTAAGGCATTGACAACAAGAGCTCCTACCAGAAAGGCCAAAGCAAAGGTGAACAATTCCATGTTGTCAAGGGAAAAAATATGGGTTTCTATGGTATCATATAAATAACAAAATATATGCACCAAAAAATATAGTTTAATGTTGAGTTCCACATTCTTGACATGCCGAAGCTTGTGATAGCAAGGCCTTGCTAGGTTGGTGAAGGGTGATATATGTTATGATCCGTTGTGTTCTCTTACCACAAAGAAAATGGAATTTGCATGTAGTTAATAATGCATTTGATTTTCAATTTTTATTTACAGTTTACCATTTAATTTTATAAATTGGTGGTACGAAATTCTGGTTAAAAAAAAAGTTCATATATTAGTGTGAAGAATTTAAGAGCAAGATGCTTGATGGTGCTAAAGATATTTTCATCGATTTTTTTTTGAAAAATAGAAAAAAAAAATGTATTAATAGTGATGAAGACCAATACATGGATACACATTGTTGTAGCATTAACAGGCCAAGAAACACTAAGTAGCCGAAAACATGACAACATCAAGACAAAACTGAATAGCATTACAAAACATTAGCACCATGTAACAGGCCATTTTTGTCCGGGCTATAAAAAAAAACCAAGAAATAAAATAAAAATAATAAATAAGTCTAGAAAAATTACAAGCCCAAAAGAAAAAAATTATTACAAGCCCAAAGTAATAACCTAAGCCAAATTAATAGGCCCACAACCTAAACAATTTCAGCAGAAGCAAATAGAAAACCTAGAGCCCTGCACCGCTCCTCCTCGATCGCACCGCCCGTATGAAATACCCCGAACCCGGCCCACGAGCCTCGACCGAATCTGGTATATTCCTCGATGTAAACCGATTAAAATCCTTTTATTACTTTGGAAAACTGTGTGTTTTGAAGATGGTTTGTTTGTGGGTTAGGCTCGAGTTGAAAACAAGTTTATTTTATATTAAATTTACTTAATCTTTAATTAAGAAAAATACGTAACATAATAAATAATAAAACCGTCAACTATGGCCTTATTACATCAACATAAAACCCAAAATAAAATTCAAAGTACTTAAAAATAAGGAGTCCACATAATAATAAATTTCTTGCTGGGCATGGCCACCACTAAGCTCCTGCTGACCCGGTCCATCACCGCCATCACACTGAAAAAATGTTCCACAACAGGCAATGAGACTCAATGTGTACACGACACTAAGTCATAATAGAATCAGGCATACAAATGATACACATTCAAATCATTAAATACAATTAATGATGCACTCCCAAACCCAAACCTAATAAGCCATCCGCTACACTCCCCTGTACCAACCTGTACACCGTGGGGACTTCTAAGTCGACCCTCCTTCCGCTACACTTCATCGAAGGCAGTCGCTGCAGTCGACGTGCTCATCGCCCTTATAATTATTGTGGTCTTAGGTCACCACATTGGGACATCGTGGTCTTAGGTCACCACATTCAAATATCACGGTCTTAGGTCACCGTATTCAGATATTGCGGTCTTAGGTCACCGCGTTTGTGGTCTTAGGTCACCATATTCACTTCCCCTTTCAAAAACCTATATGCCCCATAACATATTATGCAATTACATGCCAAAGTTCACATTCTTGTTTTTATTCACATGTTACAATTAATATATTTCATATTCCTAGTAGGAGTAGGAAACGTACCTGAGTACTTTGTACCACATTATGGTACCTTAGCCATATTCACATTCTTAATATCACATATATTAATTAAACATAGTCATAAAACATATTATGAAATAGTGTGGGGTACACACCTGATTATCTTAGCGAATTCACTCCAAATTCTGAAGATCTCAATCTAGCGTCCTAAATCCTTGTTCCTATATGCGACCAACATATAGTAATTTCTCAAATTGGCCTATATAACAATTTATCAAATTGGCCCATTAAGGGAATTTTTGTAATTCAGCCCGTAAGAGCGTTTTTATAAATTGATAATCGTACCCACTAAGGGTAATTCGGTAATTTATCCTCTAAGGGTATGATGGAAGTTTTCGCAACCTAGGCTTAATTACTAATTAGGGGGCATAAAAATAAAACTGTCCATCTGCGTCGTACTGACTAAACTGACTATAACTCGAGTTAGAAAACTCCAAATTTAAATCCGTAAAATTTCCTTGAAACTAGACTCATATATCTTTTTACTGTAATTTTTCCAGAATTTTTGGCTTAGCCAATTAGTACAGTTTATTCTTCAAAGTATCCCTTGTTTCACTGTTTGACAGTTCTGCCCTCTCTTCACAAAATATCAGATATCTTATTGTAAAGAACTCAAACACTGGTTTTGTTTGTTCCAAATAAAAATATACTCACTAAGGATTCTAATAATATAAACCATGTCCCGTAATTATTTTTATACAATTTATAGTGATTTTTCCAAGTAAGAATAGGGGATCTCGAAATCACTCTGAACCAGTCTTACAAAAATCTAAAAATCTCAAAATATACTAATCCTTTGCTTGCTCCGTTTCTTTTATAAGGAAATAGACTCAATTATCTTTCAATCCATATCTCTTTCACTTTCTAATTCAATTTCCATTATTTTTGGTGATTTTTCAAAATCACGTTACTGCTGCTAATCAAAACTGTTTTGTTACAAAATATGGTTACCACTTCGAACATACGTATGCCCGAGTGGCCATAGATGCCGGTTTCTGGCTTTTTCGTCTTTTGAAAGAATCACAGAACATTTTATGCAAACATTCAAAGAGGTGTGAGATTACACACACCATTTTAAACATATATTCGGAAAGATACGGGATTACACACCTGATTTCGATTTCCTAACGAACCACTCGTCGTTGACCTAGAACAATACCAACCAAAAGTTAGCCTCGAATTTCCAAAAGATTTCGTATCACTTACACTTGAATCACTTACCACTATGTCTGAAGGTAGAATATATCGAGTGTTAATACGAATGAGAAGAAGAAATAGAGAAGGGATGAAAGTTCGGTTATGGAGGAATAATGAGCACAATATTCGGCTATGGTGAAAGGATTAGAATAGAAGAGAAACTTGAAGGGTTTTTTTTTGTGAAAAAGAAATGAAGGAAGAAGAAAGATGTTTGACTAGATTAATTTTCAAGAAAGATGAAAGAACAAACTTTGGTTTCAATAGTTGGTCTACATTCGGCAACAAGAAGAAAGAAATAAGAGAATATGCACACTTGATGCTAATGGAATTAGCACTAAAACTTTACCAAAACACTAACAAAATTCAGCTATGCCCCTTAAGCCCCCAAAACCATCCACATACATAGCTAAAATGGCCAACAATTTGCCACCTATACTTTCCATAACATCTTCCATTAAAATTCCACTTGTTCCCTTTACTTTCTCCCTTCATCCATTTTTGGTTGTCCCCCATCATGCTAATAAAAAAATTGTTCAACCACCAACTCCTTCATTAGCAACGTGAGTGGTTGCCATCTAAAGGAGTCTCATGTTAATTTTTTTTTTATTTCCTAATGCTTGATGAAGTATTGACATAATAAGGTAATGGTGGCACTTAAAATGAACAAAAGATGGTGGGATGGCATGGATAATAATGGAGTATTAATATAATGGGTAAGGTGGCCATTATTGAATTTGAATGGCAAGCATTTGAGGAAAGTGACTAAAAAGAAAAATTCTAGGATGTTACAATTCTACCCCCCATAAAGAAATTTCGGCCTCGAAATTTGCCTGATTAAAAGAGATGAGGATATTGCTGTCGAATTGTGTCCTCAGGCTCCCAGGTAGCTTCCTCCACTCCGTGATTGCGCCATAAAACCTTGACTAACGGTACTAATTTCCTTCTCAGTACCTTAACGTCCCGATCTAAAATTTGCACTGGTTCCTCCTCGAATGACAAGTCAGGCCTTATCTCAACTTCCTCCACCGGTACAATATGAGATAGATCCGATCGATAACGACGTAGCATGGAAACATGAAATACATCGTGCATCTGCTTCAATTCTTGTGGCAACTCTAACTGATATGCCACTGGTCCAACTTGCTTCAATACCCGATAAGGTCCTATAAACCTTGGACTTAATTTCCCTTTTCGACCAAATCTCATCACCTTCTTCCAAGGCGAAACCTTAAGAAACACTTGATCTCCCACATCAAATTCTATTTCCTTGCGCTTGAGATCTGCATACGATTTCATCTATCATCGATGCTTCCTTCAACCGCGTCCGAATTATTTCAACCTTCTCTTGATTACGCCACTAATTACGGACCCAAAACTCGACGTTCCCTAATTTCGCCCAACACGTAGGTGTTCGACACTTAAAATCCATACTGATTGCTTCATACGGTGCCATCCGAATACTAGCTTGATAGTCAGTTATTATAAGCAAATTCTCGCTAGAGGCAAATATTCTTCCCAACTTCCTCTGAAGTCTATCACACATCCCCTTAGCATATCCTCTAACACTTGGATTACTCACTCAGACTGCCCATCCGACTGTGGATGAAAAGCCGTACTGAAGTCTAGTCTGGTGCCTAAAGCCTGATGTAGAGCTTTCCAAAACCGAGACGTAAACCTTGGATCCCTATCTGAGATCATTGACACCGGCACTCCATGCAACCTTACAATCTCTCCTACATATAACTTTGCCAACTTCTGCAAAGAGTAATCCATCCTTACTGGAATGAAATGCGCGGACTTGGTCAAACGGTCCACTATTACCCATACCGAGTCCTTCTTAGTAGGCGTAAGGGGAAGCCCACTAACGAAGTCCATGGTAATTCTCTCCCACTTCCACTGTGGAATCTTGATTGGCTGAAGCAATCCTGACGGAACTTGGTGTTCAGCATTAACTTGCTGACACGTCAAACACTTGCCAACGAATTTTGTAACTTCCTTCTTCAGACCAGGCCACCAAAACTGTTCCCTTAGATATCTGTATAGTTTAGTGCCTCCAGGATGCATAGTATAAGGGCTATTATGCGATTCCTGAAGAATTCTCTCCCTTAACTCCTGATCCTTAGGCATACGGACTTTACCCTTGAAACACAATATTCCTAAATCGTTAATACTATAATCCATTAACTCTCCATTCTCGTATTTCTTTGTAACTTAGCACTTAACTCATCATCAACCAACCGTCCCTCTTTCACTTCATTCAACCACGTCGGCTTAACTTGCGGCTCGCACAGACTTCCATCATCATACAAGCTCGGATGAGCGAACATCGCCTCGGATCCGATATAACCTTCCGACTTAGGGCGCCCGCCACTACGTTCGCCTTGCCCGGATGATACTCTATATAGAACGGTCATAATCCTTCAAGCAATTCCACCCACCTTCATTGCCTCAAGTTCAACTCTTTCTCGAGTCAACAAGTACTTAAGACTCTTGTGATCGTGTAAATTACCGACTTTTCTCCATACAGATAGTGCCTCCACACCTTAAGAGCAAAGACCACTGCCGCCAATTCCAAATCATGAGTCGGGTAGTTAGCCTCATGTGGCCTTAGTTGCCGAGACGCATACGCGACTACTTTCCTGTCTTGCATCAGTACGCATCCCAATCCTGTATGAGAAGCGTCACAGTACACCACAAAATCTTTTCCCGCCTCAGGCTGAATCAACACTGGAGCTTCCGTCAATACTTTCTTAAGCTTCTCAAAGCTCTCCTGTTGCTTATCCGTCCATACGAAAGGTACTTCCTTCCTCAATAACTTTGTCAATGGTGCGGCGATCGATGAGAATCCTTCCACAAACCTTCTGTAGTAACCTGCCAATCCCAAGAAACTACGAACCTCAGCCACAGACTTAGGTGGTTTCCAATCTAACACTGCTTCAATCTTCTTAGGATCCACCCTTATTCCTTCTGCAGACACTACATGTCCTAAGAACGCCACTTCCTTAAGCCAAAATTCACACTTACTGAATTTGGTATAGAGCTTTTTCTCTCTTAACATTTGCAGTACAACTCGGAGGTGCTCATCATACTCCTCTTCAGACTTGGAATATACTAGGATCTCGTCAATAAACACAACGACGAACCTATCCAGATAGGGTTGAAAAACCCGGTTCATCATATCCATGAACGCAGCTGGGGCGTTCGTCAACCCGAACGGCATCACTAAGAACTCGTAATGCCCGTACCTTGTCTGAAAAGCTGTCTTATGGATATCTGCCTCCTTCACCTTAAGCTGATGATATCCAGACCTTAGATCGATCTTTGAGAACACTGCCGCTCCCTTAAGCTGATCGAACAAGTCGTCAATCCTTGGCAAAGGATACTTGTTCTTGATGGTAAGCTTATTCAATTGATGATAGTCTATGCACATACGCATAGGTCTGTCCTTCTTCTTCACAAACAAGACTGGTGCTCCCCATAGAGACACACTGGGTCGAATAAACCCACGATTCAGCAACTCTTGGATTTGAGCCTTGAGCTCAACCAACTCCTTTGGTGCCATTCTGTATGGGGCAATAGACACAGGAGCTGTACCAGGCAATAGATCAATTCCAAACTCCACCTCCCTATCCGGGGGTAATCCAGGTAATTCCTCCGAAAAGACATCCACAAAGTCCCTTACTATTCGTACTCCACTAACTCCCTCTTCTTTCTCATCCAATGCACTAACAAAGGCCAAGAACGCCTTGCATCCTTTCCGAACCATCTTATCAGCCTTTAAAGCAGAAACTACGTTAGACAAGTAGTTTCTTCTTTCTCCTATCATAATGACCACCTCATCCTCCGGGGTCCTTAATTCCATTCGCTTAGTCGCACGCTGATCTAACACGGCCCGATGTTTCACTAGCTTGATCCATACCAAGTATGAGATCGAATTCTCGAAGGAAGTTCCATCAAGTCGCAGAAAATACTACTCCTTGACTTTCAGAGGTACACTCCGAAAGATTTTATTCACCACTACTGATTTGACCTAGTGGGCTTACTACAGTCATCTCCCTATCAGATAGTTCAGAGGCTATGTCTAGAGTTTCAACTATTCTACATGCAACATACGAATGGGTCGAGCCCACATCAATCAAAGCAAAATAAGGCTTTCCAAATATAAGGAACGTACCGGTTATGACGTCCGGTGCGTCTCCATCTTTCTTACGGCGAACTGCATATACTAAGCCCGACTGTCTTGCTTCTGTATTACCTACTCCTCTGCCAGGTGTTTCACGTCCTCTTCCAGTATTGTTACCTCTACCATTCGGACCACGACCTCGCTGAGGCTGCTGTCCGCCTCTCCCAGCCTGATTAAAACCCTGAGCTGCTGGTCGATTTCTATCCGGTCTCATAGGACAGTCCTTAATCATGTGGTCTTTAGACCCACACTTAAAATATCCTCCTGTCCTCTTCCAACACTCTCCTAAGTGTTTCTTCCCACACTGATCACAAGTACGATATTGCCCTCCTGTAGCAGCTTGCTGACCTCGTGGCCCATCAACTCTAGGCCCTTTTTGCCCATTTTCAGACGATCCAGATGATCCAAAACTTCTTTTCTGCCTACTTCGATCAGAGTTCTGCCTCACGGAGTCCTTAATTCCCTCAGCTACCTTTGCCTTCTCGACTAACGCAGAAAATTTCCGCTCCTGATGTGGAGCTATCAATAATCTTAGATCATCCCTTAAACCGTCTTCGAACCGGACACACCGCTCATGCTCCGTAGCCACTACTCCTCGAGCATATCGGCTCAACTTCAGAAACTCAGTTTCATATTCCTCCACAGACTTATTCCCTTGAATCAGCCCCATAAACGCCTTCCTCTGCGCGTCAGTGTAACGAGTGCCGACATACTTTTTCTGATACGCCGCCTTAACATAGTCCCACGTCAGATCCTCAGCTGTGGCACCATCACGAATTGTGAGCCACCACTGATACGCTTCATCGCGTAGCAGCACCACCATTCCTTTCAGTTTTTCCTCAGAGGTCAGATCCAACTCATCCATAATCCGTTCCGTTGCTTCCAACCAATATTCACCAGATCTTTTTGGGCTACACCGTGATACTCCACGGAACACTTCTGCTCCATTAGCTCGAAGCCGCTCAGGTTCAGATTTCCGAGCTCCCATATTCCCACCTGCGCCAGCCACTATTTCAAGAACTCACAAAGATACTGGGATACAAGATGTATCATCCCTCCATCGATCTTGTCGCCAACACCAACAAATTGGAGGTGGTGGTAGCGGTGGTACCTCATTGTCAGACCCTTGACCCGATCTAACGGGTTCTGATTCTGTCATTATGCCCCTACCGCGTCCACGACGACCACGTCCTCTGGAACTCATATCTAATGTTGCGCTTTAATCTGATTAAGAAATTTTATGAATTAGTCTTTGTTCACTGATTATTCGCGAAGAATTTTATGGAAAGAGCTTAATAGAGATTCTTTCGATCATTCAAAGTTTCAAGTTTTCTATCCTAATTCACAGAAAAGCACATCCATTCCATAGTATCTCCCATACACATTCACTCTTCGGACATTTCTGTCCGTTCCTATCCCAGGGTATTTTCGTAAATAATCGGGGTCAATTTGAAAATTACAAAATTCACTTCGAAATTTTTCCAAACCCATGAGTATTTTGTAAGAAAAATTTTCCAAATCACAAGTATGGCCATATTTTCGGAAAGTAGGGTCATTTTGGTAATTTTTGGTAAACCAGGGGTAATTTCGAAATTTTCCAAATCAGGGTATTTTGGACTTTTGCAAAACAGGATTTTTTTTAAATACTTTTACAAAATAAGGAAATTTTATTGAAATCGGGGGTGATATGGTAAATTTTGAAATCAAGGGCATTTTCGTAATTTTAGAAATAGAGGTATTTTAGTAATTTTCATAAATCAAGAAATATTTCAGAAAAATTTTATGGTAATAGCTTTTATAAATCAAAAGGGTAATTTAGTAGTTTTGAAACTAGGGTTTCCATAAAAATACTGGCTAGTCCTTTCGGGTTTTAGTTATTGGGTTTAAATTTCGTGAATAAGTCCTCATGATTAAGGTGAACCGTAGCTACGCACTGAGATAGGATTACAAATGAAGAGGAGGTGAGTCACTAGGATCGCTTAAATACTGTGCTCTTTAGGATCCAATCCTAGACATGCGCACAATGGTTGCCACACCCTAACTCTCGCGCGACTTAGTCACGGTGGTTGTTTAATTAGGCTTTAAGTCTTATGTAAGCTGTTGGGGTAATCTAGTCCTAGGGTTCAAGTACCTATCATACTATTCTACATTCCATTTCTACCCTTCTACAAATTATAATATAAGTCACACTGTGATTAGGGATACTTACTTGGTGGACTTCGGATCGGAGACTTAGGTGTCATGCCGTAAAAATCTACTTATTTCACAAAAATTTTCACAAATTCTTTTGGGCTAAATTTTGAAAACGTTTTGGGCCTTAAACCCAAGAGTCGAGAGTTTAAAATCGAGCTCGATACCAAGTTGAAAACACCCGAACCCGCCCACGAGCCTCGACCGGATCTCGTATGTTCCTCGATGTAAACCGGTTAAAATCCTTTTATTACTTTGGAAAGCTGTGTGTTTTGAAGATGGTTTGTTTGTGGGTTAGGCTCGAGTTGAAAACAAGTTTATTTTATATTAAATTTACTTAATCTTTAATTAAGAAAAATACGTAACATAATAAATAATAAAACCGTCAACTATGGCCTTATTACATCAACATAAAACCCAAAATAAAATTCAAAGTACTTAAAAATAAGGAGTCCACATAATAATAAATTTCTTCTCGGGCATGGCCACCACTAAGCTCCTGTGACCCGGTCCATCACCGCTCATCACGAAAAAATGTTCCCCACAACGGGTGAGTCAACAGACTCAATGTGTACACGACACTAAGTCATAATAGAATCGGGCATACAAATGATACACATTCAAATCATTAAATACAATTAATGATGCACTCCCAAACCCAAACCTAATAAGCCATCCGCTACACTCCCCGCACTCACCAGCACGTGTACACCGTGGGAATTCTAAGTCGACCCTCCTTCCGCTACACTTCATCGAAGGCGATCGCTGCGCAATGACGTGCTCATCGCCTCTTATAATTACCGTGGTCTTAGGTCACCACATTCAGACATCGTGGTCTTAGGTCACCACATTCAAATATCACGGTCTTAGGTCACCGTATTCAGATATTGCGGTCTTAGGTCACCGCGTTCGTGGTCTTAGGTCACCACATTCACTTCCCTTTTCAAAAACCCATATGCCCCATAACATATTATGCAATTACATGCCAAAGTTCACATTCTTGTTTTTATTCACATGTTACAATTAATATATTTCATATTCCTAGTAGGAGTAGGAAACGTACCTGAGTACTTTGTACCACATTATGGTACCTTAGCCATATTCACATTCTTAATATCATATATATTAATTAAACATAGTCATAAAACATATTATGAAATAGTGTGGGGTACACACCTGATTATCTTAGCGAATTCACTCCAAATTCTGAAGATCTCGATCTAGCGTCCTAGATCCTTGTTCCTATATTCAACCAACATATAGTAATTTCTCAAATTGGCCTATATAACAATTTATCAAATTGGCCCATTAAGGGCATTTTTGTAATTCAGCCCGTAAGAGCGTTTTTATAAATTGATAATCGTACCCACTAAGGGTAATTCGGTAATTTATCCTCTAAGGGTATGATGGAAGTTTTCGCAACCTAGGCTTAATTACTAATTAGGGGGCATAAAAATAAAACTGTCCATCTGCGTTGTACTGACTAAACCGACTATAACTCGAGTTAGAAAACTCCAAATTTAAATCCGTAAAATTTCCTTGAAACTAGACTCATATATCTTTTTACTGTAATTTTTCCAGAATTTTTGGCTTAGCCAATTAGTACAGTTTATTCTTCAAAGTATCCCTTGTTTCACTGTTTAACAGTTCTGCCCTCTCTTCACAAAATATCAGATATCTTATTGTAAAGAACTCAAATACTGGTTTTGTTTGTTCCAAATAAAAATATACTCACTAAGGATTCTAATAATATAAACCATGTCCCGTAATTATTTTTCTACAATTTATAGTGATTTTTCCAAGTCAGAACAGGGGATCTCGAAATCACTCTGAACCAGTCTTACAAAAATCTAAAAATCTCAAAATATACTAATTCTTTGCTTGCTCCGTTTCTTTTATAAGGAAATAGACTCAATTATCTTTCAATCCATATCTCTTTCACTTTCTAATTCAATTTCCACTATTTTTGGTGATTTTTCAAAATCACGTTACTGCTGCTAATCAAAACTGTTTTGTTACAAAATATGGTTACCACTTCGAACATACGTACGCCCGAGTGGCCATAGATGCCGGTTTCTGGCTTTTTCGTATTTTGAAAGAATCACAGAACATTTTATGCAAACATTCAAAGAGGTGTGAGATTACACACACCATTTTAAACATATATTCGGAAAGATAGGGATTACACACCTGATTTCGATTTCCTAACGAACCACTCGTCGTTGACCTAGAACAATACCAACCAAAAGTTAGCCTCGAATTTCCAAAAGATTTCGTATCACTTACACTTGAATCACTTACCACTATGTCTGAAGGTAGAATATATCGAGTGTTAATACGAATGAGAAGAAGAAATAGAGAAGGGATGAAAGTTCGGTTATGGAGGAATAATGAGCACAATATTCGGCTATGGTGAAAGGATTAGAATAGAAGAGAAACTTGAAGGGTTTTTTTTGTGAAAAAGAAATGAAGGAAGAAGAAAGATGTTTGACTAGATTAATTTTCAAGAAAGATGAAAGAACAAACTTTGGTTTCAATAGTTGGTCTACATTCGGCAACAAGAAGAAAGAAATAAGAGAATATGCACACTTGATGCTAATGGAATTAGCACTAAAACTTTACCAAAACACTAACAAAATTCAGCTATGCCCCTTAAGCCCCAAAAAACCATCCACATACATAGCTAAAATGGCCAACAATTTGCCACCCATACTTTCCATAACATTTTCCATTAAAATTCCACTTGTTCCCTTTGCTTTCTCCCTTCATCCATTTTTGGTTGTCCCCCATCATGCTAATAAAAAAATTGTTCAACAACCAACTCCTTCATTAGCAACGTGAGTGGTTGCCATCTAAAGGAGTCTCATGTTATTTTTTTTTTATTTCCTAATGCTTGATGAAGTATTGACATAATAAGGTAATGGTGGCACTTAAAATGAATAAAAGATGGTGGGATGGCATGGATAATCATGGAGTATTAATATAATGGGTAAGGTGGCCATTATTGAATTTGAATGGCAAGCATTGGAGGAAAGTGACTAAAAAGAAAAATTCTAGGATGTTACACCGTACCTCGTCCCGAGGCCTGACACCTTTGCTTCCTCCATTTCACAAAAGAAGCAAAAAGACCACCTTCTCCCCTTCGTTGACCGAGTGCCAAACATGCAAAAGAAGACCAAAAGAGCACATAAATAGAGCAGAGAAACAGTAGCAGAAATGAAAGCATAAACAGTAGCAAATATAAAATCAAATGTACTATTTGGCTATAAAAGCCACCACAATCGATGTAATTTACACACAAAAAAAGGCAATAAAAAAAATAGAATAGAAATTTAAAAAGGTGAATTTTTTATGTTTTTTCCCTTCTCGAATCTGTTATTACGCATATAAAATAATAATAAAGCCAAAGATCTTACCGGAGATATGTCGCCGTCGCTGTGTTGGTTCTTTCTGCCGATTCGAGGAACCTGGGAACCTTTTAGGGTTCCAGCGAAGGCCTCATCGGCGAAAGGTGAAACCTTTAGGTTTCTTTTCTCCGGCGCGAATATTGGTTGGATTTATGGTACTTTAAACGGAGTAAAAAAAAAGGCTTTTTTTTTTTTTGCATCTCCGGCCACCTTGGACAGCGGCGCCGTCGCCAATGAACTGGCGATGGTGTGACGTAGTTCGTCGGAGCCATGACCAGCCTGAGATAGTTTTGAAAGAGAAAAAAAGAGAGTTTTTTTTTTTAAATGAAGGCAGAAATGAGGGTTTTTGAATTTTTTTTATTTAAATAGGTGCTCGAAACGACACCGTTTTGGACCATTGCTCATAAATGCCAAAACGATGTCGTTTTGAGCAAGATCCGCCGACCCTACCTAAGGCTCCCAAGGATTTGCGTGTTTTCAACAAAGGGTCTATTTGCGTGATCAGTCTTTCCGCTTTTACAGCGCGTTTCAATTTAGTCCTATCTTGTTTTTCTATTTTTTAAATTTTACCATAAACTTTTAGGTTTGTTTCAATTTGATCCTTGAACCGTCTTAATGGGTAAGCACCTGAGGCAATGTCGTTTTGGGCCGACCCATGGTCCGACCCGACCAATTCCAAGATCCGCGTGTTTTCTTAGAGCATGGGTTATTTGCACATTAGGCCCTTCCGCTTTTATGGCCCGTTGCAATTTAGTTTTTTTCTTTTTAATTTTGCCCAATAATTTGATTTTATTTCATTTAAATCCCTGAAAAGAACGATGCCGTTTTGGGGACAGGGAATAATTTGTCCTCCTCCCTTTGCCCTCGTTGCATTTTGACCCTTCATTCTCCCCTTTCTTTTATTTATTCACAATTAACCCTCCTATTTCATTTTAATGTTGATTTAACCCTTATTTATTTAGTTCGGACTCTTCCTAAATTATTTATTTTTTTAATTATTTTTTTACTTTTATATTTTATTTTTTTATTTATTTTCTATGATTTATTTTTTGGTCTATTCTTGTATTTATTGCGCATTTTATTTATTTGTTTTGGCTATATATATATAATTGTTGTTATCATTATTATTATTGCTGTTTTTTTCGATCATATTATTATTCTTATTATCACTATTATTATTATTATTATTATTATTATTATTATTATTATTATTATTATTATGCATATTATCATCAGATTTATTTTTTTTATCATCATATTTTTATGCTTTATTAGTTTATGTCGCATCACCATTCGTTAAACATGAGATTTTCATGTTTTAGCCATTTTTTCATATATACCATACTCGAATAAACTAAATACATGTTGTTTTAAATTTTACGCTTGTTATTTTTCAAAGAGAAAAATTTAAAAATAGGCAATGTTTTGTATTTGGAGATTCGAGAAGTCGTACCCTAACTTACAGGGTTTCGATTTTCTCGTTGAACCTAAATGACCGAATATCCTTTTAAAATTAAAATACATGAGATTTAAATAAAAAAAATTAAAGGCAAGCTCATTCTCAAGGATTTGAGGTGTCGCGTCCTAACTTACGGGATGTGACATTTCGTTACCTCAAGATGAGAGAGTCTTTAACATACGTTTTGATTAATTCAAGCAAATTTTAAGTAAAAATATCACCCATGCCCTTAATTGATATAGATAAAGATTAAAATATTTTGGTCTCACTTCCAACAGATATGTTCTTGTTGCATTAATAAAGAAAATGGTAATGTTTACACAAACTCAAATTCTCCATTTCCTAGTTTTCATCTTTTGATTCCACAACCCTATAATTAATCGATTCTCAATTACCATTGATGAGTGCACTTAGCAAAAGTTATAAACATCCATGATTGCTATCAAGAAACAGTGCTCTAATTAATAATAAGCAAAAAGAGGTTCAAGCTGGATATTTTATTTTGGAATGATTATGTTAAAAAAGCTTAGATTTAAGGGGAGAAATTAGTCATTTTTATGAAACAACTTTAAACGTTACAAATCTACGAATTAAAATTTAAGTAATTTTATTTTTTGATCTCCAATATTGACTGTCAAATCGACTTGGGCCTAAAATATGTTCTTCTACTTGTGATGGGTACTAATCTACTGTACCAATCATCGAATCGTCGCTTGAAGGTTGTTAATTAGACTTTAAAAAAAAAAAAACACTTCACAGAACAAAGACTTGAATAGAACTTTTAAATAGTTAAAAAAACTTAAATGAAAGCTTTCAAATAATTCAGTGACCATTTTATAATTTCTTTAAAGTTGAATGATCAAAACATAAATTTATTAATAATTTAGTGACATTAAGTATAAATTACCTTTAATAATAAGAAAAAGGTGAAGTTAGATATTTTTGTTTAGAATGGTTGAGATGAAATTAAAAAATATTAGAAGATTGAGAGTAGAGTTAATTTTTTATGTTAAAATAACTTAAATTTAATTATTAATTTTTAGGAGGTTCCAAAATATTTTTATATATATAATAAAAGGCTAAAATTGATTAGATTAGATAACTAAATTTCAAAATAATTAAAAATATATTATACCATTTAGTAAAGGGTCAATGGTTTTGCCTACCCCAATTACATCCCTAAATGAAAGAGAAATACAACAACAATAACAACATTATAAGTGCTTTTAAAAAGTATCGTGAAAAACTACTTTTGAAAAGTTTAGTTTAAAATTTAAGTGTTTAACATTACTGTCAAAAAATACTTTTAAGAAATAAAATGTCCATTATAGACATAATATTATCAAGTAACAAATATGTATTTAAATAATGTTCAAATTAGCTAATATTATTCTATTTTAGTAAGAATATAAAAATAATTTATTATAAATTGTTGTTAATATTTTAATATATGGAATATAAATTTTAAATATTTTTAAGCAATAAATATTAATAATTTATAAAATTTAATTAGAATATATAAATTATATTTTAATTAATTAAATATAACCATTAAATATTTGTAATTAAATATTAACCCATTTGTATTATTTTAAAAAAATATTTTCTTATTTTTAACCAATGATTTTAATACATTTGTAATCAAGCACAAAAAAAAAAAAAAGATAGAAAAGTACCATGTTGTTGGAGGGGTGAAAAAGTAATTAAACACTAAATTTTTTTTTTTTTTTTGGTTTTGGTGGAGGAAATGCTAAAAGTTTTAGCTTCTCTTCCTCAAAAATGCTTTTCAAAAGTATTTTTTGAAAAGCTAAAAAATTTAACTAAAAACAGTTTATTTAGCATAACTTTTCTTCCAAAAGTGTTTTTTTTTTAAACAATACTAAACAAGTCATTAGTGTGTAAGATTAAAACATTTTGTGTTGACTGAACCACAAGTGAAATATATTTAAAATTTAAAATTAATTTATGATTCATGAAGCAATTGATACTTTACAGTGTCCTTAAACTTTAAAATTCTAATTGAATCTTCAAAGTAAAAGTTGACAACAATTTCCGGTCGAGCCGCCATCGCCCTAAGGCATTGACAACAAAAGCTCCGACTAGAAGGGCCAAAGCAAAGGTGAATAATTCCACGTTATCAAGGGAAAAAAATATGGGTTTCTATGGTATCATATAAATAACAAAATATATGCACCAAAAAAAATATAATTTAATGTTAAGTCCCACATTCTTGACATGCCGAAGCTTGTGATAGCAAGGCCCTACTAGGTTGGTGAAGGGTGATATATGTTATGATCCGTTGTGTTCTCTTACCACAAAGAAAATGGAATTTGCATGTAATTAATAATGCATTTGATTTTCAATTTTTATTTACAGTTTACCATTTAATTTTATAAATTGTTGGTACGAAATTCTGGTTAAAAAAAAGTTCATATATTAGTGTAAAGAATTTAAGAGCAAGATGCTTGATGGTGCTAAAGATATTTTCATCGATTTTTTTTTGAAAAATAGAAAAAAATGTATTAATAGTGATGAAGACCAGTACATGGATACACATTGTTGCAGCATTAACAGGCCAAGAAACACTAAGCAGCCGAAAACATGACAACATCAAGACAAAACTGAATAACATTACAAAACATTAGCACCATGTAACAGGCCATTTTTGTCCGGGCCATAAAAAAACCAAGAAATAAAATAAAAATAATAAAAAAGTCTAGAAAAATTACAATCCCAAAAGAAAAAATTATTACAAGCCGAAAGTAATAACCTAAGCCCAATTAATAGGCTCACAACCTAAACAATTTCAGCAGAAGCAACAAAAGAAACCTAGAGCCCTGCGCCGTTCCTCCTCGATCACACCACCCGTGCCTCGTCTCAAGGCCTGACACCCTTGCTTCCGCCGTTTCACGAAAGAAGCAAAAAGACCACCTTCCCCCTTCCGTTGACCGAGCGCCAGCCCTACAAAAGAAGACTAAAAGAGCACAGAAACAGAGCAGAGAAACAGTAGCTGAAACGAAAGCATAAACAGTATCAAATATAAAATCAAATGTATTATTAGGCTATAAAAGCCACCACAATCCATGTAATTTACACACAAAAAAGGCAATCGAAAAAGCAACAGAATAGAAATTTAAAAAGGTGATTTTTTTTCCTTCTCGAATCTGTTATTACGCATATAAAATAATAATAAAGCCAAAGATCTTACCGGAGATACGTCGTCGTTGCTGTGTTGGTCCTTTCCCTCGATTTGAGGAACCTGGCTCATCGGCGAATGGTGAAACCTTTAGGTTTCTTTTCTTCGGGGCAAATATAGGTTGGATTTATGGGGCTTTAAACCCCAAATTTGGGTTTTATTCGAAAAAGGGATAAACAAACAAAAAGGCTTTTTTTGCATCTCCGGCCACCGTGGACGACAGCGCCATCACCGGTGATTAGCGACCGGTGTGACGACAGTTCGTCGGAGCCATGACCAGCCTGAGATAGTTTTGAGAGAGAAAAAAAGAGAGTTTTAGTTTTTTTTTTAAAAAATAAAGGAAGAAATGAGGATTTTTGAAATTTTTTTTATTTAAATAGGTGCACGAAACGATACCATTTTGGACCATTGGTCATAGATGCCAAAACGACGTTGTTTTGAGCAAGATCCGCCGACCCTACCTAAGGCTCCCCAGGATCCGTGTGTTTTCAAAAAAGGGTCTATTTGCGCAATCATTCCTTCCGCTTTTACAGCGTGTTTCAATTAGTCCTATCTCATTTTTCTATTTTTTAAATTTTACCACAAACTTTTAGTTTTGTTTCAATTTGGTCCTTGAACCTTTTTAATGGGTAAGCACCTGAGACAGTGCCGTTTTGGGCCGACCCATGGTTCGACACGATAAATTCCAAGATCCACGTGTTTTCTTAGAGCATGGGTTATTTGCACATTAGGCTCTTCCGCTTTTATGGCCCGTTGCAATTTAGTTTTTTTCTTTTTATTTTTTCCCAATAATTTTATTTTATTTCATTTAAATCCCTGAAAAGAACGACGCCGCTTTGGGGACAGGGAATAATTTGGTCCTCCTCCCTTTGCGCTCGTTTCATTTTGACCCTTCATTCTCCCCTTTCTTTTATTTATTCACAATTTACCCTCCTATTTCATTTTAATGTTGATTTAACCCTCATTTATTTAGTTCGAACTCTTCCTAAATTATTTATTTTTTTAATTTTTTTTTACTTTTCATATTTTATTTTTTTATTTATTTTCTATTATTTATTTTTTGGTTTGTTCTTGTATTTATTACGCATTTTATTTGTTTTGGCCTTATATATATATTATTGTTATCATTATTATTATTGCTATTTTTTTTCGATCGTATTATTATTGTTATTATCACTATTATCATTTATTATTATTGTTTTATTATGCATATTATCATCATGATTTTTTTTATTATCATCATATTTTTATGCTTTATTAGTTTATGTCGCATCACCATTCGTTAAACATGAGATTTTTCATGTTTTAGCCATTTTTTTCATATATACCATACTCGAATAAACTAGATACATGTCGTTTTAAATTTTACGCTTGTTATTTTTCAAAGAGAAAATTTTAAAAATAGGCAATGTTTCGCATTTAGAGATTCGAGAAGTCGTACCCTAACTTGCGGGGTTTCGATTTTCTCGTTGAACCTAAATGACCGAATATCCTTTTAAAATTAAAATATATGAGATTTAAATAAAAAAAATTAAAGGCAAGCTCATTCTCAAGAATTTCCTAACTTACGGGATGTGACATTTCGTTACCTCGAGATGAAAGGGTTTTTAACATACGTTTCGATTTATTCAAGCAAATTTTCAGTAAAAATAACATTAATATAAAGAGAGATTGTATTTTAAATTCTTTGTAAGTTTTCAACTTTCGACACCAAGACATTAAGTAATCAATTAGTACCAATTTTGGGCGTAACGAGGTTGCTAACCCTTCCTCGTGCGTAACCGACTTCTGAACCCGTTTTCTAAACTTTGTAGAACAAAAAATAATTATTTCAATAAATCAAACATTTTATTAAAATGGTCAAATTACGAGGTGATCCAATAACACCTTATAAAAAAAAAGATTGGTGGCGACTCCCATTTTCGTTTCCAAAATATAAGTTGATTTAAAAAAAATGGTTTCGACATCTTGACGACTGCACTAGGGACACAATAAGTGAGTCAAGCCGCGAGATTACTTTTGGTCTTTTTGTTGAAAATTGATAATTTGGTTTAAATTTACTATCCTTTCATTGCATTTCATTTTTATGGTCTGCATCATTTTGATATATTTGCTTTATTGGTTCAAGCCTTTGGATATATTTTCGCATATTGCATAACCGGTCGGTTATACCCTTTTAAGTGGGAGTGAGAAACTATTCCTTTGTGAGGTCTTCACCTCCGTATAGGATAGTGGATCACTTTCGGAATATATATGTACCTATGTCTTCGTGAGATTTTCATCTCCATATAGCCATAGGGAATGTATTCCTCTAAATTGAACTCGGTCCGTATGAGCTTATAATGGGTGAGGATCGAGAAATCTGTCGGTTCAAGTACCCTTACTTTAGAACCAAACCGCATATAACGAGCCCTAAGAGCCTACCCTAGGTAGAACCGCACCGAACCCCTAGTGGTCACCCAAATAGGTGCTTTATTTATTAGTTCTTGCTTGCTTTAAATTTTAGCTTTGTATAAGATGTACTATCTTGTTTTATTTTGCTTTGACTGTGATTGCATGACATTTTCATCATAAAAAATGGGTTGATTCATGTTCAGTTACTAAATAGAGAGCTTGCTATGGAGAATGGATTTCTTGATAAAGTGGAAGATAATGCGGCCGTTTGAATTTGGTCCGAGAAAATGAAACTAGAAAAGGGTGATAGTCTGATGGAGGGGTACGTGTCAGAATTTGGGATTTCACTCGCATTAGTGTGACTCTGAACAATCTCCAAGAGTTGAAAGAGATATGGGACTAATGGGACGACGAAATCAAACAGCTATTCTACTGTAATTATGGTGACTTGTCTTATCTACTCGATATCAAAGTCGACAAGTACTTGTTTCGAGCTCTGGCTCAATTTTTGAATCCCGCCTACAACTGTTTTACCTTTGGGAAGGTAGATTTGGTACCTACTATGGAGGAGTATACAACTTTGCTTCGATACCCGAGGATTCAAGCCAACAAAGTTTACTCTAGTGCCGCCAATGTCCCGACTTTCTTAAAGAAGCTAATGAACATCAGGGGATAAGTGAGCAACGAGTCGCGGCCCAGATAAAGCAAAAAGAAGATAGCATATGTATCACTTGGAAAAGTTTGCGAGATTTGATTTTGGCGCATTCAGACACAAAGAAAAGGGTCGATATCTTTGCCTTGAGTATCTACGGGCTAATAATCTTCCTCAAAGCACTAGGGCACGTAGATGAGATAGTTTCAGATTTATTTGACTGGCTTGATAAAAGGGTCACACCCGTCTCGACAATCTTGGCTGAAACTTTCAGATCTTTGAATGTATGTCGGAGAGCGGGTGAAGGTAGGTTCATCGGGTGTGCGCAACTCTTGTTAGCATGGTTTTATAGCCACTTTTGGAAGGTAGAAAAGGTTTCTTATCGAGCATTCTCTGAGAACTACTCTCTGTTGAAAGAATTAGTGGCTACATTGAGGCGAGACGATATTTTAGAAGAAAAATGGATGGCAATTCTCCAAAATCTCCAAGACGAAGATGTTGAATGGAGGGCTCCTTGGATGATCCTTGATGAGATTTTGTACCAATGTAGAGACTTTGACTGGGTCCCTATACTTGGGGGAGCTATTGGATATGCTCCTCTACTTGTGTTGGGGCAATATAGATCGAGGCAGATCATACCAGCAACGCAAGGGTTGGCTCAGTGTGAGTTTTCGTATAAGGGCGATAATTACAAGAAAAAAGTTCGAGAAATATCTAACGCTTGGAACCAAACCCGCAGAATGAAAAGATTTACTACAAGTCCCTTGACAACCCTCGGATGGTTGGTGGTAGGGTAAAAGAGTCCATGACAACATCCCTGTGCCAAGTCAAGAAAACACTCGACCCATAGAAGAACACATGTAAGTGATCCCATTTGAGCTTGAGATTATAAAGCAGGATTTTGAAAAAAAGAATTCAGAGCTAGGAAAGAAGATAGAACAATTAGAGGAGCAAAAGATACAATTAAAGTTAGATGTTGACGTCTAGAAGTTAGAAGCTGAGAAATTGAGAAAAGGAAAGAACAAGGCTGAGGAAGTCTTGGACAATCTAAAAACGGATTATAAGAAGTTGCACTTGTCGATGAGGACTACCGGGTTAGGAAAAACATCAGAACAATGGCGAAAAGAAATCAAAGAAGAAAAGAGTAGAGTCGATCAATACGAAAAGAAATTCTGAGATGCTCGAGTTTGAGAAAATGCTCTAGAAAGAGACCTATTGGAAAGCCAAAATGAAAAGGTTGGATTAAAAGCTCGGGTAGCAGAACTAGAAAAGTCACTTCATCAGTATCATAGTCGCAACTCCACAATTGAGCTAAAAGCAACCCTAAACAAGATTGTAGAGCTGAAAGGAAAAATAGAAGAGCTAGAGACCGCATTACAAAATTGTGAACTCCGAGTTGAACTCCTTGAAGCAAACAATGAACATTGCAAAGAGCAACTCCACCGCTCTCAAGGTTAGGTCAGGGATAGAGATCATATCACGGGTGAAGCTATGGCTCAAGTACGAGAGGTGGCTGATCATTTGCAAACCCTAGTAGTTTAGGCTGACGTGCTAAGCTTGAAATATGAATTAGAATCGGATCAGGGTTGAGAGTTAGCTTGGCTTCTTAGGAAAGTCAAGGCTTTAAGTATTAGGGCAAAGCCATATATGTAATCCGTTTTATGTAAAGACATTTGTTTTCTAGTAAAGTTGTTCTAATATAATTGAATCAAAGTCAATGCCTCTTTTTGCATTCATTTCATGCATTTGTATTACATTGCATCATATGCATTAAATTTCACAAAAAAACCCTAATTAATCGAAATTATGATAACTAACATGGAAACCAAAAAAAGTCTACTAATGGAATATCGTTACAGTACTCGTGCCAAAACCAAAGTAATGGACAAAATATTAGAAAGGCTAGAACATATTCAAAAGGACATGCAAGATCAGTTGCAAGCACAGATGCAAGAACAATTAGCCAATATTCAACAAGAAATGAGGGATCAAATACAAGAATCACAAAGAAGTATGATAAGCCAATTGACGCAGTTGCTGGCTGGAGGACTCGAAAAAAAGGAAGAGTACTCGGTTAACTCAGGGGATGATAATGAGGACCCTACCTATCCCCCAAGTTTTACCTCGATTAATGTCCAGACCCAACTAGAGACATACCCACGAAGGGTACCTATTACTATCAGACCCCAACAATATCAGACCGATACCTCGGCACCAATGAACTACCCAACAGGTTCAAGCTTCAATTCGGGGGATAATCCAACCAATCCCGTTGTTCCTGATCTAGATGATATGGCAGAAATAGAAAAAATAAGAGCAGAACTGTCGAAGCAACTTGAAGATTGGTGCAGATGGTTAGAATAAAAATTTAGAGCAATGAAAAACACTGATTATCATTGCGGAATTGATGTTAAGGACTTGAGTTTGGTCCCAGATCTAGTGCTTTCTCCAAATTTCAAAACTCCAGAGTTTGAAAAGTATAACGGGACTAGCTATCCTGAAGCTTACATCACGATGTTATGTGGAAAGATGACATGATACGTTAATAATGACCAATTAATAATTCATTGCTTCCAAGATAGTCTGATCGGGTCAGCAGCAAAATGGTACAACCAAATGAGCCGTGCCAAATCAATTCATGGAAATACTTGGCACAAGCTTTTATGAAGCAATATAGTCATGTGACGGACATGACACCCAACAGAATCACGTTGCAGAATATAGAGAAGAAGCAAAGTGAGAGCTTCAGACAATATGCCCAAAGATGGAGAGAGGTGGCAACGCAAGTCCAGCCACCTCTTCTGGTGAAAAAAACCAAAATGCTTTTCATCAATACTTTAAAAGCCCCGTTCATCAACCATATGTTGGGAAGAACTACTAAGAGCTTCTCGGATATAGAAATGTCTGGTAAAGTGATTGAAAATGCAATGAGAAGTGGTAAGATAGACACGGGAGAAAGCGCCAAAAGATCAACCCTGAGGAAAAAAGAAAATGAGGTGAATAATGTAAGCATATATAATAAGGGTTATTCAAAACCAATCACTGTAGGCCAGTTAAAGACAGTAACTACAAGCCATCAGGGCCCCCCAAGGCAATAATTCAACCCAAGACCAAATATAGAAAGGCTCCAGTTCACACCCATCCCGATGACATATAGGGAGCTGTATCAGAGTCTGTTTGATGCACATGTGGTATCCTTTTTCTATTTAAAACCTATGCAACCTCCGTTCGCCAAATGGTACGACGCGAATGCTCAATTCGAGTACCACGCGGGAATTATGGGACACTCAATTGAGAACTGCACCACTTTTAAAAAGTTAATTGAAAGGTTCATCAAGATGGGCATTGTGAGGTTCGATGATCCATCAGGACCTAATGTGGCAGGAAATCCATTACCCAGTCATTCTGATAAAGGGGTAAACACGATAATTGAGAGTGAGGGGAAGAGAACCAAGATAAATGTAGCGAAATTGAAAACCCCACTAAAATGGGTTTGGAAGAAAATGGTAGAAGGACGATTAATCAAACAGGATTCAGAGGAGAGACCCGAAAGGATGATGAACTACTGCGAGTTCCATGCTAAAGAAGGTCATAAGATCCAGGAGTGCGTTGAATTCAGGGCCCTAGTGCAAAATCTGATGGATAATAAGGAGTTAGAATTCTTTGAATATGCCAAAGGCCTGGAAGGAGAAGATGTGTAGCCTTAGAAGAAAGGTCAACAAAGAAGGTCTATAAAGTTAACCATCCGGTGGTTATTATTTCACGACTAAGAAGCAATGAAGTCGGAGTACAAAATGCACCAACGGTCATAATCCAGAAACCTATAACCTTTCCCCACAAGGACAGCAAGAGGGTTTCCTCGAATTATGACTACAATGTGACAATCTCGGGAGAAGAAAACCCGGCTAGCGCTTCAGAAGAGGGCCAAAATGTGGGTTTCTACATACGCAGTGGGAGGCATTATGACCCTACAAGTACAAGAACTGAACCCATTAAAGGAAAGACCCCAACAGTTGAGTATAAGAAGGAAAAGATGGCTAGTTTGAATCATTAGTTAACGAACCAGTAACTAAGAACGAGGCTAAGAAATTCCTGAAACTTTTAAAGCATAACGAGTACAGCATTGTAGAACAATTACACAAACAACTGGCTCGCATATCAGTATTAGCCTTGCTCTTGAGCTCAGAGACTCATTGTAGCTCGTTGATGAATGTGCTGAATGAAACTTATGTTGCTAATGATATCTCTGTAAACAAGCTGGACCACCTAGTTAACAATATAAGTGCCGACAACTTTATCTTCTTTAATGACGGTGAAATACCTCCAAGGGCATGTGATCTACAAAGGCTCTGTACATCACCACCCACTGGAAAGGATATACACTGCCAGGGGTGCTAATAGACAATGGCTCTGCATTGAACCCTTGCCTCTATCCATGTTGAACAGATTACTAATGGATAGCTCTCACATGAAGACATGCCAAAACATAGTGAGAACATTCGATGGTACGGAAAGGAGGGTGATGGGAAGGATTGAGATACCCCTTTTGATTGGTCTAAACACACATGAGGTAGATTTCTTAATGATTGACATCAAGCCTTCTTATAATTTCTTGTTGGGGAGGCCTTGGATTCATTCAACTGGGGTAGTGCCGTCATCACTGCACCAAAAGCTAAAGTTGGTAACGGAGGGTCGACTGATAACAATAAACGCGGAAGAAGACATTATTGCATCCGTAACCAGTGACGCGCCATACATAGGGGCAGACGATAAAGCGATAGAATGTTCCTTTTGATCTTTGGAATTTGTGAATGCAACTTTCATCGTTGAAGGAAACAATATCCCGATGCCCAAAATATCCAAAACTACGAGGACGGGCCTACAGCTGACGGTTGGGAAATGAGCCTTGCCTGGAAGAGGACTCGGGAAATACCTCCAAGGGAGGGTCGAGGCACCCATGCTAATGGACAAACAAGACAATTTTGGCTTAGGATACAAGCCAGATGCGAGGCAAAAGAAGAGAAAGCTGGAGAAGAAACAAGAAAGGAGAAGAGTACGACTGAGTGGGGAAGAGATCAAGTGGGAACCAATGACCTTTCCCCATATATCCAGAACCTTCGTATCAAGATGAACTATTCACCCTGAATGGAAGACTTCAAGAAAAGAAATTGCAAAAGAAATGTTGGGAAATCTAAACATCAACGCCATATTCGAAGAAGGAATTAAGGTAGAAAATTTATCAGGCATCTACCCCTATGTACCTGGAAGTATTCTAAACAATTAGATTGCGAAAGAGATTTCTATAGTTTTTAGAGCTAATTTAGAGTAATGTTCAAAACACACTTATTGCTCTAAGACTAGAAGCAATAAGAATCCTTTAGTAAAATAGGCTTATGTCTAACGTCTTTATTTCAATAAAATGCATCTTTGTGTATCATCTTGAGCAAATATTCTTTTATTTTTTCCATTTTATTCATAATCATACCATATAGATAATTATTCTTAGATTATTTTGTTCTTTGGATCTTCTTTCATCCCTATAATAGGTCTCTAGATATCAATGATATGAGTGACGCTGCTATTGACTCAAAGATTCCTTTTGAGTAAGATATATGTATGGAGGATTCTTAAGATTTTAAAGATGATCGAGATTGTAACTTATGTCCTGATTTATTGAGGATGGTGGAACAAGATGAGAAACAAATCCTACCTCACAAAAAGTTAGTGGAAATTGTGAGTTTAGAAGAGAAAAAAGAGGTGAAGATTGGAGTTTGCATTGCCGCGGAGACAAAGCGAGACCTCATTGAATTACTCCGAGAATTCAAGGATGTCTTCGCATGGTCATACCAAGACATGCCCGGGTTAAGTACTGATATCGTGGTACACCAACTACCCATAAAGGAAGAGTGTAAGTCAGTTCAACAGAAGCTCCGAAGGATGAGACCCGAAGTCTTACTGAAAATAAAAGAAGAGGTCAATAAACAATTCGATGCTGATTTCCCACAAGTTGTTAAATACTCAGAATGGGTAGCTAATATTGTCCCCGTCCCTAAAAAAGATGGGAAAGTACGAACGTCAGTAGGCTACAGGGATTTGAACAAAGCCAGCCCGAAAGATAATTTCCCATTACCTCATATCGACACCTTAATGGACAACACGGCGGGTTACTCACTGTTCTCCTTCATGGATGGTTTCTCTGGATACTGTAACACCCCAAACCCAGCCCAATTGCTACGACCGGATCTGGTATGTCACTAAGAAAATTTTTGTCAAACATGTCGTATTTTTCCGAAAAACCCAAATATATTTCATATAGAATATGCCTTTGTAAAATAAAACCAAACTTAATTACATGCCTTAGTTTAATTAAAATAAAAAATAAAATATTAAATAACTAAAAGTAATTAAAGCCCAAAAATAAAACAAAATATAAACTAGTGGCCCATGGCCTTATTATAACGAAATTTTAAAATCCACCAATTAAAAATATAAAATAATAACTTGAGTCTTTTTTTTGCTAAATCCACATATTCTTCTGCATGGCCACCTTGCGTTCCTCTCCAGCCCGGTCCGAAGCACTAGGTATCACCTGAAATGTTAATTAAAAGGGTGAGTCGCGAGACTCAGTGTGTAACCCTCATGCACCACTAGATTTTGGGCCTTAAGCCCGTTAAACAAAGTAAACAGTTTAATACTTATAATAAAAGTTAATAACAAATAATATGCAAGGCCCAACCTGTTTGCCTAGGTTTCCATCCGCTACACGCCCCCGTACCAACTGTACACACCATTGGGGATTTCTACAATCGACCCACACCGCTACACAACATGATGACAGTCATGCTGCTCATCCACATATGATGGCCGAAGCCCTTATAACATATAATGGCCGAAGCCAGTATAACAATTCACGGCATTAGCCGCTACATCAGATCACGGTAAAACCGCTACACATATAACATATAACTTCCTCCTTTCATCAACCCAACCCATGCAATCACATATAAGCATTTTACTTATAACATATAAACAGATTATTTACTAACCTGGTGAACCGCTTTTACCCTCCCTGGGCTTTCATCAATAAATCGAGATGTCGGCTATTATCAAAACATATAAATCTTATGATCATGCATTTTATGGTTAGATCTAGATGGTGGGGAAGTATTACACACCTGATATCGTGAAATCCAATATTCTTAGTCGATGTCCTTGCTATCCGGATATATTATCCTCAATCTATAGCCTTACTCAAAAGCCAGAAAAATTGCGAAAATAGGCCTCTCCTATATTCGGCCATGGTTAGTATTCTACCCGATTCTATATATATAAATAAACAAATCCTCTTACCTTGAAATCTCGAAAGTAACACGATTCTATAACTTGGAGATCTATGCGATTGGCCTCCTTCTTCAAATCCCAGAATGCCGAAAAGAAGTGTGAAATAAAAGATTAGTTTCCAATAGCCATTCGGCTAAGGACTTTGAAAAGCCAAAAGAATAATGAAATCCCGAAATTACTTACCTATTGTTTCCTTCAGATTTCGGCACAAGCAGACTCCATTAAAGAAGACTCGGCAACTTCAGGAGGTGAGATCCTGGGGATTTCGGCTTTTGGAAGAACAAAGGATTTTAAAAGATAAGCAAAGGATGGATAGAAAGATTCGGCCAAAGAGAAGAGAAAAAGAATGGTGGCTTTCGGCTTTTTGAGAGGAAGAAGATGAGAAAAGAAAATAAAAGAGAGGCTTCAAAATTTCAGCACACCTCCTCTTTATATAGAAAACCGATTCCTTCTTTTAGCAGAGATTGATTTTCGGCCAACACTGCCACACATGATAGCTCCTATCCCTTTTCCCTTATCTTAATCTGTTATCTCCTCAAAAATAGCCTTTATCTACTTATTATCCTTAAAGACTAAATCCCTAAATAATAGCCTTTATCTGCTTATTATCCACATAAAACGAATATAATAAAATTCCCAAAAAATAGCCTTGTGTCGTCCCCCCTTACCCATTTAAGTGTCGAATTTTAGCCCTAAAAACTTGGGCTTCAAGCTACCAAAATTTGGGCCTTCCTCATGCACAAGTGACGCCTCTTAAAGCTCCCCTCTATTGTGCTCCTAACTGTTGGGCCTCAAGCCCAATATGTCAATTAAACTACTAAAACTTTAATTTAAACCCCTAGAGTGTCTAAACAAAATATTTAAAATAAGGCCTCAACCTAATTTGAGCCCCAATTGTACCTCAAATTCTCAAATTAATATTTTAAGCATTCAAACACATAAAATGCACAGACCCAATTATTCAGGATGTTACAGATACAACCAGATTAAGATGCATCTTGAAGATATGGAGAAGACGACATTCGTAACCATGTGGGGAATATTTTGCTATAAAGTTATGCCATTTGGACTGAAAAACGTGGGAGCAACATACCAAAGAGCCATTGTAACCTTGTTTCATGACATGATGCACAAAGAAATCGAAGTTTATGTTGATGATATGATCGCAAAGTCCTGAACAGATAATGAGCATATACAAGTCTTAAGGAAATTGTTCTTAAGGTTGAGAAAATTCCAGCTAAAGCTTAATCTAGCAAAATGTACCTTTGGGGCTAGGTCAGGTAAATTGCTAGGATTTGTAGTCAGTGAAATGGGGATCGAGATTGACCAAGAAAAAGTCAAGGCTATACAGGAGCTGCCTCCGTCGCGCACTCAAAAAGAAGTCTGGGTTTCTTAAGGAGATTAAATTACATTACCCGATTCATTTCACAATTGACTGAGAAATGCGACCCCATATTTCGTCTCCTTAAGAAACACAATCTAGGCGTATGGGATGAGAAGTGTCAGAAAACTTTTGACAATGTCAAACATTACTTATTTAACGCCCTTATGCTGATGCCACCCAGTCCAGATAAGCCACTGATGCTATACTTGACAGTATTTAAAAATTTCATGGGATGCGTACTGGGCCAACATGATGAGTCATGAAGAAAAGAAAGAGCGATGTATTACCTCAGTAAGAAGTTTACTAAATGTGAGACAAGATATTCGTTAGTTGAAAAGTTGTGTTGTGCCTTAATCTGGAAAACCTGAAGACTGAGACAGTACATGTTGTACCACACCACTTGGCTCATCTCAAAACTAGACCCTCTAAAGTACATGATAGAGTCGACTATTTTGAATGGAAGAATGGCCTGGTGGCAAATTCTGCTTTCCAAATTTGATATAGTCTATGAGAATCAGAAGGATAAAAAGGGACCGCAATAACATATTTTTTAGCCAGTAGAGCTCTAGAAGATTACGAGCCTTTGAACTTTGATTTTCTAAATGAAGATCTAATGTATATTGCATCTACTGAAGAAGACTCTCAAGAAGGTCATTCTTGGAAGCTAAAATTCGACAGAGCCTCAAACATTGTGGGTAACAAAATTGGGGCAATCCGGGTATCCCTAAATGAAGATTATTATACCTTCACTAGTAAATTGGATTTTGATTACACGAATAATATGCCAGAATAAGAAGCATGTATCATGGGTATCCGTACAACCATAGAACGTAAGATCAAAGTGCTAGAAGTATATGAGGATTCTGCACTAGTGATCTATCAACTCAAAGGTGAATGGGAGACGAGAGACCCCAAATTGTTCAGTTATCGAAGGCTGGTTCTAGAGCTAATTGAAGAGTTTGATGACATCACCTTTTGCTATCTCCTATGAGATGAGAATCAAATGGCAGATGCCCTGGCTACCTTAGCTTCTATGGTCAAAGTGAATAAACAAGAGGATGTAAAACCTATCCAGATGAATATTTATGAGACTCTAACTTATTGTTACAACATCAAAAAAGAAGAAAAGGATGATCACCCTTGGTACCACGATATACTGTGATATGTGAAGAATCGTGAATACCCTGACCAAGCAACTGAGAATGATAAAAGATCACTAAAAAAACTAACCAATGACTATGTCTTAGATGGAGAGATTCTATACAAAAGAAGAAAGGATCAGGTGCTACTAAGATGTGTGGACATTGTTAAGGCTAAGAAAATCTTGGAAGAAGTCCATGATGGTGTCTGCAGAAACACATGCCAATGGTTTTACAATGGCCAGACAGATCATAAGATTCGGGTATTATTGGTCCACCATGGAAGGGAATTGTATTAATTACGCCAAGAGATGTCATAAGTGCCAAATTTATGGAGACAAAATTGCCTCCTTCACCTCTTCAAGTCATGACTTCTCCATGGCCTTTCTCTATGTGGGGCATGAATGTCCTTGGGCCGATATCGCCAAAAGCTTCCAATGGACATCGATTCATCTTTGTGGTCATTGATTACTTCACCAAATAGGTAGAGGCCACTTCTTACGCCAATGTCACGAAGTCGGCAATTAGCAAATTCTTAAAGAAAGAGATCATATGTCGGTATAGAATGCCAGAAAGGATTATATCTGACAATACACTAAATTTGAACAACAGCACGATATCAAAAGTCTGCCATTAGTTCAAGATCAAACACCACAACTCATCACCATATCGCCTGAAAATGAATGGTGCAGTGGAGGTAGCCAATAAGAACATTAAAAAGATCATGGGGAAAATGACTGAGACTTATAAAGATTGGCATGAGAAGTTACCATTTACCCTCTATGCTTATCGAACATCTATCAGGACCTCAACTGGGGCAACGTCTTTCTCTTTGGTTTATGGAATGGAGGTAATTTTACCCGTTGAAGTCGATATTCCTTCTTTCCGAGTTTTGGCAGAATTGAAGTTGGATGAAGCAAAATGGATCCAATCCCGATATGATCAGCTAAACTTGATTGAAGAGAAAAGGTTGAAAGCCATCCGTCATGGTCAGATGTACTAAAAGTGAATGATGCGAGCTTATAAAAAAAAGGTTCGTCATAGAGAATTCCACGATGGGGACTTGGTATTGAAAAAGATCATTCCTATGTAAAAGGATTTTAAAGGAAAGTGGATGCCAAACTGGGAGGGACCTTACGTGGTAAAGAAGGCCTTTCTGGAGAAGCATTGATTTTAACCGATATGGATGGTAAGAACCTGTCTAATCCTGTGAATTCGGATTCAGTCAAAAGATACTTCACCTAAAAAAAAGGAGAGGCCAAGGTGAAAACTCACAAAGGGCGCCTTGAGACCAAAGGAGTTTTGAATTGAAAACCCAGGAAAAGGGCGGTTCAAATTTTGATCAAAGATGGGGCATGTGTTAGTCTTGTCCTCTCAGAATTAACAAGGAGGAGGAATGTTACATCTTTGAGCATCAACAAAGTACTCTGGATCTTCTAAAACATATATCCAATTCAAAATGGTCCTCAAGAAGTTTGTGCGAAGAAGCTCATACTACATATCTGGGGCACCTGTTTTCATCTTATTCCTTTTGTATTTTAGCAAATTTTTTATGTCGATTAATCTATTTCAAGCTTTGCTCCCAATAAATTTCAATTTATTCCATTGTTACAATCTTTTTCAAGCACTTTTACATTGAAAAAATGATTAATGGTCTAATAATATTCAAGTAAAAAGAGTTCTGCATATTGCTCTGAAAAGTTGCTAAATAGAACAAGGACCTGAAGCAGGACCATTAGTTAGAACTAACCAAATTTAAGAGTTGGAAACATTTGAGAAAAAATAGTTTAAATTGTGATTATTTCTTCGAGTTTCCTATTAAAATACCAATTGAGCAAGAAGACAGGGTAGTATGTCAGTGATAAAACCTCAATAAACAACGAGCCATGCCAACCTAGGCATTAAAAAGGATCATTCTAAAAATGACATTTTTGCATTCATGCAAACATCATTCATACACATTTAGTTAGGAGTATTTGATTCATTCTGATCATAACATCCTAATCACTTGGCATAAATAGAAACCCATAAGATGGATTCTACATGTCATGTTCCTCAGAGAATGGTGTAACAAGATCAGAGAAACCATAAATCCCACACCCCAAAATTTGTAGTGGGATGGATTGAAATCATTATGGCGAATCTTATTTCTTTGAAGTTGCAGTGGAGCAAGTTGAAGTCACTAATCTTATCTCCCATAAGCTGTAGTGGAGCAAATTGAAGATAGCAAATCTTATCCCTCTAAAATTGTAGTAGAGCAGACTAAAGCTATAAACCTTATCTCCCTGAAGTTGCAGTGGAATAGGTTGAAGTTACAAATCTTATCTCCCTGAAGATGCAGTGGAGCAGATTGAAGATAGCAAATCTTATCGCTCTAAAATTGCAGTAGAGCAGATTAAAGCTATAAACCTTATCTCCCTAAAGTTGTAGTGGAACATGTTGAAGTTACAAGTCTTATCTCCTTGAAGCTGCAGTGGAGCAGATTGAAGATAGCATATCTTATCTCCCTGAAGTTGCAATGGAACGGATTAATGCTACAAGTTACAAATCTTATCTCCCTGGAGTTGCAGTGGAGCAGATTGAAGCTAATAATTTTATCTCCCTGAAGTCAGATTCAAGCGACAATTCCTATACCCCTGAATTTGCAGTGGGTTGGAATGAGGCTAGTTGAAGAAGAGAAGCACCAAAGAAGTCAAGATCTGGCAAGACCAGGCAAAATTAACCCTTTTTAAAGTCTTTGCTCCATTCTCGTTACACGACAACGAGCAAAGAGAGGCAGCTGTAATAGGCCATTTTTGCATGGGCCCATTAAAAATAAAAACCAAGAAATAAAATAAAAATAATTAATAAGTCCAGAAAAATTACAAGCCTAAAAGAAAAAAATTATTACAAGCCCAAAGTAAAAACCTAAGCCAAATTAATAGGCCCACAGCCTAAACAATTTTAGCAGAAGCAAAAAAAAAAAACCCTAGAGCCATGCACCGCTCCTCCTCGATCGCACCGCCCGTGCCTTATCCCGAGGCCTGACACCCTTGCTCTGCTGCCGTTTCACCAAAGAAGCAAAAATACCACCTTCTCCCCTCTGTTGACCGAGCGCCGGACGTGCAAAAGAAGACCAAAAGAGCACAGAAATAGAGCAGAGAAACAGTAGTAGAAACGAAAGCATAAACAGTAGCAATTATAAAATCAAATGTACTATTAAACTATAAAAGCTACCAGAATCCATGTAATTTACACACACAAAAAAGCAATAAAAAAAACAATAAAATAGAAATTTAAAAAGGTAAAATTTTTATTTTTTTCTTGAATCTGTTATTACGCATATAAAATAATAATAAAGCCAAAGATCTTACCAGAGATACGTTGCCATCGTTGTGTTGGTCGTTTTCGCCTATTCGAGGAACCTGGGAACCCTTCAGGGTTCCGGCGAAGGCCTCACCGGAAAAAGGTGAAACTTTTAGGTTTCTTTTCTCCGGGACAAATATCGGTTGGATTTATAGGGCTTTAAACCCCAAATTCAGGTTTTATTCAAAAATAGGGTTAAAAAAAACAAAAAAGGCTTTTTTTTGCATCTCCGGCCACCGTGGACGGCGACGCCGTCGTCAGTGACCGGTGGCTGGTGCAACGGCAGTTCGTCGAAGCCATGACCGGCTTGAGATAGTTTTCAGAGAGAAAAAAAGAAGTTTCAATTTTTTCAAATAAAGGCAGAAATGAAGGTTTTTGAAATTTTTTTGATTTAAATAGGTGCACGAAACGACACCGTTTTGGAGCATTGCTCATAGACGCCAAAACGACGTCATTTTGAGCAAGATCTGTCGACTCGACCCAAGGCTCCCCAGGATCTGCGTATTTTCAACAAAGAGTTTGTTTGCGCAATCTGTCCTTCCATTTTTACAGCGCATTTCAATTTAGTCCTATCTTATTTTTCTATTTTTTAAATTTTACCACAAACTTTTAGTTTTGTTTCATTTTGGTCCTGGAACCGTTGTAATGGGTAAGCACCTAAAACGGTTTCGTTTTGGGCCGACCCATGGTCCGACCCCCATTCTAGGATCCGCGTGTTTTCTTATAGCATGTGTTATTTGCGCATTAGGCCCTTCCGCTTTTATGGCTCATTGCAATTTAGTTTTTTTTCTTTTTAATTTTGCCCGATAATTTTATTTTATTTTATTTAAATCCCCAAAAAGAATGATGCTTGTAGGATCCAATTTATGCCCGAGCTCATTAACCAAAATTAAAAAAACCAAAAACAGTAATAAGCCTAAATTTAACAGTCCATTAACCAAAAATAATAATAGTCCAGTCCTTTTTAAATATACATGCCCAATTACTAAACAGAGCCCAAAGCTGAATTGGCCCAAATGGCCCAAAACTTTTACACTTCCAGAAACCTCTAGGGTTTCTAGAACTATCAGCGCAGCAGCAGCCAATGCCACCCCACACGTGCGCCACAGCCTACAGCCTCTCCACGTCACCCCGGTGGTTCACCTGTAAAATAGAAAAGCAACAGAAAAAGAAGCCAGCAAATAGAAATAACAGAGAGAAAATGTTATTTATTTTATTGTTATTTTCGATTTTTCAGTCTATAAAACGAAAAAAAAAATGATTGTAAGCTCTACATTTTTTCACAATACAAATACACATGAAAACGAATATCAAAAGAAAGAAATCTGACATTTGAAAGGTTTTATTTTGTTCTTTTTCTACTTTTCATTTTTGGTTCAATTTTTTTCTGTATTACGAATTTATTTTAATATAAGGAAAAAGAAAAAAATCAAATAAAAAACTTAAGGAAATTTTATATATATTACTGTTTTATTTTTTTTAAATTCCTTTTACAATATATACATATATATACTTAATAAAAAAAGGAAAAAATACCTCGTTTTTGGGACCCGGCTGCCGTGCACGGTGGAGCCGGCGATGGTAGACAGCGGCGGTCAAGTGACGGTGTAAGGAGGCTAAGAACCCTAGCAGAGAAAAAGCTTTCCTTCTTCTTTTTTTTTTCAATAGCACAGCAGAAATGAAATAAAAAGGGGAAAATTTGCCTTTTATAATAGGTTAAAACGACGTCGTTTAAGGCCTGTTTCAGTGGCCTCAAAATGGCGTCGTATAAGGGCTGACCCGAATGCCAGGGAGATCCGCGTGTTTTTTTAGTAATGGTCTTATTGCACTTTTGGTCCCTCTGCGTTTTTCGTCTTTTTAATTTAGCTTATTTTTCTTTTCAATTTTGCCCTGTATTTTTACTTATTTTTCATTTTAATCCCACAATAAACAGCGTCGTTTAAGAGGACGAGAATATTTCCCATTTAATCCTTCCCTTTTTGTGCGCGTTGTAGTTAGAGGTGTGCATGGGCCGGGGGGCCCGGCCTGGCCCGAAGGCCCGCCCTAAATGTGGGAGGGTTTGGGAAAAAATATAGGCCCGAAAAATGGGCTTGGACAAAAAGTTAAGGCCCGTTTAAAAAATAGGCCGGGCTCGGGTAAGGCATTTTTAGCCCGGCCCGAATTCATTAGAGGAAAAAAAAACTATTTTTTTAATATTATTTTCTTATTATTTTTCTCTTTATTTTGCTACCATTTTACTATTATGTTTTTATTATTTTGTTGTTACTGTTTAGATATTATATAAAACTTATTTTATTGTTAATTTTGTTATTATTTTAAAGACATTTGTTAATTTTGTTATTATTTTAGAGGCATTTGTTTGTTAAGTTGCATCTATTTTAGTGTTATTTAAGTCTACATATTTTTTAAAATTTATTTTCAATTTGTTGAAAAATATTTATTTTGATTTTTTTAATATTTTTGATGTATTATATATATTTAAAAATTATATAAAATAATATAAAAAATTAATACGGGCGGGTCGGGCCATGCCCGGGTTTTAGCATTTTATATGGGCCGAACTTGGGTAAAATTTTAGGCCCATTTTTTAGGCCCAGCCCGCCCGAGCCCAATGAATGGGCCTAAATTTTTAGTTGGGCCCGGCCCAGCCCATGCACACCTCTAGTTGCAGTGGGGCCCTAATTCATATATTTCTTTTAAAATTTGGGTTTTAAATTTTATTTCTCTTTTAATTTAGCCCCTTCACTGTTTTATTTATATTTTGGGACTCCCAATTTTATTTTTAATTTCAATTTAATACAGTATTTATTTATTATCATTTCATTTATATATTCATGTGTATTATTTTCACTTATTTAATTGTTTGCATACGCATATATTTTTATCATTATTATATATTTTTCTTGTTTATTCATTTTTTGTTGTTTACTTTATTTCTGCTTTATTATAATTATTATTTTAAAATAATATTACTACTATTATTATTTTCTTTATTATTATTAGCTTTATTATTATTATTAATATCATTATTGCTATTATTATTACTATTATTTTTATTATTAATATTATTTTTCTTTTTACTATTACTATTATTATTTTCATTACTATTATTATTATTTTTATAATTATTATCATTACTCTTATTTATTTATTTTTACTATTATTATTTGTTTATTAACATATTTTCATTATAATTCATTTTTATCATTGTATTTTTTTTTGTTATTATTATTATTATTTTACTATTTTCAAACTATTGTATATAGTATTTATTTATTAATTTACTATTAGCTTCTATATTTGTTATTGTTTTCTCTTATTTTATTTTATTTGTTTATTTCGCTTTTATTTTATTGTATTTTATTTTTACCTTTGTTATTGTTATTTATATTTTTATCATCATTATTTTGTCATACAAATTAGTATTGTAATTTACTTTACATTTATTTATAAAATCATATCACCTTTTACCCGATTTTCAAAATAAGCAAACACTTTATGTTCTAAAGTTCGAAAGAAATCGTACCTTAACTTACTGGGTTTCGATTTTTCTCATCGGATCTAAAGAACCAATTATTCTCTTAAATAAAAGCATATGAGTTAAATAAAAACTTATTCTTGAGAATTCGAAACGTTGCATCCTAACTCACTGGATGTGACATTTCGTTATTTCGGGATAAGAATTTCTAAAAAATAAAGGCAATATTCTGAATTTGGTATTTTGAGAAATTGTGCCCAAACTTACTGGGTTCCGATTTTTAATTTAACCCAAATAGCCGAATATTCTTCTTGTTTAAATACATGAGTTTTAAAAGTCAAAAGACAAGCTCAGTTTCGAGAATTTGAAATGTCGTACCCTAACTCACTAGGCGTGACATTTTACTTCTTCGAAGTAAGAGGGTATTAGCATTCATTTTAATTTATTTAAGTTTTCTTTTAAATAAAAAGGATCGTATTTTAAAATCTCTTCAAATTTTCGAATTTAGACATTAATTAATCAATTCAGTACCAATTTTGGGCGTTTCGACATGTGCTAATCCTTCCTCGCACGTAACCGACTCCTGAACCTATTTTCTCGAATTTTGTGGACCAAAGTCATCGTTTTAATAAATCAAAATATTTTAACGATAAATCTCAAGGTGACCCGATCACACCTCAAAAAGGATTGGTAGCGACTCCATTTTCACTTCTAAAGTCTACCCCGTTTTCCAAACAAAAAAATGGTTTCGACAACGCCATTTTGGGGACAAGGAATAATTTCCCAATTTGTCCTCCTCTCTTTGTGCTCGTTTCATTTTGACCCTTCATTCTCCCCTTTCTTTTATTTATTCACAATTTACCCTCCTATTTCATTTTAATGTCAATTTAACCCTTATTTATTTAGTTCAGACTCTTCCTAAATTATTTATTTTTGTGAATTATTTATTTTTACTTTTCATATTTTATTTTATTTATTTATTTTCTATTATTTATTTTTTGATCTGTTCTTGTATTCATTGCGCATTTTATTTATTTGTTTTGGCCTTTTTTATATATATATTATTATTGTTATCATTATTATTGCTATTTTTTTACTGTATTATTATTGTTATTATCACTATTATTATTATTATTATTGTTGTTGTTGTTGTTGTTGTTGTTCTATTATGCATATTATCATCATGATTTTTTTATTATCATCATATTTTTATGCTTTATTAGTTTATGTCGCATCACCATTCGTTAAACATGAGATTTTCGCGTTTTAGCCATTTTTTCATATATATCATATTCGAATAAACTAAATACATTTCGTTTTAAATTTTACGCTTGTTATTTTTCAAAGAGAAATTTAAAAATAGGCAATGTTTCGTATTTGGAGATTTGAGAAGTCATACCCTAACTTACAGGGTTTCGATTTTCTCGTTGAACCTAAATGACCGAATATCCTTTTAAAATTAAAATACATGAGATTTAAATAAAAAAATAAAAGGCAAGCTCATTCTCAAGGATTTGAGGTGTCATGTCCTAACTTACGGGATGTGACATTTCGTTACCTTGAGATGAGAGGGTCTTTAACATATGTTTCAATTTATTCAACCAAATTTTAAATAAAAATAACATTAATATAAAGAGGGATCGTATTCTAAATTCTTTTCGAGTTTTCAACTTTCGACACCAAGACATTAAGTAATCAATTAGGTACCAATTTTAGACGTAACGAGGGTGCTAACCCTTCCTCGTGCGTAACCGACTCCCAAACCCGTTTTCTAAACTTTGTAGACCAAAAATTGTTGTTTTAATAAATCAAATATTTTATTAAAATGGTCAAATTACGAGGTGATCCGATCACACCTTATAAAAAAAAAGATTGGTGGCGACTCTCATTTTTGTTTTCAAAATATAAGTTGATTTAAAAAAAAAAAGGGTTTCGACACACCATATGATAGCATTCACATTTGTTCTCAGTAATGGAATGGGTGATGCTATTACTACTGAGAGGTCAGGACCCCTGCGTTATTTAAAGCTCGGTGATGAAATGATTTTCGTTTGGCAATGAGTGTTTTTCTATCTTGTTTCACTCTTATGTATTTACTATTTTGAGGGGTGATGATTGAGTTCTATTTTTCAACAATTTGTTTGTTTGTGTAGGAGTTGGATGTTTCAGGTCGGGAGTGCTTCAGTTGGAATGGTTATTCTAGAGTTTTTGTAATATTTTTGTTTATGGAAGATGTTTGCATTTATCAACGTCTTTCTCTTATTAATAAATTCCTATTGACTGAGCGAAAAAAATTTATCACCTTAATGGTTGTAACACCCCAAACCCGGCCCATACATTTCAACCAGATCCGGTATGCTACGGGTTTGATGTTAAAAACTTTTCGTTAAAAAGGCTTTGTAAAACTTAGTTCATTTTTGTAGATATTTATAAAATAGGTGGCACTTGTGGAAAATCTTTGTAATTTATCTTTCCAAATAAGTGTTATTTAAATAATGTTTAAACATCCCATTTTTATTTCTTTAAAACATAAGTCTTTGATCATGAAAAAAAAAAACATAAACATTAACATATATCAACTTATATCCTAAGCTATGAAGGCCTTATTACATCCAATAATTCCAAAACAAAAACTTAAAATAAAACGGAAAGTGTAAAAACAAATAACTTGATGGCCCCTCAAGCCCGTCTCAGCTCCCATGTCCATGATCTACTGCTCATCTGAAAAAGTAGAGAAAAATGAAAGGGTGAGTCACCAAGACTTAGTGTGTAAATCCCGAAACACAATGACCTGAGGCCCACAAACACATTATGAGCCCTAGCCCATACATAAAGGCAACAATCATAATCACATGATAAATAATAAATGATGAATAGCCCAACCCATCCTAGAATTCCATCCTCTACACACCAACCCGTACCAACCATCACACCTCGGGGATTTCTACAATCAACCCTCCATCCGCTACACACCATAACGACAAAATTGCATCGCCTATTCCTATTAATCAGAATCATTAAACGCGTAGCATAGCCATCGATCACTATGTGACCTAACATTTGAAATTGTGGTTTAACCACCGATCACCAAGTGACCTATCATGCACTTCCCCTTCATTATCATAATCCCACCCCATGCATACACACATGAAAAATTGAAAACATCATACCATCTTTAAGAAAACAGGCTTTCATAAATACATATCGATACACATAGAGATTTCTATGATTACGTACCTAGCATCCTTTGCCTAACCGTTTTAGGGTTTTATTCGACTGTCTACACAGCCTCTTTCTAGCTTTTAGCCCATAACATATATATTACAGTTAACTAGTGTGCTAGAGATCTACACACCTGACTACAATCAAGACGAGACCCTCTATGTCGACACTATTAAAAGCCGATACGACTGCTAACTGTCTAAGATGTTGTTCAGAAGCCGATCCACAACCCGGTGGCCAATCCCGTACTGCTGACACTGCTCACTTCTTAAACTTAGGAATCGGGTTTTCAGATCTAGTCCCCTCCTTTGCCTGATCGACATTTGATTCCATCAAAAAGGCCTTATTAATCATAACATATGGTTAAGATTGTGATTTCGATATCGAGTCTAACGAGAACCTAAAGAGAATCCCTTACCTTGAAATTCCCAAAAAGTGATATGAAATTCAGGGACTAACATTTCCGGCTTTTAGATCTAAGAGATCTACTTCAATTCCCGAATGTCGCCTAACAAGAGAATACATAAAACCATTAAACCATTAGCTTTTCGGCTTTGTCTTCCAAAACCGAAAGAGATCTTAAGGAATAACAAGAGTCGACACTCACCTTACTAGAGAATATTCGGCTACTCCCAGAGGATTCCGGCTTTTTGCAAAAATCAGGAGGAGAAGATGATTCAAAGAAATCTATAGAGATTCGGCTTTTAATGAAGAAATCGGCGGGAAGAAGAAAAGATAATTTCGGCAGACTACAGGTAGGTTCGGCTTCAGCAAAGATCAAAAGAAAAGAATGTAGAGAAAGGATTATGAGGTTTCGACTTTTAGAAGAAATTAAAAGGAAAGGTTGCAGAGAATGGCTGAGGGTTTTGGCATAGAGAATGAAGAAAAGAATAGGGTTCAAATGCTGGAATTGAAGAGATACCACCCCTATTTATAGAGAATTTCGGCACCTACTTATCAAAACCCAAAAGTACCCTTCCTGATAACTAAAAATTAATCAAATAGTAGGGGAAATTTCGGCACCCCTTTGCCATACAGAAACCGATTTCTTCCCTCCTCTAGGTGATGGAATTTCGGCCAACACTGCACTCAGCAGATAGCTCCTATCTTTTCTCCTTTATCTTAATCTATTCATACCTTTAGAAGAAGCCTAGATAACACCACCTTTTCCTTCCTTTATCAGTTACTTTATCATCCATATTATCCACATTATCCATCAGTTATTCTTCCTAATTTCAAGCATTCTAACCGACTCAACAACTCGCTCTCCTCGACGCCAAAATTAATTAAAATAGATGGGTAATGCGACTCGAACCTTGGACCTCCCTTATCGCTTATCACGCCACCTCAAAGCCCCTAAGTGGCGCCACTTTGCCACTAGGCCACAAGCTCATTTTTTCCTTAAAACACAGATAACATCTTTTAACCCCTATCCTACTGGCTTTCCACTAGAGTGCCCAAGCAGAAGATTTTTAACTAAGGCCTCGGCCCAATCCTGAGCCCGATCTGGACCCCTTAAACACTCTAATTAGCACATTATACATAACACACAACAAATGCAAAGGCCCATTAATTTAGGATGTTACAATGGTGCTCTAATTTATAATGTTATTAGTAGGTCCAAATGATAACATTAGTAGTTAACTTTATTGAAATAATTGCAAAACATTTTTTTTTGAACTAATGTTTAACATTCGGTTAAATAAATTACATGAAAGATAAAAATAATTCTGATAATATTTTTGAAATTTAATATTTATATCTATTCCATAAATTGTAACTCAAAATCAAATAAATTGGTTCAATTGGTTAAATAAAAGCTTAATAAATCGAATTTTTGTGATTGAACAATTAAATGGAAAATTAATTTTTTAAATTTTTATTGACTTTGGAAGCTGTTTTCAGATTGTGAATACTAAACTTTAAAATTCATTTTCTTTATTGAATAAACAATTTGTTTGCACTCAAAACAAAACAACCCCATTTGGAAAAGGTAAACTGTTATACAATACAAATACTTCTCCTACATGAGTATTATATTTCAATAAGGGTCCAATTCTATCATTAGAGTTTACTAGAAAATCACAATCCCTGCACAATTAAAATATAATTTATTCTTTCGATATAAAAAAAAATAAAAACACTAATTATCTAATTATGCTAGATATCAAATTTAATAGAAATAAAATTCTAAAGAAATTAAAGGTAAGCAAATAATAGAATGGAAATCCGAGTTGAAATCAATTATATGAAAGTTAAAAATAATTCCGATAATATATTTGAAAGTTAATATTTATATCCATTCCATAAATTGTAAATCAAAATTAAATCAATTGGTTCAATTGGTTAAATAAAAAAGTAATGAGTTTGATTTTGTGATTCAACCGTTAAATCGGAAACTAATTCATCTAATTCCTGTTAACTTTTGAAGGTAGGCCAAATTCGACTAAATCGCAAATCCAGTGTAGCGTAGCTTATTTTCTCTTGTGTACGAGGCACGAAGATGTGATTTCTCAATTAGGCAAATAAGAATAATAAAAAATTTCTAACATAAAATTTCTCAAAAATAAAATTGGAATAATATATTTATCAAGTATAATAAATTTGAAATAAAAATAAACAAAAAGTATTAAAAAGTTGTAAAAAAAAAAAACAATTTGGCATTTAAGATGCCTACATATGAACAGATCCTATATATAATTTCCCCCCATATTCATTAACTTCATTTATCGAGTTAAAAGTGGGTGCGCCCTTTCTATCCAAGATTTTCAAAACCTTGCCTTCTTTATTAAACTTCATTCCAATTGGATCAGGAGCACCATTTTCAATTATTCCTAATCTTCTATTGTTTAAGGCTACCCGAAATTCACCATTTTTATTCCTCTTATATTATCCGCGAATATGTTAGGAGCTACTTTCAGGTCATGCATATTAAACTTTAAAATTTATTTTTTATTGATTCATTCACTGCAATAAATGAATTGTTTACACTCAAAGCAAACCCATAAGGAAAAGCTAAACCGTCGTACAAAACATATACGTCTCTTGTATAAGAATTATATTTCAAGAGCCGTCCATTTCTATCACTAGAACTTATAAGAAAGTCAACATCCTTGCACAATTAAATAATTCAACATGAAAAATCTCTATATAAATTATTTATATATAAATTCCCCTATTAATTATTTATATGTAAATCCCCCTAAATAGAATCAATGATTAATGATAATTAATTAGAAGCAAAAAAAGATGTACATTCTTTGGAAAAGAATGCTACTATCAGTAAAATAAATCATTTCAGTGCTTGTATCGATGTCTAAGCCATTTGTAAATTTGAATGGAACTCCTTCTACAGAAATAGCCAATCTTATAGCCGTCCCACCATTTGGTCTAACAACTAAAAGACCAAAATAGGCATCTACTACATACAAAAGACATGTTTGAGTATCGAACTTCAAGCCCAATGGTCTTCCCCATATCAGTTTAATGTCTGAATCTCTTATGCCATCACACAATTTCCTTTCCCTATTCCAAAGGAAAAACCAAAAGTTAAAAACCTTTAGATGAAAAACTAATTTATAACTATAAAATAAAACAACAAAAACGAGTAAGATAAAAATAAATGAGTATGATGTGAATGTACCTAAACGGTGAAGGGATGGAAAATTCTTGCCAACCAGATTTTGGCTTCCATTTTAATCTTCTTTCGTCGGATAAATCGACATATGGTCCTTCACCTTTACAATCAAAGGCAATACTTTCCAATCTAGTAACGCGATTAACATCGATTTGACTATAATTTTCTAAAAGAATACCGCCATCACCATCGATAACTTTTGTAAGATTGATATTAATATGATTTTCAAACACTAAATCACTGTCACCATTATGACAATGAGATGGAAACAAAGAAAAATAAAACAAAAATGTTAAAGGAAACCTTTTTTTTTTTTCATCATGGTTGATTGTGACAAGAAATTCTATGAAAATAATGTATGATCTAATGATTGTGGAGTTATATGTATTTGTAATATTGATTTAGGAGAAATAAAATTGAATTTCAATTCAAGTCAATTTCAAGTCAATTTTGAAATTCGTATTGTTATTCAAATTCCATGAAACCTATTGTCGAAACCCTTTTTTGAGATTTACTTTTTATTTTAAAAACGAAAATGGAGTTACCACTAATCCTTTTTATTAGGTGTGATCGGATCACCTCGTAATTTGATCATTTTAATAAAATTTTAGATTTAATAAAACAATGATTTCTGGTCTACAAAATCCAAGGAATGGGTTCGAGAGTCAGTTACGTACGAGGAAGGATTAGCACCCTCGTAACGCCTAAAATTGGTACCTAGTTGATTAATTGATGTCTTACTGTCGAGAATTGAAAATTTAAAAAGAATTTAAAACACGATCCCTCTTTTCATAATGTTATTTGATTAAGATATCACTCAACTAAATTAAATTTTATGGAAAAAGGCCTTCTTTCTAGTTAATCGAGAAGGAAAGATCATACACCGTAAGTTAGGACACGATCCCTCAAATTCTCGAAAACCAGAATAATCACCATTTTATTGTTACCTAAATCATTTTTTTTGTTATTTTAAATAGGTTATATGATTACTTCGATTCTAGGAAGATGCCATACTCCATATGTAACAACCCAATTTCAGTGAAACCGGAACAGTGGTTTCATGACTACAAATATGAGCTAAAAAAATAAATTATTTTAAAATTATTGCATGATTAGTGGTATGATAGGAAGGTTATATGAAAATACTGATAGGAAAATTTTATCGATTATGTGTTTAATTGTGAAAAGGACCAAATTGCATAAAATGTAAAAGTTAAATTTCAGTAGCTATAAGGATTAAATAGCTACAGAATTCAAAACTTAAGGTCCTTATATGGTAATAAAACCATTAAAGAAAAGTATGTAGATATTTTTGGTGAATCATACATGGAAAATTTGAAAAAGGGCAAGGACTAAATTGGAAAACAAAATAATTAAAAAATGATAATTAATTAAATAGAATATCATCTTATTTTCATATCATATTCCCCAAATATTTCTATGGAAACCCTAGGAGAGAGGAAGGAAACTAATTATGTAACATCCTGGAAAGGGCCTATGCATTTTTGGTTTAATTGTATGAAATGACAAGTCTTAAGTATTATGAATAAATTTTTGATATTTTTGGAAACTCAGAAATGTATGAAAATGCATGGAAATGAAAATGAACATTTTTGGAAACCTGAACATTTTTGGAAACACGAAATGCATTAGGACATGAACATTCTAGGAAACCAGTAAATGTAAGTGAAATGGTTCAAAAATGGAAAGTACACATTTTGGAAACTAAGAAATGAAAATGGAAATGATCCAAAATGGAAAGTATACATTTTAGGAAACTTGGAAATGTAAGAAAATGGCAAAAAACAGAGCCGATCGAAAATTTTAGGAAACTTAGAAATGATGCAGAAATGTCAAATTTTAAAGTTTAAAATGGGAGATTAAGGCAAGAGGCCTTAAAAGAAAAAGTTGGTAAAATTTGACACACAAACGGGCTAGGAAAAGTGGCCTGAAGATGGCACTTAGGGCCTATGGAAATGGCGCCATGTGCAAAACGCATGGGCCTAGGTTCGAGTCACAAGGGAAGCAAATAAATGAAGTTTTATTTTTGCTTCCTGTGCTAGAGGTGGTGGACTGCACATGCTTCTAGAATTAGAGGTGTTTTAATTCCATAAATATGTGAATAATAAGTGATAAATAAAGGATTTTCTTTAATTGGATTATTTGAGGAGATAAATGATGGATTAAACACTTTTATTTTAAATAAAAGAGATAATATTATCACAAGGAAGAGTGGTGGCCAAGTCAAGGACTCTTGGCCTAGTAATTTTCGGCTAAAGGAGGAGAGTTAGGCTATTCTCTCATCTTTTTCCTAAGTGTGCCGAAAATTCCTAGCCCCACTTTCTCTCTCGCCAAATTTTTCCTAAGCAAAACTCCATCTTTTCTTCTCCTCTCCTTTGCTATTGTCGAGCCAAAACACTCTTTGGTCCCCTGTTAAATCTCCATAGTGAATCTCTCTGTGACTCAGGCAAGGAAGCAATCGGTCAAAGCATTAAAGGTAAGGTTAAGCATCATTCAAGTTCCTTTTCTTTTCTATTTGCCGAAAGAGAAGGGTCTAATCCCTATTCTTGTTTTATGGCCGAATATACAAGGATCTCTCAGGTTCTTTTTACAACTGTTGAATACAAGAAGGAATCTTTCGGGAAATCTGAGGATTTAAGGTAAGATCTATGAATATTCAGTTAAGGGTTACGATTTATGTTTTCAAAGTTAGATTAAATCTAACATGAGGTTATAGGGATTTCGACAGACATATAGGGCAAAGAATCCTTTTCAGATTTGGAAATTGTAAGGTAAGTGTATAGATCTAATCGGCCAAGGGTTACTTTGGTAATCTAAAAGTATTTCCTTTTTATCCAAAAGTCAGAAACTGATGAAAATACATGTTTTTGGTGGCTAGCCGAATTTAAGGGAGGAATACCACAATTTCGGGATATAATCCAATTCGGCAACAAGGTAAGTAATACAAATCCTACTAGGATTTGGTTTTTAAGCCAAATAGGTTATTAATATGTTTATATATGATTGGCCAAATATAGGAGTAAAAGATTTAGATTGGTAGATCGTTCTTCGGGATTTCAAGGAATCTATTAAGCGAATCAGGTGTGTACCCATACTAACCTTCAATACGATATATGGTAATTATTAATTATATGAATATGCATAAGAATGTGAATTTGGCTATGTGCCCTAATGTGGTAAAAAGTACCCAGGTACGTTTCCTACTTCTGCTAGGATTATGAATATGTTATATTTTTAACATGTGAATAGTAACATGAATGAGAAAAAGATAAGTATGTTGTGCATGATAAATATGTGGGCATTTCGGGTTATATGTGAAAGGGGAAGAAGGTGTTGACTTCAGTCTCACCAATGGAATATGGTGACTACGGTCACAGAATATGAATATGGTAACTTCGGTTACATTATCTGAATTTGGTAACTTCGGTTACATTATTTGAATATGGTGTCTAATGACACAAATTATATGGGCGATGAGCACGTCGATCGCAAATGATCGCGCAGCTCGATGGTGTGTAGCGGATGGAGGTTGACTTAGTAGTCCCCACGGTGTGATTGGCGTGTACGGGTGGTGTGTAGCGGATGGATAACTAGGCCTGGGTTTGGGTTGCATCATTTAATTGTATATGAATATGAACTTGATATGAACTTGTATGCCTGACTTGTTGAATGTTAGTATTGTGTGCACATTGAGTCTATTGACTCACCCAATTGTGGGACTATTTTTCAGGTGATGCACAATGAATGGATCGGGTAGGAAGGAGCTTAGTGGTGGCCATGCTCAAAGAAGGATTATTTTACTTCATTTGGACATTATATTTTTTTTAAGTACTTTTAATTTTATTATTGGGTTTTATTTGATGTAATAAGGCCATAAGGCCCAAGTTGAATTTCTTTATTTCTGTTTAAATTTTTATTTACTATGTTACAAACTATTTTTGGATTTAAAGTCCTAGTAGAATTAATTATTTAAAACCCTAAATTATTTTGTCACCCTAATTAAAAGATTTTTTAAGTAAGACAAGTGGGCTTTCAATCTAAGCCCAACCCAAACCAATATTTTTCTCAAAATACACAAATTTTCTCTAAGTAACAAAGAATTTTGAAACTGATTTTCTTAAGGAACATACCAGATCCGGTTCAGGCTCGTGGGCCGGTGTGGGGTGTTTCAGTTTGGTATCAGAGCCCAGTTTTCAACTCTCAGCCTGTGGGCTAAGGCCCAAAATGTTTTTAATTCGAGCCCAAATGATTTTCTTTGAAATAAAGCAGGTGTTTTGGCATGGCACCTAAGTCTCCGAATTCGCAATCCACTGTGTAAGTACCTAACTTTACGTGTGATTCCGTGATTTATGAACTGTATAAGGGTAGAAAAGGCATAGAACGTAGAATAGTATGATAGGAATATGGAACCCTAGGACTAGGTTACTCAAACACAAAACCACATAAGATTTAATGCACTAAACAAACCTATGGCTAAGTCACTGAGATAGGGTGTGGTAACCCCTGTACGCATGTCTAGGCTTGGATCCGGAAGAGCCTGGTATTTAACCAGTCCTAGTGACTCACCTCCTCTTCGCAGGAATCCTACCTGGTGCGTAGCTTCGGTTCACCCTAACTCAGAGGGCTCAATGGTGTGGCAACCTCTGTGCGCATGTCTAGGAATGGTTTCGATGAAAGCTTGGTATTTAAGCAGTCCGCGTGACTCACCTCCTCTCCATTCGAATCTTGCCTGGTGCGTAGCTTTGGTTCACCCTGACCAAAGAGGGCTCGGTCATAGGCTAAACATAATGACTAAAACCCGAAAGGGAACTAGCCATGTTTTGAAAAAAAAAAAAAAAGAAGAAGAACAAAACAACAAAACCCTAGTTTTAAAACTTTTAAAATCACTCTTTTAATTGGTGAAAACTATCTTTACAAGATCTTCCGAAAAAAAAAATTTCTGATTTTCAAAAATTACAAAAATACCCCTAGTGCTAAAATTACCAAAATGCCCTTGACTCACAAATTGTCAAACTTCTCAACGATTTTGCCAAAACTTCATTATTTTATAAATGTTCAAAAACCCTAATTTGCAAACTATCAAAAATACCTTGATTTTGAAAAATTACAAAATTGCCCCTAACTTACAAAATGACCAAAATGACCCTGGTTTTCGAAAATTTTTGCAACATCACCATTTTGGAAAATAAAACTTTCAAAAAGAACCCATAAAGTTTTACAACTTTTGAAATATCCCTAACTTACTAAATTTTACCAATTTACCCTGGTTTTTAGAAAATTACCAAAATACCCCCGAGGTCAAAAATTACCGAAATACCCCTGGATTTCAAAATTTTTCCAAAATTACACCGGGACTTTAAAATTACCAAAATACTTTTGACAAAATCACCAAGGAACTTTTTGTTTTGCAAAATTACGAAAATACCCCTGTAGGACAAAATTACGAAAATACCCCTGGATAGTGGAAAAACAACAACGATGAAAATTACAAACGCTTCACTGAATGAACGAAAGTTCATACTTGCTTGATGGATGGATGAATGGATGAAAGACTGTGTGCTTGTGTGAATACGAAAGAACCACTCCTAAAACTCTTTTCATAAAACTCCTTCGCGGGTAAATAAGTGGAACAAAGACTAATTCATAAAACTTTTTAATCAGATCTCGACGCTAAGAAATGAGCTCCAGAGGACGTGGTCGTCGTGGACGAGGTAGAGGAAGGATGACTGTGTCAGAACCCGTTAGATCGGGTCAAGGTTCTGACAATGAGATACCACCGCCACCACACCCCCATTTGTGGGTCTTTGCAGCAGCAAGCTCGAGACGGAAGAAGCCGTGTGTCGCAGTCGTGTCTTTGCGAGTTTTGGAATTGGTGGTGGTGCGGGTGGAAATTCGGGAACCAAGAAATGCGTCGAATCGCTTCGAGCTAATGGAGCGAGATGTTCCGTGGAGTGTCGGGAGTGGCACCCGATCTGGTGATCATGGTTGAAGCGACGGAGCGCATCATGGATGAGCTCGACTTGACCACGAGGAGAAGTTGAAAGGAATGGTGGCACCGTTACGCGATGAAGCGTATCAATGGTGGTTAATCAGGCGGGATGGTGCCACGGTGAGGATCGACACGGAGTACGTTAAGGAAGCGTGCACTCAAAAGAAATATGTGGGAACCGGTATATGGATGAACAAAGAAAGGCTTTTTCGGGGTTGGTGCAAGGAAGGAAGTAAGTCCTCCATGAGAATATGAGGCGGAATTTCGAGGTTGAGCCGCTATGCTCGAGGGTAGTGGCAATCGAGCATGAACGCTGTGTCCGTTTTGAGGACGGACTGAGGGACGATCTGAGACTGTTGATAGCACCGCATTAGGAGCGGAAATTTTCTGCTTTGGTGGAAAAGGCCAAAGTGGCCGAGGGAATCAAGGATGCTACCAAGCAGGCTGTGGATAGGAATAAGCCCAAAAGAGGTTTTGGGCCATCTGGAAAGGGTCATAAGAGGCCTAGAGTTGACGGGCCACGGAATCAACAAGCTGGTACGGGCTGGCAGTATCGCTCTTGTGAGCATTGTGGAAAGAGGTACTTGGGAGAATGTTGGAGAAAGACGGGTGGATGTTTCAAGTGTGGGCCCAAGGACCATATGCTTAAGGATTGTCCTAAGCAACCAGATGAGAGCCGACCGGCGGCACTCGGAGAATGCTAGTCGGTGGTAGAGGCGACATGCAGACCTCAACGGGTCGTGGTTCGGCTAACAGAGGTAATGGTGCTGGCAGAGGCCGTGGAGCACAAGGCCGAGGTGCTGCTAATGCAGAAGCAAGCCACACCGGATGTAATAACCGGTACGTTCTTTATTTCTGACAAACCCTATTTTGCTCTGATTGATATGGGCTCGACCCATTCCTATGTTGCATGTAGTGTAGTGGAAACACTAGGCCTAGACTCAGAACTTTCTGATAGGCAGATGACTGTAGTAAGCCCATTAGGCCAAGCTGTGATGATAGATAAGATCTTTCGGAATGTACCCCTAGAGATTCAGGGAGTGAACTTTCGGGCTGACTTAATGGAGTTACCCTTCGGAGAGTTTGAGCTTATACTTGGAATAGATTGGCTAGTAGAGCATCGAGCCGTGTTGGATTGTGCGGCTAAATGTATGAAACTAAGAACCCCAGAGGATGAAGTAGTAGTGATGATCGGAGAAAGGAGGAACTACTTGTCCAACGTAGTTTCGGCGCTGAAGGCCGAGAAGATGGTTAAGAAGGGGTGTAAGGCGTTCTTAGCCTTCATAAGTGCGTTGGGAGGAAAAGATAAAGGTGTTCATGGAGTTAGGACGGTAAGGGACTTCGTAGATGTGTTCCCAGATGAATTACCAGGAATACCCCCAGATAGGGAAGTGGAATTTGGAATAGACTTGTTACCGGGAACAACTCCTGTGTCAATCGCTCCATACCAAATGGCGCCGAAGGAGTTAGTGGAGCTCAAGGCTCAAATCCAAGAATTGTTGGATCGTGGGTTCATTCGACCCAGTGTGTCTCCGTGGGGAGCACCGGTCCTATTTGTGAAGAAGAAGGATGGAACTATGCGAATGTGCATAGACTATCGTCAGTTGAATAAACTGACCATCAAGAACAAGTATCCTTTGCCAAGGATAGATGACTTGTTCGATCAGCTGAAAGGGGCAGCTGTGTTCTCGAAAATAAACTTAAGGTCGGGATATCATCAGTTGAAGGTAAAGGAGGCTGATATCCATAAAACCACTTTTAGGACAAGATACGGTCATTTTGAATTTGTAGTGATGCCGTTTGGGTTGACGAACGCTCCAGCCGCGTTCATGGACATGATGAATCGGGTTTTCCAACCCTACCTGGATAGGTTCGTCGTTGTGTTCATCGACGATATTTTGGTGTACTCTAAGTCTGAAGAGGAGCATGATGAACATCTCCGAGTTGTGCTGCAAGTGTTAGCAAGTGTGAATTTTGGCTTAAGGAGGTGGCATTCTTAGGTCATGTGGTATCCGCAGAAGGAATAAGAGTGGACCCTAGGAAGATCGAAGCAGTGTTGGATTGGAAACCTTTAGGTCCGTGGCTGAAATCCGAAGTTTTTTAGGCTTGGCAGGCTATTACAGAAGGTTTGTGGAAGGGTTCTCGTCAATAGCCGCGCCCTTGACAAAGTTGCTAAGGAAGGAAGTACCCTTTGAATGGACTAACAAGCAACAGGAGAGCTTTGAGAAGCTCAAGAAGGTGTTGACGGAAGCTCCGGTGTTAATTCAGCCGGAGGCAGGCAAGGATTTTGTAGTATATTGTGATGCATCGCACACGGGGTTAGGCTGTGTGCTAATGCAAGAAGGAAAGGTGATCGCGTATGCGTCTCGGCAACTAAGGCCTCATGAGGTGAACTACCCAACTCATGACTTGGAACTAGCAGCAGTGGTTTTCGCCCTCAAGGTTTGGAGGCACTACCTTTATGGAGAAAGGTCAGTGATCTACACAGACCACAAGAGCCTTAAGTATTTGTTGACTTAGAAAGAGTTGAACTTGAGGCAACGAAGGTGGGTGGAGTTGTTGAAGGATTACGATTGCTCAATAGAGTACCACCCGGGCAAGGCGAATGTGGTAGCGCAGACGCCTAAGTCGGAAGGTTGTGTCGATTTAAGGGCTTTGTTCGCTCATTTAAGTCTCGTATGATGATGGAAGCTTTGTTGGCGAGTTACAAGTCAAGCCCACATGGTGAATGAGGTGAAAAAGAGGCCGATTGGGCGATAAGGATCTAAGTGCTAAGTTACAGCAAGTACGGAGCGGAGAATTGGGGATTATGGCGTCAATGAAGAAGGAGTATTGTGCTACAAAGGAAAGGTGCAGTATCTTAGAAGGATAAGAAGTTGAGACAAAGGATTCTTTGGGAAGTGCATGGTAGCCCTTATGCTATGCATCCCGAGGCGTCAAGTTGTATAGAGATCTAAGAGAACAATTTTGGTGGTCCGATCTTAAGCGGGAAGTGATCGAATTCGTGGAAAAGTGTCCGACGTGTCGCAAGTTAAGGTGAACACCAAGTTCCATTGGGATTACTTCAACCAATTGAGATTCCCAATGGAAGTGGGAAAGAATTACCATGGACTTCGTTAGTGGGCTTCCCCTTACGCCTACTAAGAAGGACTCGGTATGGGTGATAGTGGACCGTTTGACCAAGTCCGCGCACTTTATCCCAAAGAAGAATAGATTATTCTCTCTCGAAGTTGGCTAAGTTATATGTGGCGGAGATCGTAAGGTTACATGGAGTACCGTGATCGATCATCTCCGATCAAGACCCAAGGTTTACGTCTCGGTTTTGGAAGGCACTTCACCAAGCTTTAGGCACCAAGTTGGACTTCACTACGACTTTTCATCCACAATCCGACAGCGACCGAGCAGGTTATACAAGTGTTGGAGGATATGTTAAGGGGTTGTGTTATGGATTTTCGAGGAAGATGGGAGGATTATTTGTCTTTAGCTGAGTTCGCCTACAACAATAGCTATCAGGCAAGCATTCGGATGGCACCATATGAAGCATTGTATGGTCAGAAGTGTAGAACTCCTACTTGTTGAACCGAGTTAGGAGAATGTCGTGTTTTGGGTCCGGAGTTAGTGGCAGAAACTGAGGAGAAGGTTGAGATAATTCGGGCAAGGCTGAAGGAAGCCTCTGATAGGCAGAAGTCGTATGTAGACCTTAAGTGGAAGGAAATTGAGTTTGAAGTGGGAGACCAAGTATTTCTGAAAGTCTCACCTTGGAAGAAGGTAATAAGGTTCGGTCGTAAAGGGAAGTTAAGCCCAAGGTTTATAGGGCCCTATCGAGTACTAAAGCGAGTTGGACCAGTGGCATACCAAGTGGAGTTGCCACCAGAATTGCAGCAAATGCACGACGTATTCCATGTATCCATGCTACGTCGCTATCGATCGGATCCGTCTCATGTGGTATCTGTTGAAGAAGTGGAGCTAAGGCCAGATCTATCCTACGAGGAAGAGCTGATTCGAATCTTGGAACGTGATGTGAAAGTACTATGGAGGAAGTCAGTACCTCTAGTCAAGGTGTTATGGTGCAACCATGGATCGGAAGAAGCTTCGTGGGAGTCAGAAGAGACAATGCGATAGCAATACCCTCAGTTGTTTAGTTAAGAAATTTCGAGGACGAAATTTTGTTTAAAGGGGTAGAATCAGTAACATCTCGGAAAGGGCCTATGCATTTTCGGTTTAATTGTATGAAATGACAAGTCTTAAGCATTATGAATAAATTTTTGATATTTTTGGAAACTCAGAAATGTAAATGAAAATGAACATTTTTGGAAACCTGAACATTTTTGGAAACCTGGAAATGCATTAGGACATGAACATTCTAGGAAACCCAGAAATGTAAGGAAATGGTTCAAAAATGGAAAGTACACATTTTTGGAAACTAAGAAATGAAAATGGAAATGATCCAAAAATGGAAAGTATACATTTTAGGAAACTTGGAAATGTAAGAAAATGGCAAGTAAACAGAGCCGATCGAAAATTTTAGGAAACTTAGAAATGATGCAGAAATGTCAAATTTTAAAGTTTAAAATGGGAGATTAAGGCAAGAGGGCCTTAAAAGAAAAAGTTGGTAAAATTTGACACACAAACGGGCTAGGAAAAGTGGCCTGAAGATGGCACTTAGGGCCTATGGAAATGGCGCCATGTGCAAAACGCATGGGCCTAGGTTCGAGTCACAAGGGAAGCAAATAAATGAAGTTTTATTTTTGCTTCCTGTGCTAGAGAGGTGGGGACGGCACATGCTTCTAGAATTAGAGGTGTTTTAATTCCATAAATATGTGAATAATAAGTGATAAATAAAGGATTTTCTTTAATTGGATTATTTGAGGAGATAAATGATGGATTAAACACTTTTATTTTAAATAAAAGAGATAATATTATCACAAGGAAGAGTGGTGGCCAAGTCAAGGACTCTTGGCCTAGTAATTTCGGCTAAAGGAGGAGAGTTAGGCTATTCTCTCATCTTTTTCCTAAGTGTGCCGAAAATTCCCTAGCCTCTCTTTCTCTCTCTCACAAATTTTTCCTAAGCAAAACTCCATCTTTTCTTCTCCTCTCCTTTGCTATTGTCGAGCCAAAACACTCTTTGGTCCTGTTAAATCTCCATAGCCGAATCTCTGTGACTCTAGGCAAGGAAGCAATCGGTCAAAGCATTAAAGGTAAGGTTAAGCATCATTCAAGTTCCTTTTCTTTTCTATTTGCCGAAAGAGAAGGGTCTAATCCCTATTCTTGTTTTATGGCCGAATCTACAAGGATCTCTCGGTTCTTTTTACAACTGTTGAATACAAGGAGGAATCTTTCGGGAAATCTGAGGATTTAAGGTAAGATCTATGAATATTCAGTTAAGGGTTACGATTTATGTTTTCAAAGTTAGATTAAATCTAACATGAGGTTATAGGGATTTCGACAGATATATAGGGCAAGGAATCCTTCTCAGATTTGGAAATTGTAAGGTAAGTGTATAGATCTAATCGGCCAAGGGTTACTTTGGTAATCTAAAAGTATTTCCTTTTTATCCAAAAGTCAGAAACTGATGAAAATACATGTTTTTGGTGGCTAGCCGAATTTAAGGGAGGAATACCATAATTTCGGGATTTAATCCAATTCGGCAACAAGGTAAGTAATACAAATCCTACTAGGATTTGGTTTTTAAGCCAAATAGGTTATTAATATGTTTATATATGATTGCCCGAATATAGGAGTAAAAGATCTAGATTGGTAGATCGTTCTTCGGGATTTCAAGAAATCTATTAAGCGAAGCAGGTGTGTACCCATACTAACCTTCAATACGATATATGGCAATTATTAATTATATGAATATGCATAAGAATGTGAATGTGGCTATGTGCCCTAATGTGGTAAAAAGTACCCAGGTACGTTTCCTACTTCTGCTAGGATTATGAATATGTTATATTTTTAACATGTGAATAGTAACATGAATGAGAAAAAGATAAGTATGTTGTGCATGATAAATATGTGGGCATTTCGGGTTATATGTGAAAGGGGAAGAAGGTGTTGACTTCGGTCTCACCAACGGAATATAGTGACTACGGTCACAGAATATGAATATGGTAACTTCGGTTACATTATCTGAATTTGGTAACTTCGGTTACATTATTTGAATATGGTGTCTAATGACACAAATTATATGGGCGATGAGCACGTCATCGCAGCAGCGCTTCGATGGTGTGTAGCGGATGGAGGGTTGACTTAGTAGTCCCCACGGTGTGATTGGCAGGTACAGGTGGTGTGTAGCGGATGGATAACTAGGCTTGGGTTTGGGTTGCATCATTTAATTGTATATGAATATGAACTTGATATGAACTTGTATGCCTGATTTGTTGAATGTTAGTATTGTGTGCACATTGAGTCTGTTGACTCACCCCATTGTGGGACTATTTTTGGTGTGATGCGGCAATGGACCTAGTAGGAAGGAGCTTAGTGGTGGCCATGCTCAAAGAAGGATTATTTTACTTCATTTGGACATTATATTTTTTTTAAGTACTTTTAATTTTATTATTGGGTTTTATTTGATGTAATAAGGCCATAAGGCCTAAGTTGAATTTCTTTATTTCTGTTTAAATTTTTATTTACTATGTTACGAACTATTTTTGGATTTAAAGTCCTAGTAGAATTAATTATTTAAAACCCTAAATTATTTTGTCACCCTAATTAAAAGATTTCTAAGTAAGACAAGTGGGCTTTCAATCTAAGCCCAACCCAAACCAATATTTTTCTCAAAATACACAATTTTTCTCTAAGTAACAAAGAATTTTGAAATCGATTTTCTTAAGGAACATACCAGATCCGGTTCAGGCTCGTGGGCCGGGTGTGGGGTGTTTCAAATTAAGTTTAATTGGGTAAGTAATCAAGTCCCGTTTTTAGTAATTTTTATATTTTTGCAATCAGGATAGCTTAAACTATCTATTTAGGGGATTAATTTGAAAAGTTAACAAGGTATGGAAATTGTGCCATGGATGATTATGTTGAAATTATGAAATTTATGGTAAAAAATGAAAGGTTGTTGATAGATAAACAACTTTTACAAAGTGAATTTTTGATGAAATTTTATTTAAGGACTAAATTGAAAAATGGTACAACCCATTGTAAAATTCTAATTTTTGTGAAATTTATGAGCTGTTATTGTGACATATAAATTCGGCTAGGTTGGAAATAATGATTAAATTGCATGAATTTTATTTTCCGAGCCTAGGGACTAAATTGTCAATCATGAAACGTATGGGGGTAAAATGGTAACCTTTCCTAGAATATAAACTGAGTTCAGTAGAATATGGAGTGTGATAAATTGATGCTAAATTCATTTATATAGATCCGGAAAGATCAAACAAAGAGTTAGATCAAAGAAAAGAAAATATTTCGGATTAGTAGGTTTTCAAGTACAAACTATCGTCGAGGTAAGTTCGTGTAACTTAATTGTACATCATGTAAATATGTTGAATAGAATTTTGTATTAGATTGAATGTGGAACAATAATACATGTATACATTATGAATGATATGAATGTAAGAAAAGGACATATGCTCAGAAACATATGAAAATGATTAAATTCCGTGTAAATATTGGATTATGATGGATAAAGATGATTTGCCTTGTCAAATGAGGTCCTACATTTGTTGCAGAATGGATTAAACTCGGACAAGTAATCCTATTGACCTCATTATTGAAAAGATTTAGCCCAGATGGGTAATCCTAATATAAGTTTTCTCGAGCATATAGAATAGACTGGATTTAGCTTGGACTGGTAATCCAGGTTAAGCTCTTTAGAGTATTTGTCACAGAAAGGATTTAGCCTAGACTGGTAATCCTAACAAAACTCTTAGAGCATATGTTACAGACAGGATTTATCCTGGACTGGTATTCCCGTTGTATGATATGTGGCTCAAAAGTGTGCTCTCTGAATAAGCACCCTCAGAATAAGAATTGACGGGTTAATGATTTGTATACTTTGTGTGTACTAATGGAATATCCATCGATAATTCAATAATTTAACAGATAAAACTGTTGATATGGGAAATTAATGGATCAAAGGATTAATATTTATAAAATGTTATGGAAATATGGCATGATGAGCTCATCTATGCTTATTTGGTATATATGTGAATTATATGACTAACTTGTTTGGTTGAATGCATGTAAATAGGTATTTAGCTATATTTATGGAAAATATGATAATGTATGGAAAATATAAATAAATGGAATTGGTAAGTTTAATTATTGTTATATGAACTTACTAAGCATAAGGATGCTTACTAGATTTTATTTTCCCTGTTTTATAGTGCTCGTAAGCTCACGGAGGTTGAAGATTGGTCAGATAATCATCACACTATCCACCTGTTGATTTTGGTATATATGGTAGACTTATTTTGGTATAATGGCATGTATAGGCTAACTTGGTCATAAGATGGATTGCAAGTGGATGTAAGTAATTTAGCCATTTGAATGGCTAGTATTGATCATGTTTTGGTATTTGTCTAATACAAAGATGTTATATCATGTTAATAACATAAGTATTTATATATTTTGTTTGAGATATATTAAATAGGTATGTTTACAAATGGTAAGATTATAGGTATGATTATATGTAACCTTATATCATGTTAGATGATAGAATTATCTTGATATTATAATGTGGTCTAGCCGTGTGTCCCCTGCATATTAAAATTTAGAAACAGAATGCTCAGATTTGAGCACACGAGCAGAGACACGGGCGTGTGTCTCAGCCGTGTGAGAGACACAGCCTCGAACACGGGTGTGTATCTTGGCCGTGTGAAAACTGCACCTACTTTATGAAAAATAAATTAAGCACACGGCCTAGCACACGGGCGTGGGGCAGGCCGTGTGACACAAGTCAGAGAGTTACACGGGGTAAGACATGGCTTGTAGCACGGGCATGTCTAAGAGTCACACGGGTGTGTCCCTAGACTACACAGGCGTGTGAGCCCTGCACTTAAGAAATTTTTTTGAAAATTTCACGAAAAATTCTCAGTGACTCCGAATTAGTCCTGATTTGTTTTTACTGTTCATATTGGGCTTCGAGGATCCATTCAAGGGACATTACGGTTGTTTTCGGATATGAATAATATTTTGACACGATTTACTTGTAATTATTCTGTAAACTTCTGTAATGCTCTAAAACCCTATTTTGATGATGGGTACGGGTTAGGGGTGTTACACAAATGCTTTCTATACGTTAGATAAAATGAATGTAACTTTTAAAATGATATTCATTTAGTTTATTTGAGCATAGTGTAAAAATGGATAAATATATTTTAACAAGATGGCTTGGCGATTGGCAAAATGAAGTAACACAGTGGCAAGTAAAAAATAATGATATTAACATGATAGATGAATAAATAAAATAAAATAAAAAAGAAAAATGCTATGCTAGTGAGTAATAACAATGTAGATATAATGAAAGTAAAAATACCAATTTATGGTAATAACAGAAATATTGTGTCATGATTACTACCATAATATTAATATGAATGATAGAAATAATAATAAAAGGGATAAAATAAAAATGCATAATAATAATAATAATAATAATAATAATAATAATAACAAGGATTTTGAATGTTAAAATAAAAGATATAGTAAATAAAGAGGCAACATTAAATAAATGAGGGATTAAATCGAAATTTAAATGACATTCAAGGTATGTATTGCAAAAAAAAAAAAGAAATAAATAAGTGGGTAAATAAAGAAAAAAGGAAATAAAAAGCTAAATTGAAAATATAACAAAATTTAAAGTCTAAATCATAAAGAAAAGGACATAAAAGGGTTAAATTAAAATAGGATAAAATATACAAGGGCTCAAAAGGCAATTATCCCACCCAAATTTACACGTGTCCTTCCCTTAATGGGTCCACAGTGGTCGAGGGACTAAATTGTACAAAAACAAAATAAAAGGGAAAAAATAAAAGCAAAAATAATAAGCAGTAGGACGAAATTGAAAAATAGCAAAAAAGCGGAAGGGCCAAAGCAGCAATTAGACCCTCCCCTTTAAAAATGCGCAAATCCAAAGGGAGTCCAAGTTGGGTCATTGGGTCACACTTCAAGACGACGCCGTTTTAGGGCTTCTGGAGCCATGCCAAAACGACGTCGTACCGAGACCCTATATAAGTCAAAAATTTCAAAAAAAAAATCATTTCCCCTGCCTTTTTTTAAAAAAAAACCCTCTCATTTCTCTTTTTTTTTCTCTGAACGCAACCTAGGTTCCGGCCATAGGGCCGTCGGGAGCCTACCGTGGCTACCGATCATCGGCTACAACGACCGTCGCCTTTGGGGGCTAGAGTTACAAAAATAAGCCCTTTTAGCCCTCGTCGCCCCAAATCTGAAGGAAAAGCCTTCTATTCTCAAAAAGAAAAATAAAAAAAGAAGCCTTCGGCCCCTCCACCTAGCCGATGCACACCTTTCACGCCCTACTCTGTTGAAGCCCAGTCCAAACCCTAAACGGTTCTAGGGTTTTCGATGTCGAAAAAGACCTCCGACGACGGAGGGAGGTGAAGCAACTCAAGTAAAAAACCAATTTTATCTTTTTATTTATTTTTTTTGAAATAATAAACAAAAATAAAAGAATCACCTTTGTTTTTTTTCTTTTAACACTTTTTTTGTTCTTTGTATTTTCTGTCTGTGTTCATTACAAACTGTTTATTCGGCTTTTATAGCCGATTGGTTACAAATATTGTATTTTTTTTTTTTTTTTTGCTTTTCTACTTATGTCTTGTTTCTTTTTTCTTTGCAGGTGGTGGTGGAAGGTCAACAGCGACGATGGGAGTCGCACCTTAGCCATTTCAGTGAAACGATGGTAGAGCGACAAACCTCGGGGCGTAGGTGTCTTCGGGAGAAGTGCCCGCTGACATGGTAAGGAGCGGCGGCTCATAGGGTTTAGGGTTTTTAATTTTTTTGAAAAAGTTTAAGTTTTGGGCCTTGGGTTATTGGATATCAAGGTTTTGGGTTAGGTTATATATTTTGGGCTTGTAATATTTGTTTAGTTTTAATTTATCTGTTTTTTGGTTTTTTTTTGGGCCGGATAAAATTAACCCGTTACACCATGTCATGATATTATTTATTAGTGTTTTTTAATGTTTAATTAATTAATTAAAATTAAATTATTTTAAATTAAATAAGATAAAATATTTATTTATATTTTATATTTTTATATGAGCATATAAATCTTATTGTTTAAGATATATTCTTATTTATAAAAAGTACAAATAAAAAATATTTTTACCCATATGTTGTCGCAAGTTTTCTTTTTATAAATATATTTAAGAACTAATTTGAGTATAAATATATAAATTTAAATAATCTTAATATTTTTCGAATTTAAAAATTGAATTGAGACTAAATTTAGAATAGTTTTATCTAAAATAACATTTATATTATTGTTAAATATTGTTTGACTCGAATCCCGTCACTTGTTGAAGAAATAAATATAGTGGCTAAATAAGGACCATATAGCAATCCGTATAGAACTATTATTCTTTTATTTGACTTTGATTATAACAGGATTTTCAACCCTTAAATAGATGTAGTTAAAACTCCTCTTATATCATTCGTTTTTCAACATTAGTGAATTTCTCCTCCTCTGGTCGTGATTTTTCCCGAAAGGATTTTTCACGTAAAATCTGTGTGTTCTTATTTTTCTTTTCTTATTACTTTGCGGTCGTTCTACTGCCATTATCTACGCTTATTATATCAATTATAAAAACAAAACAATGAAACTTAGAAAAAGAACAATATCTTAAAGTTGAGGTATCAATTTATGTTAAAACTTAAAGTATATAGATTAAATTTCAAAATGACCAAAACTAAAATTTCTCCATTTTTTATATAATCTTTAAAAAGAGCTAAAAGGGATTAGAATTGAAATTTAACCATTATATTATAATTTCAAAAAAAATTTAGATGCGTGTCATTTAAAAACTGCCTCACATTATAAAAGTTGAGGTACCAAAATATAAAAAAAAAATTAAAGTATAAAGATTAAATTTTAAGCATTGTATAGGGACCAAAATTAAAATTTAACCATTATTATATAATCTTAAAAAAAATAGAAGTATCAAAACTAAAATTTAACCCTTATAAGATGTAAAAATAAAAAGGGTTAAATATCTTTTTGGGGTCTAAACTTGGCAACATTTTCTATTTTGGGGCTTGAACTTTTTTTGACCTAATTTAGGCCCTAAACTTAACAATTGTTCCCACATAGGGGCTTGAACCTTTTTTTTTTTTTTTGTCAAAGTTAGGCATTGAACTTGGTAATTATTCTCACATTGGAGCTTGAACTTTTTTTCCAAGTTAATCTTTGAAAATCCTAAAATTCAAATCTCAATATAGGAACAATTGTTTATTTCAAACCTCAATGTGGGAACATTATCAAGTTCAAGACTTAACTTGAACAAAAAAGTTCAAACCCCAATGTAAAAGACGTTGCCAAATTTAGGCCTTAAATAGTTATTTAACCCAAGGAAAAACCTGAACTTAAATGCATGTCATGTAGGAAAGGTGTCGAAACCTTTTTTTTTAAATGTCGACTTTTATTTAAAAACGAAAATGGAGTCGCCACCAATCTTTTTTATGAGGTGTGATCGGATCACCTCGTAATTTGATCGTTTTAATAAAATATTTTGATTTATTAAAACAACGATTTTGATCTACGAAATTTGAGAAAACAGGTTCGGGAGTCGGTTACGTGCAAGGAAGAATTAGCACCCTTGTAACGCCCAAAATTGGTACCTAATTAATTAATTAATGTCTTAATGTCAAAAGTTGAAAATTCGAAAAGAATTTAAAATACGATCCCTTTTTTATTAATGTTTGAAAACATTGAAACGAGCATTAAAGGCTCTCTCGTCTCGAGATAACAAAATGTTACATTCCGTAAGTTAGGACACGACATTTGAACCCTTGAGAATAAGCTTGCCTTTTAATTTTTTATATTTTAAAACTTGTATGTTTTAATTCTAAAGGATATTCGGCCATTTAGGTCCAACGAGAAAATTGAAACCCTGTAAGTTAGGATACAACTTTTCGAAGTTCCAAATAAAAAATATTGCCTTTATTTTCAAAATTTCCATTTTTTACGAATTTGGGTGAAAATTAATGTAATATTTAAAATGATATATGAATAAAATATTATGCTAATGAATGACAACAATATAAATGTACTAATAAGTAATTTATAGTACATATAATGACAACAATCACATAATACATATCGCTTTAATACCAATATTAACAATCAAAGAAAAATAAAATAAATAACAACAATGATAACAACAATAATAATGACAAAACAATGCACACAAAAAGAAAATACCAATTTTTTTTAAACGTAATAAGGACAAAGAAATAAATACATACATAAATAAATACTGAGAAAAATAATTTATAAAATATTGAAAATAAAAGACCAAATTAAAATATAAATGAGAGTTGGGGTGCAATTTGTAATAAAGTACATAAATATAATAATAATAATAATAATAATAATAATAATAATGGTAATAATAATAATAATAATAAAATAAATGGACAAATGCCCAAAAGAAAAGAAAATACAATAAAAATATAAAGAAAAATAAAGAAATAATAAATAAGCAACTAAATTAATTAATTAATTAATTAATTAAATGAGGGATTAAATTGATGTTTAGACTAAACTAAAAGTACAAAATATAATAAAAATAGATTGATTGAATGATAAAACAAATAAGAGGACCAGTTTGAAACGGGCGAAAAAGGCAAGGGATTAACAGGGAAAATATCCCAAGACCCCACTAAGTGCGCCATTCCATTTTGTGAATCGAAGGGCCCAATTAAAAGTGAAATAAAATTAAAGAGTCAAATTTAAAAAAATAAAAAAAGAAAAAGAAAATAGGACTAGATTAAAACAACCCAGAAATGCGGAAGGACCAAGGGCGTAAATAACCCAAAAATGAAAACACGCAGGTTCCTCTGGAGTGGGTCGGGTCACGAGCGGGTTGGCCTTAAACGGCGCCGTTTTGACGTTAAAGGGCCAAAGCAAAACCCTACCGTTTTACTTCCATTATTTAAATCAATTTTTTTAAAAAACTTTATTTTCTCTCTTCTTCCTCAAAAAACAAAAGAAACTCTTTCAACTCCTCCCCCCATCTTTCCGATCTCCGAGATTATCCTACCATCGGGCTACCGTGGCGGCCACCGATCGTCGGTGACGGCGCCGCTGTACACGGTGGCTGTAGAACACCAAAAGATAACCTTTTGAAGCCCGTCACATGTAGGACACCGATACGAGGCCAAAACCCCTTAAAACCCGACCTAACTCGGTGGAGAAATAAAGAAATGTTTCGTTTCTTCTCCTTTTCTGGCGTGGCCTTTGACACGAGGAGACTGACCGATTTAGGTGAGTTTCCTTTTATTTTTTATTCCTATATCTTATATCTTTAAAAAAAAGAAATAAAAATAAAACGACAGATACATAAAAAAAAAGTTCACCTTTTGTTTCAAAATTTTTGTTTTTGTATTTGATTTCTATTTCTTGATGCGTGTGTTACAATCTGATTTTTATTGTGGCTTTATAGCCAAATACAAAAAGTGGCCAGGAGGAACGGCGCGAGAGGAAGACTCTAGGGTTTTATTTTACTGAAAATGTTGAATCACTTTAGGCCATTGGACTTGGGTTAGGATTAATTTTGGGTTTTCATTTTTTTGGGCTTCTAACAAAAACTTAGACTTCAAATATTTTTTTTTAGCAGCCCAGACAAATTGGACCTATTATAAAAGGATTTGGAGTCTGTATTAATTAAGTGGAGCCTAAGGACACCGAGTTAAAGTTAAGGTGTTGGATGGCAACGCAAAACAGAAATTATTGCAACTTTAGACATTGACAATACAACTGAAATTAATTAAGATTAGGTGGTGTCACACTTGGGTTGGTTTCTCTAGGTCTAGCTCCTGTTATTGTCCCAAGTCCTCAACATATCATTTGGGACATTGATTTCACTAAAACAAAGGGTAGATTTTATCCCCCCATTTCCCATGATTTGGCAAATTGGCAAGTTCAAACAAGCACATGGCAGCTACTCCACTTAACTTCCAAATTTTTATTTTTATTTTTTGAAATCTGGATTAATTACATCTTCAAATTATAACACGGTTTATTTATTGGTTCCTAAACTTCATTAGATCCTTTCATTGGTTTAATTATTCTTTTGGACCTTACATGTTAATTCAGACTTAATTTGGAGCATGTTTAATATACATGGACGAAATTATAACCATGTGTGCTTCTAGTATCTATATAAAAAAAATATGATGTGTTAAAAAATAGTCCTGTTAAACTTTATTAGTATTATCTATTTTTTTTTATACACTAAATTTAAAATGTTCATGAAGTAAATGCACATGTGTTTACAATTTAATCAATGTATTTTAAAAATATTTTATCTCAAAATCAAACTGAAATTTAATACTTAAATTGATGAGTATGTTTATAGAAGAAGTTGATTGATGGAATACCACCACTTTAAAAGATTTGAATGATGAATGAGGGATTTCCATGACTTCTCCTTTCTCAAATGTTGGCCAATCAAGCTTTCCAGGACATGTGTTTTAATAATGCCTAATGGCATAATACCTAAATTGGTGACTGTGCTATTAGAATGACTTAATGAATACAGAAGTGATACTTTAAAGACTTAATTTGAATATTTTAAAGATTAGGATTAATTTATACTCTAAATTATAGTTTGGGAACATTTTACTGAACTTACCCATTTGAAACTTGATGGATGATGAACAAGGGATTTTCCTGGCTTCTCCTTTTCCAGCCACGTGGCAATGTTCTTGACCGTCCACTCCTCGTTTTCCTTTAAAAAAGGGCACGTGATTGAAGGAACTTGCAAGTTGATAGAGTGACGTGCAGATCCTTGTCTTCCACGTGTCCCAGACAACAAACGTGACAGATAAAGCCACATAGCAGCGTGTCCTCGACAATAACTCCACCCTCTAGTTTCAAATTCCACATCTCTTGGGCTGAATAAATTGGGTAAATGACCATAAAATATCAATTTTTAAAAAAATTTATGGAAAAAGATCGAAAAAATAATTATTTACTGGAAAGGGTCATTTTTTCGAAAACGCGTCCACGTCAGCGCGTTTTCAGGGGATAAATCAGAAAAGCGCGTCCACGAGGGAGCGCTTTGTGCTACATCAGCAAAAAATGCGTCCTTGAGGGCACGCTTTGCTGATGTGGCAAAAGCGCTCCCTCGTGGATGCGCTTTCCCTCTACAACGGTCGAATTATTTTTTGACCGTTGAGCCTCCAACGGTAAAAAAAAAAAAACTATAAAACCCCCCTTTTATTTTTTCACATAAAAGTCCTTACTCATTTTTCTCTCAATTCCTCTCAAATTTCTCTCAAATTCCCTTAAACTTTCTCTCAAATTTCACAATAATCCTTTAATATTTACAAAAAAACCCATTTTTAAATTTTTTGAAATATATTTTTTTGATAAATTTTAAAATATACGATCGTATTAGCAATGACTGAAGAATTAACTCGTCTCGACAATAAACACATCTCTGTCGATCAATGACAATGGTAAGTTTTAATTTTAATTTTTCAATACTATTTAATATTTTTTAGGTTTATGCAATTTTAATTAAATTTTATTTTATAATTTTTTAAACAATCTGTAGATCGGGTGTTGCAATGCTATATTCGCAATATGCGTAGTCCGCCATCGCCGTTGATCGAGAATTACCTATGGGAGGCGGGTTTTTGGCACGTGGCCACGATAGGCAGGGGGTGCAAGTTGGACCCGAAGTTAATCAGTGCGTTGATAGAGAGATGGAGACTCGAGACGCACACTTTACATCTTCCATGCGGAAAGTGTACTATCACTTTGGAAGACGTGCATTTGCAATTAGGATTGCCGGTGGATGGGTACGTAGTCACCGGGTCCGCAACTTCTGGTGATTGGGGAGCCATATGCTACGAGCTTTTGGGTGTTATTCCGGATAACATTTACGGTGGTCAGATCTTACGAGACACATCCCCAGAGTCGGATAATGATTCGACCGAAATATAAAGAATACGGTATGCTCGGGCATACATTCTTGAGATGATTGGAGGCTATTTGATGCCGAACTTGTCACGAAACCTCGTACATCTGAGATGTCTGCTGAAACTTGTTGATTTTAGAGCAGCCGGTGAATTGAGTTGGGGGTCTGTCGTGCTAGCAAAATTGTATCGGGAGATGTGCGGGGCGACGTGGCCGAATAAAACGAAAATCAGAGGTTGCTTATCACTACTGCAATCATGGGCACGGTTTCGATTTCCATTTTTACATCCTCGAGTCGACCACCCATATACATTCCCACTTATAACGAGGTAAATTTAATATTAGATTTTACAATTATTACGTAGATTTAAAATATAATTATATGCTAAAATTTTATTTAATTAGGTGGAACCATTCGGCGAATTATGTTGGAATACCTACCTCGCTTGAAGATATACGGCTTCTATTAGAGCAATGGTCGGAATCACAAGTAAGTATTAAATAAAATATATTTTCGTAATAAAATAGTCGCTTTGTATTTCATATTTAGTATTTAGTATATAACTAATATTTTAATCATGTTAATATAGTTTGAATGGACACCATACGAGGATCCGTCAATTTGGGCAGTAATTCCGGACATTTGGATTGTGAAGGTCTCATTGATCAACTATGCCACTGTGGAGATGCACCAGTCAGATCAGGTTCTGCGTCAATTTGGATTCCGACAACCGATTCCCGTGGCACCCGAGGTGCTCGATGATGAGCACAAAGTCGACTTACGGTAGTTGCATACGGATTGGCCAATATTTTAGTCAGCGTATATCGAATTGTGGGAGAACCGATATGATTATATACCTGCTCGGGAACCGATCATCGTTCCTGAGTTAGCATGCGTGCTGGAATACATGCCATGGTTTAGGATCCATGGCAAGCCGTATTTATTGTCGGAAGAGGAGAGGCGACAACAGCTTTGTAAACAAAGGGAACAACGGGGACCTTTAAATCAAAGGAGAACGGGTGATGAGACGGGACCATCAACAGCGCCGACAGAACCACCGAGCCCATCAACAGCGCCCACACAGTCACCGGGCCCAACACTTCAGCCGACGACACCCACATCACAACCTTTTTTGATTATGCCAGGTGCGTACCCTAGCCCTTATATGTATCCTAACCCTTATATGTTTTATTTTCCCAGTCCCACGGCAGGTTGGAATGCATGGTCCGGTTCGAGTCTGTTCCCGACTATTCCGGCTGGCCAGCTGATCTTGAGGCCGCCGTCGCATGAGGGATCGCACGAGGCGCCGTCGAGGAGCTCTTCTTTTTACCAGTTTCTTTCACCTTATGGGATTCAGACACCTCCGCCATGGTTTATGCAAACACCTCCCCAGTCATTATTTTATCAATGTGGGTCATCCTTCCAACACCGACAACCAGACCCCCTGTCGGAGGAACCAGAATTCCCGCCTGAGGTTCCACAATCCCCGCTGGAAGCTAGAAGAATGAGGAACCCAGCGCGTAACCATCGACCACCCCCATGTGGCACTGATTTCGATCGGCACCAACATTGATTTCGACCGCCATTTTTTTATTTTTTATTGTAATTTATTTTTTATATATTTAATAAAATAAAAGTTGTTTTTTATTTTTTTGTAATTTAATTTTTATTTCTTTAATAAAATAAAAGTTGTTTCTTTTTTTAATTTAATTTTAATATCTTTAATAAAATAAAAGGTGTTTTTTATTTTTTTGTAATTTAATTTTTATTTCTTTAATAAAATAAAATTTGTTTTTTTATTTTTTTTGTAATTTAATTTTTATTTCTTTAATAAAATAAAAGTTGTTGTTTTTTTAAGTAATTTGATTTTTATATCTTTAATAAAATAAAAGTTGTTTTTTATTCTTTTTGTAATTTATTTTTTTATTTTTTTATAAAATAAAATTTGTTTTTTAATATCCTAATTGTAATAAGCGTCCGTAATCAAGTCATAAGTGTCCTTAATCAAGTCAACGAAACCTTCAAATGAGATTTCAGACTCAGGGTTTTTCAATACTAGTCCAAAACTAGTCCCATTAGGTAACAAAACTTTGAAATGGCGAATGTCGTTGGAATCTTCATTGTCAAAAGCCAAACGCCTCTTTAGACCCTTAAAATGGTCCTTGTCTTCCATGATCTTCGTTTAAGCAGATAAACAATGTTGTTATATATATGCTATAAAAGAAAAGGCAGCAACTGTGAGATTCTATGTGATGCTCATGCAAAATAGGGAAAGGAAACGAATCGTCTTTGGTGGAATTTAATTTTGTGCATGGTTTTAGGTAAAAGTAGGTATTGGGGCCTTAAATCGCATTTTAAGGGGGAAAAAAGTCTAATGCCTCTTTTCCTCCTCCTAATATATCTTAAATATCATTGTAGTACCCAAATTAATGCCTCTTTTCCTCCTACTTGTAAATAAAATAAGCATTTAGCAAGAAAGATAATTCTGAAGAATAATGATGATGGTGATATTTTAGATTAATTGTGATATTTTAGATTAATTGAATAACTTTTTTTTCCTGTTTTGCAACTTAGTCCTTCTACAAAAGTTCACCATTTTCATCAAGAAATTAAAAGAATTTTCATAGCCACCAAGAGACAAAAATAAAAAGGAGACTATCAACTATTCTGATTTGGACACGAGCAAGATGTATGGCCTGGGTTCCTACACCATCCGCATAACTTCCGTCAGTTGGCCGTTTTTCGGATATCCATATTGTTGCGTATTCTAGTCGAGCAAGGTCGACCTTTTGGTTTGCGCCGCAGTTCTCTATCCGGTAACAGCTTATATGGAGCAAGCGATACAGACGGCCACTTACGTTTATCTGGGACTGGTGGGAATACGTGTCTCCACACGTTGTACATGTTTTCTATTTTATACACTTCGTCGACATAGCTCATGGGATCCAGACGGAGATTCTGACAAGCTGCAAGTACATAAGTGTACGGGTAACAAAGTGCATCAAATATCCCACAGTCGCAGGTCATATTTCTCAAATGTACACGATATTGCCCGTCAACAATACCTTGGTTTGGTCTGTCAAACTCCGTCATACAAAACCATAGGTTGTCGCGATCGTGGCACACTGTGTGCATGGTGTTGACCCATGCCTTCCCCTTGTTAATTTCTCACAAGACCTTCGCGCACCATACATGGCGTCCTTGCATTTAGCCTTTATAACTCACTGATCGCTTCGAAAATAGTGCTGCTAAATGAAAATATGTCTCTCACACAACCGATGTTATCGGCAAATGACGCGTTCCTTTTAGAACAGAATTTATGCATTCGGCCAAGTTTGAGGTCATATGACCATATCGTAGGCCGCCGTCGTATGCTTGTGTCCACTGTTCGAAAGGAATATTGCGTAGGTAGTTTACGCCTTCTTCGTTAACTGAGCGCAAACTCGCCAACATATCGTGAAAACGGTCCTTATTGATCTTGTACCCTGCCAATATAAGTTGATAGCGAATATTACATACCACTCTTCAATTAATAATAAATTGAATATTACAAACGAAATTATATTAATAGATATTACATATCCATATTGGTCACTTACCGTCGTTCACTTGGAGATCGATGTTGCCCGTGGTAGTTGGACGCAACATGCCTTAGGCAATATCGATGGTGTGTGCGATGCCACAGGCTTCCCTGTCGCTCTATTGCGACTAGTATTCCAGAGCCCCGATCCGATATAACGCATATATCAGGTTGAGGGCAGACATGCCTCATTAACCTAGATAGAAAGAAATCCCAGTCATCAGCTGACTCCCCCGGTGTTATTACAAACGTAATTGGAAGGATTCTCCCACTGCCATCTTGTGCCACAGCTAGTAATAGCCGATATGTATATCTACCATACATAAAGGTACCGTTAGTTTGTACCAATGGCTTGCAGTATAGAAATGCGTCTCGACATTGCTTAAATGTCCAGAACAAACGCTTGAACACTTGGCATCCACAGATCAATCGATCATTGTAGTATGCCGATTCCGTTTCAAGATCGGTTATGCTGCCTGGGACATATCTCTCCAGCACCTGACACCACTTCCACGCTTCATTATATGAAGCGTCCTATCGACCATGCAACTTTTCCAATGCCTTCTGCTTAGCTATCCAAGTCTTCCAGTAAGAGGGCATGTACCCTAATTGGCTACGAATATTGCCAATTAAGGCCGGCACTGTAGTCTTGGGATCCGCCTTCACCGTCAGCATTATTAAGTCAGCTAACATCTCTGAATCCATCTTCATATGATCTTGTGAAACACCTGTCAATGAAGTACGTTAAATAATGCAACATTACGTAATATCAGTATTATTCAAAAACCTTGAACACCTAGTGATACTGTACCGACAAGACATGTATGTGGACCTTTGTACTTTTTAATCTCCTACAAGCTTGTCCTTTTCCTCAACGAGGCCATGATTTTCCATAAACATGTACCGTCTTACACTGCACATTTGGCCTCGTACTTATCGACTTTGGATTTAACCACGTTGTAGTTAACCCCGTTCTTGATGATATATTGTTTCAATGCATCAAGAAAACTATCATTGTTGGAAAACTCTTTACCAACTTCTAATTTGCCCGAATCTAACGACGAACTTGTACGGTCACGCCTTCTGTGTGGTAGTTTAGGAAACTCCAATGCATCGTCTTGAAATAGATCGACATTATGCATGTGGGCTGGAGGCGAGTACGCCCTAAATCGCAGATCTTCTTCTTCATCTAAATCGCCTTCAACATCTTTAGGTACGGTTGGAACAAGCTCTGGTTCATAAAATAATGCAACTTCTGCACCATCGAGGCCGGGCTCTCGAGGTGGATCCACATCGGACTCATCATCCAACCCACCATTATCTGCAACGAACAAGGGCCCCTCGTCGGTGGATGTCGTGGGGAGTATATTATCCCTTCTTAAACGACTTTCGTAATGTTCCCAATCATATGTGGATTTCCAACCACTAGAAGTTGATGACGTTCCCTGATACGTATTTCTAGCATCGAACGTCGAAGGAAGGATATGCATGTCCTATCCACCAACCGAGTGTCGTGCAGGGGTTGTGTTTTCTATACTACCAACAAACACGGGCGCTTCCGTATTTTACCTCACACTAACAGAGTGTCAGCTTGGGGTCATGTATTTCCTTCGAACAGTAGTAGATGTTGAAGTCGAAGGAAGATCACTCAGCGATGAAAATTGTACATATACCTCAAGATAGGGTGATCCACTGGTAAGATGAGTCTCCACCATTGCCTCCAAGCTCCGAGGACATTTAATGTCGAATGAGTCATATCTCACGGGATCAACCGAAGCTCAAAATCTATACTTAATAGATTGAACTTTCATTGACATTGTTCCAAAGATTTCACGCCTAATTCTTTTGCGAAGTTCTGTCAAATCTATGTTCCTGTTAAAACCCAGTCGCGTTGTGTTCTCCGATTAAAAAAACACCATTTTCGGTGTCACAAACCTCACCATCGTAGTAAATAACAGCATTAATACATTCACTCATCTTCAATTTCTATTTTACTTTTGCCTCAATTTCTGATAGGCAAATTGAGAATGAAATTTGGCTGATTTATAGCCTAAGAATTGCCAGAGACTACTGTAGCAAAAGAGTGTCCACGTGGGAGCTTTTTTCAGTATTCTTGCTGACAGTGCATCCTGCTTGAAGCATTTTGGTCACTATTTGTTCAGAAACATCTTCTCAAAATTATTTTGCCAGAGACTACTGTAGCAAAAGAGCATCCACGTGGGAGCTTTTTTCAGTACTCTTGTTAACAGTGCATCCTGCTTGAAGCATTTTGGTCACTAGTTGTTTAGAAACATCTTCTCAAAATTATTTTGCCAGATACTAATGTAAAAAAATTCAAATGATTTTTATTTTGTTGATATATTTTTCCCAAAACCCTAAACCTAAAATTATTCTAATTAATTAACCCTAAAATCTAGTTCATTAATTTCCCCCTAAAAACCTTTAACCTTAGACCCTAAAAATACCTAAACCATAATCCTAAAACCCTAAAAACCTATACCCTAACACTAAAAACAACTGAAAAGTCCATCGGAGGTAGGGCGAAAGCATGTCCACGAGGGAGCGCTTTTGCCACATCAACAAAATTCGAGTCGAGTCGAATCGACTGAAATTATTCAAGTTAAATTAAAAAATTAAATATATCAAATAAAAATATTGTTACAGTATAACTAATTTTATGTTAAAACACATAAATTTCAAATCATATATATTTGAAAAAGTTTTCAAAGTAAAATAATAATAAAAATAAAATACTTTAGCATGATAAATTTGAATCATTAATTAGGTCCCAAAATTATTATTTTAGAATTTTTTTTAAAATTTTAACTTTTTTTATATATAGTAAATTTTTTATAATTTTTTTAAAAATATAAAATATAAAATTTTTATAAATATTTTGAATCTTAAAAATTATTTTAAATTTTTGAAAATTATTTTGAATTATTTTGTAATTTTTGTTGTGAGAGAGACCAGTTTGCTTATTTTTAAAGTTGACAGGGACCAAAATGGTATTTACACCAATCTGTTATTCGAATTGTGAAATTAAACTCGACTCGAACTTGAAAGTTGAAAGTTGAATCGAGATTGAGTTGACTCGAATAACTCGATTCAACTAACTCGAAATTCGAAAAAGAAAATAGATTCCAATCAAGTTTTGCTCACCCTAAGAAAATCGAAGCAATTTAATTCATTTCAATTTTGAAAATGAGCAATTAAGGAAAATTAGTCTCAACGTTAATATTTTCTATCAATTGCACGCAATTTTCAACGGTATGATAATGAATTTAGCTCTAATTTTAGATACTCTGTCAATGTGGTCCCGATTTAACAAATTTAGCCTATAACATTTGTGTAAATGTGTAAATGTTGAGGTTAAGTTTGTTGAAGTTTTCAAAATTAAAACCAAAATGACAAAACATGTAAATATTAAGGCCTAAATTTGTTATTATTCCAATCAAAATTGCGTACAATTGATGGAAAGCATTAACGTCGAGACTAATTGTCCTTGATTGCTCACTTTCAAAATTGCTAAGTATTAAATTACTCTGATTTTTTAAGCGGGACCAATTGCTAAATTTAAAAAAAAATGATAGGGATTGGAGAATCTTTTTACCAAGAAAATTTTAATAGAAGGACCAGTTTACTCTTTAATCTAACATAGAAGGACTAGTTTACTCTCATTTTTAATAGAGAGGGAAAAATGCAATCTAGCTCCTAATACAAGGACCTCCTTAATACTTTTATCAAAAAAATTAAACTTTTTTATAGAGTCAAGACGGATCAAAACCCAATAAATTATTTTTTAATCACCTCTAAAGAAAGCCAAAGTATAGGATACCTTTGCTCCTTAGATATGTATAATTTTACAAATGCCAGCAATTTGAGATAAATAATAATTAAATATGTTCCCATTTGAATAGTATCTTACAAAATAATTTATTTTAAAAAATTAACATACGAGGAAGCTCTTGAATTCGTACCTATTTGGTACTTAAATTTTTTTTGGATTTAACTAGTTTTTAAATTTCTTTTTCGCTAAGTAATTGGTTCATCAAATTAAGAAATTATAAGTCAAATTGGTTTTTTTTAGGTACTTAATATTGTGATACCGATGTGATATTGACGATCAATAATACGTTGACACGTAGTAAACTCACATTTTAACACGTAATAAAAATAAAATAAAACAAATTATCAAGTATCACCGTGATATTTGTCGTCAATGTTACATCAATATATTTTAATAAATTTAATCAAGTATTTAAAAAAATTTAAATTAACATATAATTTTTAAGTTTAAGTATCAGTTAAATTCATAAAGTCGCTCCATATATATTAAATCTAAAAAAATTAATTACTAATTATTTTCCTCTAATCGGAAACCGGAAACACCATGGTTGTCGGTTGAGTCCAGATACCAAAACCCTAAAAGCAACGAGTCCAAAAGACATCAATATATATATAAACACATGCATGATCTCCTTGCTTGATTTGCACCAACCATTCCTAATCCCAACAACGGTAAGCTCCAGACTCGAATTTCAATTTAACTCCTTTGTCGATTTTTATTTTCAAAATCGACCAAGTTTATTTGAATTCATGTTTGAGTACATTCATATTTAAACTCTTTATATATATACTTATTTTTTTGGTATTGGTAATTTTGAATCCTATCTATTTTTGAGGAAGGTCAACACCAAATTAATATATCACAATTTGAGGATTACTTCGTGTAAAATATAATTTCAAAATATAGTAATATATTTAAGAAAAAAAAAAAAACTTCAGTTAGGCTCTTGAATTCGGTTTGACCAATAGCTCAAACTTGACGCAATAATTATGGGCAGAGTTAGACATGGGTGAAGTTAGGATTTTTTTTAGGGGGCGAAATAAAATTGTAATTATTACAAAAGTAAAAATATAATTTCACTATTTTAATTAGGGGTGTTCAATTGGTTAATCGACCTGAACTAGCACCGAACTTTTAAACCCTTAACTGTTAACCGAACATAAATTTTTTTCAAAAAAAATTAACCGAACCAAATTTTTTCAGTTAATTCGGTTAACTGACCGAATTAACTGAAATTTATATTTTTTTTTGTTAAAACAAGTATAAAGCATATTAAAAAAATTAACTAAATTGACCGACTTTAATATATGTAAAGTGTATATAAAAATATAAATTTTCGTTTAAGTAATCAATTTCTAACCAAATTAACCGTTAACTGAACTTCCAAAAAATTATTAACCGACCCCCGACCAAATTAATTCGGTTAACCAACCGATTAACCGAATTAATTCGGTTCAGTCAGTTAAACCGGTTTTACCCAAAATTTGCACACCCCTAATTTTAATAGCCTATATATTTATAATTGTTAAAGGATTAAATTAAATTTTAATCATTTCTAGAGGGACCAAAGTGTTATTTTACAATCACTAATTTAAAATTTTAAAAATTTTAAAAGATCTAAATGAAAAATTTTCCATTTTAGGGGGTCGAGGCCCCTGCTAGCCCCCCTAGCTACTCCCCTGAAGCTAGAGGAGGCAGATAGGTCATGGCCTTCGAAAAATGAAAATTTACCTCTTTATAGGTCATGGCCTTCGAAAAATGAAAATTTACCTCTTTAATCTCTTGAGTATTTGCAAAGTTTTAAGTTGATTTAATGATAAAATTCTATTTTGACCCATTCTACAATTAAAAATTCAATTATGCCCTCTCTAAAAATAAAATAAAAAATTATAATTTAATCTCTTGAAAATTATAAAATTTTACATTAATATTATGATAAAATAAAATTTAACCCTCTCAAAATTTATAATTCAAATTTGACCCCTACAAAAAATTTCTAACTTCATTCCAGTCAATAATTACATAATTAAATTCATTCTTTCCTGAACCAAACTCGAATAAATTACGATAATATATCTCATTCAAACCCTAAGTCATACCCGTCAATGGCCAATGAATTATGGAAATAGCAAGTATCTAAAACGTGGATAATTATAAAGTGGGAATCTACTGGAAGATTTGTTTTTGCTTTGCATGCTACTTCTAAAGCTAAAAAGAGTAACATTCAAATACTTTCGCTTCTTATTATCGAATATTGAATATAATGGTAAGATATATTATATTTTTTAAAAGAGAATTTAAAATCGAAATTTAAAAATAATATTATTAAGAAGAGCAATTACAAACCTCAAAATATTTAATCTTCATAAAGCATAAAATAAACATGAAAAAATTCTTCATCATATAAAATATATATAATGGGTTTGACTTGGTGGTGTAGGGGAAGCAGTTGATGTTGTATGAACAGAAGAATAATGTCGTGAATCATGGTGCGAAATTTTCAGTGACAGTAAGAAAAAAGACAAATCCAGATGAGACAATCAACATGTTGTTTTAATTTGTACATTTTCAGCTTTTGCTATAAAACAAAACCTTCACGTTACCGTTATCTCTAAAGATGTGTTTGATATTTGCAGCAAAAAATTGATGTGTTTGATGGTGTGAAAGTGAAAGATTACTGAACTGAAAATAGAAAAAAAAAATTGAAGCATTGCAATATTTTTATTGAGAAAAAGTAAATTATTTTATATACCCTAAACTGTTTGAAGGAATGCAAACACCTTTGTGTGTCGGTTATATTTTTATAATTTTTTAAAGGATTAAATCAAGATTTTATTATTTTTAAGAGGATAAAGTATAATTCTACCATATACTAATTTAAATTTTTATCAATTTAAGAATTAAAAGTTGAATTTTACATTTTATGATAGTCGGATCCCTATCAACCCTCCTTATCGTCGCCCCTTATACTGTATAGGTAGTAGAATTAAGCTACATATATTTTAATCTTATCATTGATTTAGCTCTCTAAAGATATCATTCTTTTTTTTGTCTTTGGTAACTAAATATTTTTTGGTTCTTTTGATATTTAAAGTTATGTTTTGTCGTACGGTTTAAATCAATCACAATCTCTAACTTATAACAAAGCACCACATGGGATTCTTTTGCTCGTGTCATCAATAACATAGCATCTACAAAAAACTTATATCAATCAGAATGGATGGATACACACTGAAATAAACTAAATACACAAGAGATCGAAACACACAAGAATTTGACACGAAACATATAAAATTCAATGAATATAAATACAATACCGACCACCTTCATCACAAACGGATCTCGAGGTGATTGGTGAGATTCAATGTTTCTTTGCATGTCAGTACTACGTTAGCTTTAAGAGGAGGATTATCAATCATAAGTCTGTGTTTAGATTTGCATGGTTGTAAATAGGACTCAATTGAGTCAAGTTAAAAAATTTTGAATTAGTATAGTTGACGAAATTTATTTTAGCAATTGAATTTAATTTGAATTTTTTTTCGAATTAAATCGAATCGAGTTAAAAAATTTCGAGTCGAGTTAATGAATCATATTATTTATACTCAATGTTGCGATTACATGGACCGATTATTTAACTAGTAGACGAAGTACAATATTATTTAGCTACATAAACAATATAATGGCTTTAAGTACAATATTATTTAGCTACATAAACAATATAATGGTTTTACCTTTTAACTTAATGAGTAAGCATTTATCAAAATGACATAGTTTTACCTTTTAACTTAATGGTTTTGACTTTTAACTTTAAAAAAGATAAACATTTATCAAAACGACATAGTTTTGTCTTTTCTTATTCTGATTTTCAGATAACTTGAATTGTGTAATTCATATTTGAGTTAAACCGCAAAACTTAATTTTTTATTCGAGTTGATCCGAATAACTTGATTAACTCAAATAACTCGAACTATTTAATTCAAATTTTAATTTTTTTATCGAGTTTTTTGAATAGAATCGGATTTTGCTCACCCCTAGTTGTTCTCTCTAAATAGTTTCTTTTGTATTTTTCATGTTGATTTTATGGTTTAGGTTTAGAATTTATTATTGTATTTTTAATAATGTCACTTTCAAAGTTCAAATCTTACGTTATTTCTTAAAAATATAATGTATCTTACTATTATACCTAACATTTTTTCGTGTTTTTAAATCATTTCACACTCACCAAGCATCTAATTATAATTATTTTGAGACCCCACTAACTGGCTAAAAAAAAGAATCAGAATGTGTACGGATTCATGTTTTACATGTTTAAAATTCCCAAGTTATAATACGATGATATAAATAAAGAGAGAAATGATTGTATAAAACTATAATTTTATGTCATTTTGATTTCTTTTCGATAGGAGAATAATAGATCAAATTTTTCCTCCTGAAAAAATTCAAATCTAATTAAAAATTCTAAAAATCAGAAGGGAAAAGTTTATTTGTCATTCTCCTATAGTAAAAGAATAGAGATACGAGGAATCATAGATTTATACAATCCTTTCTCTAAAGCAAAATTAGTAATTTGTAATATAACAATCTAAATTGAGTTGAGTAATAAAAAATATAGTTTTATTATTATTATTATTTTTAATTTCAAATTTGAGTTTTGCGAGGGAATAAAATAATTTTGGAAGACTTTGTCTCTCATTACTGATCTGACCCAGCAAGGGGCACAGACAATGGGGTAACAGCCGCGTTGGTCGACAAAATTGATAAATTTATCATTTGACCCCTTTAAATTTATAAAATTACATTTTATCCAAAATTTTAATTATAATTAAATCACGGCCCCGCTTGGTGGAAAGTAAATCAGAAATGTGTAGATATTGGTGTTGTACATGTTTGAATTTTCCAAGTAATAATATAATTCTACAAAGCAAGATGAGTAATTTGTAATGTAAAGATGTATATTGAGTCTGAGTAGTAAAAATATAATTTTTTTCGTAAAATTTCAAATTTGAGTTTTGCGAAGGAATAAAATATTTTGGAAGAGCTTACCTCTCATTTACGGGTCTGACCCAGCTAAGGGCATAGACAACAGGTAGATAGTGACCTTGGCCGACAAAACTGGTAAATTTATCATTTAACCTCTTCAAGTTTTATAAAATTACATTTTACTCCAAAAATTCTAATTCTAATTAATTCGCAACCCCACTTGGTAGAGAAAAAAAACCAGAAATGTGTAGAGATTCGCGTTGTACATGTTTGAACTTCCCAAGTTATGATATAATGATATAAAGCAAGATGAGTAATTCGTAACGTATATTAGGTCAAGTGATAAAAAGTTTAATGTTTTTTCATAAAACTTTTAATTTGAATTTTGTAGAGGAAGAAAACAATCTTGGAAGAGCTTGCCTCTCATTTATGGTTATGACCTAACCAGGGGCATAGACAATGAAGCAGGCGGATTTATGAAATTACAAGTTAATATAGTGATGTTGCACTTTGATCTCAAAATTTATAATCCATCTTTAATCTTTTTAAAGTAAATTTCTAACTTCACCCGGATTAAAACCTGACATAACTTATAGATATTTTTAAAAAATACATTATAAAATTAATGAGGCACACATGTTTCATCCTAATTGAAAATTGACCGCTATACATTTAATTTGTATAGACAGTCTTTGTTGACAATGGTGGTGCAGTAGTTAGACTTAAATATCATCTAATTTTTTGTTGCACAATTTATGGTTATGTATAGTATCATATACACCTTTCAATACAACCCATCAATGGACCCTATCCTCAAGGTTTTGCATTCAATTTTGTGTTGTGCGAACAACAAAACACTCAATAAATTATGTCATGAAGGTAAGTACAAATTGATTATCATAATCGGATCACTAAACTTTTTTAATTTTTATTTTGCATTAATTCCTTTTATACATAATTAATAATGTCACGAAGATATACTAGTGCGAGAGTTGTGTGTTAAAAATTAAATCAAGAGATAAAAGTAACATTTAGTCTTTAAATTTGGTAATTTTTTTAATTTGATTTCATAACAATTTTTGGTTCACATTAATCTTGGAATTTGGCAGCTTTTTTTTCTAATTTGGACCTTGAATTTGGATTTTGTTAAAGTGTGATTATACGACACTCTGACATTGTGTCACATCGGCACTTGAAAATTTTAAAAAGTATACAAAATCTAATTTTTATTTTATTTTTTAAAAATATTCAAGTGATGACATGGCTCAATCTCAGAGTGCCACATCATCTTACCTTAAAAGTATCCAAGTTTATGGGCGAAATTGGAAAAACTACCAAATTCTGGGACTAATATGAACAAAAAAATTTATCAAATTCAAAGACTAAATATTATTCTATCGTTGTTATTGTTTGACATGCAATACTTCAATTCTCTAGATTCCGTGACAATAATGGAGTAAAATTATTATAATCGGGTAATTTATGTCGTTAGAATTTCCATCGAGTATCTAAATGACTAAGATTTAAACATTATCATCCTCATCTCCTACTTTTAATATCGTATTGTTTCAAAAAAAAAAAATCGTTTGATTATAATTATGAACCGTGTAATAAATGAATTAATAAATAATGATAGTAGGCTTGTGGATTCCAAATCCAATTTGAAAATTTAATTCATTTAACTCGAATTTGAATTCAACGTAGCCTAATTTGATCATAAAAGATTGACAATCCAAATTCAAAATAGTTTGAACAAGTGATTCGAATTTATCCAAATTTAAAATGATTCACTTGATAAATAACTTGCAAATGTAAAATAATCTAAATTTAAAATGACTCGAAAATTTTAAACCCTAAATCACTGTGATCTAACTCAACTTGACCCAAAACCAATGTGTACTTCCCAATTCACAAGTCTATATAATAGGTAAATAGAATGAAACACTTTGCCTCCTAGCTATAAGGGTACGAGAATTTAATTCAAATGGTTGTTTCTCTTTTTAAAAGATTGGATTCTCACTAGGTTGGATTTTATCTCTATTACATGTAAATTCCTCAATCACATAGGCTTTGTCAAATTTTTTTATGTGTATATATATATAAAGGGTGTGTTTTAACCCATGATTGATTGTTTTAACTTTCGATTAAGGTATTTAGTAACCTTTTTCTTGACATAATATGTACAATGAACCCAAAACCTAATAATTTCTTTAGTCACTTTGGTGACATTGTTGTTGGATTCACGGGACTTGCCTCTTGGCTTTTGTTTGCCAAAATGGGAAATCTTTCAATGCATGAAGAAATGAACTTTGAATTAACCAATTTAGTTTTGGGTTAATTCTCGAAACATCCCAAAACAATCACTCAGATTTCGATTTTGTTCCTAAATTTTAAAATATTCTATTAGAATCCTCAATGTATCAATAATGTATTGATCAAGTCCTTCTGTCAATCTAGCTACCAATTTAGACGTTAAATGTAAATCCAGGTCTAATGTATACTTATTGCATGAACAACTTGGATTTAACATGTTAAAAGAAAAAGACAATCTTAATGAAATTTAAGAGGGCTATTTCTTTTTCTTTTTAAAATACATTAGACCCATAATTGAATGTATCCATTCAGTAGGTAAACATATGTTTATAATTTAATCCACGTTAGATTCAACCTGGTGACCAACACCTAAATCAACAACTCTATTAACAAAAGGACCTAATTGATATGATACTGACTCTTTTAAGATTCAATTAAAATGTTTTGATGTTTACAAATCAATTTGAAATCTGGATCATAATTCGAGGATATCTGGAGCAGTTAACCCTCATTAGTTTACCACATAAATGGGATTTATTTTTTCGTATATATATAAAAAGGATAATTTCTTCAAAGAGGACAAAAAAGGGAAGGAAATTGAAGGGGGCCCCAAAATCAAAGATGTCAATCAACTTTGGGAAACAGCTGTTTTGAGCCCCATCCCTTATTGCAAATGCCTATTTAACTCTATGGTCTAAAACACCACAATTTATTTGATGCAAAGTCCTATATTTTCCTATGACATAGCTTGTTTGGTTCACCCAATTTTAAGAGGTTTAAAACTTTACAACTAATTATAAGGGAAAATTTTATTTATTTAAAGGGGAAAGTTGTGAATAACTTCCTACTTCCCAATAGAATAAAAAAAAATGTAAAGACAAATTAATTAATTAGGGAAAGAAAGGATGCGTAAAACCCATCACCAATGCTAATCTTTTAATTGTTTGTTTATTGATAGGAATTTGTAGATAAGATTTTGTTGGTATTTGGCTTCCCAAATGTGATGTTACCTTTTTAACAGAAAACTAAATAGATTTTGTGGTCTCTTTAAAAAAAAAATTAGTTAAATCGGTATTCGATAGTCGAGTTAAATTTTAAGAGTTCATTCAGATGAGTAGTGCGATTGACTCCAATGAGATTAAGAACAACGAAAGTGATGAGAGTAGTTACTGTAATAGTGAAATTGAGTGTTGCAACAGTAAGATTAAAATCAGTGATAAGATATGTGTTTGAATTTAAATATAGTTATTGGTATAGAACAACTTTAAAACTTTACAGAATGCGGAGAATTAATTACTGGACTCGCTCCGATAAATATATTGAAAAATTAAAAAAATTGGATGGCAAAGTTTTAAGGGGCGAGGAAAGAAATTTTAATTGGGAGAGTGCAAAATTGAATTATAAATATGGGGATGCCAAGATGAAGATTTACTATTACATTAATATGCAACATTTTAATTTTAAAAGGACTAAATGTGAAATTCATCATTTTTAAGGTTATCCTTATAAACTCTTCCAACGCTTTTTTTTATTCAAACTCTAAGGGTAGGTTTGGATGGGAGGTGGGGTGTGATGTGGTGCGTTTAGCTTATTTTTTTGTCTCACACTGCAGTATTATTATAGTATTTAATCTCACCATTGCTATTTTTACACTAACCACAGATAAATGCACCGCCTATTCAAAATCACCTCTATCTATTTAATCCTTGCGCATTTAATTTGTTTATTTATTTATTTACTTTCATCTCTCTCTTTCTTTCTTTCTTTCTATTATTCATTTATTCTCTCGGTTTTTTTGTGTTTTTGGATTTTTGGGGGGCTTTTGTGGTTCATTGGTCATTGGGGGCCGATTTTGCAGTCAAATTATCAAATATTGATGACAATATTTTTAGAAGTTAAAAATATCCTGGTTTATTATTCAAATTGTAATAGAGTTATTATTTATTATATAAAAAAATCTTAAAAATTAATTTTTTTCAATTACAATTAAATTTTAAATAAAAAATTTTATTTATAAAACAATAAAAATTTTAAAAATATTAATTCTGTTAAACAATAAATGTTAATTTTATTCCAATTTAACCTTATTTGATTTCTTAAATAGATAGAGAATAAATTGATCCATTTAATAATAGAGTGACTAATTTAATCAAGTCTATATAATAAAAGGACCTCTTAAATACATTCACTTATTTTTAGAATATGTATCACTCATTTAACTTATTTAAACCGCTTCAAAAATTTTGATATCCTAAATTGAAATTTCACAATTTCTCCGGCTCTAATTAATTATTTAAATATATTTTTATTTCCTAATTAGAGTTCACTTAATAATTTATAATAAACATTTAAAATTTTTATTTAACTCATGTCTTAACTTTTTGGTCTACGATAATTTTAACTTTTTGTTAATTTATCTTAGTTTTTTTGAAAATTAATAAATTTAATGTTTTCAAAATTATCTCTACCAAATTAATAAATTTTAACTCTGTGGAAAGCTAACAAAGATGTCATAATTTACATAAAATAACCCATAAAAGCTCTACCAAATTAAAGAATTAAATTAGAAAAGCACTTGAAAAAGAAAAGGAAAAAAGTGAAGTCACAAAAATCTCGTGTTACCGGTTGCACCATGTGAATGTGTGAACCATCCCCAACCTTACACTACCGAAAGGCAAAAGCCAAAATAATAATATTATTTTTTTCCAAAATCCCCAATCCCTCCCTTCCAATTTGAAGCTACTTTCACTTTGTGAAAGGGTGACTTGGTCATTTCAGATCAAAATCTTAATGCTCCACCACTCTTGGTAGGAGACAGTAGACAACACTGTTCATCACCATAAACACTACCCTTTGCTAGACGTTAACGTATAATTATTGATATATCAGTTGAGTTGTAATGATTTTGATATCTCTTACGTAAAGTTTTAAGTTAGAATCTTTAAAGTTTCATTCAACTTTAGATTTAATTACAACTTAACCATACCATTCAATATTACAAGCCTCTAAGAAAAAAATATATGAATCTTTTAGTATTAGTAGCATTGTTGTTGGAACTAGACTGGTTGGATTCGGAATCAGAGAGTATAACAATCTAAACAAATAATTGAACTTATTTTGAATTGGCTCTTGAGCGAATCACTTGAAATTGATTGAATCGAATTAAAAAAAAGTTGGTTGAACTAATTTTTTTTATTATAAAATTTTAATAATTTATTTAATTAGAATTGAACCGACGAAATAAACTGATGAAATTGGGTAAGAATGATATGCTCTAAAAACATTTTGGTTTGGATGTCTTTAATTAAAAACATGTAGGTGCTTTTCTGTCAAATATCTATCGCTTATTCAAAATAAAATAGTTTGAAGGTGGATTTGGATAGGCGGTGTGGTTAGTGTAAAAATAGCGATGGCGGTGAAATTAGATATTATAACAATACTATAGTGTATGACAAAAAGTAAACTAAGCGCACTGCACTAAAGGTAAATGCCTATCCAAACCCACACTAAATTAATAAATAAACAAAATAAAGTTATAAAATTATGGATTTGTTTTTATATTAGTAGTGAAATTTTTAATTTTATAGAAGTTAATTCATTTATTGTAATTTATCATAATTTTTTTATAATATTATTAGTTAATAAAATTATTAAAATAATAATATGAATTAACACACCGTCCAATATAAAAATATCGATGTTATCATGATGAGTTAAAATAAGTGTCTGTAAATAAAAATTCACGTCAATATTTTATTCGAATGTTAATTATTTGGACTAACTAATGAAATTATAAAAACAAAAACGGACCAAAATCATATAAAATTAAAAGTATAAAGATTATATCTCAAATTTGAGTGTAGTAGAAACATAAAAACTAGAATTTAACCTTTACAAGATTAATAAATCTATTAATTTAATCTACAAATTTATTTTCTGAATGAATATACACAAATACCCATAATACGAATCAACTATTACAAAATACGATCAAGCCCATAATCAAAATATATCTAAATTTAAGGTAAAATGTTATTTAAAGAGCTAGGGGTAGATAAGAAGGTTATCTTGGGCCTAATATGGTAAATATACCTTTTTAACTCTTTTGAAATTTATGAAATTACAAATTAATATAATGATAAAATTGCATTTTAACCCTCAAATATTTATGATTCATCTTTGCATCCGTCCTTAATTGCATAAAGTGAAAATCAAAGTTAAAATTTTTAAAATTTTCCAACGTAGGGCAAAAGCAATGGCTATCACAATCCTCCTAACACAAAACAAGTGGCGCGTGAGCTTTGTATGTTCTCACAATAGGATGCTTTATTTGTTTTGACAATTGACCTGTATGGGTATTTACGTAATTTCAACCAACCGTTGTAACGTTTAATTGCAAATATAAATGCTAGTCTCAACACTTGCAATAAAACGGTTCTCACGTAATGGAACAACCACCGTATACGGAGGATGACTTAAACGCCTCCACCGCCTCACCGGAATCCGCCATGAAAAACGACACGAAAGGAGGCGGCGGAACTCGGCATCCAGTATACCGTGGCGTTCGTAAACGACGGTGGGGCAAATGGGTGTCGGAGATTAGAGAGCCCCGCAAGAAGTCACGCATTTGGTTAGGCTCATTCCCGGTGCCGGAAATGGCCGCTAAAGCTTACGACGTAGCGGCGTTTTGTTTGAGAGGACGTAAAGCTCAGCTGAACTTCCCCGACGAAGTAGACGATTTACCCATACCGTTGACGTCCACTGCTCGTGACATCCAAGCCGCCGCGGCGAAAGCGGCACATTTAGTAGTATCTTCGTCGAAGAAACTTCCAGAATCATCCGAAGACGGTAGTGATGATTTCTGGGGTGAAATAGAATTGCCGGAATTGATGAATAACGGCGGTTGTCAATGGAATTCTTGTGGATGGACTTTCGCCGGCGATTCATCGTGGCTTGACGGAGAAACCCAAACACAACAACACTTCCTAGCATGTCTTTGATGTGTAGGGATCCCACTCTGTGTAGTAAAAAACAAAAAAACCGCCATTAATGTTTCAACAACCTCTTGTGTTCTTTGCTGTTTATGTACTTATTACAAAGCATTATGCCATATATATGCTTTTAAGTTTTGCGGTTCTTATGGCACGTCGATTTAGCAAAGGTAAGCTTATCAATTAATTCATCCTTCTCTCTTCTTTTTTTTTCCTCACATTTTCTAGGAACTTTGTTTATGTTTGAAGATTAATTATTTTTAAGATTTCATCTCTTTGCTTTTTTTGGATTTTAAAATTTAATTTCAATTATTAGCACTTTTAAAATTGTTTTATTAAATTTATATTCTCTATTTTTTCAGATTTTAAATTTTCAATTATTAACAATGCCAAAATTATTTTGCTAAATTCAAATTCTTTATAACACTATTTTTTTTAGTTATATGGCTATTGAGTGAGTGCTTTTTTTATTTCAACTTGTCACGCCAACAACAAATTTAACAGAAAATTTTTAACTTTAACAATTGGACTTAAATTTTGAAATTTAAAAAGTAGAAAGATCAAATTCTTGAAAATAAAAGTATAATGACTAAATTCAAATTTGAAAAGAGTACAAAGACTTATGGCATATTTAATTTTTTTAAATTCTAATAAGATTAGTGAAGTATTTGACATTTGTTATTTTTTAAAATTTTGTACTTTATTTTTAGGATTTTCAAATTTTAAAATTCAAGTCCAATTGTTAACATTGTTAATTTTTTTCATTAAATTTATTGATGCAATATTTTGAAATATGAAAAATAATCATTTAATAGGTCATGTAATTCAAAAATAACGTTGTAATAAACTTGAATTTAACAAAATGACATTAACAGTATTAACAAATTGACTCGAATTTTAAAATTTAAAAAGTAAAAAGAATGAATTTCTATAAATAAAATATAAAAATTAAATTTCAAATTTAGAAAAAATAAAAAATTTATAATATTGTTCTTTAACACAAATGAAGTCTCTTGCATTTATGTATTAAATAATTATTTTTAATTTTTTAACTCTTAATTTTCAATTTGATGAAGTGTAAGAGTGAAGTAGAAAAAATGCTTTAAAAGAACATAAAATAATAATAAAATTTTGAGGACTCAATATATAATTTTATTGTTATAAATTTTTGCGGTCAAGACCTCTACCTACCCATTTTCGCTTCTAATTAAGTGTTAAAAGGGATTAAGAGTATTAATTGGGATGCTTATTGGTCCATGGAATATGGGGCCACATTTTGTATGTAAATAAGAGTAGCCAACACTTTCATTGAAGTTGTTATTTATATCACTTGCTTGGTCTTTTGGATTTCTTTTAAGTTTTTGTTTATCGTTGTTTTGAGTTATGTATTTTTTTTAATTATAAAAGAAGGGTAAAGTTTTAACAACAATTCGACTAATGCGACTCAAACTTAGGTAATATTTGTGGTGGTGAACACCTTACCATCAGACCAACACATGAGGTTTAAATTTATTATTTTTAATGTTATATAATTATTTTTTAAAAAATTATATAAAACATATAGTTTTATATATTTCAATTTGTAAGAGTTATGTTTATAAAGTTCGTATTTGGTACATTGGTGATAGTGTATTTTTTTTCATTTCACAAGCAACCTTAAAAAACTGTCGCATGTCTATTTTCTAAAAATATATTGTTTTTTAATATTTTACTATACTCTTATATGACATTTGCTAACCCCTAATCCTATTTGTAGGGTCTAAAAACTCCATTGACAGTGTACCAAATATTTTTTCATCTTTATATGTGATTTTATTATTTAAAATTTTATTTATACATTCAAATTAATGTTAATAAACATTATATAAAATTTACATTTTAAATATGATGATATTAATGAATTTGAATATATATATTACATTCCAACATCAAAACTAGAATAAAAAATTTAATTTTCTTACAACACCTTTTAACAATAATACTTTACTTAATATTAAAAAATCATACTTTATCAAAATATTTTTCACAACATCTTTCAAAAACAATTTTAAATCAATTTTTTCCCAATCCAAACCCTAAATATAAAATATTTTAGCTTATGTGGAGTTATGCCTCGTATTTTTTGACTTTTATTTTCTCACTTAAACTTTGTTTTTAGTTCACCACTTAAACTTTGATTAGTATAAGTTATTTTAATATTAGTTTCTCACTTAAACTCTAATTAGCATAGGTTATATTAATATTATTTGACCTACAAATTTAGCCTATAAATAGATCATTTTTTCACCTTAGAAAAATAACCCATTACACATTTAGATATTAGCTTTTACAAGTTTTCAGAGAATTTTGTGTTTCTGTTTTGAGGGTTCTCATTTCGGGTTTCGGGGTTTATTTTTATCTTCATCTTTTGTACTCTTCGTTTTTACCATTTTAGTGAAATTATCTTTACTCGTGATTTTTTATCTTCTTCAGAGGAATTTTTCCTTATAAAATATTTCTTATGTAATTTTAATTATAGGTGCATTTTTCACATGATAAACAAATATCACAATTAAGACAAAAACTTCATATTCTAATTTCACTTCACTCACTGTCACCTACTTGCATGTGATTTTCAGATTTGGAATTAGAATTTAACATCAAAGAATACAATTGACCAATAAAATTTTTACACTATTGAATAGATATTATCAAGAATCTTAATACAAAACAAAACTATTTCTATATATAATATTTTTGAGTTATTATTTTTTACTGTTTTTTTTTTTGAGTAATTTGTGAGTTTAGATTTAAATAAATTTTTAGTTTAATTAAGTTAATAATTGTTCAATTTTTAAAAAATAATATATTTATTTGTCATTATTCAATTAATAAAGTTTTTAATTTGATAAATAGAATTAATTGAATGATATATTATAAGGTAAAAGTATCAACTAGAAGTCAAATTGAACTTTGCTCTTTCTACTAAAAAATAGACAAATTAATTTATGTACATTAGATCAGAGAACAAATTGATCCTTCTGTTAAAAATTGGTCATTATACACTAGCATGAAGTACACGTGACACACTACATGTCATTTCCTTATTATTTTGTTAACCATGTCAATTTTTAACAATACAGATAGATAAAAATTTTAATAAAAGAGACCAATTTACTTTTTGATTCAACGTATTCTATGGTATCTACTTTGTTTTTCAAACCTTAAATAAAATCATGATGGTGAGGTAATGGTGACATATTTGACAGATAATATGAGAATTGGCAACGTGCTATAAAATGGAAAAGATTGTACTATTTAGTGTCACAAATGAGCATCTTAAATTACGCATGGTCAAAAACATTAAGTTTTACAAAAGGGACTTAACACTGAGACTTGAAATAAAATAAAAAAATTTAATGAGTATTGAGTGTAATAGTAAAACATATTTAATATTAAGATACATATATTTAATTGATACTATTCGAGTCGTGACTAAAATTTTCAAAATTTTCAATAAAAATGATCAAGTTAAAAAACATGGGCTAAATTCATAACTTACACATAATACAATGATTAGAAACAAAATTTCACCCAACAAATTTAATTGTTACTGTTTGAATTAAGATTAAAATTTTAAAATTTGTATAAGAAAAAATGAAGTATATTTGGTTTTTCATTGCGGGCAGACAAAAGGGGCAAATCGGGTGGATGGCTACTGAGGTAGACCTTGAGAAATCATATGGTAGGTTTTGGGCATTTATCGCACATTTGTTTTTTGCAGACGATTTGATACTCTTTTATAAAGTAGATACAAAAGTGGTTAGTAAGACTCTTTTTCTGTTCAGTCACTTCTCGAGACATAAGATTAATATTTTGAAAACTCAAATATTTTAATATAGTTGGATTGTTAAAATAACAATAGTAGAAAAATTTATAAAAGAGTCTAAAATCATGTTAGTTTAATATTTAGTGCAAGTATAGGATAAAAATAAGAAGGTTAAATTCTCCCATTAGTCCTGGTTTTAAAAAAGTTTTGGATTCAATTCTTATATTTTAATTTGGAGTTAATATTTTTATAGCTTTTATGGTTTTGTAAATAAGATCTTTTGAAATAGAACTATAATAAAAAGATATAAAAAATGTTAACTCTGTTAAAATTTAGACTTTATTTGATTCTTTTTATTAGTATAAGGACTAAATTGATTCATTTAATAATAGAAAGATTAATTGGCCAAATTGTACTTTTGAATTCTAATCAAAGTTAACATATTTAGATTGGACACAAACTCTCGTACAGGACAATTAGAAATGATCATGGGTCAAGTCGGGTCGATGCAAAATTTTAAGTTCGTTTTCTAGGCTCGGGTTTAGCCTAAAATTGGGTCTAAAATTCTATCTAAGCCCAACCCATATTAAAAATGCTAAGCTCGACCCAGTTTGCCCATATTAGTTTTTATTATTATTTTTTATATAAAAGTAAATTTAAAAATATAATACATCAAATACACTAAAAACACTAAGATAATTGCAACTTAGCAAACAAATGTCTCTAAAATAGTAGCAAAATTAACAATAAAATAAGATTTATACAATATCCAACTAATAACAATAAAATAGTAAAAATATAATTGTCGAAACCTTTTTTTAGAAAATCGATTTTTTTTAAAATGGGAATTTTTTTATGAGGTGTAATCAGATCACCTCTTAATTTGATCGTTTTAATAAAAGGTTTGATTTACTAAAACAACGATTTTTGGTCTACAAAATTTAAAAAATGGGTTCGGGAGTCAGTTACGCACGAGGAAGGATTAGCATCCTCGTGACGCCCAAAATTGGTACCTAGTTGATTACTTGGTGTCTTAGTGTCGAGAATTAAAATTTGAAGAGAATTTAAAACACGACCCCTTTTTGCATTAAGGCATTAACTTTTCATGAAAATGGCTTAATTCAAGTCAATCGAGAAGGAAGGATCATGTCCCGTAAGTTAGGACATGCCTTAAATCCTCGAAATCAAGAATAAACGTCATTTGATCGTTATTTGAATCTCGTTTTTATATTTTTGAAATGGATATTCGATTATTTTGGTTTTAAAAAGAAGCCATATCCCGTAAGTTAGGGACACTCTTTTCTAATTCTAAAAATAATGAACATTGCCTCGGTTTTAAAAAAAAAAATTAATGCATCGTGCGAAAAAAAACGAATGCAATATTTAAAGTAATGTGTATTTAGCTTAATTGGGCATAGCATAAAAATGAATAAATACATTTAAATACAACTCGCGGCATTGTCATAACAAATAAAATAAAAAGGGAAGCGTATATAAAAAAAATGAAACGATGATGTATAAAAATGTAAAATGTCATACTAACAAATGACAAAGATGTAACTACGATAATGCTAAAATTTCAATTTGTAATGACGATGGAAAAGATCATATTATAATTATTATTCTAATACTAATAATAAATAATCGAAGAAAGGTAAATAATAATAATAATAATAATAATAATAATAATAATAATAATAATAATAATAATAATAATAATAATAACAACAACAACAACAAATGTGCAAATAAATAAAAATAAAAAATGCAAGCAATTTGATTTTTAAATATGTGTAAAAATAAAGAAGTAATAAATAAATAAATAGATAATAATAATAATAATAATAATAAAAGAAAAAAATAAATTCTCTAAAAAGAAAATAAAAACAATTTTAAATATTAAAAAAGTGAAGGAATAATAAATAACTAAATAGGTAAATAAATAAAAGAAAGAACTAAAATAAGTAAAGGACTTAATCTTAACTTAAATGAAATTGAAAAGGGTAAATCGGGATAAACAAATAATAAAGGGCTAAACTATAATAAAATATATGAATAAATAAATAGAGGACTAAATCAAAATTTAAATGAAATTTAGGGGGATAAATTGTAAATAAAAAACTAATAAAACAGGATAAAGGACCAAAAAGAAATGCGCGAAAAGAAATAGGGACTAAATGGGAAAATATCCCAAACCCTATTAAACTCACTGTTCCTTTGGCAAATCGGGGTACTAAATTGAAAATAAAATAAAATTAAATGACATAAATTTTAAATAAATAAAAAAGAAAAAATGATTGGATTGAAAACCGTCTAAAAAGCGGAAGGATTAAATCCCAATTTTTCTTAAGAGGGTATATTTGCAAAACTCACTGGTACGCGACTCGATTTTTTTTTCTTTTTTCTTTTTTTGATTGGGCTGCTGGTGGGCTTAGGCCTGCTCCTTTTTTTTGATGGGCTGCTACTGGGCTTAGGCCTGCTCCTTTTTTCTTTTTTTTATAGGCTGATTTGGGCTTTCTTTTTTGTCTTTTTCTTTTCTTTTTTTTTTTGTTTTTTATTGGGCCGCTGGGACTTGGGCCTGGGCTTGTTGGAGGTCTCCGCGGGTCGGGTCGGGTTGGGTCGGTTTGACCCGGTTATTATTATTTTCTTTTATTATTTTCTTTTTTCCTTTCTTTTTTTCTTCTTTTTTCTTTTTTTTCTTTCTTTTTCTTCTTTCTTCTTCTTCTCCAACCATCGCCGCCGTCGACGCCGTCGCTGCTTCCTCGCCGGTGGTGCGATGCCTTCCCCTTCTTCTCTTCTCTTTTTTCTCCTCTTTTTCCTTCTCTTTTTTGCTTTTTTTTTTGGGTTGTGGTTGGGGGCTTGATTTTTGAGGAAAAATCCTCTTTTATGGTGTTGCTTTTGCAGGTATTAGGTGGCTAAAGGTGAGGGAGACCATGTCCTAGGCTGGTGGCCGGAAAATCGGGGGGTAGATGCGCGAAATCCGCCGGATTGTTGGGGATTTTCTGACAGAAGGACTGAATTGCAAACGTAGCAAAACAGGCGGGGTTGAAGTGTAATTTCGAGAAAAATAAGACGTCAAAATGTAATTTTGGAAAATATGAGGGGTTAAAATGTAATTTTAGACAAGATGAGAGGTCAAAATGTAATTTTAAGAAATATGATGGGTCAAAATGTAATTTTACTTTTTTGTATTTTTCAATTTTTTTAAATTTTGGAAATTAAACACGAAATAGAGCCGGATAAAATTTAGTGCTTACAATTGCCCCTCTTTGCTCATCTCTGTGAAACAGGGAGAGCGCAAAGACTTAAAAGCACTAAATTTTGTTCGATTGCCCGATCTTTATTCTTTATTGAAAAATAAAAATTGAAAATAGTTCGGCATGCGACCCAAATCTCAACTCAGCTCTCGGATTATGAGTTGATCTTTGAAAAAGCAGAAATTGAAAATACCTCAGCATGTGACCTGAGGCTCAACTCACCTCTCGCAATATGAGTTGATTTTTTTTGAAAAATAGAAATTGAAAATACCTCAGCGTGTGACCCGAGGCTCAACTCATTTCTCGCAATATGAGTTGATTTTTTGGAACAAACAGTTGAAAATACCTCAGCATGTAACCTGAGGCTCAACTCATCTCTCGCAATATGAGTTGATTTTTTTTTTGAAAAACAGAAATTGAAAATACCTCAGCGTGTGACCCGAGGTTCAACTCACCTCTCGCAATATGAGTTGATTTTTTTGAAAAATAGAAATTGAAAAATACCTCAGCGTGTGACCCGAGGCTCAACTCACCTATCGCAATATGAGTTGATTTTTTTGAAAAACAGAAATTGAAAAATACCTCGGCATGTGACCCGAGGATCAACTCATTTCTCGCAATATGAGTTGATTTTTTTGAAAAAAAAATTGAAAAATACCTCGGCATGTGACCCAAGGTTCAACTCACCTCTCACGTTTTGAGTTGATTTTTTTTTTTGGAAAAAATTGAAATTGAAAAACTGGATTTGAAAATACCTCGGCATGTGACCTGAGACTCAACTCACTTCTCGCATTATGAGTTGACTTTTTGGAAAAATTGCAATTGAAAAACAGAATTTAAAAATACCTCGGCATGTGATCCGAGGTTCAACTCACCTCTCGCATTATGAGTTGATTTTTTTTTGAATCAGAATTTCAAAACATATCATCTGGTGGAACTCGGATGTCTGCTTTTTCCTTGATTCAGTACAGCTATTATCAAAACCTCTTGCTCTACTGAAGTACCTGTATATGTCATGCATGACGTTATCATGATATGCACATATTTGTCTTAAATGCTTTCATGCCTACATGATTATGCCATGCGCCTTGGGCTTGTTTGTCATATATCGCTTTTCATTACGATTTTCGTGATAACCTGCATTCATTACTTCGATTCTTAACTTTCCTTTCAGGTTTTGTACCCGTCCTCAAGCTTTACGAGTAATCTGCGTTTCTCGTATATCCTTTTTTTTTTCCTTTGTTGAATTTTGTCCTTACTTTGAAGCTCTTGTACTTACCAAATTCTCATCCGGGTAATGCTCAACATTCTTTTTGTTTAGAGTATGTCATTTTACTATTTATTATTTAAACAAACCATACATGAGATGCATGAAAATAACAAAGTAGGTATGAAAGGGATATCTCACGTTCATATTTATTTCAAAAGCAAGACAAGGAATAGTTCAATAAAGAAAACATTATAAAAAAAGGAAAGCAGATTCAATTGTCACAAATGCTCTAGATATCGCATGAACTTCTCCACGTTTCTTCATCCTGGATCTTTTCGAGTACGGCTTCTTGTGTAGAAGATTTCAAGCCTCCGAGAATGCTTCAAATATTGTAATCTCGCCATTTGACTCATTGTTTAAAATGTCTTGCTCCTTAAGTCTGCACCCCCTTCATTAGGACGCCCTTTCAGGTTTTCATCCTAATCCTTTTTGTTTATCAAGACGCCTTTTTCGGGTTTTCATCTTGATCTCTCTTTTTTTTTTACCTTTTCTTATCAAGATGCCCTTTTTGGGTTTTCATATTGATCTTTTTTTAGGCATAATATTTTTTCACAGCATTTGAGTTTACTGGATTAGGTAACTCTTTCCCATCCATCTCAGTGAGAATCAAAGCTCCACCAGATAATGCCTTCTTTACGACGAATGGCCCTTCCCAATTTGGTGCCCATTTTCCTCGAAAGTCTTTTTGTATTGAGAGAATCTTTCTCAGTACGAGTTCTCCCTCGCGGAATTCTCTTGGCCGCATCTTCTTGTCATGGGCCGTGATCATTCTCTTCTGGTACATATGTCCATGACAGATTACCTTCAAGCGTTTTTCTTCGATAAGATTTAGCTGGTAATATCGAGCTCAAACCCATTCTGATTCCTCTAGTTTCGATTCCATTAAGACTCGTAGAGAGGGGATCTCAACTTCGATGGGCAGCACAACTTCCATTCCATAGACCAGAGAGAAATGAGTTGCTCCCGTAGATGTCCGCACAGATGTGCGATATGCATATAAAACGAATGGTAGCTTCTCGTGCCAGTCTTTATATGTCTTGGTCATTTTCCCAATAATCCTTTTAATATTTTTGTTAGCCGCTTCTACTGCTCCTTTCATCTTTGGGCCATAGGGTAAGGAATTATGATGCTTTATTTGAAATTGCTCGCACACTTCTTTTATCATCTTGTTGTTCAGATTTAAAGTGTTATCTGAAATAATTCTCTCAGGTAAACCGTATCGACATATGATTTCCTTTTTTAAGAACCTGCAAACTGCAGTCTTCGTCATATTAGCAAATGAAGCGGCTTCTACCCATTTTGTGAAGTAATCTATAACCACAAAAATGAATCGGTGTCTATTAGAAGCTTTTGGAGAAATTTGCCCTATAACATCCATGCCCTACATAGAAAAAGGCCACGGAGAAGTCATCACATGAAGGGGCAAAGGGGCTGCATGAATTTTATCGTTATAAATTTGACATTTGTGGCACTTTCGTGCGTAACTAATGCAGTCATTTTCTATCATCAGCCAGTAATAATCGAGTCTCATAATCTGCCTAGCCATAGTGAAACCATTGGCATGCGTCCCACAAATTCCTTCATGGATCTCTTTAAGTATTTTTCTGGCTTCAACAGCATCCACGCATCTCAGGAGCACTTGATCTTTTCCTCTTTTGTACATGATATCCCCATCAAAGACAAATCCCACCGCCATTCTTCTGATTATTCTTTTATCGTTCTCATTTGCTTGCTCGGGATACCTTTGATTCTTGACATATTCTGAGATATCATGGAACACGACCGTCCATCTGTGTCTTTTTCAATGCTAAAACAATGTGCAGGGACCTCATATATGCTCATCTGGAGAGGCATTATTTCCGTTTGTCCGTTTGCTTTGAACATTGAGGCCAAAGTGGCCAGGGCATCAGCCAATTGATTTTCTTTTCGTGAGAAGTAATTAAAAGTCACTTCTTTGAATTCTTTAATCAGTTCCGCAACGAGATTGCGGTATTTAACTAGTTTCGAATCTCTCACTTCCCGATCTCTACAGATTTGGTAAATCACCAACGCTGAGTCCCCGTACATTTATAAGATTTTGATGTTTCGTTCAATAGTTGCACGAAGTCCCATGATGCAAGCCTCATAGTCCACTACTTTATTGGTACAGAAGAAATTTAATCTGGCAGTGAGTGGATAATGGTTCCCTTCTGGTGACATTAAGGCTACTCCAATCCCATGCCCCAATGCATTCGATGCACCATCAAAGCTCATCTTCCATGATTTCTCTTTCGATGACTCACATTCTTTTTCTGTAATGCACATCAAGTCTTCGTCTCGGAAATTTAATCTCAATGACTCGTATCCCTCTGTTGTTCGAGTTGCTAAGAAGTCAGCTATCGCACTCCCCTTTATCGACTTTTGACTCACATATACGATGTCGTACTCTGATAGTAAGATCTGCTATCATGCCATTCTTCCTGAGAGTGCAGGTGATTCCATCATGTACTTTATTGGGTCTAGCTTTGAAATTAACCACGTCGTATGATACAACATATATTGTCTGAGCCTTCGAACTACCCAGACCAAAGTACAACAGAATTTTTCAATTGACCGAGTATTTTGCTTCATACTCTGTGAACTTCTTGCCAAGGTAGTAAATCACCCTTTCTCTTTTCCCTGACTCATCATGTTGCCCCAGTACGCAACCCATTGAGTTTTCGAACACAGTTAGATACAATAATAACGGTCTCCATGGAGTTGGCGGTACTAGCACGGGGGGCTAGACAAATACCGTTTTATCTTGTCAAAAGCCACTTGACACTCCTCGTTCCATTCTCCAGGATTGTGTTTTCAAAGGAGTCAAAAAATTGGGTCACACTGGTTGGTAAGTTGAGTAATGAACCGAGTGATGTAGTTCAACCTCCCTAAAAATCTTCTGACTTCTTCTTGTATGCGCGGAGGTGGTAGTTCTTGTATGGCTTTTATCTTATCTGGGTCAATCTCAATACCTCTCTCACTAACAATAAAGCCTAGTAATTTTCCTGAGGTAGCCCCAAACGTACACATGGCTGGATTAAGCTTCAGCTGGAACTTTCTTAGTATTTCAAACAACTTCCTGAGGTTCTCAACATACTCTCTTTCCCCCCGAGATTTGGCAATCATATCATCGACATAGACTTCTATTTCTTTGTGCATCATGTAATGGAATAGCATCACCATTGCCCTCTGATATGTTGCCCCAGAATTCTTCAATTCGAATGGCATCATCTTATAGCGGAACGTTCCCCACATTGTTACGAAGGTAGTTTTCTCCATATCCTCGAGAGTCATCTTTATCTGATTATAACCCGGGAAACCATCCAAGAAAGAAAATAAAGAATGTTTGCCTGTATTATCTACCAGCATATCAATGTGTGGTAAAGGAAAATTATCTTTAGGGCTTCCTCGATTCAGATCGCGATAATCTACGCACATTCGCACCTTTCCGTCTTTCTTCGGTATCGGGACTATATTAGCTACCCATTCTGGATATTTAGAGACTTGTAAGAAGCCAGCATCAAATTGTTTCTTGACTTCTTCTTTTATCTTTAACAGCATTTCAGGTCTCATTCGTCTTAGCTTCTGTTGAATGGATTTGTATTCTGGTTTCAGTGGGAGTCTATGGACCACTACATCATTGTTCAACCTTGGCATATCCTAATACGACTATGCAAATACATCTTTGTACTCGCGAAGCAAGACGACTAAATCATGTTTGGTATTCTCTAAAATGGAGGTCCCAATCTTCACTTCTTGCCTCTTTTCTTCATTTCCCAAATTTACTGTCTCAATAGATTCTTGATGGGGTAGAATCTGTTTAGCTTCTTGTTCTATCATTCTTAGTAAGTCAGGAGATGAAAAACATAATCTTCAGTATTTTCCTCAGCTTCGAATTCCTCTAAACAAATAGCTTTCTCGAAATCGATTTCAAGACTTGTAACGAGATTACTCATGTCGTTGATATCTAAGCACCTAAAAGGTGAATGGAAAAGAAAACTATAGAGGAGTATCACGGTATTGGAACCAACAAAGATAATGTTATGGCATTATATGAGATACATGTAAGGGCAGGCTGTAAGAAGAGGGAATAATTATGAAGTTAATGAGAATGAAAAGACCATGACAAAATGCATCTCCATTAATGTTCATTTAAATGATAAAGAGCAAAAATAAACTTTTACAAAAGAGTCCCACTATTACTTAAGGGCACAAAAAAAGGAGAGTTAACTTTAAGTATTACTTTAGAAAGGACTTAGAAACTACAAAAAGATCCGCAGCAGTTCAATTGTTCAAAAGAATGCAGGAGGACCAGAGCGTATCATTGAAACATCTTTAATTGCACCATCCCCTTTGTCAATAACATTTATACTGACGTTCTGAAGACCCCTTCAATCAATGGCAGCGTGCTTCGTGCATTATCTCGCCCTGGGTACATCATTCCTCCAGATGTAAATATTTTTGACAAAGGAGGATACGTTATGGGTGTAACATCTTGAATTTTTGGGCCTATGCGTTTAATGGGAGGATATGTTTAATATGTTAATTTAAGTGATAGGGGTCCAAATTGGGCTAAGGATTAGGCAAAGGCCTTGGTTAAATTATCTGATAAGGCATTATAGAGTTAAAAGGTGGTAATTGTGTTTAAAATACTAACGTGGGCTTGTAGCCCAACAAAAGGTGGCACTGCAAGGGAATTAGAAGGTGGCGTCATTAACAATTAAAGGGGCCCAAGTTTTGGCCGCAAGGAGCCCATGCTTTGGGCCATTTTTGGCACTTAAAATAGAGCAAGGGGTGAAGCCACACACAAGGAGTTAGGGGCCCAAAATTTAAGTTTTATAGAGCCCAAATCTTTTAATTTAAGTTAGCTAAATTTGGCATTAGGGTTAGGTGAAGTGGACGGCAACAAGACTCAAAAATAGGAGGATTTATATGGATTTTATAATTGATAATATAGAAGATAAAAAGGAGAAAAGATAGGAGCTATCTGCAAGGCAAGGTGATGGCCAAAAATCCACCACCTAGAGGAGTAAAGAATTAGGCTACTTCATGGATAAGGGGTGCTAAATTTTCCCTTTTTATCAGCTTGACTTTTAGCTATCAGGAAGGGCATTTTCGGTTTTAAACAATAGGTGCCGGAATTCCTATAAATAGAGGGGATATCTCATTTATTCTGGCATTTAAACCCTAATTTCCTCTTCATTCTTGTGCCGAAATTCTTAGCCTCTCCCTCTACAATTTCTATTCTTTAATTTCTTCAAAAGCCGAAGCCTCTCCTTTTCTCTTGAGCCAATTTATCTAAAAAGCCGAAATCCCCATCGTTTTTCTCTATTCATCCCATTTGTGAGTTAGTTCTATTCTTCCGGCATTTAAAACTTCTTCTTTGACATTGTCGAATCTTCTCTCTAAGTGCTAGCTGAATTCCCTGTGCTAAGGTAAGTGTCGACTTCTGTTAGATCTCATGTTCTATTTCGGTTCTTGAAAGGAAAAAGCCGAAAAGCTAATAGTTTAATGGTTCTATGTTGGGCGGCATTCCGGGATTTGAAGGAAACTTGGTCGTCTAGATCTAAAAGCCGAAAATCGTTAGTCTCCAATTTCGGGATTTTAAGGTAAGAAGATTTCCCCTAGATTTTTACTAGATTCGCTCATTATATGCAAGATCTTAACTTTATGATGAGGATTAACGATCATAAATTGTGATAGTAGTTCTGAAAATGACTTGTGATGGAATTAAATATGGATCACGCAAAGGAGAGAATCCCTAAATTTAAGAAACGAGGGGTATCTGCCGTTCGAAATTGGCCACTTGGTTGTGGACCGGCTTCTGAATAACACCTTAGGCAGATAGCAGTTGTGTCGACTAAGGATAGCGTCGATATAGAAAGCATCGTTTTATCAATAATCAGGTGTGTAGATCTCTAACACACTATTAATCTTGTATGTATGTCTATATATTTATGTTATCGGCTAAAAAGCCGAAAATAGGCTGTATAGACAGTCGAATGGAACCCAAAAAGGGGATTATGCTAAGATGCCAGGTACGTAAACATAGAACTCTCTATATGTATCGAAATATATATAAGTCTACATGATGTTTCATTTATGTGTATGCATGGGGTGGGATTATGTTATTGAAGGGGAAGTGCATGATAGGTCACATAGTGATCGGTGGTAGAAATCCCACAAATATGAATGTTAGGTCACAGAGTGATCGGTGGCTATACGTTTAATGATTCCTGAATAACAGGAATAGGCAGTACGACTGTCGTTATGGTGTGTAGCGGATGGAGGGTTGATTGTAGAAATCCCCAAGGTGTGATGGTTGGTAAGGGTTGGTGTGTAGAGTATGGAAACCTAGGATGGGTTGGGCTATTCATTGTTTAATATTTGATTTATATTCATGATTGTTGCCTTCATGTATGGGCCAGGGCCCATATTGTGTTTGTGGGCTCAGGTCGTTGTGTGTTTTGAGATTTATACACTGAGTCTTGGTGACTCACCGCTTTTCTTTTTTTCTACTCTTCTAGATGAGCAGTAGATCGTGGACATGGGAGCCGAGACGGACTCGAGGGGCCATCCAGTTTTTGATTTATATTTCTTTAGATTATTTCGGCTTTTCTTAAGATTTTAGTTTTGGGAAATTATATGTAATAAGGCCCCCATAGTTTTTATTCATCTAAGTAGTTTTTTTATAAAAGTTCTGCAACTTGTGAATTTGTGTCAAAGGTTTTATTATAATTAATAATATTCATAAGTTTTTTTTAAATGTCACTCATTTATTCAAATAATGTTTAAATTAACTTATGACTTCCAAACCAATAAAGCAAATGTTTTTCATGTACAACTCGTAGCATACCAGATCTGGTCGAAACGCATGGGCCGAGTTTGAAGGTGTTACAATTTGGTATCAGAGTCCAGTTCAAAACTCGAGCTGTAAAAAGGGTTTATTAATGTTTTAAAAATCTGATGTGAATTTGAAAAAAAAAATATCTTGGTTGAAGTTATGGCCTTCGAATCTACCGACACCCGATCCACGCAGGTAAGTATTCTAAACTCTTGTTGTGATTTACATGTGCGCTTAATGGGCTTAATGGACGTAGGTTAGTATAGTAGACATTGATGGACTTTAGGCTTAGTTCAAACAACTCTCTAAATCCATAAGACTTAATTCAAACAAACAAACCTGTAAACAAGTCGCAGGATTAGGGTGTGGCAACATGCATACGCATGTCTAGGATTGGATCTGGAAGAGCCTGGTACTTAAGCAGTCCTAGTGACTCACCTCCTCTTTTTGGAATCCTACAGTGGTGCGCAGTGTGATCTGCTCACCCTAGCCACGAGGATTTGTTGACGGGCCAAAATCTATAATTTAATACCCAAAAGGGACCAGCCATTCTATTTCACAACCAAAATACCCAAGTTTTGTAAAATTTCCAAAATACACCTGATTTACGAAAATTTCCGAAAATACCCCAGAACTGTAAAACTACCAAAATCTGTGAAAATTACCGAAACACTCCGGTTGGTAAAATTTCTAAAATACCCTTGGTTTGTGAAAATTTCCAAAACAACCGTGATTTTATAAAATACCCATGTTTTGCAAATTTACCTGAAAATCCCTAGATTTACAAAAGCAACCCGGTTTGCAAAATTAAATTTTCCAAAGTACCCCTGCTTTACAAAAAAAAAAGTATACCAAAGTACCTCTAATTCAAAGAAAATTTCCAAGATACTTTATTTGGAAAAAAAATACCCTGTAAGGCAAAACTACGGAAAAACCCCTGGGTAGTGAAATAACGAAGATACCCTTATGTGATGAATATGAGTTCATGGATGTTATATGTTTGTTGATGTGTGATGGTTGAATGTATGTGGTTTCTAGAATTAGAAGATAAACTTGAGACTGAAACGGTAGATAGGTTCGAATTCGAAAGAACTACTCTTAAAACTACTTCCCATAAGATTGTTCATGGTTAATCAGTGAAAGAAATTAATAATTCATAAAATTTCTAATTCAGATAATACGAGAATCAACGATGAGCACTAGAAGAGGAAGAAGAGGCGCGCCGAAGTGAGAGGCTGCAAAGTGTTAATCTTGATGTCTTGACTCAGCTAGTTAGGGAGGTACTGAATGAGGTTAAAGAAATTGGTGAAACACTTCGGGTTGGGTGCGTGGACTGTAAGAAAAAAAGAGATCGTAGTTTTCTAGGGTTGCAGTCACGTTTTGTGAAGCATGTTAAGGTACGTCCAAACTTTCGGGTTTGCGACTATTGCAGAAGGCGTCATCCGGGTAAATGTTGGAGGAAGTCAGGAACGTGTTTACGATGCAGGTCTGAGGAGCATAAGGCTCGGGATTGTTCAATCACCATTAAGTCGATTATGTTTTGTGTGGATACTATATCTTTGGGTATGGAAACTGTATGCGTGTAATGTTTATATTTTATTAAATTAGAGTGCGCAGCGAAAGCATAGTGGTGAGACTTGGGTAGTACGATTAATAGTTAGTTGGAAATTTCGAGGACGAAATTTCTTTAAGGGGGGTAGAACTGTAACATCCTGAATTTTTGGGCCTATGCGTTTAATGGGAGGATATGTTTAATGTTAATTTAAGTGATAGGGGTCCAAATTGGGCTCAGGATTAGGCAAAGGCCTTGGTTAAATTATCTGATGAGGAATTATAGAGTTAAAAGCTGGTAATTATGTTTAAAATGCTAACGTGGGCTTGTATCCCAACAAAAGGTGGCACTACAAGGGAATTAAAAGGTGGCGTCATTAACAATTAAAAAGGCCCAAGTTTTGGCTGCAAGGAGCCCATGTTTTGGGCCATTTTTAGCACTTAAAATAGAACAAGGGGTGACGCCACACACAAGGAGTTAGGGGCCCAAAATTTAAGTTTTATAGAGCCCAAATCTTTTAATTTAAGTTAGCTAAATTCGGCATTAGGGTTAGGTGAAGTGGACGACAACAAGGCTCAAAAATAGGAAGATTTATATGGATTTTATAATTGATAATATAGAAGATAAAAAGGAGAAAAGATAAGAGCTATCTGCAAGGCAAGGTGATAACCGAAAATCCACCACCTAGAGGAGTAAAGAATTAGGCTACTTCATGGATAAGGGGTGCCGAATTTCCCCTTTTTTATCAGCTTGACTTTTAGTTATCAGGAAGAGCGTTTTTAGTTTTAAATAATAGATGCCGAAATTCCTATAAATAGGGGGGATATCTCATTGATTCTGGCATTTAAACCCTAATTTCCTCTTCATTCTTGTGCCGAAATTCTTAGCCTCTCCCTCTACAATTTCTATTCTTTAATTTCTTCAAAAGCTGAAGCCTCTCCTTTTCTCTTAAGCCAATTTCTCTAAAAAGCCGAAATCCCCATCGTTTTTCTCTATTCATCCCATTTGTGAGTTAGTTCTATTTTTCCGGCATTTAAAACTTCTTCTTTGACATTGCCGAATCTTCTTTCCAAGTGCTAGCCGAATTCCCTGTGCTAAGGTAAGTGTCGACTTCTGTTAGATCTCATGTTCTATTTCGATTCTTGAAAGGAAAAAGCCGAAAAGCTAATAGTTTAATGGTTCTATGTTGGGCGGCATTTCGGGATTTGAAGGAAACTTGGTCGTCTAGATCTAAAAGTCGAAAATCGTTAGTCTCTAATTTCGAAGAAGATTTACCCTAGATTTTTACTAGATTCGCTCATTATATGCAAGATCTTAACTTTATGATGAGGATTAACGATCATAAATTGTGATGGTAGTTCTGACAATGACTTGTGATGGAATTAAATATGGATCAAGCAAAGGAAAGAATCCCTAAATTTAAGAAACGAGCGGTATCTGACATTCGAAATTGGCCACTTGGTTGTGGACCGGCTTCTGAACAACACCTTAGGCAGATAGCAGTTGTGTCGACTAAGGATAGCGTCGACATAGAAAGCATTGTTTTATCAGTAATCAGGTGTGTAGATCTCTAACACACTATTAATCCTGTATGTATGTCTATATATTTATGTTATGGGCTAAAAAGCCAGAAAGAGGCTGTATAGACAGTCGAATGGAACCCAAAAATGGGGTTATGCTAAGATTCCAGGTACGTAAACATAGAACTCTCTATGTGTATCGAAATATGTATAAGTCTGCATGATGTTTCATTTATGTATATGCATAGGGTGGGATTATGTTATTGAAGGGGAAGTGCATGATAGGTCACATAGTGATCGGTGGTAGAAATCCAACAAATATGAATGTTAAGTCACACAATGATCAGTGGCTATGCCATGTTTAATGATTCCTGAATAACAGGAATAGGTAGTACGGCTGTCGTTATAGTGTGTAGCGGATGGAGGGGTGATTGTAGAAATCCCCAAGGTGTGATGGTTGGTAAGGGTTAGTGTGTAGAGTATGGAAACCTAAGATGGGTTGGGCTATTCATTGTTTAATATTTGATTTATATTCATGATTGTTGCCTTCATGTATGGGCCAGGGCCCATAATGTGTCTGTGGGCTCAGGTCGTTGTGTGTTTTGAGATTTATACACTGAGTCTTGGTGACTCACCGCTTTCCTTTTTCTCTACTCTTTCAGATGAGCAGTATATCGTGGACATTGGAGCCGAGACGGACTCGAGGGGCCATCCAGTTTTTTATTTATATTTCTTTAGATTATTTTGGCTTTTCTTAAGATTTTAGTTTTAGGAAATTATATGTAATAAGGCCCCCATAGTTTTTATTCATCTAAGTAGTTTTTTATAAAAGTTCTGCAACTTGTTAATTTGTGTCAAAGGTTTTATTATAATTAATAATATTCATAAGTTTTTTTTAAATGTCACTCATTTATTCAAATAATGTTTAAATTAACTTATGACTTCCAAACCAACAAAGTAAAAGTTTTCCATGTACAACTCGTAGCATACCAGATCTGGTCGAAACGCATGAGCCGAGTTTAGGGGTTTTACAACGGGCTCCCATTCTAATTCCCGACCTGAGGCTCTTGCAATCCTCCTTTCTTGATCTTTCTGCAACTGTTTTCTTCTTTGTCGCATATCTAGCTTGAATCCTAAACCGTATCGAGCCTTGTGATGTACTGGTTTTAGTGCTCTAACTATCCCTTACTGATTTCTTCCCAAACCTTTCTTCGCTCGGGCTCCCTTTCCCATAGTCAGCTTAATTCTCATCTTGGTATTCCTTGATAGCTTGGGTGTAGGAATGCTATTTCCTTCAGCAACAAATATAGCATTAATAAATTCGAAAAAACGGAAGGAACATTGTACTGCATCTTTGTTTACTTCGATGTAGGGTGCGTCAGTAGAGATAGATGCAACAATGTCTTCTTCACCAGCGACCGTGATCAAGCGGCTATCCATGAAGGAACTGCCCCAGCAGAATGGATCTAAGGCCTCCCTAAAAGGCAATTATACGAAGGCGTGATGTCCATGACCTGGAACTCGATATCATATGTACATGGGCCCACTTCTAGAGGAATTTCGATCTTCCCTATGACCTCCCGTCGTGTCCCATCAAATGCCCTTACTGTAGAGTGACAAGGCCTCAAATAAGACATATCAATTGGCATCCTAGAAAGCGTATAACCCTTGCAACTGGTTGTGATGTGCAATGCTTTTACGGAGCCCCTACCATTTAGCGGTATTTCGTCATCACTAAAAGAGATGAAATTATCCGCATTTAGGTTGTTCACCCACCTATCAAGCTTTTCAACAGATACATTGCTTGCCATATAAGCTTGATTTAACACTTTCAGCAAACCATTCCAATGTGGTTCTGAATTCAACATTAGGGATAACACCGAGATTCGCGCTGGTTGCTTGTTTAATTATTCTACGACGTTATATTCACTGTGCTTAATGAATTTCAGGAATTTATGTGCTTCCTCTTTATTCACAGGTTTTTTAACTTCTTGTCCGGACGGAGTTTCAAACTCGACCTCAGCCTCATGCATCGGTGCCTTTCCTTTTTGGTTCGAATCACCAGTCTTCTTTCTTGGTTCAACCACCTCAAGAGAATAACATCTTCCACTGCAGGTAAAGTGTCTTACTTCGCTAACACTTCCAGTCGTAGCTTTGGATTTTTCACCTTCGGGTATGATAATGTTGTCATCATATTTCCATGGTACCACCTTGTTGTCATTGTAAGGGAAAGGAGATGGTACTTCAATTATCACCTTTGGTTTCACTTTTTCATTTTTTGCCTCGTAATAGATCACCAAAGGTCGATCAGTGCTATAAGGGGAACCTAATGATTGATTATCAGAAGCACATATTTCTTCTTCATCGGCCTCTTCCACTCTGTTAAAGATCTCGACCTCCTTGTTGTCCATCATGTCTTGAAGTAATTTTTTGAATCCCTCATAAGACTGGATGTCATGCCCTTCTATGCCATAGAAGACACAAAAACTTTGACCTTTTATACTTTCTTCCTTGAAACTTCTGTTGAGTGGACAGAATAAACTCTTCGCTGCCATTATTTCTCATACCTTCCACAAAGGTGTCTTTATTTCAGAAACACAACTTTTGGCTCGCCACCTGTCTTCCTTTATCATCGCGCTCACGTTCCCTTCAGTATGGTTAGGGAGCAGATTTTCAGCCATATTACTAGCACCATCAAATCATAAAATGCCTGCATCAATAAGACCTTGAACCCTCATTTTAAAGGCAAGACAATTTTCTGTAGAATGCCCCTGATTTCCAGCATGGTACATGCAACTAGCATTAGGATCGTACCATTTTGGGTATGGAGGCTTCAGGGGTGATATATAATGTGGGGATATTAATTATTTTTCCAATAGTTTTGGGTAGAGCTCTCCGTATGACACGGGAATAGGGGTGAATTGAGGTTTTTCAAGATTGGGTCTTGTCAGTCTTTGTTCATTTTTGGGTTGGCTTTGAGCAAGCATGATGGGAACATGGCGAATGGTCTTTGGTTATTTGCGGCATAGACGGGGTAAGGAGGAAGTGCTTGATAGTAAGGGCTTTGGGGAGTAAAATAGAAGTTTGAAGGTGGCGATATCGAGGTCGTGATTGGGTTAGATACGGATTAGAAGTGTAGTGGTTCTCGGTTCCCACCATATGGGTTTCTGCGTCTTTTTTCTTTACGGGTATTGCCCTTTTCGAACTCTCGGGGCCTTCCATCCTTCCACTTTTGATGGCATTCTCTATAAGTTCCCCGGATAGTACAATATCTGCGAAGTCTTTCGTGGCGCTTCCTACCAACTTATTGTAAAACGACGCTTTCTAAGTGTTGATAAAGATGACCATTATCTCAATTTTAGTTAATGGGGGTTCTACTTGGGCTGAGATATCCCTCCATCTTTGCGCGTATTGCCTAAAAGTCTCCGTCGGCTTCTTTTCCCTTATCTACAGAGTTAGTCGATCAGGCACCATGTCGGATACATGCTTGTATTATTCACATAAAGCTGATGCTAAGTCTTTCCATGATCGGATCATTTCTCTACTGAGTTGATTATGCCATCGAAGAGCCAATCCGACGAAGCTGTCTTGAAAGCAGTGTATTAGCAATTTATCCTCATTCACGTAACCAATCATTTTTTGACAAAACATGATAAGATGCGCCTTTGGACATCTAGTTCCATCATATTTTTCAAAATCTGGCACTTAAAATTTCGGAGGCAGAACCAGATCGGGCAACAAACTGAGCTCTTTGGCACTCAGTGCAGAGAAGACTTCATTACCTTCTATCGCCTTGAGCCTTTCTTCCGAGCTCCTATACTTCTCCTGAGCATTATGATCATCCATTTTCAACCTGGCTATCTCTACCGGATCATCCAAATCTGGAACAATTGGATCAGCAGGATTAGCTCCGGGGTTCAATATGAATATACCTTACCCCTCTTGAGCAGGAGGTACAGGTCGTTGCTCCAGGCCTACAAGTTCCCCTTGAGGATATCCTCTTTGCATTACATGGACGTGAGGTGGAGTGAAAGCTGGGGGATAGAACAGACCCTGATTAGCTCTTGACTGGGGTTCTATGATATCAGGGCTCTGCATGGGTCATTTTCCTTTGACCAAAGCTGTTATCATCTCCATCATTTTGACCATTTGATCCTTTTGCTCGAGTGATTCCTCTCGAGATCTTACCATCAGATTTCTTGCTTCCTGCTATGACTTGGCCAACTGCTCTTGTAACTCTCTTTGGATCCTTTCCATCCTTTCAATTCTTTTTTTGAGTTCAGCATCCATAGCTCTAGCTCTTAGACGCGTCCTATAAAAATAATATGATTCCAGATTCGTGGTGTCGCAACTATAGATTATATGATTTTAGTCTCAGTGAATGATTAGGGTGATATGCACATACAATGAATGGATGAATGGATAAATGACAAATGAATGTTAGTCATGAATAAATATGCAAGAATTTGGTGTTGATTTTAAGATAGCCCCATAGTTAGGCATTTCATTAATCAAAAGAGTCCATTACAAAACATTTTGCCATCTCTGATTTAACAGTTACACAAATTTCCTAGCCACATCGCCTTGTTTCTTCACTCATTCTAGTAATTCCGACATGCTTGATCTTTGGCTCGGAGGGAATTGGCAACTGAGAGCTTCGGCTTCATCTGATAATTGCACGATTTGTACACCCGCCTTGCGAATTTGATTTATCAAATTGCCGAGATGAAGATCTTTTTCTTGGAGAGCTCTTTCGTAGGCGTGAGTGTCTCTGTCATGCTGACCATTCTTTTCTTCTAAGGTTTTTAGAAGAGTATCCAAATATTGCTGATAAGCTTGTAGCGTATTTTCTAAATCTCGTATTTTCCTTCTTAGCTCTTGACGCACAGACTGACTAGTCATTAATTCTGCAGACACGGTTTCGTATTCAACACTCTTCTTCTTCCTTAACTCTATCATAGCATGCGCAGCTTTTTCCTCTCCCATCTTCGCTTTCCCTCTCCAAAATTCCATCCCACCTTTGATGTTGCTTAGTTCTTCCTTCCATTCTGCCGATGATTTGCCCAGCCCACTATTCCTTATAGTGCCTCTTAATTTCTTATTTTCCAAATGAAGATCCTTTAAGTCATTTCTCATGATCTCAGCTTCTTTTTGTACTTTCTCGGTTCTGAATTTTTCAATTTAGACATCGATCTTCAACTGGTAATTTTTCTCTTGAAGAGAACTAATATCCCATAACAGCTTGGCCTTTTCACGATTAAATTCATGTCTTGCCATTTTCAGCTCAGACGTTATTTCTTCTGAGAAAGGATTCTGGAAAGTGTAATCCGTCGATGAGATTTGTTAACTATTCACTCGTCGATGTCTCCATATATCATAATCTTGAGTGATAGTATCAGCATACAGAGCTAACTCTATTAGGTAAATTTCATTCCAAGACTTTGTAGTATCTTAGACTTTTTTCATGTAACCTTCACCTGTAAAAGCAAACTCTGATTGTGCCAATCCTCCGGTAGTTGGTATGAACTGTTGTGAAGCAAACTGCCTTTGAACCATTAATGGAGCATATCCAACTCCTCCCCATAATCCGAGTAAAGGCACCCAATCTTGGCTTCCGCATTTGTATAACAGAATCGAAGGACGGATCCATGGTACTCTCAAGTTATATCTTCGGCGCGGAGGTTCTGAAAAACCGAAACCCAGTGCTGTTCGGTGACATCCTTCAGCCAATTTTTCCCAATGTAAGCTTCCAATGGAGCGAATGTTTTTGAAAACATGTGGAAAGGTGTGCGCTCCACTTTCCAGAAGTGGCTCAGAATCCAAACATTAAGTAACTGTGCACATCCGATAAAACGTCCTTCCCCTTTCCTCCTACAACTACTTAGAGATCTAAAAGTCTGGGCCAAGATAGTTGGGACGGAGTTGATTCCTTGCCTCAACTTTTCGAAGAAATCCACTACCGCAACTTCTATATGCCCAAGAACCTTTGGGAAGACAACTAATCCGTAAATAGCCAAAGCAAACAGATCCACTCTCTTCACAATATTTAGATGGTTTTGAACTAAGTCTCGTATAGAAAACCACGAAACACAACTGACTTCGTTCTTTTTCTTTATATGTTTTTCAGCCCATGTATCAGTCATTCCCGTCAACTTCATTAGCTTTTTCTTGAAGGTCATAGGTTTGGGCTCTTTCACATATATCTTGTTGAATTGTGCATTGTCAACACGAAGCAAGGCGGCATACTCTTCTATGGTCAGGGTCATATCTTCCTGATTGAAAGTGAAACATTGGTAAGCTGGGTCCTAGAATCGAACCATGGCTTGAATCAAATGTTCGTCTACGTTGACAGCAATCAAGTGAGCTATATCCCCGTACTTTTCAGTGAAGATGCCCCTAGTGTCTGAGTCCCACTGTTTCCAAATCCTAGTCAAGTCTTCGAGGTTATTCTAATGAGCATTCGAAGTCACATGCTCAGGAAGATTGGAGATACATCCTTCCTTTAAACTGTCCCCTTTTGCTTTTAAGTTTTCAAAGACCAGTCTCGGACCACGACATTTTTATCAGTTATTTGCGTAATTGACTCCTCCATCAGAAATTCGTTTTTGGCAACCAATCTCTAATCAACACCTTCCTAATAATATGCCTATGATGCATGATGAAAAATAAAAATGAAGACAAATAACCTTGGTTAGTAATCACAACAAATATAAACGGAGAAAAACTATGGAAAATCTAACAAATTAAGCTATTCAATCGTGCACTTTGGTGAAACCGACCTACATTTTTTTGTTTTTTACCCAATCATGCTTTACAAAATAAACTTACCCCACATGCTCATCAGATAATCTACCTGATCCAATTTTATTAAACAGACCTAATTCTCTTGTAAAAACAAATATAGATGTAAAAGAAATAAAAAGTAAGAGGCGTTTCTCCCATGTACTTATTTTGGTGACTATTTGACGGATGAAGTTTCGGCATGGCTCTAATCGGGTGGCTCGTACGGTTCATTATATGTGGTTTCGGTTCTAAAAAAGTACTTGAAATGTCCGTACTGTCGCCTATTAAGGCTAGTACGGAGCCTCGATTATCGCCCATCATAGGCTCCCGAGTTCAATTCGAGGGATTACATTTACTTATGCCTATGCGGAGGGACAAGTTAACTCACAAAAGCATAAGTCATATGTAACCCGGAAGTATTCACTAGCCTGTACGGAGGGACGACTCAACTCACGAAGGCATAGCGTTTACTTCCACTTAAGCGGACGGAGCCCGGGTAGAGAGCTCATGTTATGCAAAAATGCAAGTGCACGGTGTGTAGGAGAAACTCACAAACCTTTTCATTTTTATTTTAAAACTAAAAAAACTAAAACCGTAAAAACTTAGAGCTGAAAAACAAAAAGATAAAACAAGTTAGAAAAATATTTACAATATGATGCAAATGCATGATTTTTCAAAAAACATTAATTTAAACAAGGAGTTTCGCAAATTTTGACAACACGCGTTTAATTCCAGACTCGACTCTCAAAAAAAGGTCATCAGTGGAGTCACCAGCTGTAGTGACCTAAAATTTTACTCGGGCGCTGATTGAGGCGATTATTGAAAATTTGAAAACAGAGTTTCAATTTTATTTAAAAAAGGGAGTCACCACAGATCCTTTTTCCTAGGTGTGATCAAACACCTATAAATCCTTTTTTAAAAGAAAATTTATTTTTTGGAATTTTCTTAAAAAATGCCGAGTTCAGGTCTACATCAAAATTCCATGGAAAAATAGGGTTCCGGAGTCGGTTACGTGCGAGGAAGGTATTAGCACCATCGCAACGCCCAAAATTGGTATCTCGTTAAGCTCGCGTTGCCTTGATTTTCAAAAAATACGAGTTCAATTTAATATTTAATCGTGATCCAATTGAAACACGAGAATTTTTGAAAACACGAAATTTCTAAAAACGCGAAAATTTTAAAACACGAGAATTTTTGAAAACACGAAAAATTTAGAAAATACGAAAATTTTGAAACTCGAGAAATTTTTTAAAACCCGAGAATTTTTGAAAATACGAAAATTTTTGAAAACGAGAATTTTTTTGGAAACTCGAGAATTTTTTAAAACACGAAAATTTTTGAAAACGAGAATTTTGAAACTCGAGAAATTTTTAAAACCCGATAATTTTTGAAAATACGAAAATTTTTGAAAATGAGAAAATTTTGAAACTCGAGAAATTTTTTAAAACAAAAAAATTTTTGAAAACAAGAATTTTTTGAAACCCGAGAATTTTTGAAAACACGAAATTTTTAAAAACAAGAAATTTTTGAAATACAAGAATTTTGATAAATTACATATTAACGTATTATACAATTTAAAAATAAAATTTTGATAATTTACAAATAACTACAAAATAAACATTTTATTAAAAAAATTAAAAATTTTTGAATTTTTCGATTTTTTAAAAGGACCTATCGTATTTAACACGAACCGATGATATTCATCCAACATAGCGATAAGATCAACGATTTAGTGTCAAATTGATTCGTTGCCTTATTTATTAAAATTATTAAAAATAAAATAAAATAAAATGCAATAAAAAAGATGCTAACAAAAAATACCAATGATATTAAAACGAGATGTCATCAAAATAAACGAATTAAATTAAAAGTGGATAAAGAAAAATTACCAAAAAGCCCAAAATACGGGCTTGATCGAATGGGTTACGCGACTCGGTTTTTTTTTTCTTTTCTCTTTTTTTCTGTTTTTGATTGGGCTGCTGGTGGGCTTGGGCCTACTTTTTTTATGGGCTGCTAGTGGGCTTGGGCCTACTTTTTTTTCTTTTTTTTATAGGCTGATTTGGGCTTTCTTTTTTTTCTTTTTCTTTTTTTATTGGGCCGCTGGGATTTGGGCCTGGGCTTGTTGGGGGTCTCCGCGGGTCGGGTCGGGTCGGTTCGACCCGGTTATTATTTTTTTCTTTTATTTTTTTCTTTTTTCCTTTCTTTTTCTTTCTTTCTTTCTTTCTTTCTTTCTTTTTCTTCGTTCTTCTTCTTCTCCTTTCTTCTTCTTCTCCAACCGCCGCTGCCGTCGATGCCGTCGCCGCTTCCTCGCCGATGGTGCGACGCCTTCCCCTTCTTCTCTTCTTCTTCTTTTGCCTTTTTTCTCCTCTTTTTCCTTCTCTTTTTTGCTTTTTTTTTTCGGGTTGTGGTTGGGGGCTTGATTTTTGAGGAAAAATCCTCTTTTATGGTGTTGTTTTTGAAGGTATTAGGTGGCTAGGGGTGAGGGAGACCATGTCCTAGGCTGGTGGCTGGAAAATCGGGGGGAAGGTGCGCGAAATCCGCCGGATTGTTGGGGATTTTCTGACAGGATTGACTTGCAAAAGCAGCAAAACAGGTGGGGTCTAAGTGTAATTTTGAGAAAGATGAGAGGTCAAAATGTAATTTTAGAAAATATGAGGGGTCAAAATATAGTTTTGGACAAGATAAGGGGTTAAAATATAATTTTATAAAATATGAAGGGTCAAATGTAATTTTAATTTTTATATTTTTCAATTTTTTTTAAATATTAAAAATTAAACACGAAATAGAGCCAGATAAAATTTAGTACTTACAGTCAGTCAGAGCTCTATTATACAAAATCTTACATTTAATATTAAACTCTATAGTCAATTGAGTCTTAATTCTATTAGCTCGAACATTGTTGCCAGTAAAGCTATAAGTGATTCTAAATATTTTAAAATATATATATAATAAGCGCCTGTACTCCACTTCGTCTTGCAAGGCACAAAGTTTTTGAAAACATATAAAAAAACCACAAAGAAAAAGCTGACCAAAACATTAAGCAACAACCCGACCAAAACCACTATAGAAAGAACCAAAGCCCTGGTCGAAACATTGTTCGATCTCAGCTCAACTGCGAAAAACAAGTAAAACACAGTACATAATTTAAACAAAAACAAGTTAGCTATGGTACATCACATTTCGGTACAAAGCTCAATATACCTACAACACAATTCATCGACGAATTCAACGTTCCCTAACAACTGATGGTGTTCATGAACTATATCGGTTGCATAATCCGGTAAACTCTAAAACACCAACATTTTCCGGAAAATCCAACTAGTCAAATTGTTGCCTGAGCTGCATCTCTGTTTCACTCTTCCAGGTTGCATGAGATGACTGACCCTTCATTCTCTTATTTTTCTCTTTGTCTTTGATAGTTGACCCCTTTTTCTTGGAGTCTTTATCGGCATCTGCAAGAGGATGATCTCCACACACCGGACAGACCATTCCCCTAGCACTGGAGTATGTCTTTGGTATTCCACATTGTAGGCACATCCTATAAACATAACAACGATAGGCTAAGATGAAATGCCGACAAAATTTATATAGAACTCTTTACCAGTGCATCTCATGTTAGACTCAAGCCTAAATAAACTACTGCTCAATGCAGGGTAAAATAAAGAAAACAACGGTAAAAGACCAGTCTGGATTTATGCTGAAAACAGTTACGATGTACCTCAAGAGCTCTGCAGCATCTTCTGCATTTGGATTTGTTGCAGATGCGACCCTCTTTGCTCCATCCTGTTTGGTGCTTGGAACAGCTGAAGCAGGAGGCTTGTTACCCTCGATATCACTTCTTACTCGCTCATGGATTCCAACAAGCTGAGCTTTTGCTTCTACCACAGCACCTTTAAACAATGGCAACGGAAATGATAATTAGGTTAGAGATAGGTTGATTAACCCTTAATAACAATCAACATATGACGATGGCAACAGAATCTTAATGTAAAATTTTGAAGACCAATGAACAACCAGATGCAAAGTGCCTTCAACACTATAGCCTAGTGAAGAGTATGGTTTAAACTTCAAATTTCTTAAAGAAGCATCACTTAAAAGTTACAAGAACGAAAAGTAATATCTACAGTAGAGGCTAACGAACAGAATTGAGCATTGGAAAACCAAACAAATTAATCCATCGACCTTGTTCCATGCCAGAACTGTCAAAATGTAGCATCAACTTTAATCGAACATTTCAATTAATCAAAATCCTGAAGCCAACCACAGGCACCAAAGGAGAAAGATCTAAGAGGAAACTTTGGTCTTCTACTCTCAAGGTTCTAACTTGTTACAAACAGCCTTTTCCACCATTTTTAATTAAAATACATATCATAATCAGTTAAAGTTCAAAAAGCCCTCAGTTGAAAAAATAAACACAATAATTGTAAACCATTTCAGCCCATATCTTAAGTAGAGATTTGTAAATAAACTTTGAAAAGGGGAATAGATTGAAAAATACCAGAAGGCATATCCTTCTTATCTTTGAAATCCTTCCGGTCACTGCGCCTTCCTTGCTGTTGAGCAGCATCACCTGCTGAAATCGGTTCCTCAACCGCATGGTTTAAAAACTCTGGTGGCCCTGAAACCTCCAGAAACCAACAAGAGAACAAGTACACTAACAAAATTAGAAAAACCCTAATTCCATCACCATCAATTTCACCACTTCAGTAACATAGAAAAGGAAAAAAAGAAGAGCATTTTAAACCTAATTTCAGTTGGTGAGAAAGAAATACTACAACTAAAAAAGCTTTTAATTTTATTTCACAAAAATCTCGATCTTACTTTTTCTTCAAAATTCAAAATTTTCCTACACATTATTAGCAAAGGTTTTATTTGCCAAGAGATTACGGGCCCAAAAAATAAGTTTTATACCTGCGAAAAAGCGTCGAATGCAGAAGGAAGATCGGATTTACGGGAGGGATCGGGGAAATCAAAGACGGAGGAGTCATATCGCTTGGGAGCGGCGGAATGGTTTTTAATACCGCCGCCGCCGCCGTATTCGTCGTCGTCGGAAGAGTCGCCATAATGAATATGGTCGGGCTCAGCCGGTTCTTCATCTTCGGCTGAAGAATAGCCTTGAAGGAGAGATAGGCTCATTGCCCTCTTTCTTGTTCAATAGTATAAGGATTTCTTTTGCACCGGCAATGCTTTTTACCTTTTATATTTATTACATTTTTCTCCCGAATCATATTCAAAATTGCTGTTTTAAAAATGGGTAAATTTCAAATTTAATCACTTATATATGGTTTAAATTATATTTTGAATACCAAGTTTTAAAATTTTACAATATAATCACTAACGTTATTAAAAGTTATAGTATAATTACTAATATTACATTTTAATCACTGAATCATTAACTTTCATTAACAACATAACAACAAGCTGATGTGAGATGTTATATCATCATTTTAGATAAAAAAAATTAGGTTAAATTGCACAATTATTTTTTATACATTTCCTTTTTCTTTTTGAGGAACTTGATTCTACTAGTTATGATTTTTCTATAATATTTTTTATTAATTTTTATAAATTTTTCGCTTAATTGTTATTGAATTAAAATAAATAATTTAATCGATTCAATCAGCTATTGAATTCTTATAACATTATATAAAACCCTGCATCCAATGACTTTAAACTCGTGGCTTATTTCTTTCCTCACTTAATCTAATCGGGTTCCTTTACGACACATTTGACAAGTATATCCTTGACCCTTGACCCTTGACCTTTAGGTTTTCACTTGAGATCTTTTTCGTGGGAAGGTTAGTGAGTAAAACTCATAATGGTCGGGCCATTCATTCAAGAAGGTTAATTCGAAACGTGAAAGAGTTTAAACAGAATAAGTCTGAAAAATGAGTTTGAATAAAATCAGAACCATTTTTTAAACAAGTTGAGCCTCGTGTAGAATTTTTTGGCCCAAGCTTAGCCTGACCCAGCCCAATAAACTTTTTTGTTACCATTTTCCCACTTTTTTCTTGGTGAAATTTTGCCATTGTTTTACTACCACTTGTTATTATATTGTTATTATTTTATTATTATTATTTGGATATTATATAACTATTGTTTTATTATAAATTAAGTTGCAACTATCTTAGTGTTATTTAAGTATTTTAAATTTGTTCGGAAACATTTATTTTAATTTTTTTAGTGTATTTAATTAATTTTATTTTTAAATTTTATTTTTAAATAAAAGATAATCTAAAAAATTTTAATATAGCAAATCAAGTCAAGTTCGGATTTAGTATTTTTAATCTAGACGAGGCTTGAGTTGAACTGTAGACCCATTTTTTGAACCAAGCTTGATTGGAGCTAAATAATGGGCTTAAAATTTTCCATCGACTTGAACCCAATCCAACTCATTATCAAGTTTATTAGCGAGTGACTGATAGAGATGGCAAACATGTTCCATTAAGACGTGAAAAAAATGACAAGAATATGGCAAAATCCACAACAAAAATTATTAGCACATCAAACTTTATAATATAAAGAATATATACAAATACACCAATTGTCAAGATCTAGTGAATGAAAAACCCGAGAGCCGGGCGGACCATACCAGGGCATTGATGAAGGCGATACATTCGTACATACCCTCATTCATACATACATATGTGCAAGCATACATACATGCATGTCCATTCATATATAAATATATGATGGTCAATTAGAAGCATCAACGCTTCTATATCTTATAATCTCAACGCCAAGGTAGTCAAGAGAACAGTGAACGACAACATGAGGCTTACCAACTTTCACTCTAACAACATGTAGATATTTGAGATTGATTTGTAAAGATTTTTGATGCAATCATTTGAGCCACTGATTCCAAAAGATCGCGAGATTGCCCTTCCACAACTTCCTTCACTATACTATTATGTAAATAGCCAAAAATCAAATTATCAAATCAAAACACAAGCTAAAAGGTTCATGCAATGTTTTCAAAAATCATCGATTACTCACCGGTAAATATCGGTGTAGCTAATGGTATCGAATAAAAGGTCGGATTTACCGGCACTCCGAAGATCCATCCAGGCATCTACATCAACCAAGAACTTCTGACCAAGTTTTTTTCAATCTAAACAAACTGAATTGGAGAATTGGCCCATTTTCTTGTAACTTGATCATATATTTTCCTATCAAATTCTCCATTATTTTCAATCTCCCATTTTCTCTGCAATTTCACGTTTTGGAAACAAATTTGATCGCAATGGTCGCACCCCGATTCGCAGTAAGAGCTTTTATTTATTTCTTTATCTACGATCTCTGTTGCTTTATTTGATTTTATACTACATGCGGAGTGTTTGCTTGTAAATCAAGATGGGGTCTTTAGAAATTTAGCTTTATTATGTAGTAGTAAACAGATGGGGTTTAGTCTTTTACTCAGATTTTGAGAAATTTTGTTTAATAGCTTTCTTGAGGATCCTATGATTTAAACAGGAGATTCTTGACTTTGGGTACATTGATACAAGGTTAAAATAGGGTATAGGTTCTCAGTACTTTTCATAGATTTGAAAATTAGTCCTTATACTTTCTATTTGATTTCAAAATTTAGGTCCAATTGTTAACATTGTTATTTTGTTTGGTTAATGGTTGAACTTGAATTTTGAAATCAAAAGTAGAAAGATTAAATTCTAAATTTACAAAGAGTCAGAGAGACACGTGATATATTATAACCTTGATACAAATTTCTATTGATGATGAGTATGTACGTGTATACATATTGAGGTTTATTTTGTTGGTTGTTTTACATGAAATTACACTTCTGAAAATAATAGCAAAAACAACCCAAAACAAGTAACCATGTCATTTTACTGAAAGTTATTTCACTAGAAAAGTTTTGTTCAAATCTGCTCGTGTTTCGAACATTTTGTGTTAAAGAAAAACTGGTATTCAATTTTATTTATGTTCAAACTCCTGTTGTTTAGTAGAATAACTCATGTTTGGAACAACTCGTGTTTAGAACACTCTTTGTCAAGACTATCTCATTCACGTTATGCGTCATTCACGTAACTTTCACGGAAAAGCACCACACCGAAAAATCTTCTATAGAAGACATTTATTGGCGCTTCCTCTCTTCATCAAAGAATCTTCTACATGGTACACGATGATGCATGATCAACTCCTAGTATAGGAGTACATTTGCTATTTTATAATAACGTAGTTCTATTTCCTTGTATGGATCATGCCTATGTATTCAACTTTTAAAAGTTTTTCTATGTGTTTGGACCTTTCTAGACGGTCATATCTCTATACTCATATCCATATATTTGTTAGACACGACTACTTCAAATAATATAAAAAAGCTCAAACAACTTTCTTTAAGCATATTTGGGGCAAAAACAATGAAATTCAATGCCTCAATGTTGTTTAGGGTGGAACAACCGAAACAAGTGACTAATTTATGAACCAATATGGTTATTTCTTTTGATGTTTTTGTTTCTTGTTATCTTTTTAGCCCCTGAAGCATAATAGCTAATAGAAAATGATATGTAACTGAGACAACTGGAAATAGGATACCAAGCGGAGATAAACTCATATTGAGGGCTTGAAATTTCATGGTTTCCATGGAGTAAAAGTCGAAGAAAAAAACTTGGTCGAAGTTCTTAGTTGATGTAGATGCTCGGATGGATCTTCTGAGTGCCAGTAAATCGACCTTTTATCCGATACCATTAGCTACACCGATATTTACCGGTGAGTAATCGATGATGTTTAAAAACATTGCATGAACCTTTTAGCTTGTGTTTTGATTTGATAATTTGATTTTTGGCTACTTACATAATAGTATAGTGAAGGAAGTTGTGGAAGGGCAATCTCGTGATCTTTTGGAATCAGTGGCTCAAATGATTGCATCAAAAATCTTTACAAATCACTCTCAAATATCTACTGTTAGAGTGAAAGTTGGTAAGCCTCATGTTGTCGCATTCACTGTTCTCTTGACTACCTTGGCGTTGAGATTATAAGATATAGAAGCATTGATGCTTCTAATTGACCATCATATATTTATATATAGATACACATGCATGTATGTATGCTTGCACATATGTATGTATGAATGAGGGTATGTACGAATGTATCGCCTTCATCAATGCCCTGGTATGGTCCGCCCGGCTCTCTGGTTTTTCATCACTAAATCTTGACAATTGGTGTATTTGTATATATTCTTTATATTATAAAGTTTGATGTGCTAATAATTTTTGTTGTGGATTTTTGCCATATTCTTGTCATTTTTTTCACGTCTTAACGGAACATGTTTGCCATCTCTATCAGTCACTCGCTAATAAACTTGATAATGAGATTGACTGGGTTCAAGTCGATGGAAAATTTTAAGCCCATTATTTAGCTCCAATCTAGCATGGTTCAAAAAATGGGTCTACAGTTCAACTCAAGTCTAGTCTAGATTAAAAATATTAAATCCGAACTTGACTTAAATTTTTTTAGATTATCTTTTATATAAAAATAAAATTTAAAAATATAATAAATTAAATACACTAAAAAAATTAAATTAAATGTTTCTCAACAAATTTAAAATACTTAAATAATCCAAGTAACTTAATTTATAATAAAATAATAGTTATATAATATCTAAATAATAACAATAAAATAATAACAATATAATAACAAGTTGTAGTAAAACAATGGCAAAATTTCACCCAAAAAAACAAAGTGGGAAAATGGTGGCAAAAAAGTTTATTGGGCTGGGTCAGGCTAAGTTTGGGCCAAAAAATTCTACACGAGGCTCAACTTGTTTAAAAAATGGGTCTGATTTTATTCAAACTCATTTTTCAGACTTATTTTGTTTAAACTCTTTCATATTTCGAATTGACCTTCTTGAATGAATGGCCCGATCATTATGAGTTTTACTCACTAACCTTCCCACGAAAAAGATCTCAAGTGAAAACCTAGAGGTCAAGGGTCAAGGGTCAAGGATATACTTGTCAAATGTGTCGTAAAGGAACCCGATTAGATTAAGTGAGGAAAGAAATAAGCCACGAGTTTAAAGTAGTGTTTTATATAATGTTATAAGAATTCAATAGCTGATTGAATCGATTAAATTATTTATTTTAATTCAATAATAATTAAGCGAAAAATTTATAAAAATTAATAAAAAATATCATAGAAAAATCATAACTAGTAGAATCAAGTTCCTCAAAAAGAAAAAGGAAATGTATAAGAAATAATTGTGTAATTTAACCTAATTTTTTTTTATCTAAAATGATGATATAACATCTCACATCAGCTTGTTGTTATGTTGTTAATGAAAGTTAATGATTCCGTGATTAAAATGTAATATTAGTAATTATACTATAACTTTTAATAACGTTAGTGATTATATTGTAAAATTTTAAAATTTGGTATTCAAAATATAATTTAAACCATATATAGGTGATTACATTTGAAATTTACCCATTTTTAAAACAGCAAATTTGAATATGACTCGGGAGAAAAATGTAATAAATATAAAAGGTAAAAGGCATTGCCGGTGCAAAAGAAATCCTTATACTATTGAACAAGAAAGAGGGCAATGAGCCTATCTCTCCTTCAAGGCTATTCTTCAGCCGAAGATGAAGAACCGGCTGAGCCCGACCATATTCATTATGGCGACTCTTCCGACGACGACGAATACGGCGGCGGCGGCGGTATTAAAAACCATTCCGCCGCTCCCAAGCGATATGACTTCTCCGTCTTTGATTTCCCCGATCCCTCCCGTAAATCCGATCTTCCTTCTGCATTCGACGGTTTTTCGCAGGTATAAAACTTATTTTTTGGGCCCGTAATCTCTTGGCAAATAAAACCTTTGCTAATAATGTGTAGGGAAATTTTGAATTTTGAAGAGAAAGTAAGATCGAGATTTTTGTGAAATAAAATTAAAAGCTTTTTTAGTTGTAGTATTAATTTCTCACCAACTGAAATTAGGTTTAAAATTCTCTTCTTCTTCTTTTTTTTCCTTTTCTATGTTACTGAAGTGGTGAAATTGATGGTGATGGAATTAGGGTTTTTCTAATTTTGTTAGTGTACTTGTTCTCTTGTTGGTTTCTGGAGGTTTCAGGGCCACCAGAGTTTTTAAACCATGCGGTTGAGGAACCGATTTCAGCAGGTGATGCTGCCCAACAGCAAGGAAGGCGCAGTGACCGGATGGATTTCATAGATAAGAAGGATATGCCTTCTGGTATTTTTCAGTCTATTCCCCTTTTCAAAGTTTATTTGCAAATACCTACTTAAGATATGGGCTGATAAAATAGATTAACCTTAAAATAACAACGATTAATTAATATTTATTTTAGTTAATTGTTAATTTGGGCTGAATTTTTATTGGAATGTTAATTTGAGTCATAAAAATCTAAACAAACTGAATTAGAGAATTGGCCTATTTTCTTGTAACCTGATCATATATTTTCCTATCAAATTCTCCATTATTTTAAATCTTCCATTTCTCTGCAATTTCACGTTTTGGAAGTAGCTGCACTGCAATGGTTGCACTCAGTTGCGGTAAGAGCTTTTTATTTATTTCTTTATCTCTGATCTACTGTTGCTATATTTGATTTTATACTACATGTGGAGTGTTTGCTTGTAAATCAATATGGGTTGTTTAGAAATTTAGCTTTATTATGTAGTAGTAAACAGATGGGGTTTAGTCTTTTTACTCAGATTCTGAGAAATTTTGTTTAATAGCTTTCTTGAGGATCCTATGATTTAAGCACCGGAGATTCTTCATCTTTTGGGTACATTGATACAAGGTTAAAATACGGTATAAGTTCTATACTTTTCATAGATTTGAAAATTAGTCCTTATACTTTCTTTTCAGATTTCAAAATTTAGGTCCAATTGTTAACACTGTTATTTTGTTTGGTTAATGGTTGAACTTGAATTTTGAAATCTGAAAAATAGAAGGATTAAATTCTAAATTTACAAAGAGTACAGAGACCTGTGATATATTATAACTTTGATACAAATTTCTATTGATGATGAGTATGTCTGTGTATACATATTGAGGTTTATTTTGTTGGTTGTTTTACATGAAATTACACTTCTGAAAATAATAGCAAAAACAACCCAAAACAAGCAACCATGTCATTTTATTGAAATTTATTTCACTAGAAAAGTTTTGTTCAAATCTGCTCGTGTTTCGAACATTTTATGTTAAAGAAAAACTGGTATTAAATTTTGTTTATGTTCAAACTTCTGTTGTTTAGTAGAATAACTCATATTTGGAACAACTCGTGTTTAGAACACTCTTTGTCAAGACTATCTCCTTCACGTTATGCGTCATTCACGTAACTTTCACAGAAAAGCAACACACCGAAAAATCTTCAATAGAAGACATTTATTGGCGCTTCCTCTCTTCATCAAAGAATCTTCTACATGGTACACGATGATGCATGATCAACTCCTAGTATAGGAGTACATTTGCTGTTTTTTAATAACGTAGTTCTATTTACTTGTGTGGATCATGCCTATGTATTCAACTTTTAAAAGTTTTTCTATGTGTTTGGACCTTTCTAGACGGTCATATCTCTATACTTATATCCATATATTTGTTAGACACGACTACTTCAAATAATATAAAAAGCTCAAACAACTTTCTTTAAGTACATTTGGGGCAAAAACAATGAAATTCAATGCCTCACTGTTGTTTAGGGTGGAAAAACCGAAACAAGTGACTAATTTATGAACCAATATGGTTATTTCTTTTAATGTTTTTGTTGCTTGTTATCTTTTTAGCCCCTGAAGCATAATAGCTAATAGAAAATGATATGTAACAGAGACAACTGGAAATGGGATACCAAGAGGAGATAAACTCATATTGAGGGGCTTGAAATTTCATGGTTTCCATGGGGTAAAGTCTGAAGAAAAAAAACTTGGTCAGAAGTTCTTGGTTGATGTAGATGCCTGGATGGATCTTCGGAGTGCCGGTAAATCCGACCTTTTATCCGATACCATTAGCTACACGGATATTTACCGGTGAGTAATCGATGATGTTTAAAAACATTGCATGAACCTTTTAGCTTGTGTTTTGATTTGATAATTTGATTTTTTGGCTACTTACATAATAGTATAGTGAAGGAAGTTGTGGAAGGGCAATCTCGTGATCTTTTGGAATCAGTGGCTCAAATGATTGCATCAAAAATCTTTACAAATCACTCTCAAATATCGGCTGTTAGAGTGAAAGTTGGTAAGCCTCATGTTGCTGTTCACGGTTCTCTTGACTACCTTGGCGTTGAGATTATAAGATATAGAAGCATTGATGCTTCTAATTGACCATCATATATTTATATATAGACACACATGCATGTATGTATGCTTGCACATATGTATGTATGAATGAGGGTATGTAGGAATGTATCGCCTTCATCAATGCCTGGTATGGTCTGGCCCGGCTCTCGGGTTTTTCGGTCACTAAATCTTGACAATTGGTGTATTTGTATTTATTCTTTATATTATAAAGTTTGATGTGCTAATAATTTTTGTTGTGGATTTTTGCCATATTCTTGTCAGTTTTTTCACGTCTTAACGGAACATGTTTGCCATCTCCTATCAGTCACTCGCTAATAAACTTGATAATGAGATTGATTGGGTTCAAGTCGATGGAAAATTTTAAGCCCATTATTTAGCTTCAATCTAGCATGGTTCAAAAAATGGGTCTACAGTTCAACTCAAGCCTAGTCTGGATTAAAAATACTAAATCCGAACTTGACTTGATTTGCTGTATTAAATTTTTTTAGATTATCTTTTATATAAAAATAAAATTTAAAATATAATAAATTAAATACACTAAAAAAATTAAATTAAATGTTTTCCAACAAATTTAAAATATTTAAATAACCCAAGTAACTTAATTTATAATAAAATAATAGTTATATAATATCTAAATAATAACAATAAAATAATAACAATATAATAACAAGTTGTAGTAAAACAATGGCAAAATTTCACCCAAAAAAAAAAGTGGGAAAATGGTGGCAAAAAAGTTTATTGGGCTGGGTCAGGCTAAGTTTGGGCGAAAAAATTCTACACGAGGCTTAACTTGTTTAAAAAATGGGTCTGATTTTATTCAAACTCATTTTTCAGACTTATTTTGTTTAAACTCTTTCACATTTCGAATTAACCTTCTTGAATGAATGGCCCGATCATTATGAGTTTTACTCACTAACCTTTCCCACGAAAAAGATCTCAAGTGAAAACCTAGAGGTCAAGGGTCAAGGGTCAAGGATATACTTGTCAAATGTGTCATAAAGGAACCCGATTAGATTAAGTGAGGAAGAAATAAGCCACGAGTTTAAAGTAGTGTTTTATATAATGTTATAAGAATTTAATAGCTGATTGAATCGATTAAATTATTCATTTTAATTCAATAATAATTAAGCGAAAAATTTATAAAAATTAATAAAAAATATCATAGAAAAATCATAACTAGTAGAATCAAGTTCCTCAAAAAGAAAAAGGAAATGTATAAGAAATAATTGTGTAATTTAACCTAATTTTTTTTATCTAAAATGATGATATAACATCTCACATCAGCTTGTTGTTATGTTGTTAATGAAAGTTAATGATTCCGTGATTAAAATGTAATATTAGTAATTATACTATAACTTTTAATAACGTTAGTGATTATATTGTAAAATTTTAAAATTTGGTATTCAAAATATAATTTAAACCATATATAAGTGATTAAATTTGAAATTTACCCATTTTTAAAACAGCAATTTTGATTATGATTCGGGAGAAAAATGTAATAAACATAAAAGGTAAAAAGCATTGCCGGTGCAAAAGAAATCCTTATACTATTGAACAAGAAAGAGGGCAATGAGCCTATCTCTCCTTCAAGGCTATTCTTCAGCCGAAGATGAAGAACCGGCTGAGCCCGACCATTTTCGTTATGGCGACTCTTCCGACGACGACGAATACGGCGGGGGCGGCGGTATTAAAAACCATTCCGCCGCTCCCAAGCGATATGACTCCTCCGTCTTTGATTTCCCCGATCCCTCCCGTAAATCCGATCTTCCTTCTGCATTCGACGGTTTTTCGCAGGTATAAAACTTATTTTTTGGGCCCGTAATCTCTTGGCAAATAAAACCTTTGCTAATAATGTGTAGGGAAATTTTGAATTTTGAAGAGAAAGTAAGATCGAGATTTTTGTGAAATAAAATTAAAAGCTTTTTTAGTTGTAGTATTTATTTCTCACCAACTGAAATTAGGTTTAAAATTCTCTTTGTCTTCTTTTTTTTCCTTTTCTATGTTACTGAAGTGGTGAAATTGATGGGTGATGGAATTAGGATTTTTCTAATTTTGTTAGTGTACTTGTTCTCTTGTTGGTTTCTGGAGGTTTCAGGGCCACCAGAGTTTTTAAGCCATGCGGTTGAGGAACCGATTTCAGCAGGTGATGCTGCCCAACAGCAAGGAAGGCGCAGTGACCGGATGGATTTCAAAGATAAGAAGGATATGCCTTCTGGTATTTTTCAATCTATTCCCCTTTTCAAAGTTTATTTACAAATCCCTACTTAAGATATGGGCTGATAAAATAGGAATTTTTATTGGAATGTTAATTTGGGCTATAAAAATCTAAACAAACTGAATTGGAGAATTGGCCCATTTTCTTGTAACCTGATCATATATTTTCCTATCAAATTCTCTATTATTTTCAATCTTTCATTTCTCTGCAATTTCACGTTTTGGAAACAGCTGCACTGCAATGGCTGCACCCAGTTGCGGTAAGAGCTTTTTATTTATTTCTTTATCTCTGATCTACTGTTGTTATATTTGATTTTATACTACATGCGGAGTGTTTGCTTGTAAATCAATATGGGGTGTTTAGAAATTTAGCTTTATTATGTAGTAGTAAACAGATGGGGTTTAGTCTTTTTACTCAGATTCTGAGAAATTTTGTTTAATAGCTTTCTTGAGGATCCTATGATTTAAGCACCGGAGATTCTTCATCTTTTGGGTCCATTGATACAAGGTTAAAATATGGTATAGGTTCTGTACTTTTCATAGATTTGAAAATTAGTTTTTATACTTTCTTTTTCAGATTTCAAATTTTAGGTCCAATTGTTAACACTGCTATTTTGTTTGGTTAATGGTTGAACTTGAATTTTGAAATCTGAAAAGTAGAAGGATTAAATTCTAAATTTACAAAGAGTACAGAGACCTGTGATATATTATAACCTTGATACAAATTTCTATTGATGATGAGTATGTCTGTGTATACATATTGAGGTTTATTTTGTTGGTTGTTTTACATGAAATTACACTTCTGAAAATAATAGCAAAAACAAACCAAAACAAGTAACCATGTCATTTTACTAAAAGTTATTTCACTATAAAAGTTTTGTTCAAATCTGCTCGTGTTTCGAACATTGTATTAAAGAAAAACTGGTGTTCAATTTTGTTTATGTTCAAACTCCTGTTGTTTAGTAAAATAACTAATGTTTGGAACAACTTGTGTTTAGAACACTCTTTGTCAAGACTATCTCCTTCACGTTATGTGTCATTCACGGAAAAGCACCACACCGTACATTTGCTGTTTTATAATAACGTATTTCTATTTCCTTGTGTGGATCATGCAAGTTTTTCTATGTGTTTGGACCTTTCTAGACGGTCATATCTCTATACTTATATCCATATATTTGTTAGACACGACAACTTCAAATAATATAAAAAGCTCAAACAACTTTCTTTAAGTACATTTGGGGCAAAAACAATGAAATTCAATGCCTCAATGTTGTTTAGGGTGGAAAAACCGAAATAAGTGACTAATTTATGAACCAATATGGTTATTTCTTTTGATGTTTTTGTTGCTTGTTATCTTTTTAGCCCCTGAAGCATAATTGCTAATAGAAAATGATATTTAACAGAGATAACTGGAAATGGGATACCAAGAGGAGATAAACTCATATTGAGGGGCTTGAAATTTCATGGTTTCCATGGGGTAAAGTCTGAAGAAAAAAAACTTGGTCAGAAGTTCTTTGTTGATGTAGATGCCTGGATGGATCTTCGGAGTGCCGGTAAATCTGACCTTTTATCCGATACCATTAGCTACACCGATATTTACCGGTGAGTAATCGATGATGTTTAAAAACATTGCATGAACCTTTTAGCTTGTGTTTTGATTTGATAATTTGATTTTTGGCTACTTACATAATAGTATAGTGAAGGAAGTTGTGGAAGGGCAATCTCGTGATCTTTTGGAATCAGTGGCTCAAATGATTGCATCAAAAATCTTTACAAATCACTCTCAAATATCGGCTGTTAGAGTGAAAGTTGGTAAGCCTCATGTTGCTGTTCACGGTTCTCTTGACTACCTTGGCGTTGAGATTATAAGATATAGAAGCATTGATGCTTCTAATTGACCATCATATATTTATATATAGACACACATGCATGTATGTATGCTTGCACATATGTATGTATGAATGAGGGTATGTAGGAATGTATCGCCTTCATCAATGCCTGGTATGGTCTGGCCCGGCTCTCGGGTTTTTCGGTCACTAAATCTTGACAATTGGTGTATTTGTATATATTCTTTATATTATAAAGTTTGATGTGCTAATAATTTTTGTTGTGGATTTTTGCCATATTCTTGTCATTTTTTTCACGTCTTAACGGAACATGTTTGCCATCTCTATCAGTCACTCGCTAATAAACTTGATAATGAGATTGACTGGGTTCAAGTCGATGGAAAATTTTAAGCCCATTATTTAGCTCCAATCTAGCATGGTTCAAAAAATGGGTCTACAGTTCAACTCAAGCCTAGTCTAGATTAAAAATATTAAATCCGAACTTGACTTAAATTTTTTTAGATTATCTTTTATATAAAAATAAAATTTAAAAATATAATAAATTAAATACACAAAAAAAATTAAAATAAATGTTTTTGAACAAATTTAAAATACTTAAATAACACAAATATATTTGCAACTTAATTTATAATAAAACAATAGTTATATAATATCCAAATAATAACAATAAAATAATAACAATATAATAACAAGTGGTAGTAAAACAATTGCAAGATTTCACCAAAAAAAAAAGTGGGAAAATGGTGGCATAAAAGTTTATTGGGCTGGGTCAGGCTAAGCTTGGGCCAAAAAATTCTACACGAGGCTCAACTTGTTTAAAAAATGGATTTTATTTTATTCAAACTCATTTTTCAGACTTATTTTGTTTAAACTCTTTCACATTTCGAATTAACCTTCTTGAATGAATGGCCCGATCATTATGAGTTTTACTCACTAACCTTCCCACGAAAAAGATCTCAAATGAAAACCTAGAGGTCAAGGGTCAAGGGTCAAGGATATACTTGTCAAATGTGTCGTAAAGGAACCCGATTAGATTAAGTGAGGAAAAAAATAAGCCACGAGTTTAAAGTCCTTGGATGCAGTGTTTTATATAATGTTATAAGAATTCAATAGCTGATTGAATCGATTAAATTATTTATTTTAATTCAATAATATTAAGCAAAAAAATTATAAAAATTAGTAAAAAATATTATAGAAAAATCATAATTAGTAGAATCAAGTTCCTCAAAAGGAAAAAAAGGAAATGTATAAGAAATAATTGTGCAATTTAACCTTATTTTTTTTATCTAAAATGATGATATAACATCTCACATCAGCTTGTTGTTATGTTGTTAATGAAAGTTAATGATTCAGTGATTAAAATGTAATATTAGTAATTATACTATAACTTTTAATAACGTTAGTGATTATATTGTAAAATTTTAAAATTTGGTATTCAAAATATAATTTAAACCATATATAAGTGATTAAATTTGAAATTTACCCATTTTTAAAACAGCAATTTTGAATATGATTCGGGAGAAAAATGTAATAAATATAAAAGGTAAAAAGCATTGCCGGTGCAAAAGAAATCCTTATACTATTGAACAAGAAAGAGGGCAATGAGCCTATCTCTCCTTCAAGGCTATTCTTCAGCCGAAGATGAAGAACCGGCTGAGCCCGACCATATTCATTATGGCGACTCTTCCGACGACGACGAATACGGCGGGGCGGCGGTATTAAAACCATTCCGCGCTTCCAAGCGTTATGACTCCTCCGTCTTTGACTTCCCGATCCTCTCCGTAAATCCGATCTTCCTTACGCATTCGACGGTTTTTCGTAGGTATAAAACTTATTTTTGGCCCGTAATCTCTTGGCAAATAAAACCTTTGCTAATAATGTGTAGGGAAATTTTGAATTTTGAAGAGAAAGTAAGATCGAGATTTTTGTGAAATAAAATTAAAAGCTTTTTTAGTTGTAGTATTTATTTCTCACCAACTGAAATTAGGTTTAAAATTCTCTTCTTCTTCTTTTTTTTCCTTTTCTATGTTACTGAAGTGGTGAAATTGATGGGTGATGGAATTAGGGTTTTTCTAACTTTATTAGTGTACTTGTTCTCTTGTTGGTTTCTGGAGGTTTGGGGCCATCGAGTTTTTAAACCATGCGGTTAAGGAACCGATTTCAGCAGTGATGCTGCCCAACAAACAAGGAAGCGCGATGACCGGATGGATTTCAAAGATAAGAAGGATATGCCTTACGGTATTTTTCAATCTATTCCCCTTTTCAAAGTTTATTTACAAATCCCTACTTAAGATATGGGTTGATAAAATAGATTGACCTTAAAATAATAACGATTAGTTAATATTTATTTTAGTTAATTGTTAATTTGGGCTGAATTTTTATTGGAATATTAATTTGGGGCATAAAAATCTAAACAAAATGAATTGGAGAATTGGCCCATTTTTTATGTAACGATCATATATTTTCCTATCAAATTCTCTATTATTTTCAATCTTTTATTTCTCTGCTATGTCACGTTTTGGAAAAGCAATTTGATCATGCAAATGGTTGCACCAGATTGCGTGTAAGAGCTTTTATTTATTTCTTTATCTCGATCTCTGTTGCTATATTTAATTCTATACTACATGTGGAGTGTTTGCTTGTAAATCAATATGGGTCATTTAGATATTTAGCTTTATTATATAGTAGTAAACAGATGGGGTTTAGTCTTTTTACTCAGATTCTGAGAAATTTTGTTTAATAGCTTTCTTGAGGATCCTATGATTTAAGCACAGGAGATTTTTCATCTTTTGGGTACATTGATACAAGAATAGGTTCTGTACTTTTCATAGATTTGAAAATTAGTCTTTATACTTTCTTTTCAGATTTCAAAATTTAGGTCCAATTGTTAACACTGTTATTTTGTTTGGTTAATGGTTGAACTTGAATTTTGAAATCTGAAAAGTAGAATTATTAAATTCTAAATTTACAAAAGTCTGAGAGACTGTGATATATTATAACCTTGATACAAATTTCTATTGATGATGAGTATGTCTGTGTATGCATATTGAGGTTTAATTTGTTGGTTGTTTTATATGAAATTAAATTTCTAAAAATAATAGCAAAAACAACCCAAAACAAGTAACCATGTCATTTTACTGAAAGTTATTTCACTAGAAAAGTTTTTTCAAATCTGTTCGTGTTTCGAACATTTTGTGTTAAAGAAAAACTGGTATTCAATTTTGTTTATGTTCAAACTCTTGTTGTTTAGTAGAATAACTCATGTTTGGAACAACTCGTGTTTAGAACACTCTTTGTCAAGACTATCTCCTTCACGTTATGTGTTATTCACGTAACTTTCACGGAAAAGCATCACACCGAAAAATCTTATATAGAAGACATTTATTGACGCTTCCTCTCTACATCAAAGAATCTTCTGCATGGTACATGATGATGCATGATCAACTCCTAGTATAGGAGTACATTTGCTGTTTTATAATAACATAATTCTATTTCCTTGTGTGGATCATGCCTGTATATTCAACTTTTAAAAGCTTTTCTTTGTGTTTGGATCATGCCCCTGATTCCAAAAGATCACAAGATTGCCCTCCCACAACTTCCTTCATTATACTATTATGTAAGTAGCCAAAAATCAAATTATCAAATCAAAACACAAGCTAAAAGGTTCATGCAATGTTTTTAAACATCATCGATTACTCACCAGTAAATATCGATATAGCTAATGGTATCGGATAAAATGTCGAATTTACCGGCACTCCGAAGATCCATCCAAGCATCTACATCAACCAAGAACTTCTGACCAAGTTTTTTTTCTTCAGACTTTACCCCATGGAAACCATGAAATTTCAAGCCCCTCAATATTAGTTTATCTCCTCTTGGTATCCCATTTCCAGTTGTCTCTGTTACATATCATTTTCTATTATTTTGTTATGCTTGGGGCTAAAAAGATAACAAGCAACAAAAACATCAAAAGAAATAACCATATTGGTGCATAAATTAGTCACTTGTTTCGGTTTTTCCACCCTAAACAACATTGAGGCATTGAATTTCATTGTTTTTGCCCCAAATGTGCTTAAAGAAAGTTGTTTGAGCTTTTTATATTATTTGAAGTAGTCGTGTCTAACAAATATATGGATATAAGTATATAGAGATATGACCGTCTCAGAAAGGTCCAAACACGAGAAAAACTTTTAAAAGTTGAATACATAGGCATGATCCACACAAGGAAATAGAACTACGTTATTATAAAACATCAAATGTACTCCTATACTAGGAGTTGATCATGCATCATCGTGTACCATGTAGAAGATTCTTTGATGAAGAGAGGAAGCGCCAATAAATGTCTTCTATAGAAGATTTTTTGGTGTGGTGCTTTTCCGTGAAAGTTACGTGAATGACGCATAACGTGAATGAGATAGTCTTGACAAAGAGTGTTCTAAACACGAGTTGTTCCAAACATGAGTTATTCTCTAAACAACAGGAGTTTGAACATAAATAAAATTGAATACCGCTTTTTCTTTAACACAAAATGTTCAAACACGAGCGATTTGAACAAAACTTTTCTAGTGAAATAACTTTCAAATAAAATGACATGGTTACTTGTTTTGGGTTGTTTTGCTATTATTTTCGAAGTGTAATTTCATGTAAAATAACCAACAAAATAAACCTCAATATGTATACACAGACATACTCATCATCAATAGAAATTTGTATCAAGGTTATAATATATCATGTGTCTCTGTACTCTTTTGTAAATTTAGAATTTAATCATTCTACTTTTTGATTTTAAAATTCAAGTTCAACCATTAACCAAACAAAATAACAAAGATGTTAACAATTGGACCTAAATTTTGAAATCGAAAAGAAAGTATAAGGACTAATTTTCAAATCTATGAAAAGTACAGAACTTATACCATATTTTAACCTTGTATCAATGTACCCAAAAGATGAAGAATCTCTCAGTGCTTAAATCATAGGATCCTCAAGAAAGCTATTAAACAAAATTTCTTAGAATCTGAGTAAAAAGGCTAAACCCCATCTGTTTACTACTACATAATAAAGCTAAATTTCTAAAGACCACATACTGATTTACAAGCAAACACTCCGCATGTAGTATAAAATCAAATAAAGCAATAGTAGATCAGAGATAAAGAAATAAATAAAAAGCTCTTACAGAATCCAGGTGCTTTGCCATCATTGCGATCAAATTGTTTCCAAAACGTGAAATTGTAGAGAAATGGGTGATTGAAAATAATGGAGAATTTGATAGGAAAATATATGATCAGGTTACAAGAAAATGGGCCAATTCTCCAATTCAGTTTGTTTAGATTTTTATGGCCCAAATTAACATTCCAATAAAAATTCAGCCCAAATTAACAATTAATTAAAATAAATATTAATTAATCGTTGTTATTTTAAGGTTAATATATTTTATCAGCAATATTTTTATATGTTGACTAATAAATGAATTAATTAAATTTATGCTTCGGAGATAACTTGAAGATAAATGTTATTGGGTGCTACGACACATTCTGTTGATCGAATTTCTAATATAGTTCAGACTGATTTAAAAAGAGTACAAATTCTGACAACATGAGTTAATTGAGATTCTTGATAGTGATAAGTCTAGTTGTAATTTCGACATTGTCAACATAGGTTAATTCTTGATGGTATTAGTTTTTTTTTTCAAAAAAAAAAAACAGAAAAAGATTTGAATGTAAAAAAAAGAGGGGTTTAAATTTATGGGTAAATTTTCTAGTTGGTCGCTCAATTTTTAGAGTGGTTTCATTTTGATTACTTAAAATGAAATCTTTGTAATTTCATTACTTTATTTTTAAAACGCTTTCATTTTGGTCACTCAACTGTTAAATCTCTAAAGACGGTTAACTATACACGCCATATTATGTTTACACTTTTATTTTGATCACCCAACTTTTTTATCATTTTCACTTAAAAATTAAGTGATGAAATTGCAAAGATTTCATTTTAAGTAATCAAAATGAAACCACTCTAAAAATTGAGCGACCAATTAGAAAATTTACCCATAAATTTATACACCTCTTTTTTTACATCCAAATCTTTTTCTGTTTTTTTAACCTATGTTGACAATGTCGAGATTATAACTAGACTTATCACTATCAAGAATCTCAATTAACTCATGTTGTCGGAATTTGTACTCCTTTTAAATCAATCGGAACTATATTAGAAATTCGATCAACAGAATGTGTCGTAGCACCCAATAACCTTTATCTTAAAGTTATCTCCGAAGCATAAATTTAATTAATTCATTTATTAGTCAACATATAAAAATATTGCTGATAAAATAGATTAACCTTAAAATAACAACGATTAATTAATATTTATTTTAGTTAATTGTTAATTTGGGCTGAATTTTTATTGGAATGTTAATTTGAGCCATAAAAATGTAAACAAACTGAATTGGAGAATTGGCCCATTTTCTTGTAACCTGATCATATATTTTCCTATCAAATTCTCCATTATTTTCAATCACCCATTTCTCTACAATTTCACGTTTTGGAAAGAAGCATTTTGCATCTTGCAATGTGCGACACCGATTCTTAAGAGCTTTTATTTATTTCTTTATCTCTCGATCTACTATTGCTTTATTTGATTTTATACTACATGCGGAGTGTTTGCTTGTAAATCAAGATGTGGTCTTTAGAAATTTAGCTTTATTATGTAGTAGTAAGCGAGATAGGTTTAGTCTTTTACTCAGATTCTAAGAAATTTTGTTTAATAGCTTTCTTGAGGATCCTATGATTTAAGCACCAGAGATTTTTCATCTTTTGGGTACATTGATACAAGGTTAAAATATGGTATAGGTTCGTACTTTTCATAGATTTGAAAATTAGTCCTTATACTTTTTTTTTGATTTCAAAATTTAGGTCCAATTGTTAACACTATTATTTTGTTTGGTTAATGGTTGAACTTGAATTTTGAAATCGAAAAAAGTAGAATGATTAAATTCTAAATTTACAAAAGTACAGAGACTGTGATATATTATAACCTTGATACAAATTTCTATTGATGATGAGTATGTATGTGTATACATATTGAGGTTTATTTTGTTGGTTGTTTTACATGAAATTACACTTAAAAAAATAATAGCAAAAACAACTCAAAACAAGCAACCATGTCATTTCTTGAAAGTTATTTCACTAGAAAAGTTTTGTTCAAATCTGCTCGTGTTTGAACATTTTGTGTTAAAGAAAAGCGGTATTCAATTTTGTTTATGTTCAAACTCCTGTTGTTTAGTAGAATAACTCATGTTTGGAACAACTCGTGTTTAGAACACTCTTTGTCAAGACTATCTCCTTCACGTTATGCGTCATTCACGTAACTTTCACGGAAAAGCACCACACCGAAAAATCTTCTATAGAAGACATTTATTGGCGCTTCCTCTCTTCATCAAAGAATCTTTTACATGGTACACGATGATGCATGATCAACTCCTAGTATAGGAGTACATTTGCTGTTTTATAATAACGTAGTTCTATTTCCTTGTGTGGATCATGCCTATGTTTTCAACTTTTAAAAGTTTTTCTGTGTTTGGACCTTTCTAGACGGTCATATCCCTATACTTATATCCATATATTTGTTAGACACGACTACTTCAAATAATATAAAAAGCTCAAATAACTTTCTTTAAGCACATTTGGGGCAAAAACAATGAAATTCAATGCCTCAATTTTGTTTAGGGTGGAAAAATCGAAACAAGTGAGTAATTTATGAACCAATATGGTTATTTCTTTTGATGTTTTTGTTGCTTGTTATCTTTTTAGCCCCTGAAGCATAATAGTTAATAGAAAATGATATGTAACAGAGATAACTGGAAATGGGATATTAACAGGAGATAAACTCATATTGAGGGACTTGAAATTTCATGGTTTCCATGGGGTAAAGTCTGAAGAAAAAAAATCACTGAGGCATCTACATCAACCAAGAACTTCTGACCAAGTTCTTTTTTTGTTCAGACTTTACCCCATGGAAACCATGAAATTTCAAGCCCCTTAATATGAGTTTATCTCCTCTTGGTATCCCATTTCCAGTTGTCTCTGTTATATATCATTTTTTATTAGCTATTATGCTTCAGGGGGCTAAAAAGACAACAAGCAACAAAAATATCAAAAGAAATAACCATATTGGTTCATAAATTACTCACTTGTTTCGGTTTTTCCACCCTAAACAACATCGAGGCATTGAATTTCATTGTTTTTGCCCCAAATGTGCTTAAAGAAAGTTGTTTGAGCTTTTTATATTATTTGAAGTAGTCGTGTCTAACAAATATATGGATAAAAGTATAGAGATATGACCGTCTAGAAAGGTCCAAACACATAGAAAAACTTTTAAAAGTTGAATACATAGGCATGATCCACACAAAGAAATAGAACTACGTTATTATAAAACAGCAAATGTACTCCTATACTAGGAGTTGATCATGCATCATCGTGTACCATGTAGAAGATTCTTTGATGAAGAGAGGAAGCGCCAATAAATGTCTTCTATAGAAGATTTTTCGGTGTGGTGCTTTTCCGTGAATGACACATAACGTGAAGGAGATAGTCTTGACCAAGAGTGTTCTAAACACGAGTTGTTCCAAACATGAGTTATTTTACTAAACAACAGGAGTTTGAACATAAACAAAATTGAATACCGCTTTTTCTTTAACACAAAATGTTCAAACACTGAGCAGATTTGAACAAAACTTTTCTAGTGAAATAACTTTCGATAAAATGACATGGTTACTTGTTTTGGGTTTTTTTGCTATTATTTTCGAAGTGTAATTTCATGTAAAACAACCAACAAAATAAACCTCAATATGTATACACGTATATACTCATCATCAATAGAAATTTGTATCAAGGTTATAATATATCACGTGTCTCAGACTCTTTGTAAATTTAGAATTTAATCCTTCTACTTTTTTGATTTCAAAATTCAAGTTCAACCATTAACCAAACAAAATAATAATGTTAATAATTGGACCTAAATTTTGAAATCAAAAGAAAGTATAAGGACTAATTTTCAAATCTATGAAAAGTACAGTAACCTATACCATATTTTAACCTTGTATCAATGTACCCAAAAGATGAAGAATCTCCGGTGCTTAAATCATAGGATCCTCAAGAAAGCTATTAAACAAAATTTTCTCGAACTGAGTAAAAAGACTAAACCCCATCTGCTTACTACTACATAATAAAGCTAAATTTCTAAAGACTCATCTTGATTTACAAGCAAACACTCCGCATGTAGTATAAAATCAAATAAAGCAACAATAAATCGAGAGATAAAGAAATAAATAAAAAGCTCTTACACTTGAACTGGTGCAAATGCATTGCAAGCAAATTGCTTTCCAAAACGTGAAATTGCGGAGAGAAATGGGAGATTGAAAATAATGGAGAATTTGATAGGAAAATATATGATCAAAGTTACAAGAAAATGGGCAAATTCTCCAATTCGATTTGTTTAGATTTTTATGGCCCAAATTAACATTCCAATAAAAATTCAGCCCAAATTAACAATTAACTAAAATAAATATTAATTAAGAAAAATGGGCCCAAATTAACAATTAACTAAAATAAATATTAATTTCTTAATTAAAACTTATTAAGTAGGGATTTGTAAATCAGCCCATATCTTAAGTAGGGATTTGTAAATAAACTTTGAAAAGGGGAATAGATTGAAAAATACCGTAAGGCATATCCTTCTTATCTTTGAAATCCTTAGGTCATCGCCTTTCCTTCTTTGTTAGGCGGCATCACTGCTTGAAATCGGTTCCTCAACCGCATGGTTTAAAAACTCCGTGGCCCCGAAACCTCCAGAAACCAACAAGAGAACAAGTACACTAACAAAATTAGAAAAACCCTAATTCCATCACCATCAATTTCACCACTTCAGTAACATAGAAAAGGAAAAAGAAGAAGAAGAAGAGAATTTTAAACCTAATTTCAGTTGGTGAGAAATAAATACTACAACTAAAAAAGCTTTTAATTTTATTTCACAAAAATCTAGATCTTACTCTCTCTTCAAAATTCAAAATTTCCCTACACATTATTAGCAAAGGTTTTATTTGCCAAGAGATGACGGGCCCAAAAAATAAGTTTTATACTTGCTAAAAACCGTCGAATGCATAAGGAAAATCGGATTTACGGGAGGGATGGGGGAAATCAAAGACATTAATATTTATTTTAGTTAATTGTTAATTTGGGCCCATTTTTCTTAATTAATATTTATTTTAGTTAATTATATTTACACTTTTATTTTGATCACCCAATTTTTTTATCATTTTCATTTTCGTCACCAAAAAAACCAAACGTTGTGAATGAGATTTTTTTTTCAAATTATATGTCGTTGTCCTTTTAATAGGAAAAGTCTCTTAATTGTTATTCAAACTATAATTTAAATTTTAAAAATATTTTAATTAAATTCTCAAAGTAATAATATTATGTCAATTAGTTTCTTCCGTTAGTTAAATTATCAAGCATTATACAAAAAGTGTCACATCATCATAAATTATCATCTATCGATGCAATCAAAACCTATTTTATGTACTTGTTCTTTTAATGCTTTTTTATATAACTTTAGTTAACAAATTTGGAAGCATGAGATTTCTTCTTTAACAACAAATTATTTTAATTCTATATGTTTTACACTTTTGGAATATTTGACGGTCATTGCTTCAATAAGGGGTGAAGGCAGTAGCCTTGGCCCCCCAAAAATGGGAATTTTTTTTATTAATCTCTTTAACTTTTAGGAAATTACAAGTTAGTATAATCATAAACTTGCATTTTAACCCCCAAAGGTTTTATACATTTCTGCTCCTAAAACAATTTCTTGTTTCGCTCTTGGCTTTAGTTACAGTCATTTTCTTTGGTTCCTCTTCTTCAGAGAAAGATTGTAAGATTGTCTTTCCCTCTTCACTTTCTTCATTATATATCCTCATCCTATGGTTTAGATTCTAAATAGATTTTGAAATATTTTAATAGAGTCCTCAAAGTATTAAATACCATATCAATCTGATCCTTCCATTAATGAAGCCATTAGCTTAGGTGCTACATGTCAGCTCACATTTGACGTAAAGCATATTCAAAAAATGGATCAAATTGTAAACATGTGTGTACCTACAACATAGACACTTGGATTTTACATGTTAAAAAAGAAATAACTCTCCTAATTTAATTGATCACACTACTTTCTATTTATTTAACAGGTCAGATTCAAGTTGATCATGTCATAGGTTACATACATGTTTACAATTTTATCCATGTGTTTTAAATATGCTTTTACATTATATTCAAATTATTATTCAAAGCCTAAATTGACAAAAAGACCTGATTGATACAACACTGATACTTTGAGAAACAGGGATTAAATCTGAATATAAAATAAATAATGGAAATTAAATAAAAATAAACGCAACAAAAAGAAGCATAACAAAATTAAATCTGAACAAATCAATAAGACAGAAACTCCAATTTCAGGTGCAATTTTGCCACCAGCTTTGGACTGATCTTGAACAATAGATTTTCTCTTCCAATTGATAAGTCAGCTATAATGATTGAGGAACAACCTCAAACCACCAAGCCTTCCATATGTTAATTAATTGTGAGAATAACCCGTCAATTAACCCTTAACAAGTGAATAGCCCAGCAATTAACTCTTAACAAGAAAATAACCTTGAAATTAACTTCCCAATTTATTTCCTTGGCAGCCTTGCAAACCAGAAAGACATAGCTCAAATCAATGGCCACAACAGAACGGGTTGTTTAAACTTTATCGTTAACTCCCTTGACGGATCTAACGACTTACTTAATTGGTCACATCAATTTATTCTTTGATAACCGAATACAACAATTACTGATCATATTGATTCACCAATTGTATGCTGTCCAACATTGAATTAAGGGCCCCTCTTTTTTATTTGATGCTAAAATAAAGTTATAATACGACTGAGTCTATCTCTTAAATCAAAAAATTAACGAATACAAAAGTGGAGAGTATAAATGCAATTTCAAAACCTCACAATTCAAATATCAAATAGATTATTGACTTAAAGGTGGAAAAAAATTTAACTACTCATAATTGAAAAGTTTTAATCAAAATAAAATAGAAAAAACTAAACAATAGTAATGGCAATTGGTCAGGGAGACTCCCCCTCTAATTCAAGCGTTACTAATAATAACAAAGGATAAATATTAAAATTATACATGAATTTTGGTCTAATATGTAATTTAATATATAAATTTTGATCTGATGTAATCATATACATGAAAATTGAACTGTGGTTCATATGTATACATGAAACTTTAATTTTAATTCAATTGTGCACATTTAAAAGAAAATGAATACATACATTTATTTTTATATTGGATTAATATAATTGTATGTGTATACAATATATCAACGTAAAACGATGCTAATTTAATAATATTGTTAGTGATTTGTGAAAATTGAATAAAATAAAAATTTTATTTATATAATCGCTCAATACCGAAGCTCATGAATAACATTACAAGTTAGATCAAAATTATATGTAGTTTAGATACTTATTCTTAAAAATAATAATTTATTATAATAATAATAATAATAACCTAAACCTCAAATTATGGGAGTCTCACGAGTCACGCCTCCCTTTATTTTATGCTAAACAAAACAAACCCCTAAAAATAAATTCGTATAAAATAAAGAAATTTAAGAAAATTTTTTCTTATTCCCACTGATAAATATACTTTAAATATTCTAATTCATCTTTTAAACAAATATCTTTGTGAAATGTTCCATGCAACCCACACTTCTACTTGTTTTCTCACACATTGGACAATTACTGTATCTACATAGAAAATGACTAATAAAATGTAAAATTAACAAAACTCATATCCAAATTAATTAAAATAAATCCTAAATTAAACTATGTCAATTAAGCACATTATCTAATTATCGGAATCAATTTTAAGTAAAGCAGACTCGAATAATGGATATTTGAGAATTAATATCTATATCTCCTCCAAATCTGTTACAAATGGCCGTTAGAAACTAAATACAGTTAACTTTATTTCTAATGATGTGGCATTATAAAACTAAATCTATTTAATTTTATTTTTAATAAAATGACATCATAGTCGAAATTTAGTTAAAGCGGTTATTAAAGTTTTTGTCTAATATTTAGGTGACACAAATTCAAACTTTTTTATCCATCTCGTTATTGTAATGATAATTCACTAATAATGTATAAAATTACATATGTTTTTTATATGACATAGAATTATATATCAATGCTATCATATATTAATCCTTCTTAACTTGAATTTGTTTTCTAGTCTCAATTTGGACATTTGAATGTTCCTCGTTTAAATTGATAGGACATGAGGATTAGGGATGTAAATGAGACATTGTTGCTCATAAGCGATTCAAAAAAAATTTAAGCTCAGTTCGATAATTATCGAGCAAAGCTTGAGCTCAAGCAACTAAAACTATCATTCAAATCGAATTCGAACTTAATAATACTTGAATCGAACGACTTGCGAGCCTTATCGAGCTTTTTATATTTTTATATTATTAAATTACGTTATTACCTTTAATATATATTATTAACCCTAAACTTAATTATTGAGTTAAGCTTAGACTCGAGTTCAAGTTGGAGGTTTAAGTAAAAAAATTGGTAAACGCCTTCGGATTAACCCTAAGCAATGAAAGTCCAAGACAAATCGCTAAAGAAAGTCCAGGACTCATATTAAACCTATAATCTTCAATATGCACAAGCTCCTTGATAACCTTTTCTTCATTTTCGATAACCCGTGAATTAATACCAAATAACTGTAAATCTAATATTATTGAAAAAAAAAAACTAAAAATCCAATATTCCATTCATATATGGTTGTATAGATATTGTAAAGCAAGGCCTTTACTAATGAATAAAATTAGTTGCACAGTATTTGATTGACGATGAGTTTGCTCGAATTGTAAGAAACAAGGAGCATGCAGCAAACACGGGGCATGCATCAAACAAAGAGCATGCATGATGCATGCAAGTTGATATATATATAAATATATATATATGTATATGTATATGGTTTTGCATTTTTCTTATGCCTATAAATACTGCTTTCACAATTGCCAATCCAGTCACAATTCGCAAGCCTTGTTTAGAACACTGACCGTTAATTCTTCTATTTCTTTGCTTAATTTACAACAATGGAGGGCAATTGTTTCAATCAAACAATATTCTTATTTACCCTATTGCTAGCCATAGCTACCAGCTCGGCGAGAGGCCATAGCACTCGAGTCGGGTTCTACTCGAGCACATGTCCTCGAGCCGAGTCCATCATAAAGTCGACCGTCGAATCTCATTTCAAGTTGGATCCGACTATAGCTCCGGATTGCTCGTATGCACTTCCATGATCGCTTCGCACGAGGATGCGATGCTTCCATCCTTATCGATGGGCCTAATCTTTGAGAAAACCGCACCGCAAGCCGGTTCTTGAAAGAATACAAAGTCATCGATGATGCCAAGTTTCAACTCGAATGTGAATGCCCGGAGTTGTTTCGATGCGCCGATATTCTAGCCCTTGCTGCTCGTGATTCCGCAGATTCGGTAATTATATATATTTTACGATTCTTTTGGGTAGTCGGTAAGAATGTCGTCGTTTTGAATTCGTGTCATTTTTACGGACTAAGGGAACTAGTTGGCGGTTCTACTACAGCGTAGAGATGGAGCAGATTTCAAAAGCATCGATCATCGATGGCAATATGCCGAGCTTCCGGGATATGTAGATGTGCTAAAGCAAAAATTTGCAGCAAAGGGTCTCAACACTCGAGATCTTGTCACCCTTGTTGGTAAACATTTTATTACAATCAGGCTCGATTTACCCAACGCTACCGTAGATACTCAATCTTGGTTACTAATATTTAATCTGTTATTAGGAGCACACACAATCGATGATGCATTTGCTGCGAAGTCTTGACTCTGAGGCTTTACAACTTCACTTCAACAGAGCCGATCCTTCGATAAATCCGATTCGTTTCCCACCTTCAAGCACTTTGCCCTCGTAACCGTGGACGGGTCACGGCGGATCGCACTCGACATCGGGCGTGACAGACAGATTCGACACTTCTTTCTTTGCAAACTTGAGGAGGGCAAGGGAATACTTGAATCCGATCAAAGATTATGGATCGACGATTTGACCAAGACATTTGTGCAACGTTTCTTGGAGGTTAGAGGGTCGCTTGGATTAAGCTTCAACGTTGAGTTTGGGAACTCCATGGTGAAGATGAGCAACATTGAAGTGAAGACTGGAACTATGGGAGAAATCCGCAAAGTTTGTTCTAAAGTTAATGAGTCTTGAACCACTTATGTATGTATGTATGTATGTATGTATGTATGTATGTATGCTTGCTTTTACCAGCTTAGCTGCTAAAAATTACACCTGAAAAAATAAAAAAAAAAGAAATAAAAAAAGGAAAGATCACATGATTTTACGTGGAAACCCTTTCGGGAAAAAACCAAACCACAGGAGAGGAGAAGAAAATTCACTATGTCGAATTCAAATCAATTACAAGAGGAATAGACCATGTCTATTTATAGGCTTATAAAGCCATATTCTAATAGGAGTGTAGTAAGATTGAAACTCCTTATTCTAATCAATATCAAATAGATGGAGTTTAATAAGGTTTAAAAACCTTATTCAAAATAAAAAAAAAGAAGTGTAGTTCTATAGGGATTCTTCTTTTATTTTATTTTACCATTGTATTTTATTTAAATAAGAATTTGGGTCACTTAATTCTAACAATCTCCACCTTGACACGAATTCTCAATAAACAAGTTCTTCATCATGAACTCTTAACGAACAAGTTCTCCACCTCTTCCATAAAACCCCTTAAGGGTTTAACTTCAACAATGAACACCAACCAAGTCTAAGCAATGCTTAAACTTGGTTATAGGAAATGACTTAGTCATCATATCTGCAGGATTTTCATGAGTACTAATTTTGCTCACAACAATATCACCACGAGCAATAATATCACGAACAAAATGATACTAGAACATCAATGTGTTTTGTTCTCTCATGAAACATTTGATCTTTTGTAAGGAAGATAGCACTGATTGTCACAAAATATTGTGCTAATTTGAAGGTCTTCATTTAGCTCACTAAAGAGTCCTTCAACCAAATAGCTTCTTTACAAGCCTCGATAATCGCCATGTACTCGGCCCGATGGTAGACAAAGCGATGTAGTTTGCAAAGTAGCTTTCCAACCGATTGCACAACCTCCGATTGTAAAGACATAACCGGTGAGAGATCTTCTTCTATCAAGGTCTCCAAAGCAAAAATCATCATCAACATACCCAATGACTCCATCTCTAGTTCTTCCAAAGCGTAAGCAAACATCGTAGTACCTGCAAGTATCTTAAAATCCACCTGAATCGCTTTCCAATGTTCTTTATCGGGATTCGCCATGTATATCGCTAAGCTGATCGATTGTGCATATGATAAATGCGGGCGTGAACAAACCATAGCATACATGAGAGATCCCCCTTTGCACTAGAGTATGGAACATGTGACATGTACTCAATCTCATCATCGATCGTGGAGACAAAACCGATGAAAGTCCGAAATGGGTCGCTAAAGGAGTACTATGAGCTTAGCACTCTGCATATATTGAACGCAAAGAACTTTCTCAATGTACCCCCTTCCGACTTAGGTACAATTTACTTGCTTTTCTATCTCTCGAGAATCTCCATACCAAGTATCTTCTTTCTTTGGTCCTAAATCTTTCATCTCAAATTCTTCATTTAGTTGGGATTTGACCTTTTTATCTCTCCTTTATCTTTTCTTTGCTATCAACATGTCATCAACATAAAGAAGTAGATACACAAAAGAACCATCACTGCTTTTTCTTAAAGTAAACACATTTGTCAAAACTACTTCTTTTAAAATCATGAGAAGTCATAAAGGAATCAAACCTCTTATACCACTTGTCTTTGGGATTGTTTCAAACCAGTAAAGAGACTTTTTCAACAAGCAAACATAGTCCTCTTTTTCGAGATCTGTAAAAACCTACAGGTTGTTGCATGTAAATATCTTCCTCAAGCTCTCCATGCAAAAATGCGGTTTTACATCTAAGCTGCTCAAGCTCCAAATCTTGCATAGCCACAATACCAAGCAAAGCTCGAATCGAACTATGCTTCACAACCTGGGAGAACACATCTCATGAAGTCCACTCTGGAATTTGACTATAACCCTTTGCAACAAGCCTTGCTTTATATCCGGATTCTTCAACTCCTGGAGTCCCTTCTTTCTTTTTAAACACCCATTTACACAAATGAACAACCTTTTTACCTTTAGGAAGTTTCACAAGATCCCATGTTCTATTTTTATGGAGTGATTCTATTTCCTCTTGCATAGCAAACATCCACTTTTCTCGAGTCTTCACACTAACCGCCTCGAGAATAATTAGAGGCGGATCTTGGTTTGCATCTATATCTTGACCACATTTAAAGCATAAGCAACTAGGTCACCAAAGCATACTTCTTTGGAGGTTTAATTTCTCTTCTAGTTCATTTTTGGCGATAGAGTATTTTGGTGAAGAAGCAACTCTATTCTCAATTTTTGTATCGGCTCGAGGAGTTGACTCTGTATTGTCGATGCTCCACCGCTTTTGATTTTCTTTATTGGAAGAGTCTTTAAGAGATAAGTTAGGTAGCATAGCAGTTTCATCAAAAACAACATCTCTGCTAATCACAACTTTTCTATTTTCGGGACACCATAACTTATACCCTTTTACACCAGCTTTATAGCCAAGAAAAACACATTTAATGGATCTTGGTTCCAATTTTCCATTATTAGCATGAGCATACGCGGAGACACCTAAAAATCTTTAAATCGAGAATAATTAGCGGGATTACCATACCATACCTCTTGTGGAGTCTTTTTCTCAATGGCAATGGATGGAGATCGGTTGATCAAAAACATGCGATGAAAGGTCGCCCGCCCAAAACGACTTTGGTAAGTTGGCATTTGACAACATACATCGAACCTTCTCCATGATCGTTCGTTCATTCGTTCGCAACACCGTTTTGTTGTGGAGTATGACGAATCGTCAAGTGTCTCACGATCCGCCGACTTGCACGATTTATTAAACTCATGAGAACAAAACTCTAAGCCATTGTCTCATGCGGAGGTATTTTATTTGTTTTCTGTTTGTTTTTCAATCATAGCTTTCCAAGACTTAAATGCGGAAAACACATCGCTTTTTCGCTTCAAGAAGAATGCCCAAACTTTTCTAGAAAAATCATCAATAAAAGTTAGCATATAATTGGCTCCACCTCTCGAAGGCACTCTTGATGGCCCCCCATGATCGAATGAATATACTCCAATGTTCCTTCGTGTTATGGATTCATCTAGTGAATCGAACTCTCTTTGCTTCCCAAAAACGCGGTGCTCACGAACTTCGGTTTGCAAATTCCTTGCCCATCAAGAAGTCCTCTTTTGCTCAATTCTCGCCATGCCATTCTCACTCATATGCCCTAGGCGCATATGCCAAAGTTTAGTAATATCATCATCCGATAAAGAAGAGGAAGCGGCAATTGCATCACCAATATGAGAGAACCGCAAAACATATAACTTGGTAGCCTTTCTCCGCCTCTTTCATCACAATGAGGAACCTTTGGAAATCTTCAAAATCCCACTTTCACTATGTATTTGTACCCTTTTGAATCAAGAGTACTCAACGAAATTAAATTTCTCTTCAATTCGGAACATGCCGTGACGTCACTAAAGTGTTCGACAACTCCATCAAACATCTTAACTTTAATTGTTCCAACACTGCAATTTTACACGAAGCATTATTTCCCATCAAAACAACACCTTCGGATACTGTTTCATAATTTGTAAACCAATCCCGATTGGGACTCATGTGAAAGGTGCAACTGAATCAAGTATCCACTCTCGCTCTCTTTTGAATTATGTGACAGAGGCAACTAGAAGTTCACCATCACCGTAGTCTTCTACAATATCAAACTTCACCGAATTTTTCGGTTGTTTTCCCTTTGATTTGCAGCCTCCCTTTTAATTTTGTTACGTAGCTTGTAGCACTCAGATTTAATGCCCCTTTCTTCTTGCGAAGTTACAAGTTTTACCTCTGTTTGAAGACTTTGATCTACCCTTAGATTTACCGCGAGGATTTCGTTCTGTGTCCTTCCACGATCATCATCAAGCATTCCGATCTTGTCTCCCACGAATGATGAGACCCTCTCTTGAGAGTCGGTTTTAACCACAAGATGCTTCATCTTATCATACGAGGTCAAAGAATCATAAACCTCATCAAGCTGTGAGAGACTCGCGGCTATATAAAATCGTGTCTCTAAAGGTTGAATAAGGCGGGCAACAACGAAAAGCGAGAATCAACCCTAAATCTTCCTTATCATACCGAACCTCCATGGCCTCCAAGTTTGAGAGAATTTCTTTAAAACATCATTAAGTGTTCGTACCTGCACGCACCTTCCTCCAAACGATGAGCATAAAGGCGTTGCTTCATATGCAACTTGCTAGTTAAAGTTTTCGACATACATATTTGTTCTAGCCTCTTCCATAATCTTCATGGCGATCTTCTCCTTCATCACATCCTCGCAAAATTTCATTAGACAAATGCGGATGTAAGCGTGTTAGTGCCTTTCGATCCTTGCGCTTCTTATCTTCCTCTGTCAATGTCGAAGGCATCTTATCTACCCCTAACAGGCTTCCTCTAAATCCATCTCGCAAGAAGCGCTGCATCTTTATACGCCACAACGCGAATGCGGTGTTGCGATCCAACAATGAATTTCATACTTCAAGGACGCCATTACCGTGATCGAGATGAAAAACCGGAAGCTCTTGATACCAATTTGGAAAAATAAAAAAAAAAGAAATAAAAAAAAAAGGAAAGATCACACAGATTTTACGTGGAAACCCTTTCGGGAAAAAACCACGGGCAGAGGAGAAGAAAATTCACTATGTCGAATTCAAATCAATTACAAGAGGAATAGACCATGTCTATTTATAGGCTTATAAAGCCATATTCTAATAGGAGTGTAGTAAGATTAAAACTCCTTATTCTAATCAATATCAAATAGATGGAGTTTAATAAGGTTTAAAAAACCTTATTCAAAATAAAATAAAAGAAGTGTAGTTCTATAGGGATTCTTCTTTTATTTTATTTTACCATTGTATTTTATTTAAATAAGAATTTGGGTCACTTAATTCTAACAACACCATTTTCAAGATTAAAAATAATCTTATTTAGAAATAAGGTATTATATATATATACACAGAATTGACTGATCTGTTTAAGTTGTCACTGAATTATATAATAATAAATGGAACAAAGGGTACCCTTCTCTTTTTTATTTTTATTTTTATCTAATTAACTAATTTGATAAATTTTAGTCTCTATACTTTTCCGAATTTTAAATTTTTAGTCTTAACTCAAACAGTAGCAATTAATTTTATTTAGTTAACTTCAATTACTAATCTTGTACTATGCGCACAGTTGTATATTTAGCCCTTATTCTCCAACTGGATTATTCTAAATCTTAATACTTTTTGAATTTTGAAAATTTTATTTTGACACAAATGACAATAATTAATCCATTAAATTAATTTGTAGTTAGTAATATGTGGAAATAATAAGCTGATATAGCATCACACATATGATAATATGTTTGTCGCATCAAATTTTAGAAATAACAAAATTTAATTTAATAAATTTAATAGTTATCATTTAATGAATACCAAAATTTTCAAATTTAAAAGCATAGGGACTAAAAATAACTAAATTAAAGTACAAAGATTAAATCTATAGCTTTCATAAGCATAGAGGCTAATAGTAGAATTTAACCTTAGTTATTATCACTTGATAAATTATAATAACATCTAAATATGCGCCGCATAATTAAAATAAATTAGGTTAACTATAAATTGGTTTATCGGTAAAGATACATGTACTTAATGCCCCACCCAAGAAAGGGACCCAAGCCCTAGTAACCCTGCTAAATGGTGATTCAACATAGATTCTACATCTTGGAACCAAGCCAATTTTAGGGCCACTTTGTGATAATGAAACCAACGGGCAAAAAGTATTAAAGCCACAAAGACCAATGCACCGGTTGCGGTACAATAGAGTTGTAATTCACTAGGATGCTTGCCAAATCTGAAAAAAAAAATAGAGGTTATTTGTATTCCCCTGAAACCCCACGCATGTCGCCATTCAAGATTTCTTGGCCCAATATTGGCCAAACCACATGGGCGCTAGGTCCAATGTAAGTAGGATCGCTCAGCCAAAATACTTGCCGCTCAGCCAAAGGAAGATGATGGAGAGTTGGCCGAAATGGGCACTAAATATTTTGCAAGAGGTCTCCTCCAAATCATTGGTATGGCTATAGAAATCGCGAGCATCGACATGTAGGTTCCAGATTCAAGTGGTAGTATTAGGTCCCTTAGCTATTGTTCTTGAGAAATGGCAATTTTAGTTTTTTTTTTTTTTAACAATTTCGTTATAGGTTCTGATCATATCTGTTTTCTTTTTATACAATGTTTAGAATTATCCATAAATAGGAGGATAATGCGTTTCAACCCACTTGAGCTTACGTCCTCTCGCATTGGAATAATACTCATGCCAATTGTCGTAACCATTTTTTTGAAAACGGGAATCGACTTGGTTTTGCAAACGAAAATGAAACGGGAGTCGCCACCGATCTTTTATTAGGTGTGATCAGGTCACCTTTGTTTTAATAAAACATTTTAATTTTACTAAAATAGTATTTTTTGGTCTACGAAATTTGAGAAAACGGATTCGGGAGTCGGTTACGTGCGAGGAAGGGTTAGCGCCCTCGTCACGCCCAAAATTGGTACCAAATTGATTAGTTAACGTCCCAATGTCGAAAGTTTGAAAATTTTAAAGAAAAAGAAAATCGATCTCTTTTTTGGGAATATTTTGGTTTTCGCGAGTTGAATATCGAGATTCTCTCATTCCGATGGAATAAAATATCACATCCAGTACGTAGGACACGACGATTTTATTCCCCGGATCTAATATTATCTCTTAATCCCCGAGACTCACGCGTCAAAAATGTCAAAAGGACATTCGATTGTTTGGCCAAGCGAGCGAGCCGAAACCCAACACATAGGGCACAGTCTCTCGAAATTCCGAACATAGAATGTTGCCTTATTTCAAAAAACTTTTGCTTTTGGGTAAAATTGATAAGCATATTTGAAAATCATACACGTATGGTAGCTTAGATCTTAAAGAAGCCTTATTTAAAATAGTGGACGGGGTTATGCTTGACGAATTATGATAATATGATGCAATTTGGCATGCGATAGTCTAATACAAGTAATATATATGACATTGGTATCTTGAATCTAGAATATTAACATGCATGGACAATAATAACAATAATGAATCGATAATATATGAATACGAAATTATATAATGGACTGTAATAATATAACAATGCAAATATGTGAATTATGGCACATGCAAAAGCAATAACTGAACAATATACATCGTCTAAGTGACAACATTAATAAACAAAGACCAATGATTTTAACAATTTAAAGAGCAATAATACATAAAACAAATAACTAGCAAAACGATTTAAGTAACTAATTCATAGTAAAAGTTCGAAATAGATAATATATAAAGCAATTCGAAATAATGTAAAAGGTTTTAAAAGAGTGAAATATATATATATAAATAATATAATAACAGTAATAATAATAAAAAAAATACTAATAATGATAATAATATAGTGATAATAAATATAATAGTAACAATGATAATATTAATAATATTAATAATAATACTAATAGTAATAATAATAAAATAACAATAATGATACGAAACACATATATACTATACCACTATGAATATAATAATAATAATAATAATAATAATAATAATAATAATAATAATAATAAAACACTAAAAAGGATTAAATTGAATTAAAAATGGAGTTTCAGGGTCAATTCAAAACAAAATACAAAACGGCGCCGTTTAGATCTACTATAAAACCCCCTTTTTTCTTTCTTTTTCATTTGTGCCGCTTCTTTTTAACAAAAAACCTTTCCCCCCTTTTTCTTTTCTCTCAGTCCTTCTGAGCAGAAACCCAGCTCCCGGCGAGATAACCGCCGTCGGCGTCGCCTTCGACCACCACGCCCGGTGGCCGGTAAAGGTAAAATATTGTTTTCTCTCTCTCTTTTTTTTTTTTTACATATACGCGAACTGCTTTTAAAGAGAAAAAAGGGAGATATGTTTATAGTCGATAAATAAAGTATAAGAAAAATAGAATAAGACCTTAAAACTGTTTCTTTTTCTCTTCGATTGCCTGTTGTATGTTTGAGTTAATCCCTGTTTGCAAGCATATGTCTAAAATCTCCAGTTTTTTTATTGATAAAAAAGAAGACCCTTTTTATATTGATTCGAACGGCTTTATAGCCGAAAAATACATTATCTCCTTAGTATTTTATTATTTTGTTCCATATTTCTCTGCTTTCTTGTTGTTTTCTCATGCATTGTGCATGTTTTGCGAGGTATGGGCGATGGAGTAGAGGACGATGGTGGAAACGGAGGCCGAGGCCGAGGCCTGGGGAGCAACGTGCGTGGGAAGTTGACGCGTGCGAGAAGCTGAGGCGTTGCGCGTGCGAGGGACGCGTGGATCTGAAGGGGCTTGTGCGTGGGGTGCACGCGGTAGCTGAAGGGTCACGCGTGGGGACCAAGGCGCGGGGCACGCGGCGCGATAACCCAGGCGCGAGGAGTGCGGTGCGCCAAGAAGACCTGGGGTGTCCCCTCTGCCGAAAATTTTGATTTTTTGAGTCATTGGGCCGATGTAAATTTGGGCTGGGGACCGGGTTTGGTTGGTATTTTAGCTAATGAGTTAGGTTAAGTGGGCAGGCTGTTTGGGCTGGTTTTAATATTGGGTTTAATGGACCCTTTTTTGTAAATGGACATTATGGACTGGTTTTATTATTATATTTTGGTTTTATTATTTGGGCCTAATATTGGGTTTGTAAAAAGAAAGTCAAAATGGCCATTTTGGAAGTGAATTATGATGGGCCTCGGGTTTTGCAATTGGCCCGGGCGAAAATTGGGCCTTACAGCTGCCCCTCTTTGCTCATTGTCGTGAAACGATAATAGAGCCAAGACAATAAAAGAACTAATTTTGCCCGGGCTTAGCTAAGCCTTGACTTCCTGATCCGCGTCTTCTTCAAACAGCTTCAAACTTCACTGTAACTTTTTGCTTCGATTCATTCTACTGGAGGTTTGGGGTGATAAGAATTCAGAAGGAAGAGGTCCGCAACTTTGATCTTCTCACTGAAACTTCTCAAAAATAGCAGGTGATAGGAATTTAGAAAGAAGAGATCTGTAACTTGGATCTTCTTGCTGAAACTTCTCGAAAATAGCAGGTGATAGGAATTCAAAAAGAAGAGATCCGTAACTTGGATCTTCTTGCTGAAACTTCTCGAAAATAGCAGGTGATAGGAATCCAGGAAGAAGAGATCTTCTTGCTAAAACTTCTCGAAAATAGCAGGTGATAGGAATCCAGAAAGAAGAGATCTTCTTGCTGAAACTTCTCGAAAATAGCAGGTGATAGGGATCCAGAAAGAAGAGATCTTCTTGCTGAAACTTCTCGAAAATAGCAGGTGATAGGAATCCAGGAAGAAGAGATCCGTAACTTGGATCTTCTTGCTAAAACTTCTCGAAAATAGCAGGTGATAGGAATTCAGGAAGAAGAGATCCGTAACTTGGATCTTCTTGCTGAAACTTCTCGAAAATAGTAAGTGATAGGAATCCAGGAAGAAGAGATCCGTAACTTGGATCTTCTTGCTGAAACTTCTCAAAAATAGCAGGTGATAGGAATCCAGGAAGAAGAGATCCGTAACTTGGATCTTCTTGCTGAAACTTCTCGAAAAAAGCAAGTGATAGGAATCCAGGAAGAAGAGATCTTCTTGCTGAAACTTCTCGAAAATAGCAGGTGATAGGAATCCAAGAAGAAGAGATCCGTAACTTGGATCTTCTTGCTAGCAGCTTCGACCTGCTCCACTGGGACGTCAAAGAAATAAATCTGAACTTTTCAATTTGCTTCTTTACTATATTCAGTCTACTCTGCGGGAGCAACGTCTGACCTTCGATGCTGTTATGCCGTTCTTTGAGGAACCTGTCCTGCAGAACGTGCTTATGCTTATGCAAATGATGAGGGTGTTACGATCGAGGTAACTTAAATGCTCCTAGCTATATGTGCCATTTACATGAATGCTGAATGTTACGCGAATGATGATTTTTCACAGTGTAAAGATGATTAGGATGTAATGATTGCAATAAATCGAGTGCTCTTAACTGGATGCGTATGAATGCGTGAGAAGGACCCCACTTATGGTTTGGGTTGTCATTGCTCATAGCGAGATTTTATTACTGATGCACTAGGATTGTGGCAGATATAGGAAACCCAAAGAAACGAGCTTGCCCCGCTGCAATTTCACTGTCCCTTCCTTTGTACCCTCTGAGGCATGAAGTTCGCACCTCTCACCGCAACCTCAGGAGAGTAACACGTGTTTTCTCCTAACCTTCTGGCTGCGCCGCTGAGATACAGGATCAATCATTGCTTACTGGGTATAATGGTATCATGATTTCATTATGTACCTAGATCGGCATTGCTTGTTATTCGTCAAAGTTGTATCTCCGACGAAATTCCTTGTCTTTGTTCAAATAAAATGTTCAAAAAGATAGTCGTTTTTCTCCAACATTTTCAATCATTAGACCGGATGAGTTCTGAACAATAGTCATGTTTCAGGTCCTTGCATTATTCAGAGGCTTTCAGAATAATATATAGGACTCCTTTTATGAAAGTATTATTAGTTCCGTAATCGTTGTTTCAATGTAAAATGCCTAGATAGGATTGTAAGGAGGAGATTGATTGGGAGTGTAGCTCGAAACAAAACAGGTTAATCTAAACTGACAAACGCAATAAAGAAAGAAATTCATTGAATAAGATAATCGAAAATTACAAACTTAAAATGGGTAGAATAGAAATTGGGTGCCCCAGATATCGCAGCCTAAGCTTTTCTGCCCGAGCATTCGGAAGACCATTTTGAGTTTGTTATGTGCTTAGGAGATCTTGTGCATTTTGATGATGCATCGAGGCGCAACATACCCCCTCCTTGTCCATTCCAGTGTAGCGAGGTTTTTCTTCACAGTTCAAGCCGCCTTTTCCAGGTTTTCGACTCAAATCCCTTTGGTCTCAAAGCGCCCTTTGCGGGTTTTCGCCTTGGCCTCTCTCCTCCTTTTTTTTTTTTTTAGGGAAACAAGTTGTCCTTGGCGGGTTTTCGTCTTAGCTTGTTTAAGCAAAGTATCTTTTGACTGAATCTGAATTCACGGGGTTGGGCAAGCTTTTCCCATTCATTTCCGTTAGAATCAGTGCACCTCCGGAGAAAGCCTTCTTCACCACGTATGGTCCCTCCCAATTCGGCATCCATTTTCCTCTGAAATCCTTCTGTATGGAGAGGATCTTCTTCAGTACCAGGTCTCCCTTGTGAAACTCTTTTGGGCAAACTTTTCTGTTATAGGCTCGCATCATGCGTTTTTGATACATCTGACCGTGCCGGATAGCCCTTAGCCTCTTTTCTTCGATTAGGTTCAATTGATCATATCGAGCCTGAATCCATTCGGCTTCATCCAGCTTTACTTCGGTCAAAACCCAAAGAGAAGGTATTTCCACTTCAATGGGTAGGACTGCCTCCATCCCGTAGACTAGTGAGAAAGGTGTTGCCCCGGTGGAAGTCCTGACGGACGTTCGATAAGCATAAAGTGCAAATGGTAGTTTTTCATGCCAATCCTTGTAAGTCTCTGTCATCTTCCCCACTATCTTCTTGATGTTCTTATTTGCCGCTTCCTTCGCCCCATTCATTTTTGACCAGTGCGGAGATGAGTTATGATGTTTAATGTCGAATTGACGACAAACATCCGCTATCGTCTTTGTTGTTCAAATTCAATGCGTTATGCGATATGATCCTTTCGGGCATCCCATATCGGCAAATGATTTCCTTCTTTAAAACCGACTAACCGTGATTTAGTGGCGTTAGCGTATGAGGCGACTTCTACCCATTTCGTGAAGTAGTCAATGACTATGAAGATAAATCGGTGTCCGTTTGATGCTTTCGGTGAGATCGGTCGATAACATCCATGCCCCACATGGAAAAGGGCCATGGGGAAGTCATAACGTGTAGGGGGGACGGAGGCACGTGAATCTTATCTCCGTAGATCTGGCATTTATGACATCTCTTAGCATAGCTGATACAATCTCCTTCTATGGTGGACCAGTAATATCCAAATCTCATTATTTGCTTGGCCATCGTGAATCCGTTAGCATGCGTTCCGCAAACGCCCTCATGAACTTCCTCTAGGATCATCTTAGCTTCTAAAGCATTGACGCATCTCAACAATACTTGATCTTTTCCCTTCTTGTACAAGATGTCCGCATCCAAAACATATTCGAGGGCCAATCTCCTGAGTGTCCTTTTCTCATTCTCAGTTGTATGATTTGGGTATTCGCGATTTCTCACATATCGTAATATATATTAGTACCAGGGGTGATCGTCCTTTTCTTCTTCTTCTATGTTGCAGCAATAAGCTGGGGCTTCGTAAATACTCATTTGAATGGGCTTTACATTTTCTTGCTCACTCGCCTGAATCATAGAAGCTAAAGTAGCCAAGGCATCCGCCATCTGGTTTTCTTCTCGTGGGAGATAACTAAAGGTGATATCGTCAAACTCCTCGATTAACCCCATGACTACCCTTCGATAGTTGATCAATTTGGGGTCTCTTGTCTCCCATTCGCCCCTTAGTTGGTAGATCACTAATGCGGAATCTCCATATACTTTCAGCGTTTTGACTCTACGTTCTGTAGCAGCGCGGAGTCCCATGATACAAGCTTCATATTCTGCCATATTGTTTGTACAATCGAAATCCAACTTGCATGTGAACGGGTAGTGATTTTCATTTGGGGATACCAAGACTGCCCCAATCCCATTTCCAATAGCATTTAATGCTCCATCGAAATTCAATTTCCAAAGGTCATCTTTTGCAGTATCCTCTTCCGTAGCTGCCACGTACATTAGATCCTCATTAGGGAAATCAAAGTTCAACGGCTCATAATCTTCTAAAGCTTTACTAGCTAGGAAGTCGACTATCGCGCTCCCTTTTATAGCTTTCTGGCTCACATATACAATATCAAATTCAGACAGTAGAATTTGCCATCTAGCCATCCTCCCATTCAAAGCGGTCGCCTCCATCATATACTTTAGAGGGTCCAACTTTGAGATTAGTCAGGTCGTGTGATACAACATGTATTGTCTCAATCTCCGAGTCATCCAAATCAATGCACAACACAGCTTTTCAATTGGCGAATATCTCATTTCGCACTCAGTGAATTTCTTACTGAGGTAGTATATCGCCTTCTCTTTTCTTCCTGAATCATCATGTTGACCTAGCACACATCCCATAGAGTGACCCAGCACCGTCAGATATAGGATTAATGGCTTGTCGGGGTGGGGGAGGTGACAAAGATCTTGGAGGGTTTGACAAATCTTTGTTTGACCCTATCGAAAGCTTCTTGACATTCATCATTCCACACGCCGGGTTGTGTTTCTTCAAAAGACGAAAGATGAGATCGCATTTCTCGGTCAACTGCGAAATAAACTGAGCAATGTAATTTAGTCTTCCTAGGAAACCTCGAACTTCCTTTTGGGTGCGCGGTGGAGGCAATTCTTGTATGGCGGACCTTATGCGAGTCGATCTCGATCCCTTCTTCTTGCGACTATGAAGCCCAACGGTTTGCGGACTGGCTCCAAAGGTACATTTATTGGGATTAAGTCTCAATTAGAATTTCCTTAGCCTCGTAAAGCGACTCACGCAAAACTTGAATATGTTCTTCTTCTGTTCTAGACTTTGTAATCATGTCATCCACGTAAACCTCAATTTCCTTATGCATCATATCGTGGAACAGGGTCACCATGGCCCTTTGGTATGTAGCTCTGCGTTTTTCAACCCAAATGGTATTACTTTATAATGTAATGTGTGCCCACAATGTTATGAAGGTAGTCTTTCCCATATCTTTGTGGTGCATCTTTATCTGATTATATCCGGAGAAGCCATCCATGAAGGAAAATAGCGAAAAGCCCACTGTTTTGTCTACTAGAGTATCAATATGAGGCAGAGGAAAGTTATCCTTTGGGCTAGCCTTATTTAGGTCTCTATAATCCACACATATTCATACCTTCTCGTCTTTTTTAGGGACAGGCACGATATTGGCTACCCATTCCGAGTATTTGATCTCCTGCAAGAATCCCGCGTCGAACTGCTTTTGGACCTCCTCCTTTATTTTCAGCACGATATCTGGTCTCATCCTTCGAAGTTTCTACTGGACTGGCTTGTACTCCCTCCTTATGGGTAAGCGGTGTACTGCTATATCGGTGCTTAAACTAGGCATATCTTCATAAGACCATGAGAAGACATCCTTGAATTCCTGCAACAGTTTGATAAGTTTCTGCTTTGTCTCCTCGACTATTCTCGTTCCGATATTTACCACTTTCCCTTCTTCCAACGTCAATGTCTCTACTGCTTCCTTATGAGGCCGAATTTGTTTCTCCTCCTGCTCTACCATTCTTAACAGATCAGGGGATAGGTCATCGTCTGTGTCATCTTCGAAATTCTGTAATCTTTCAAGCATATATCTTACTCAAAAGGATATTTCGAATCTAAGGCAGCGTTGCTTAAGTCATTGATATCTAGGGACCTGTTGCAGTTTAAAAAAATACGGGCGAAATGAATGAATTTGTAAATGAACAATTGTATGTATGATAATGCTGAAAGAATGATCGGGTAACAAAGAAAGGAGATGTTTGCTTCAAACAATGATAAAAATGCATTTTATTGATATAACGATACTTGAACATGCGCCTGTTTCACAAAAGAAATCTTGTTACTCTTAGGTTAAAGCAACAAGTGTGTCTTGGACATTACTCTGAATGAGCCCTAAATACTACAGGGATTTCTTCTACAGTCTAATTATTCCAGATGCTTCCCGATTCATAAGGCTGAATATTTGGCAAGATTTCTCCATCAGTCGCCTCCTCAGATATGACACTAATGTAGACATTGCCTAACATTGCTGCGATGTCCTCTCCCTTCGGTGTCTTCAGCTCAGAGTGGATTATCCCTCCCGACACAAAGGTCTTGGATATGTGCGGGATTATCACGGGTTCCTACTTGGTTTCCTTCCCACTCAAATGTGCGCGTCTTCTTTCCTGTCTCCTCTCTAGCTCCTTCTTCTTTTGCCTTGCATCTGGTCTAAATCCCAGGCCAAAGCGATCTTGTTTTTCTCTCAGCATCGGGGCCGCCATTTTCCCCTGAATGTACTTTCCAAGCCCTCTTCCCGGTAAAGCGCCTTTTCCCACGGTCATTTTCAATCCCATCCTTGTAGTCTCAGAGATTCTTGGCTTCAAGATTTTGTTTCCTTCCATAACAAAAGTTGCGTTCACGAACTCGAGAGATCAGAAAGAACATTCGATTGCCTCGTCATTTGTCTCTACGTAGGGCATGTCACTGGTCACGGTGGCAATAATGTTCTCCTCGGCTTTTATTGTTACCAGTCGGCCATCCGCTATTAACTTCACCTTCTGATGTAATGATGAAGGTACTGCTCCGGACGAATGTATCCATGGTCTCCCCAATAGGTTGCTGTAGGACGGTTCGATGTCCATCACTAGGAAATCTATTTCGTAAGTAGTTGGGCCAATTAGTAAGGGTACCTCGATCCTCCCCATGACTCTTCTTTGGGTGCCGTCAAAGGCTTTTACCACACTCTGGCATTCCTTCATGTGCGAACTGTCCACCGGTAATCTGTTGAGGGTGGACAAAGGCAACACATTCAATGCAAACCTATTGTCTATCAAGACACCTGGTAGTATGTGCCCTTTGCATCTGGCGGTAATGTGCAAAGCCTTGGTGGATCCCCTACCACCTGGTGGTATTTCATCATCATTGAAATGAATGAAGTTGTCTGTACTTATATGGCCGATCAATCGATCCAACTTATTAACCGAGATGTCACTAGCGACGTAGGTTTCGTTTAAAGCTTTCATCAGTGCGTTCCTGTGTACTTCTGAGCATTGAAGTAAAGCCAATATGGATATACGCGCTGGCTGTTTGTGCAGCTGTTCTACCACACAATATTCACTGTGTTTTAGAAATTTCAGGAACTCTTTAGCTTCTTCCTCAGTCACCAGCTCCTTGGTCCTTGGTTCAGGCTCAGCTGGCTTTCCTTTATCTTATTCCACCATTGGAGCTTTCCCCTTTATTAAGTCGTAACGTCTCCCGCTTCGAGTATGGAAGCTATCGTCTGAATCCTCCTTCGTCACGTTAGTCGAGCTCTTTGTGACTGCTACATTACACTCATAATTCCAGGGAACTTCCTTGCTATCTTTGTAAGTGAAGGCAGCGGGTCTCCGTATTATCACTTTCGGTGTTACTCGTGTTCTCGCCTCATTGCCCGCTAAATTCTCCCTTTCGGGGACTGCTACATCACATCCATGATCCCGAGGAGCCTCCCTATTATTTTCAACGATAGCAGGCCTCCGTATGACCACTCTTGGTGCTACCTGCGTCCCTGTTTTATCACTTTTGTTACGTGAAATAACGATCATCGGAAGGTTAACTTTCAAACTTTTTACTGCTGACTCAGACGCGCATATGTTCTTATCTTCTGTGCCTTCATCGTAAAATTTGACTTCTTTATTGTTCATTAAGTTTTACACCAGAGCTCTAAATTCTCCACAAGTCTGAATCTTATGTCCCAACTCCTGATGGTGCTCACAATAATTTGTCAGCTCTCCTTGACTTTCTTTCGCAATAATTAGTCTATGCTTGACCATTTTTTTCCAGACCCGTCTCAAGGGAGTTTTGACCTCCGCAATATTTGTTTTGATCCTGTTTTTTGAGCTTTCACTAACTGCATTGACTCCGCCTTTAGCGTGATTGGGTAAAGGATTTGTTGCATTTGGCATGTCATTCAACTCAACCACACCCATACTGATGAATTTTTCCACCAATTTCTTGAAAGCCAGGCATTTCTCTATTGAGTGTCTCGTGATTCCTGCGTGGTAGTCACACTGTGCGTTCGAGTCATACCACTTGGGATACGGGGGTTGCATTGGTTTTAGGTGGTGAGGGGACACAATATGCGCATCAAACAGGGTTTGATACATCTCCTTTTACGTTATCGGAATCGGTGTGAACTGGGGCTTCTCATTGTTTTTTTCTTGAGATATTAGGTTCTTTCTTGGGTAACCCTTGCTGCCCCGTGGTCGTTGCCTTTGGCTAATTAATGGTGATTGTCTTTGGGTGTCCTATGCTTGCGTTATTCACCTCACTTTCTTTCTTCCTCGGGGGCATTCTTTTGGCACTTTCCCCCGTCTCGATCTCTCTGCTTTTTATAAGGTTCTCGATCATTTCTCCGGTTGTTACGATGTCTGAAAAGCTCCGGGTTGCACTTCCTATCATATGCATGAGGAATGGGGCCTTCAATGTGCGGATGAAGAGCATTGTGGTTTCTTTCTCTAGAAGTGGTGGCTGGACTTGGATGGCAACCTCCCTCCACCTCTGTGCATATTGCCTAAAGTTTTCGTTCCCCTTCTTTTCGATGTTTTGAAGAGTGATCCTATTGGGGGTTATGTCCGTTACGTGGTTGTACTGCTCCAAGAATGCTTGAGCCAAATCATCCCATGAACAAATTTTGGCACGACTCAATTGATTGTACCATCTGGCTGTAGCTCCCACCAGGCTGTCTTGGAAACAATGGATCAGTAGTGGGTCATTATTAGTGTAACCCGCCATCCTTCTACAGAACATGGTAATATGGGCCTCTGGGCAGCTTTTTCCATTGTACTTTTCGAACTCAGGTGTCTTAAAGTTGTACGGGAGCACCAAGTCGGGGACCAAACTTAAGTCATTGGCTTTTATTCCCCGACGTTTACTGGCATTTTCTAGAGCTTTGAATTTCTCCTCCAACCACTTATATTTATCCTCTAGCTGTTTTGGTAGTTCTAATTTGGCCTTTTCGGCCATCTCATCTAAGTCGGGAACATTGGGATTGATCGGACTTTCTCCTGGGTTGGTACCCGAACCCGTTGGGAGGTGTGTCGATATTGCGGTATCGGCCTGATATTGCGACCTGATAGTGACAGATGCCCTTTAGGGATACGTGTCCGGTGGCGTTTGGGCGTTCGGTGGAGTGAGAGAGGGGTTATCACTGTCGTTTCCTGAGCTGGTGGCAATGCCCCTCTCTTTTTCGCGCTCCTTAGACATCAATTGCATTAGCTGGTTTATCATGTTATTCTGGGACTCTTGCATCCGCTCCATCATGTCTTGCTGGTTTTTGGCCAGCTGCTCTTGTAATTGCGCTTGTCTTTTTATTTGATCCTGGATTTCTTTTTGCATTTGTTCTAATCTTTCCATTCTTTGATCCATTATTCTTGTCTTGCCTCTTGTACCGTAGTGATGTTCCAGGGTAACTGCCATAATTTTAGGGTCCTTTTATGAGATTCGATGTATATGATGCAATGTAATGCAAATACGTGGTATGAATGCAAAAAGAAAGAAAGGCACTGATTATGAATTCAATTTCATTAGAAGAACTTTTCTAGAAAATAAAGCTCTTTACAGAAAATGGATTACATATACAGTTTTGTCCTCATAGTCCAAGCAAAACACCAATCTTTTCTTTCGTGGCCGAATATCACAGTCACGCCTTGTGAATTTTCCCGTAGATGCCTCTTCTAGCTCTTTGTAGCTTGGTTCGAGCCGTACCTCTTCACTCGTTTATCCTCTGCGATCGTTCATAAGCTCCTTTAAAGAGTCTAGGGGTGACGACTCTTGAATAATCCTTGTTGGCTTGAATGATCGAGCCAATTCTTGTATTCTTCTGTGGACTATCGGCCTTCTCTCGTTGTTTATTTGGACTATATTTGGGCCACCGTATTATAATCCACTTTATCAAGAAATTTAGTTCCTTATGACAAACTCCTCTATTTAGCAATCGAATATTAATCAGCACCTTCTTTCGATGATGATGTAATGCAATGCAATCAAAACACATGTTAGCACAGGAGTAATAAACAGAGTACCTAACCGGGTGATCACTAGGGTTTGACGTGGCTCTACCTACAACGGGCTCATAGGTCTCTCTATATGTGGTTTGGTTCTACAGTAAGGGTACCTGAACCAGCAGATTCCTCAATCCTCACCCATTGTAGGCTCATATGGACCGAGTTCAGTTCAGGGGAATACATTTCCCTATGGCTGCACGGAGATAAAAATCTCACGAAGACATAGGTACGAATGTATCCCGAAAGTGATCCACTATCTTGCACGGAGGTAAAAACCTCACGAAAGAGTAGCTTCTCACTCCCAATTAAGGGTGTGATCGCAATGGTCATGCAATGCAATGCCAAAGTATTTCACGAGACTCGACATTGTAGCACAAGCAAATGCACCAAAGGGAAACACGATTTTTCAAAACAATTTCCCAAACTTTCGACAAAAGGACAAAAACTGATCAATTTATGGCCTGACTCTCAAAGCGTCCCCAGTGGAGTCGCCAAGCTGTCGTAACCATTTTTTTGAAAATGGGAATCGACTTGGTTTTGAAAACGAAAATGAAATGGGAGTCGCCACCGATTTTTTATTAGGTGTGATCAGGTCACCTTTGTTTTAATAAAACATTTTAATTTTACTAAAACAGTATTTTTGGTCTACGAAATTTGAGAAAACGGATTTGAGTCGATTCACGTGCGAGGAAGGGTTAGCGCCTAAATCACGCCCAAAATTGGTACCAAATTGATTAGTTAACGTCCCAATGTCGAAAGTTTGAAAATTTTAAAGAAAAGAAAATCGATCTCTTTTTTGGGAATATTTTGGTTTTCGCGAGTTGAATATCGAGATTCTCTCATTCCGATGGAATAAAATATCACATCCAATACGTAGGACACGAAGATTTTATTCCCTGGATCTAAGATCATCTCTTAATCCCCGAGACTCACGCGTCAAAAACGTCAAAAGGACATTCGATTGTTTGGCCAAGCGAGCGAGCCGAAACCCAACACATAGGGCACAGTCTCTCGAAATTCCGAACATAGAATGTTGCCTTATTTCAAAAAACTTTTGCTTTTGGGTAAAATTGATAAGCATATTTGAAAATCATACATGTATGGTAGCTTAGATCTTAAAGAAGCCTTATTTAAAATAGTGGACGGGGTTATGCTTGACGAATTATGATAATATGACGCAATTTGGCATGCGATAGTCTAATACAAGTAATATATATGACATTGGTATCATGAATCTAGAATATTAACATGCATGGACAATAATAACAATAATGAATCGATAATATATGAATACGAAATTATATAATGGACTGTAATAATATAACAATGCAAATATATGAATTATGGCACATGCAAAAGCAATAACTGAACAATATACACCGTCTAAGTGACAACATTAATAAACAAAGACCAATGATTTTAACAATTTAAAGAGCAATAATACATAAAACAAATAACTAGCAAAACGATTTAAGTAACTAATTCATAGTAAAAGTTCGAAATAGATAATATATAAGCAATTCGAAATAATGTAAAAGGTTTTAAAAGAGTGAAATATATATAAATAATATAATAACAGTAATAATAATAACAAAAATACTAATAATGATAATAATATAGTGATAATAAATATAATAGTAACAATGATAAATATTAATAATATTAATAATAATACTAATAGTAATAATAATAAAATAACAATAATGATACGAAACACATATACTATACCACTATGAATATAGTAATAATAATAATAATAAAACACTAAAAAGGATTAAATTGAATTAAAAATGGAGTTTCAGGGTCAATTCAAAACAAAATACAAAAGGAAGAGGTCTGTTTGAAATATGCGTGAAAGGGGGCAGGTCCAAAATGAAATTATTCCCTTCCTTATGCGCCGCGTTTTGCTCTGGACTTAAATGGAAACGGAACGAAGTTTAAGAGCCAAATTAAAATCAAGCAAAACAGGATTGCGAATCAAATAAACAGGGAAGGATTAATGCAGTAAATAGCCCTTTTAAACCAAACACGCGGATCCTCCGGGTCGCAAGTGGGTCAACGCGCGGATCTACCCCTCCCCAAACGGCGCCGTTTAGATCTACTATAAAACCCCCTTTTTTTCTTTCTTTTTCATTTGTGCCGCTTCTTTTTAACAAAAAAACCTTTCCCCCCTTTTTCTTTTCTCTCAGTCCTTCTGAGAAGAAACCCAGCTCCCGGCGAGATAACCGCCGCCGGCGTCGCCTTCGGCCACCACGCCCGGTGGCCGGTAAAGGTAATCTCTCTCCTTTTTTTTTTTTTTTTACATATACGCGAACTGCTTTTAAAGAGAAAAAAGGGAGATATGTTTATAGTCGATAAATAAAGTATAAGAAAAATAGAATAAGACCTCAAAACTGTTTCTTTTTCTCTTCGATTGCCTGTTGTATGTTTGAGTTAATCCCTGTTTGCAAGCATATGTCAGAAATCTCCAGTTTTTTTATTGATAAAAAAGAAGACCCTTTTTACATTGATTCGAACGGCTTTATAGCCGAAAAATACACTATCTCCTTAGTATTTTATTATTTTGTTCCATATTTCTCTGCTTTCTTGTTGTTTCTCTGTCTGTTGTGCATGTTTTGCAGGGTATGGGCGATGGAGTAGAGGACGATGGTGGAAACGGAGGCCGAGGCCGAGGCATGGGGAGCAACGTGCGTGGGAAGTTGACGCGTGCGAGAAGCTGGGGCGTTGCGCGTGCGAGGGACGCGTGGATCTGAAGAGGCTTGTGCGTGGGGTGCACGCGGTAGCTGAAGGGTCACGCGTGGGGACCAAGGCGCGGGGCGCGCGGCGAGATAACCCAGGCGCGAGGTGTGCGACGCGCCAAGGAGACCTAGGGTTTCCCCTCTGCCGAAAATTTTGATTTTTTGAGTCATTGGGCCGATGTAAATTTGGGCTGGGGACCGGGTTTGGTTGGTTTTTTGGCTAATGAGTTAGGTTAAGTGGGCAGGCTGTTTGGGCTGGTTTTAACATTGGGTTTAATGGACCCTTTTTTGTAAATGGACATTATGGACTGGTTTTATTATTATAATTTGGTTTTATTATTTGGGCCTAATTTTGGGTTTGTAAAAAGAAAGTCAAAATGGGCCATTTTGGAAGTGAATTATGATGGGCTCCGGGTTTTGCAATTGGCCCGGGCGAAAATTGGGTCTTACACCAATTAAACTAAGGCTCAATCGACTAATTTTAACCCTTTTTAAAAATTAATAATTTAGTTTAAACAATTTTAATACAAAACGTTTAACTTTATCCTCAAAATTTTATAATATTATCCACATTTGTAAATAAAAATTTTCACTTCACCCTCAAATTTTACTTACAAAATTTAAAAACTCACTGTAATTTATAATTTTTTATAGCATAAATTTAGGGTTTTAATTTTTAATAAACTTTTCTATTGATTAAACATCACATCAGTCTATAATTGTGAAAATAAGTAAAGAATACCGACTGAAAACAACCCAATCACCTTCGTCGTTTACAAGCAATTTGCGATCGATTTTGAATGGCAATCACAGCTTAACATGGATATCATGTATTTGTCAAAGGTTTTATCGAGTCAAATTAAGTTATTTTATTATAATTTTTAAAAGATTTATATTGTTCTTTATTATATAAACAGATATATATATATATATTAATTTGTTGTCTTGTTTCTTATTTTATTTATATAAATTATAGAGATATCCCATTGATTTGAATTTTTGTGTATTAAAATATTAATTATATAAAGTTATGTGTATAAAACCAATTTGATTTTATATTACTAAGAACATATTCTTTTATGTAAATTTATATTTTGGTCACTTAATTTTAAAATATTATAAATTGGTTATTGAATTATTTGAAAGTTTCCATTTAAATCATTGAGTTGGTAAGATCGCTATTGTATGACCTTTTCTATTTGTACCACCTACACCAATATTTGAAGGTTCTCATTCCCTTTCTCTTCTACAGTTCGATTTTTTTTATGAAACAATTGTGGATGTCACAAATTTGAGAGCTAAAATCCAAGCAGCTTTTTTCCCGATCTCCTACACGGACTGTCAAATCGACTTATATATAAAATATATTTCTTTACTCGTCAATGGGTACTAATTTACTGTATTGATCGTCAAATCATCACTTGGAGTTTGCTAGTTAGACTTTAAAAAAAAACATTTAACAACTCAGTGAATTAAATAAAAACTTGTGAATAATTCAATGACTTGAATAAAAATTTTCAAATAATTGTAACTTTTTTAAATTGAATGATGGAACATATAACCACATGTACTTCCCCACTCTTTCCATGTCCATTTTACTCTTTTTTTGCTACTTTAAGGTCTTCATTACTCCATTATAAATTTTTTTTGTGTTAATAGTGTTGGACAAAACACGTTAGCGAATAAAAATATATAAATATATGTCGAAACCATTTTTCTGAAAAAACGGGGTCGACTTTGATTTTGAAAACGAAAATGAAAAAACGGGTCACCACCAATCCTTTTTGATGAGGTGTGATTGGGTCATCTTGTAATTTGGTCATTTTAATAAAAATTATAATTTACTAAAACGATGATTTTTGGTCTACGAAATCCAAAAATGGGTTCGGGAGTCGGTTACGCACGAGGAAGGGTTAGCACCCTCGATACGCCCAAAATTGGTACCTATTTGATTAGTTAACGTCTTAGTGTCAAAAATCGAAAACTCGGAAAGAATTTAAAATACGATCCCTTTCTTGCATTAATGTATATTTTGTTTTGGAATGCTTAAATAAGTCGAAAATATGTTGAAGACTTTTTTATCTCGAGGCAACAAAACGTCACCTCCCGTAAGTTAGGACATGACATTTCGAATCTTTGAGAATAATTTGGCCTTTGATTCTTATTTGAAATCTTACGTGTTTTACTTTTTGAAAGGATATTCAATTATTTGAATTCAACGAGAAAAAATCGAAACCCCGTAAGTTAGGGCACGATTTCATCGAATTTTTCAAATACGGAACATTGGCCTTTTTTGAAAATTTTGTTGACGTGTTCGGATTGTAAGAACCCATTATTGCCCGGGCCCATATCAATTAAAACAAAAAACAAAAAATAAACAAAATAGAATAAACAACCAAAGTTAAAGTCCATGTCCATCACATTTTTAAAACCTAAATCAGCCTACCCAATTGCACTAAACCCAAACACAAATTTTAATTTAAAGCCTAGCTCAACGGTCCAATGTTTAGAACGGCCCAAGTGGCCCAAATTTTGGTTTCAGAATTTGAAACCCTAAGACCTAGCCTCGCAGCAGCGCCGCAAGCAGTCTTCCCCTCACACGCTCGCCACGTCTGCTCGTACGGCCTCTGTACAGCCACGTCGTCTCCGTACCTGCGAAAACAACAAACAACCAGCACAGCAAGAAAAACAAAAAGAACGATTGTATTTTATTTTTATTTTTCAATTTTGGCCTTTAAAAGGACCGAAACAAACCACTGTAAGTTTCTTTTTCACGATTTTTGTACAAGGAAATACAAAATCAATAGAAATAAAAAATCAGATTGAAGGAAAAAGGTTTTCGACTCTTTTTCTTTTCTTTTCGCACTGCTGCTTTCCTTTTTTTTATTTTTTAAAATCGATTTTAAATAAAATCGAGAAAGGAGGGCTTACCTGGGGTTTACTCCTTGAATCTTCGGCAAAGATGGAGTTGCATGAAGCACCGATGACCCTCAAGGGCGGCTTCTTGGCCGAAACCCTAGCAGAGATTTGGGGGAGGGTTTTGTTTCGGCAAATTTTGGGGAAATGGTAGATAGCCATTCTTTTTTTTAGGTTTTAAGAATAAAAAAAAAACGGCGTCGTTTAGTTTTTTTAGAAATCAGGTGCCGAAACGGCACCGTTTGGTGCTTAATCCACATGCCCGACCCGATTTTTATTAAAAGGGGATTATTTGGGCATTTAGTCCTTGTTTTTTCGTGCTGCTATCCAATTAGATCCGTTATATTTTTTTTGGTTTTTTAATCGATCTCTGTAATTTGCGCGCTATTTCAATTTGATCCATTCTATGCGCTGCGTTTTGGATATTTAAATATTGCTATTTTAACCCCTGATTATTTGAGTGCATTTTAATTTAGCCCTTAACTCTATTGAAATTTTTATAAAATAGCCTATTAATTTCATTATCATTTCAATTAAGTATTTCTCTTAGTTTATAAAATTTATTCATCATTTATTTGTAGAAGTTGTTTTAATAAATTATTTTGAACTCTTTTATTGATTTTACAATGTTTTAATTTGTTTTAAACTTTCATTTGCATATATTTTTATTTATTATATATGTTTGATTTCAAAATATTTCTTTTATATGTCTTTTTCTCTTAATATTTTGTATAATATTCAACATAAATACCCTTCTATATATATATATTACTAATTCACATATATATATATATATAATTTATATTAAAATCATCTCATTTTATATCTATTATCTATTATCAATTTCATATTATTTTATATATATTTTCTTTTAAATCTATCTATGTATATATTATATTTTAAATTTATATAAATATATATAATTGCTCCTTTAAAAATCTTATTTTAAATTATATTTTATTTATCTCAAACACTTTTCTATAGTTTTTCACATATACATTATTTATTAAGTTTTTATCTTGGATAGGTATACTTGTTTTTAGATTATCTTGTATATTATACATTTTAAATTTCTTCTTATATAATAATCATTTCATAAATTCATTTATAAATTATTATATCTTTTCGTTCATTGATCTTGGATTGTTAAAATAGGTCTTTCGAAATGGAGTATGTCATAAAATAATTGCTATTGTGTATTTTTGAATTGCTTGTATCATTACCTTTCATAAGTTTGAGTTCATATATTATTGTATGTTTGGTGCCATGCTTACGTTTCTCGGTATTGTTTTGTGATTCAAGTTCCAATGTACTTAAACTCTTATTAGAAACTTTCATCCCGAGCATATTGAGTATATACTTTGTAAGTCGATTTTAAAATCGCTCATTTAAAAATTCCTCAAAACAAGGCAATATTTAGTGATTGGAAATTTGAGGAATCGTGCCCTAACGTGCTGAATTTCGATTTTCCATTTGGTCAAATAGCTAAGTATCCTTTCGTAATTTTGTCTACGTTTTCCTTTTAAAAGACAAGGCAATATTTCGTGTTTGGAAATCCAAGAAATCGTACCCTAACGTGCTGGGTTTCGGTTTTTCGCTTGTCCAAATAACCAAATATCCTTTCAAAATTTCAATGCATGTGTCTTGGAAATTTTGGGATGATCTTGAATTCGAGGACTTAAATTATCGTATCCTAACGTGCTGGATTTGATATTTTATTCCTTCGGAACAAGAGAATCTTAACATGCAAACTCGAGTATCTTCAAACGGCTCAAAAGAGATCATAATTTTAAAATCCTTTTAAATTTTCGACTCAAGGACATTAGTTAATCAATTTGGTACCAATTTTGGGCGTTGCGAGGGTGCTAATCCTTCCTCATACGTAACCGACTCCCGAACCTGTTTTCTTAGATTTCATAGGCCAAAATTATTTGTTTTAATAAATCAAAAGGTTTTATTAAAATAATCCATCTTAAGGTGATCTGATCACACCTCGAATAAAAGATTGGTGGCGACTCCATTTTTCTTTTTTAAAGTCGATCCCCACTCCATATTTTTTTAAAGTCGATCCCCGTTTTTTAAAAACAAAAAAAGGTTTCGACACGGATAAAAATTAATGATATAAAATTTTACGTTAATGAAAGACGGTACAAAACGATGATATACGAATGAAATGTCGTGTTTAATAAAATGACAATAATGAATATACTAATGAATATAATTTACGATAATCACATAATGTACATTATTTTAATGCTACTATGAACGGTCAAAGAAAAATAAAATAAACAATAACAATGATATTAATAATAATGTTAGTGACAAAACAATGCACACAGAAGAAAATACCAAATTTTCGAATATTATGAGGACAAAGAAATGTATACGTACACAAATTGAGAAAAATAATTTAAAATATTGAAAATAAAATATCAAATTAAAAACAAATAAGAGGGGTGCAATTTGTAATAAAGTACAATAGGTAAATAATGATAAAAATGAATAATAATAATAATAATAATAATAATAATAATAATAATAATAATAATAATAATAATAATAATAATAATAATAATAATAGTAAAGTAAAGAATATGATAAAGGAAATAAATTACTATAAAGTACTAAAAAGTAAAGAGCAATAAATAAATAAATAACGAATAAATAAAGTAATAAATAAATAATGAATAAAATAATATATATATATATATAAAGGAATTTATAAATGGTGGAAATTAAGTGAATGAAGATCAAATTGAGATTAAATAATAATAATAATAATAATAATAATAATAATAATAATAATAATAATAATAATAGTAATAAAAAAATAATATTGGCAATAGTAAAAATAATAATATTTATAATAATAATAATAGTAATATTAACAATAATAATAAAATTGCAACTAAAAGGACTGAATTGAACTCAAAATCGAAATTCGGGGCAAATCTGAAATAAATAAAAAAAAGGAAAAGGACCACAGTGAACGCGCGAATAACAAGGAGGGACCAAAATGGAAATTAATCCCCGCCCTCCTAAATGACGTCGTTTGGTTGTGGACTTAATTGAAATTGCGATCAAATATGGGGTAAAAATTAAAAGGTAAAAAAACCTAATTGTAAAGTGATTCAAAAGCGGAAGGGCTAAAGGTGCAATTAACCCTTTTGCTTAAAAATGCGCGGATCCTAGGCTGGATCGGGTCAACACGCAGGTCAAGGGGTTAAACGACGCCGTTTCAGCACCTAAATGCACAGCCTAAAACGATGCCGTTTCGAACATATATATAAACTAAATAACCCCCCCCAAAGAAAACCATTTAAGCCTATTTTCAGAAAAAAAATTTTTCCTTCCCCCTTTTATTTCCTCTGCAAGCCCCCATAGGTCCGGCGGGATTCCGATGAGCCACCGTCACACACACTGTGCATGCACAGATACAAATGATCGGAAGATAGTAAAGGTAATTTTTTTATTTTTATTTTTTGCTATATATATGTATACTATTTTTAAAGGAAAAATAAAGAAAATATAGGTATATGTATGTATATTCGAAGGAGGAAAATAAAGAAAATAAAATAAAAAATAAAAGAACAAAAATCTCACAAATCCGATTTTTGAATCTGTTTTTGTACTCAAAGTCTCTTCTTTTCTTTTCTTTTTTAAATCAGTCCCGATTACATTGTATTTCGTGGCTTTATATAGCCGGATTAAACAACTATTTGTTTCTATTTTTTGTTTGTTTTTGCTTGGTTCTTCTGCTTGGCTTCTTGGGTGTTGTTTTTCTTGCAGTATGATGTCGAGGACGCACATGGGGGCAACGATCTTTGGCGATGTCTGAGGCGAGAGGCATGCGGCTGCTAGGGTTTCTTAGTGGCTGAAAATGTTTTAGGTTTTGGGCCATGTTTAGGGTTTGGGTTTTTTTTTTAAAATGGACTGTAATGGACTGTCGGGCCTGGGCTAAAATTGGGCTCTACAATATAAAAAAAAAATATATATATATATAAAATAAATTAAATTAAATAATTTATATTTAAGTTATCGGATATGAAAAAAACTAATATATAACATAACAAAAAGTAGAAATTAAAAAGAAGAAATGAGTTTTACTAGATGTTGAGGCCTATTTTACACAGTTCCCTTAAGACAGATTCGACTGCTCCTACGGTACTTGGAGAAACATTGGTTGAATGTCTCTCAAGATTCAACAACATGATGATCATAGCAATAGCACCTCTGCAGTGATTAACGAACAAACGATGCCTTTTTCTATCATCGAATGTTGGAAAATATAGAGAGGAAAAGAGAAGAATTTTGGGGAGAAAATAATCCCGATGTGAGAGAGTGAGATTGAGCAAAAAATTTTGAAGATGCCTTTTATAGGCATTCAAAGTAGATGAATTTTGGAAATATCCATGTATAAATTTGCTCCACATCGTGCGACTTGACCCGGACGGGTTTGGACTTGCATCCTTACATGCAAGGCAAGATTCCAAGCTTAATCATTCAACTATTATTTAAGTGGGTTCTCATATATATACACATCTCACACTTGGTATTTAACCAATATGGGATCTAAGCTTTTCTTTTCCTCAACAAATATTTCCAAGGAGCTTAATTTGAGCATCAATTTCTCATTCATCACTCAACCATTTTGAGCATATGATATGCCATTGTAAAGGTCTCATGGTGTAGAATATGAAACCATAATTTTATGATTCAACTCTCCACCTTTGCTTATTGAAAATATTACTCAAAGTTCCCATAAATTATAGTTTTTCCAACAAATAGATTTCTTGAAGCATAAACTCCGTCTCCTAAACACATTTATTTTGTAAGAATCTGAGAGCATTTGAACCGATTTTATCATCCTCAGAGTGTGGCTTTACGTGATCTATCACTAATAATGTGTAAACAAAACTATGGTTCAAACGATAACAATACTAAATGCGAATTGATCTGGTTGGATTTCTATTTTGTATCTTACTCTTCTTCTTTTTTCCCCTTAAAATAATAATAAATCTATGAACGTTATCATTTTAAAAAAAATAAGAATTTCTAATTTTACTATAAAGATATATGTCCTTTGTTATAATAGATGTCGATAATGGCAATATAACAATCTCAAAGCAATAAGAAAAGGAAAAATAAAACACACAGATTTTAAGTGGAAACCCTTTCAGGAAAAATACTATGGGCAAAGGAGGAGAAAGTCACTAATGTTGAAAACTGAATGATATAAGAGGAGTTTCGACTACATTTATTTAAAGGTCAAAAAACCCTATTCTAATCAAAGTCAAATAGAAGAAGTGTAGTTCTATATAAATTCTACTTGTGCGGCATGGTTCGTACACCCTTGGTTGCAACCCCAGTTATATTTTGTTACTATATGTAACAGCCCAAATACGACCCTAATCGGAACGGTGGTTTCGGGACCACGAATCCGAGACAGAAAAATATTTTAATATTATTTTCAGTGTTAATTATATGTGAATTAGTATGTGTGAAAATTTCGTATTAAAAATTGAATGTTTACGTGTTTAATTTAATAAAAGGATCAAGTAGTAAAAGTAGTGTGTACGAAGTTAGAAGGGTCGATTGAATTGTTTTATTTCATGAGAGGACTTGCATGTCAAATTTACCACATTTCATGGTAGTGGACGTCAATAAAAGTAGTGTATTGAAATAGCATATTCGGTCATAGAAGATGAAGAAATAAATTGTGTTAGATTATATTATTGATGAAATTTCGAAAGGGTTAAGAGGCAAATAAAGGAAGAATTGAATTGATATAAGGGCTAGGGGTATTCGGCCCTCAATAAGTATTAGTCAAATCTTGATACTTGGAGTTTTAATGTTTTGAGGACTTGATTAAAAAGGTGTAAATTATAAGAGTAAAATAGTAGAATTTTATAATTTTTAGTATTGAACTAAATTAAATGGAAAATGCATTTGAATAAACTCTACTTGACATTTATTAGATCAAGTACAAAAGGAAAAACAGTTTGATCGAGGAAAAACAAAACTAAACGAGTAGTCGGGGAGCTTATTTGGTCAACTATCGAGGTAAGTTTTAAGCGATAAAATTAAGTTGAATTTATACTTTATTACAAGTTTAAGTTGAATGGTGGTAGTCTATTTCAATGCATTGCCGAATATATATATTTATATATGAAATTGATAAAAGATAGTTGATGGTGATGTTACATAGATGTGGTACTTAAGTGCATGAAATAGGCAATATTGATAGCGACACTAGAATGAGATTCGGGCATACTAAATGAAATTGATGATGGCTTGATGTGGTATAGGCCGAATGTAATGTAGGACTTGGGATGTTGAAAATTGGATATATATATAAATGTGTATGATCTTGTGTGAAGTGTGATCGTAAATTTTTAAATAGGACACTATACATGTTAAATGAGCAACAAGTTATGAAAAGCATAAGTTGTGCGAAATGGTTCAATGATCACTATGTTACGGAAACTTTTAAGTAACGGCTCTATGTGAGCGATACGTTACGGAAACTTATAAGTAACGGCTCTATGTGAGCGATACGTTACGAGAATTACTAAGTAACGGCTCTATGTAAACGGTACGTTACAAGAAGTATTAAGTAACGGCTCTATGTGAGCGATACGTTACTAAATTCTATTAAAGATCAAGTAAGTGGGGGTTCGTTAAAGGATTTTATTTCTAATGACATTATGCATGAAGAAATGTGCGAGTGAATTATCACGTGTTATACCGAACGATTAAGTTTGTAAGGGTACATATACTAGAGATAAGTGTTATACCATTGAATTGAGACTTAGATAGCTTGTATAATGAGTAGATGAATTAGTGAATGTATATGACATGTATATTAGTTATTTTCTATGTGAGGATGGCATATAGAATATATTTATAAGTACATAAAATTGAGTAAGTTCAACTCTTAAATGGGTTGGGGCATTCGGTAAGGGTGTTATAAATAAGTAGGTTTGAATCCTTGATAAAAATACTTTACATAGGTATGTGATATTAATTTACTTAAACTTACTAAGCTTTGAAAAGCTTACATTGTTTCGGTTGTTTTGCAATTGTAGTCTTAGCCCGCGCTCAGGGATCATTTTGGAAGCTCGTCATACTATCACCTATTTTGGTATTTTATTTGATAATTCTCTTTTAAGACTTATGGCATGTATAGATCAAACCCTTTTTGGACTGCGTTTGAAAGTCTTGTAAATATGTATATAAACTTATGCCATGCGAAAATGGCTTTGTTTCTCAATTGTGTTTGGTATTTTTTTTTCATGTTTATGTTTTCTGTAGATAGTAGAATGTGGTACATGTCTATCTCAAAATGATGAATTATATCAGCATCCGTATTTAATTGAATTTGACTAGTTTTTGCTTGATTTTGGTTGTTACTGGATTTATATTCGGACACATTATATCCGTAGCTTGAAATTTATTTTAAATCATGGTATGTGTGGGATAAGTGAGGTCAGAAGTATGTTCGAATAGGGTGTATGGTACTTTTTGATAATGAATATTATTTTTCTTGAATTTATACGCACAATACGATTCATATCATGAAAGAATTAGGTTATATTTTGTATATGTGTGACGAATGAAGGTACTATGTTATTGAATAAGTTGGGGGATGTGTAAATTGCAAGTGTTCGGCTATAAGATACAAATTGACCAAATGAATAGTATTATGCTAATTGATAGTAACTAGTGAAATTGATATTAATATGGTCACTTGTGAAAGGTTCAATGATGCTTTGATAATTTGAATGAATGTTCATGTTAAATCGTGAAAAATATAGAGCTGTTCGTATTAATTATGAAGCAGCTTTATAGGGTGCATTGACTTGGGATTTTTTTAGTAATGCCGTAACCCTAATTCAGCGCTGGATACAGGTTAAGGTGTTACATTTAATTGGTATCAGAGCTACAGTTTAGTCGTTTCTCGGAATAACGTAGTGTAACACCCCCTACCCGTATTCATTGCCGGAATAGGGTATGAGGCATTACCTAAGTTTAACGAGTTAATACTATTTTCATTATGAATTCAATATAGCCCTTTTATAAATATCCAATCTTCCACGAAATTTTAAAACCAAACAATCTGTCCATTTCAATCCAATTTGATACCAAATCATACTTCTACTATAATTATATTATTTAGCATATTTATCACGGTTTACTTTAATTCATACTCATTAAACAAGTTTTAGTATTTATATAACCATCAAACATATACATGCCATATAAATCAAAAAGGAAATTTACAAAAGCTACCGGAGATAATCTTGATAGTGTGATCCTCAGTGTTGATCCGATCCTCCGTATGTTTATACGTCAAATCTACATGAGACATTGAATACACTCAAGTAAGTTTATAGAAACTTAGTAAGTTCATAGGCATAAAATATAAATCTTACCAAACATTCATACACTTATACATTACGTACAATTTCTAAATTCACTGTGAACCACAATTTGGTGAGTGCTTTCATATAATTTCACTACCATTTATTCGTTTACTTTAACTCTTTGGGCCCTTTTTGTCACTTACCATCTTTAATCAAATTAGGGAACGATTACGGAAAATTGAGTACTTCACTTCCACTATTCACTGATCGGTAGCCGAAACTACCACTTTTCATCGATCGGTAGCGAAGCTACCACTTTTCATCGATCGCAAAAGCCGAAGCTACCACTTTTCATCGATCAGCAAATAAAGCTACCACTTTTCATCGATCGGTAGTGAAGCTACCACTTTTCACTTTCACTTGCCACCGATCGAAGTACTCAAATCCGATGTTCCGCTCAATTTGATTATTTAATCACTTTTCGCATTGTCATTTTGTCCTTAACTCATCAACAATATATCTCATCATACATGATATAATTCATAAAATTTACATTTAATCATTAAATTTCAGCCATATGAACTTACGAGTCGATTTGCGAGAATTTGAGAAAATTCGAGGACTACTCGATTACTTTTTCTTTTCCTCGACTTGCTTGGGTTCTCGATCTATAATTGTGAAATCATTCACTTATCAGTATTGATTTCACCTTTACTTTATTTCATATCCTTAATGATTACAACCCACATATAAATAACATTGTTTATAATTTAACTATTTACTTGTATAGATATTCAAGCTGTCTATCCGTGTCACAGTCACTAAATTATTTTTATCTTGAGCTACAGAACTCCAAATTAAGATCTGTTAATTTTCCCTGAAATTAGACTCATATATCTTTTTACTATAATTTTTCCAGAATTTTTGGTATGGCCAATCAATACCAGATTATTCTTAAAGTTTCCACTGTTTTACTGTTTGACTGTTCTGACCTCTCTTCACTACGAATCAAATTACTCTTCATACAAAATTCATATGACCTTCTTATTTATTTCATTTGAAAATAGACTCATTCAGGATTTCATACATATAAATTGTAACCCACAATTATTTTTGTGCAATTTCTAATGATTTTTCAAAGACAGAACAGGGGATCACGAATTCATTCAGAACCAGTTTCACTAAAATTTAAATATCTCATGATTTACAAATCTATTGCTTACACCGTTTCTTCTATAAGAAACTAGACTCAATAAGCTTTAATTTAATATTTTATTCATCCTCTAATTCGATTTCTACAATTTTTGGTGATTTTTCAAAGTTAGACTACTGCTGCTGTCCAAAACTGTTTCAGTGCAAAGTGTTGATTTCTATTTTTGCCCCAAATTTCAGAGTTCATACAATTCAGTCCTTGATCAATTACCCCTCAATTAAGCTAATTTTTGTAAATTAATACTTTACCTAATCATTATGAGTTATTTCAAACACATTGGAATTCAGAATTTCCACATAAAAACCCTAACTTCAAATTCTTTTAAAATTAGGTCCCAAACATTCACTTTCTATTCAATTCTTTCAATAAAATCAGCATATAAACCATTTAAAATTATAATTCCATGCTAAATCATCATATACTTCCAGAACATATTCATAGTAACTTCCAACTTCATTCATAAAATCTAAAACTAATGAATTCAACAATTGGGCCTAGTTATAAAAGTCACAAAAACACAAGAATTTCAAGAAATAATCAAGAATTGAACTTACTTGCAGTAAAAATATGAAAAACCAGCTTAGGGAAAACCCTTCTATGGTGTTTTTGCTGATGAGAGTGCAGAAAACTAAAGAGAAATCTAGATAATTCCACTTTAGTCCTATTTTTATTAAGTAAGTTATGCAATATTCCAATTTTGCCCTTTCCTCTCCTTATTTTTATTCTGATTTCATTCCCTTGCCGTCCAGCCCAAATAGACATTGGGTCTATTTGGCTTTTAAGCCCTCTTTCTTTTATCATTTAAGCTATTTAATCTTTTCTCATAATTTTGCATTTATTACAACTTAGTCCTTTTTATTCAATTAACTATCGGAACTTTAAAATTTCTTGACGAAACTTTAATACTAACTTATTAACACTCCATAAGCATTCATAAAATATTTATGGCTAGATTAAAATCTCCAAGGTCTCGATACCTCGTATTCGATTCTAATTATTTTTTTCTAGTACACTATTTACTATTAAATTTTTTTTTTCCTAACTTCACATTTAACTCATACTCACTAAATTAATAATATTTTCTACTCACTTGTCGGATTTAGTGATCTCGAATCACCATTCCCACACCACTGAAAATTTAGGCTATTACAACTCTCTCCCCCTTTTAGGAAATTTAGTCTCGAAATTTCGTGACTATAAATAAATTCGGATATTGAAATCTCATCAATTCCTCCGTCTCCCAAGTTGCCTCCTCCGATCCATGTCGATTCCATAACACTTTAACTAGTGGTACACGTTTATTTCTCAACTCTTTAACTTCCCGAGCTAAAATTTTCGCGGTTTCTCTGAATAGGTCATATCGGGTTGGAGCTCTATTTTCGTATGGGAATTACATGTGATGGATCCGATCTGCACTGTCTCAACATAGATACATGAAACACATTATGAATCTTTTCAAGCTCTCGAGGCAAAGCCAATCTATAAGCTACCTGGGACCGATTCTTTCAATGATTTCATACGGCCCGATAAATCGTGGGCTGAGTTTTCCCTTTCTACCGAACCGTAAAAGTTTCTTCCACGGTGACACTTTCAAAAATACACGATCACCCACATTAAACTCTATATCTCTTCTCTTCAAATCTGCATATGATTTTTGTCGATCGGACGCAGACTTTTAGACATTCTCGAATAATGCGAACTTTTCTTGGTTTCCGAATCAAGTCCACCCCACTAGTTTTGGCTCACTTAATTCGGACCAATATAATGGAGTTCTACATTTTCTTCCATATAAAGCTTCAAACGGTGCCATTTTAATACTACTTTGATAACTATTATTATAAGCAAATTCAGCTAAAGGTAAATACCTTTCCCACCGCCGCCAAACTCAAGTATACCAAGACCTTAACATATCTTCTAAAATCTTAATCACTCGCTCTGATTGTCCGTCTGTCTGGGAATGAAAAGCTGTGCTGAAATTTAATTTGGTGCCCAAAGCTTCTTGTAATTTACCCCAAAATCTCGAGGTAAATCTCGGATCTCGATCTGAAATAATAGATATTGGCACTCCATGTAATCTCACTATCTCTGACACATATAACTCCGCTAACTTTTCAAGCGGATAATCTACTCTGACCGGAATAAAATGTGCTGATTTAGTTAATCGGTCAACAATCACCCAAATCGAATCTTTCTTCTTCAGAGTTACCGGTAGTCCGGATACAAAATCCATCGTGACATGTTCCCATTTCCACTCTGGAATCATAATGGGTCAGAATAAACAACCACATCGCACTTGATGCTCGGCTTTTACTACACGACAAATTAAACATCTTGCTACATATTCACGCATTTCCCGTTTCATTCTCGGGCCACCAATACATTTTCTTCAAATCACAATACATTTTCGTACTACCCGGGTGAATAGAACACATACATACTACTCGTGAGCCTCGATAAAATATCATTTTTCAAGTCCGAATTATTCTGAACACATATTCTATTACGATAATATAACATACCACTTTCATCAATGGAGTATTCGGGCTTAATTCATTTTGAACCATCCGTCGTTTCAAAGATCAACTCGGTCTTCATCTTGTAGCTCCGAATCCGTTGAAAGAACACAGGTTTAGCTTTTAATTCTGCTAGTACAGAACCATCTTCATTAATAGATAAATGAGCATTCAATGCCCGTAATGCAAATAATGATGATTTTCGACTAAGTGCATCTGCTACAACATTTGCTTTCCCTGGATGATAGTCAATGACAAGATCATAATCTTTCAGTAGCTCTAACCATCATCTCTCGTCTCGTGTTTTAACTCTTTTTGATTCATTAAATACTTTAAGCTTTTATGATCAAGATACACGTGACATTTCTCACCATATAAATAATGTCTCCATATCTTCAAAGCAAACACGATCGCGCCAATTCCAAATCATGTGTAGGATAATTCTTCTAAATGCGGTTTCAGATTGCCGAGAAGCATATGCCACCACTTTGCCCGATCGCATAAGTACACAACCCAAACCATTCAAAGACGCATCACTATAAACCACAAGCAGACAACCGATTCTGGTTGAGTCAACACTGGAGCCTCTGTTAACATCTTTTTCAACCGATTGAAACTTTGCGACATTCACTTGACCATATAAATTCAACATTTTTTGTAGTAATCGAGTCAACGGTAAGGTAATCCTTGAGAAATCTTTAACAAATCGACGATAATAACTCGCCAATTCTAGAAAACTCCGCATTTCAAGAATATTCATTCTTGAACTTTCCAATTTATCACTGCCGTAACCTTACTTGGATCCACTCTAATTCCATCAGCTGATACAATATGACCCAAAAACGCAACTTCCTGGAGCCAAAACTCACATTTGCTGAATTTTGCATACAACTGTTTCTCCCGCAAAATCTGTAATACAATCTTTAAATGTTGTGCATGTTCAGACTCTGTCTTTGAATAAATCAATATATCATCAATGAACACAACCACAAATCTATCCAAATATGACTGAAAAATTCGATTCATCAAATCCATAAAGGCAGCAGGAGCATTGGTTAAACCAAACGGCATCACCAAAAATTCATAGTGACCATACCGGGTTCGGAAGGCAGTTTTTGGCACATCACACTCTTTAACTCTCAACTGATAATACCCGGATCGAAGATCTATCTTGGAAAATATTGCAGCACCTTTCAACTGATCAAATAGATCATCAATACGAGGCAAAGGATATTTATTCTTTATCGTTACCTTATTTAACTGCCTGTAATCTATACACAGTCTTAAGGAACCGTCCTTCTTTTTCACAAACAAGACAGGTGCACCCCAGGGCGACATACTCGGTCTGATAAACCCTTTATCTAATAACTCTTGCAACTGCGTCTTCAACTCTCTTAATTCTGTTGGAGCCATTCTGTACGGTGTTACTGAGATAGGAGCTGTTCCGGGAATCACATCAATTGCAAATTCAACTTCTCTGTCGGGTGGTAAACAGGGTAACTCTTCAGGAAACACATCAGGAAATTCATTCACCACTGGTACTTGTTCGAGCTTTAAATCGGAACTCCGACTATCAAGAATATAGGCCAAGAATGCTTCATTGCCTTTACGTAATAACCTCTGAGCAGAAAGAGCTGAAATAATTCTAATCAGATCATCCATATTTTCAAACCCAACTGAAATTACATCCCCCGTTTGACATTTCAAACTGATTTTTTATCACGACAATTCACTACCGCTTCATATTTCATTAACCAATCCATCCCCAAAAATAATATCAAATTCCCGAAAGGGTAACAACATCAAATCAGCCGGGAATTCATAGCCTTTCACTATCAGTGGACAATTTCGACATATCAAATTAACTGTTACACTTTGACCTAATGGATTAGTGACTTGTATATCAAATTCAGTGGACTCAACAGAAAGTTTCTTTTCAGATACTAGCATAGCACAAATATATGAATGAGTAGACCCAGGGTCTATTAATGCATAAACAGTAACATCATAAAGATAGAAAGTACCAGCAATTACATCAGGAGCCGTAGCCTCTTCTCTTGCTCGCATGGCGTAAGTACGTCCTTGGTGCTCTATTCTCGATCGACTAACTGATTCTCTCATACCCGAACGGGTAGTCCTCAGAGCAACTTGCGCTCCGCCCGAACGTCTATTTCTTTGGAGAGTGATTCTTTGTATCTCTTTTTGTTCCACTTCATTTTTTTGCATTTTGGGACAATCTCGAATAAGATGATCGGTAGTCCCACATTTATAACAAGCACCCATCTTAATCCCTGCATTCACCGAAATGATGTCTTCCACAATATTGACACTTAGGTCGAGGAGCATCCGAACACTTTGCTCATACTTGCTGCGCAGTCTATCAAATACCTTGAAATCGGATTGTCTTGATTTACCTCTACTCAATTTTCCCGGCACTGATGTAGTTCGACTACTTTCTTCTCTAAATTTCTTTACCGGTAAATCTGAAAATGACTTAGAAGCACCTCTTTTGAATGGCTCTTTACTTTTTCGATCCCATTGTATTTTTCTCGTTATATACTTCTTCGAGCTTTTGAGCACGATCTGACAGAACAACGAACTCCCGTATTTCATTGCCCCCAATCATCATTCTAATCTCATCATTTAACCCTTCTTCAAATCTGATACACATTTCTTCTTCAGTAGGTACAATGTCTCGGGCATATTTGTTGAGGTAAACAAATTCTCTTTCGTATTCAGCCACTGACTTATTTCCTGTCAGTAAATCAAGAAATTCCCTTTTCTTTTATCTAAATACCTTCGCCCACATATTTCTTCTTAAATTCATTTTGGAAAAATTCCAAGATATTTTCTCTCTTTGGTACCACGGCCTCAATCGTTTTCCACCAACTATAAGCCTCTTCTTTCAGTAGGGACACAAAGACATCTCAAATAATCATCGGTGAGCAAGCCATTTCTTTAAAAATTCTTATCAAACTCAGAATCAAAGATTCAGCTTTGTGGGGTCATCATCAGTCCTTCCCTAAATTCTTGGCCCCAAGTTTTCTAAGCCTTTCCAATGGAGAACGCCATCGAATCGATCGTTGTAGGAGGTGGAGGAGCAACCGAGGTACCATTGATGGAGCGATGGTGGGAGGAGGTGGTCGAGCTCGATTTCTTTCTTGCATCGTTTGAAAGATACCACCGATTCATAATCCCATAAATCATATTCTTTAATTCTTGCTCGCATTAAAGAAATCGAACATCACCGCTTGTTGCTTGTTCGAGAAATTTGTATTCTCATGTTAACTTCTTCCCCGCCAAGACGCTCGAGTCTATCTCGACATCTTTATAATCGGAAAATATCTATAAAAATAACAAATATTAGATCGGATCATACACATCACACTATCATGATTTATATGGCATGTATTTCTAAACATTTTATACATCACAATTGTTTGAGAACCGGCTAAACCGGCTCGATACCACTAAATGTAACACCCCCTACCCGTATTCATTGCCGGAATAGGGTATGAGGCATTACCTAAGTTTAACGAGTTAATACTATTTTCATTATGAATTCAATATAGCCCTTTTATAAATATCCAATCTTCCCTGAAATTTTAAAACCAAACAATCCTGTCCATTTCAATCCAATTTGATACCAAATCATACTTCTACTATAATTATATTATTTAGCATATTTATCACGGTTTACTTTAATTCATACTCATTAAACAAGTTTTAGTATTTATATAACCATCAAACATATACATGCCATATAAATCAAAAAGGAAATTTACAAAAGCTACCGGAGATAATCTTGATAGTGTGATCCTCAGTGTTGATCCGATCCTCCGTATGTTTATACGTCAAATCTACATGAGACATTGAATACACTCAAGTAAGTTTATAGAAACTTAGTAAGTTCATAGGCATAAAATATAAATCTTACCAAACATTCATACACTTATACATTACGTACAATTTCTAAATTCACCTGTGAACCACAATTTGGTGAGTGCTTTCATATAATTTCACTACCATTTATTCGTTTACTTTAACTCTTTTGGGCCCTTTTTGTCACTTACCATCTTTAATCAAATTAGGGAACGATTACGGAAAATTGAGTACTTCACTTCCACTATTCGCTGATCGGTAGCGAAACTACCTTTTTTCATCGATCGCAAACCGAAGCTACCACTTTTCATCGATCGGCGAAAGCTACCTACACCACTTTCGATCGGCAGTGAAGCTACCACTTTTCACTTTCACTTGCCACTGATCAGAAGTACTCAAATCCGATGTTCCGCTCAATTTGATTATTTAATCACTTTTCGCATTGTCATTTTGTCCTTAACTCATCAACAATATATCTCATCATACATGATATAATTCATAAAATTTACATTTAATCATTAAATTTCAGCCATATGAACTTACGAGTCGATTTGCGAATTTGAGAAAATTCAGGACTACTCGATTATTTTTCTTTTCCTCGACTTGCTTCGGGTTCTCGATCTATAATTGTGAAATCATTCACTTATCAGTATTGATTTCACCTTTACTTTATTTCATATCCTTAATGATTACAACCCACATATAAATAACATTGTTTATAATTTAACTATTTACTTGTATAGATATTCAAGCTGTCTATCCGTGTCACAGTCACTAAATTATTTTTATCTTGAGCTACAGAACTCCAAATTAAGATCTGTTAATTTTCCTGAAATTAGACTCATATATCTTTTACTATAATTTTTCCAGAATTTTTGGTATGGCCAATCAATACCAGATTATTCTTAAAGTTTCCACTGTTTTACTGTTTGACTGTTCTGACCTCTCTTCACTACGAATCAAATTACTCTTCATACAGAATTCATATGACCTTCTTATTTATTTCATTTGAAAATAGACTCATTCAGGATTTCATACATATAAATTGTAACCCACAATTATTTTTGTGCAATTTCTAATGATTTTTCAAAGACAGAACAGGGGATCACGAATTCATTCAGAACCAGTTTCACTAAAATTTAAATATCTCATGATTTACAAATCTATTGCTTACACCGTTTCTTCTATAAGAAACTAGACTCAATAAGCTTTAATTTAATATTTTATTCATCCTCTAATTCGATTTCTACAATTTTTGGTGATTTTTCAAAGTTAGACTACTGCTGCTGTCCAAAACTGTTTCAGTGCAAAGTGTTGATTTCTATTTTTGCCCCAAATTTCAGAGTTCATACAATTCAGTCCTTGATCAATTACCCTCAATTAAGCTAATTTTTGTAAATTAATACTTTACCTAATCATTATGAGTTATTTCAAACACATTGGAATTCAGAATTTCCACATAAAAACCCTAACTTCAAATTCTTTTAAAATTAGGTCCCAAACATTCACTTTCTATTCAATTCTTTCAATAAAATCAGCATATAAACCATTTAAAATTATAATTCCATGCTAAATCATCATATACTTCCAGAACATATTCATAGTAACTTCCAACTTCATTCATAAAATCTAAAACTAATGAATTCAACAATTGGGCCTAGTTATAAAAGTCACAAAAACACAAGAATTTCAAGAAATAATCAAGAATTGAACTTACTTGCAGTAAAAATATGAAAAACCAGCTTAGGGAAAACCCTTCTATGGTGTTTTTGCTGATGAGAGTGCAGAAAACTAAAGAGAAATCTAGATAATTCCACTTTAGTCCTATTTTTATTAAGTAAGTTGTGCAATATTCCAATTTTGCCCTTTCCTCTCCTTATTTTTATTCTGATTTCATTCCTTGCCGTCCAGCCCAAATAGACATTGGGTCTATTTGCCTTTTAAGCCCTCTTTCTTTTATCATTTAAGCTATTTAATCTTTTCTCATAATTTTGCATTTATTACAACTTAGTCCTTTTTATTCAATTAACTATCGGAACTTTAAAATTTCTTGTGAAACTTTAATACTAACTTATTAACACTCCATAAGCATTCATAAAATATTTATGGCTAGATTAAAATCTCCGAGGTCTCGATACCTCGTATTCGATTCTAATTATTTTTTTCTAGTACACTATTTACTATTAAATTTTTTTTTCCTAACTTCACATTTAACTCATACTCACTAAATTAATAATATTTTCTACTCACTTGTCGGATTTAGTGATCTCGAATCACCATTCCGACACCACTGAAAATTTAGGCTATTACACGTAGCGCGTATGAGTGTATCTGTACATGCCATAATTTATAAATGATAGTATGATGACTTCTGACAGTGTAATGTTTTTGCTCTTTTATATATTAATAGATTCCGATCCCGAACGAGCTGTAGCCGAAGATGTCGAGAGTATAGCGGCCGCTTCCGCGCAAAGGATCGCGCCAGAAGAATCTCGACCGGCTACGAGTAATCCTGATGAGGGGGCTAAACAAGCCTTCTATAATATGATGAATGATTGGTTCAGTCATTAACGAACCAATCCGGCTGTTCAACCACCCCAAAATCAGAATGTACCCCCTATAGTACTGGTGGTACCTTCAGTTGTCAACCTTGAAAGAATAACCAAACCTCCTGTTGATCGCATTAGGAAGCATGGGGCTTAAGAATTTAAAGCGAAGGATGACGATAATGCAGAGATAGCTGAATTTTCGCTTGATAATACTATTTGTGTTTTCGACGAACTGTCCTGCACACTCGATGAGTGCTTGAAGTGTGCCATATCATTACTACGGGATTCTTCTTATTATTGGTGGAATACGCTCGTGTCGGTTGTCTCGAAAGAAATGGTTACTTGGGACTTCTTCCAGACAAAATTCCGTAAGAAATATATAAGCCAACGCTTTATTGACTCTAAGCGTAAAGAATTTCTCGAGCTCAAACAGGGTCGTATAACCGTATCTAAATACGAGCGCAAGTTTGTGCGACTCAGTCGCTACGCTCGCGAGTGTGTTTCGTCAGAGGCTGTTATGTGTCGGAGATTTGAAGACGGATTAAATGAAGATATAAAACTTCTAGTTGGCATTCTTGAAATTAACGAGTTCGTCGTGTTAGTTGAAAGAGCTTGTAAAGCGGAAGAACTAGGGAAAGAAAAATGAAAAGTTGAGTTAGAATCTAGAGAGTTCCGGAAGAGATCGGCGGGTAAACATTCACAGACGATAACAAAGAAGTTTAAGAATGATGGTAGCCGGTCCAAGCCCAACACCGGGATTTCTATACGAGAACAACCACCAGTGAGTTCTCGGGCTACGTTAATTGCCAGTGCTGCTAATGAGAGATCGAGTAAACCTGAGTGTCAGCAGTGTGGCAGACGGCATTTCAGGGAATATTGGGGTAAATCTATTGCTCGTTCTTGTTACAAGTGTGGCTCGCAAGACCATTTCATTCGGGACTGCCCGGAGACTACTGGAAAGGGGACTGCTCAGAGTGCGAGACCTAGCGGCACTTCAGCTAGAGGCAGATCGTCTCGTTATGAGGGAGGTAGGAGTGGTGCACAGAGAGGTACCACAGATGTAGTTGTTCGATCAGATACTCGTGTACCGGCTAGGGCGTACGCCATTCGTGCTAGAGAGGAGGCCTCATCCCCAGATGTTATTACCGGTATTTTCACTATCTTTGATTCTAATGTAACTGCTTTGATTGACCCCGGTTCAACCTATTCATATGTATGCGAAACATTAGTATCCAGTAAGACTCTACCTGTTAAGTCTACTGAGTTTGTGATACAGGTTTCAAACCCTTTGGGTCGGTGGGTATTAATTGATAAAGTGTATAAGAATTGCCCCTTAATGATTCGAGACTCGTGTTTTCCGGCTGATTTGATGCTGTTACCCTTTGATGAGTTTGATATCATCCTCGGTATGGATTCGTTAACCGTACACGATGTAGTAGTAAATTGCAGAAGAAAGACCATTGATTTGAGGTGTCAGAATAATGAGGTACTTCGGATTGAATCTGCGAATTTAAGTGGGTTACCAACTGTGATATCATCAATGTTGGCTCGGCAGTATTTGAGAAAGGGTTGTGCAGCTTATCTTGCGTATGTGATTGATAGCAAAGTATTAGAAAAGAAGATTGAATCTGTGCCAGTTGTTTGTGAGTATTCGGACGTGTTTCCGGAGGAATTGCCGGGATTACCACCTATTCGTGAAGGAGAGTTTGGGATCGAGCTAGTGCCAGGAACCACTCCAATTTCGATAGCTCCTTACAGAATGGCGCCGACTGAGTTAAGAGAATTGAAAGCTCAGTTGCAAGAATTGACGGATAATCTCTCCCTGGGGTGCGCCTATATTATTTGTGAAAAAGAAAGACGGAACCTTGAGAATGTGCATTGACTATCGACAGCTCAATAAGGTGACTGTAAAGAACAAATACCCGTTGCCACGTATTGACGATTTATTCGATCAACTCAAAGGAGCTTCAGTGTTCTCAAAAATTGATTTGAGATCGGGATATTATCAGCTACGAGTTAGAGAATCGGATATACCAAAGACTACTTTTCGGACGAGATATGGTCACTACGAATTCTTGGTGATGCCATTTGGGCTCACTAATGCCCCTGCTGTTTTCATGGACTTGATGAATCGGATGTTCAGACCGTATTTAGACCGGTTTGTGGTTGTATTCATAGATGACATACTGATCTACTCCCGTGACGAAACCGAATATGTTGAGCATTTGAGGTTGGTGTTGCAGATTTTGCGGGCTAATAAATTATTCGCGAAATTCTGCAAATGCGAGTTTTGGTTGAAAGAAGTCAGCTTTTTGGGACATGTTATTTCAGCATCGGGTATTCGGGTTGATCCGAATAAAGTTTCAGCTATACTTGATTGGAAACCTCCGCGAAATGTTTCTAAAGTTCGTAGCTTTTTGGGGCTCACCGGATATTATAGACGCTTTGTGAAAGGGTTTTCTATGATAGTATCCCCGATGACGAAACTACTACAAAAGAATATGAAATTTGAGTGGTCAGAAAGGTGTCAAAAGAGTTTTGATCAACTGAAGACCTTGTTAACGGAAGCTCCGGTACTCGTTCAGCCAGAGTCGGGTAAGGAGTTCATTATTTTTAGTGATGCATCTTTAAATGGGCTCGGTTGTGTATTGATGCAAGAGGGTAAAGTCATAGCCTATGCCTCGAGACAGTTGAAACCGCACGAGAGAAATTATCCAACGCACGACCTTGAATTAGCCACTATAGTCTTTGCTTTGAAGATATGGCGTCACTATCTTTTCGGGGAGAAATGCCACATCTATTCGGATCATAAAAGCTTAAAGTATTTAATGACTCAAAAGGATCTGAATTTGAGACAGCGACGATGGTTGGAACTGTTGAAAGATTACGACCTTGTGATTGATTATCACCCGGGAAAAGCTAAAGTGGTTGCGGATGCACTTAGCCGAAAATCGCTATTTGCTTTAAGAGTGATGAATGCGGATATGACTATGACTGAGGATGGCGCAATCATTGCTGAGTTGAAAGTGAGACCATTGTTTGAGCAACAAATTCGAGAAGCTCAAGAAGTCGATGATGTTTTAAAAATGAAGAAAATTCACTGTGGCTCGAGTAAGGATTCAGATTTCCAAATTGATGCTGAAGGATGTTTACGGTTCAAGAATCGAATGTGTGTACCGAAGAACCCTGACTTGATTCGAATGATTTGTGATGAAGCTCATAGTAGTAAATTGTCGATTCATCCGGGTAACACAAAGATGTATACCGACTTGAAACAACATTATTGGTGGCAAGGTATGAAACGAGACATCTCGGATTATGTATCAAAGTGTTTAGTATGTCAACAAGTGAAAGCTGGGCATCAAGTGCCATCGGGACTTCTTCAGCCAATTATGATACCTGAGTGGAAGTGGGACCGAGTCACTATAGATTTCGTATCGGGTTTGCCTTTGATGCTGAGCAAGAAAGATTCAATTTGGGTTATTGTTGATAGATTGACGAAATCGGCACATTTCATTCCAGTACGTACGGATTTTTCACTCGACAAATTAGCCGAGTTGTACCTATCGCAGATAGTACGGCTTCACGGAGTACCTGTTTCTATTGTTTCGGATAGGGACCCGAGGTTTACATCGCGGTTTTGGAAGAAACTGCAGGATGCTTTAGGTACTAAGTTACATTTCAGTACGGCTTTTCACCCTCAGTCGGATGGTCAATCCGAGCGTATTATCCAAATACTCGAGGATATGTTGAGATGTTGCGTTCTTGAGTTTGAGGGTACGTGGGAACGATACTTGCCTTTGATTGAATTTGCGTATAATAATAGCTTTCAGTCTAGTATCAAAATGGCACCCTACGAAGCTTTGTACGGTCATAAATGTCGTACGCTGTTGTACTGGACGAAATTGGGAGAAAATAGGATACATGGGGTTGATTTGATTAAGGAAACTGAACAGAAAGTGGCAGTAATTCGTGATAATTTGAAAGCGGCATTGAATCGTCAAAAGTCTTATGCAGATTTGAAACGTAAGGACATTGAGTTCCAGATAGGTGATAGAGTGTTCTTAAAAGTATCACTGTGGAAAAAGATAATGAGATTTGGTCGTAAAGGGAAGCTGAGTCTGCGATTCATTGGGCCATATGAAGTTATTGAGTGGATTGGACCGGTTGCGTATAGATTTATGTTACCATCTGAGTTGGATAGAATTCACAATGTTTTTCATGTATCGATGCTTCGACGATATCGATCCGATCCTTCTCATGTGATCAGTCCTTTAGATATTGAAATTCAGCCCGATTTAACTTATGAGGAGGAACCGATTCGCATTTTAGCTCGTGAAGTGAAAGAGTTGCGAAATAAAAGGATATCGTTGGTTAAAGTATTATGGCATAAGCACGGGATAGAAGAAGCAACTTGGGAAATCGAGGAATCAGTGAAAGAACGTTATCCACACTTATTTGTGAGTAAGATTTTCGGGGACGAAAATTTCTTTAGGGGGGAGAGTTGTAACAGCCCAAATACGACCCTAATCGGAACGGTGCTTTCGGGACCACGAATCTGAGACAGAAAAATATTTTAATATTATTTTTTTGTGTTAATTATATGTGAATTAGTATGTGTGAAAATTTCGTATTAAAAATTTGAATGTTTACGTGTTTAATTTAATAAAAAGATCAAGTAGTAAAAGTAGTGTGTATGAAGTTAGAAGGGTCGATTGAATTGTTTTATTTCATGAGAGGACTTGCATGTCAAATTTACCACATTTCATGGTAGTGGACGACAATGATGATGGGGGAAGACTTTTAAGTATTTTATAATTTTAATTATTATATTTTAAGAATATTATAAAATGTATTATATTGAGAAAATAAAAGAACATGTGTAAAATTTATTTTCTCTCTCTTTCCTTCATCTTCTTCACCGATTTTATGCAAATAAAAGAAGAAAGTTGATCCTCCATCATTCGGCCATTGCATGTGGTTGTAAGATAAGTAATTGAGCTTTGTTTTAGTAAATATTTACATAATTGAGTTGGTTACCTTGAGTACTATCAAAACCATGTTAAAATTTTTAAAGTTAAGCATGTTTAGATTCGGCCATGGGGGAGTATTTGTGGGTTGTTGTGTTGATGAATACAAGATGATTTGAGAAAGAGATTTAGATGAAATGTAGAATAGTTTTAAATTGTATGAATGCCATGGAGGTTATTTTAATTTGAGCATAGAGATGCTCTTTACATTCTGCAAAATGTTGGAGTGAGCATGTATGAGGTTTATTTAGCTTAATTGTTTGGTTATATATATATATATATATATTGAAACATGTGTGTATTGAAATAGCATATTCGGTCATAGGAGATGAAGAAATAAATTGTGTTAGATTATATTATTGATGAAATTTCGAAAGGGTTAAGAGGCAAATAAAGGAAGAATTGAATTTGATATAAGGGCTAGGGGTATTCGGCCCTCAATAAGTATTAGTCAAATCTTGATACTTGGAGTTTTAATGTTTTGAGGACTTGATTAAAAAGGTGTAAATTTTATAAGAGTAAAATAATAGAATTTTATAATTTTTAGTATTGAACTAAATTGAATGGAAAATGCATTTGAATAAACTCTACTTGACATTTATTAGATCAAGTACAAAAGGAAAAGGAGTTTGATCAGGGAAAAACAAAACTAAACGAGTAGCCGGGGAGCTTATTTGGTCAACTGTCGAGGTAAGTTTTAAGCGATAAAATTAAGTTGAATTTATACTTTATTACAAGTTTAAGTTGAATGGTGGTAGTCTATTTCAATGCATTGCCGAATATATATATATATATATATATATATATATATATATATATATATATATATATATATATATTTATATATTTATATATGAAATTGATAAAAGATAGTTGATGGTGATGTTACATGGATGTGGTACTTAAGTGCATGAAATAGGCAATATTGATAGTGACACTAGAATGAGATTCGGGCATACTAAATGAAATTGATGATGGCTTGATGTGGTATAGGCCGAATGTAATGGAGGACTTGGGATGTTGAAAATTGGATATATATATATATATATAAATGTGTATGATCTTGTGTGAAGTGTGATCGTAAATTTTTAAATAGGACACTATACATGTTAAATGACCAACAAGTTATGAAAAGCATAAGTTGTGCGAAATGGTTCAATGATCACTACGTTACAGAAACTTTTAAGTAACGGCTCTATGTGAGCGATACGTTACGGAAACTTATAAGTAACGGCTCTATGTGAGCGATACGTTACGGAAACTTATAAGTAACGGCTCTATATGAGCGATACGTTACGAGAATTACTAAGTAACGGCTCTATGTGTGCGGTACGTTACAAGAAGTATTAAGTAACGGCTCTATGTGAGCGATACGTTACTAAATTCTATTAAAGATCAAGTAAGTGTGAGGTTCGTTAAAGGATTTTATTTCTAATGACATTATGCATGAAGAAATGTGCGAGTGAATTATCACGTGTTATACCGAACGATTAAGTTTGTAAGGGTAAATATACTAGAGATAAGTGTTATACCATTGAATTGAGACTTAGATAGCTTGTATAATGAGTAGATGAATTAGTGAATGTATATGACATGTATATTAGTTATTTCCTATGTGAGGATGGCATATAGAATATATTTATAAGTACATAAAATTGAGTAAGTTCAACTCTTAAATGGGTTGGGGCATTCGGTAAGGGTGTTATAAATAAGTAGGTTTGAATCCTTGATAAAAATACTTTACATAGGTATGTGATATTAATTTGCTTAAACTTACTAAGCTTTGAAAAGCTTACATTGTTTCGGTTGTTTTGCAATTGTAGTCTTCTTTTGGAACTCAGCCCGCGCTCAGGGATCGTTTTGGAAGCTCGTCATACTATCACCTATTTTGGTATTTTATTTGATAATCCTCTTTTAAGACTTATGGCATGTATAGATCAAACCCTTTTTGGACTGTGTTTGAAAGTCTTGTAAATATGTATATAAACTTATGCCATGCGAAAATGGCTTTGTTTCTCAATTGTGTTTGGTATTTTTTTTTTTTCATGTTTATGTTTTCTGTAGATAGTAGAATGTGGTACATGTCTATCTCAAAATGATGAATTATATCAGCATGCATATTTAATTGAATTTGACTAGTTTTTGCTTGATTTTGGTTGTTACTGGATTTATATTCGGACACATTATATCCGTAGCTTGAAATTTATTTTAAATCATGGTATGTGTGGGATAAGTGAGGTCAGAAGTATGTTCGAATAGGGTATATGGTACTTTTGGATAATGAATATTATTTTTCTTAAATTTATACGCACAATACGATTCATATCATGAAAGAATTAGGTTATATTTTGTATATATGTGACGAATGAAGGTACTATGTTATTGAATAAGTTGGGGGATGTGTAAATTGCAAGTGTTCAGCTATAAGATACAAATTGACCAAATCAATAGTATTATGCTAATTGATTGTAACAAGTGAAATTGATATTAATGTGGTCACTTGTGAAAGGTTCAATGATGCTTTGATAATTTGAATGAATGTTCATGTTAAATCGTGAAAAATATAGAGCTGTTCGTATTAATTATGAAGCAGCTTTATAGGGTGCATTGACTTGGGATTGTTTTAGTAATGCCGTAACTTTAATCCGGCGCTGGATACGGGTTAGGGTGTTACACTATATTATTTCTTCAACAATTGACGAGATTCAACGCATACACATTTTTAACATCCTTAATGTTTAGTTTTTACCAAAACCAATTGCATGAATCTTTAATACGTTCTTAAATAAGCTACTAACCTAATTTACACCTAAATAAACCCTTACATAATTCAACCTGTTGTATAAAATAAGGACTAATTTAAATACAAATCACAACATAAAATGATTTTTGGGTATAATAAAAATATAGAGGACTTATTAAAAAAACTAACGTGATTCAAAACTTCTTGAAAATTTAAGACCTATTTTTCTTTATCTCATGTCAAAATTACAAAGTCTATCTAAAAATGATGAAAAGAAAGATAATTGAGTTTGTTTATATAGCATTGTACACCAACTTGTCAAAAATACATATAAGATCCTAAAAATTCAAATTTAGGTATAAAATCTTTTTAAAGTTACAAAATATTACAATTATATTTCATAGGTATATATCAAAATCAATCATTACAATCACAGACTGAATTCAAATTGGTACTTCATCGGAATAAAATTAGACTAAAATTACACTTGATGAGATTTAAAATTAAAATCTAAAATTCATAAATTAAAACGATAAATTGTTGTGTTCAACAAAACATTGATGTCACTTTGCTGTTTCATTCAAAAATGCAATCTTTGATGTGGGCAAGGGCGGTTCATGATGACATTCAATTTCTGAAGGGTTCATGGTGGTTTTGCCCTGCGAAATGCAGCCATTCGAGAAGTAAAGCCAATGCTGTAGTTATTCATTGGACTCCACCTGCCCCAGGTGGGAGGAGTTCAACGTGGTAGGTGTTGCTAAAGAGGACGAAGCTGGATGTGGTGGGCTGTCGCGAGATGGGAAAAGAGTTGTCCGTTCCTTGTTTTTTGGGTCAATTAATGCCGCGGATCGGAAATGGCAGAAGTAATGGCTATTTAAGTCTCTTTTGTTATTGAATCTGGTTCGTGCGTTGCTTTGGAGTGGATACTGGAAAGGAATTCTAGGTCGTGATCTTTGTGGAATCTCTTTATTGGTATCGGTCGTTGTATTAAACAACTGGTTCAAATTCACTTCACATTTGTTCATAGGCAACGAGTTGAATGTCTCAAGTCCAGAGTGCTTCAATTTGAACGGTTATTTTAGAAATTTTTGTATTCTATTTATTTTCTGGAAGAGGTTGGTCGAGGAATTATTCAACTTAATAAAATGCAATTTTTTTTTCTTAAGAAAAAAACAAGTGGAATTATTGTTTTTTGCTTTAATTTTCAAACACGTGCACTGTACTAAAGACTAAAGACAGATACTAATTTCTCACCCAAAAAAAAAAAAAAAAAAAGACAGATACTAAGTGTCACTCTTTCACTTTTTTTTCAAGTCAAAAGAAAACACTACAAGCCTGTGTTCATGTTTGGGAAGCCAATCATTTTCATTAATTTTTCAAAATATTAATACACGTGCTCTTTCTATAAGAGATTAGAAAATTTAATTTCAAAATTTTTATTATTTTACTCGTGCTTCGTTCGTGGAGTCAGGAATTATTTTAGACGGAATTAAATTATATATTTTATTATAGTAAAAATATAATTTCGTTATTTTAATATTTTATAGTTTTATAAATTTTAAAGAATTAAATTTTAATTTTTATTATTTTGAGAGATTAAAATATAATTTTATTATTATTAATTTAAAAATTTATAAATTATAAAAAGTTTAAATGAAAAAATTTTCAATTTAGAAATAGCGGAGCCCCTGCCATCCTAGATCTGTCCTTGCTTTGTTGGATTAATACACGTACATATATGTACATGTTTTATGAATATAGAATTTCATTATATTCTAATAAGCTTAGAATAAACCTTCAATTTAATACCAGAAATGATAATCTTCCAAGAAAATTAGTTTAAAAATGATTGAATTTTAATTTTAGCATTTAAAATTCGATTAGAAGTGTTAATGATTTGAATTATATTTAGAGTAAATTTAGATGGTATCAAAATATGAGTTGTAAATTTTGTCCAAACTTCTGTAATGCTAGGGGTTAGTAGGAGTCTCGCTTCCTAGAATGGGAAATTTAATTTCTGGTGACCTTTTACAAATTATAAAATTTTAAATTAGTCCTTTAAAAATATAAAAATTTAGATTATTAAAATGGTGAAATTATATTTTAACTCTAAAATATATATAATTTAATTTTGGCCCTAAATTTTTTTCTAGTTTTACCCCTAGTGTCTATGGTCAGCCTTTTTTTTTTTAAATTTTGAAATAAATATTATTTTATTAACATTTAATAAATTTATATTTAAACATTTTTTTTACTATCATATATACACAAGGGGTGCTTAATAAACAAAGTTTTGAGTATTTTTTTAGTTGATTTGGGCATAAATGGAGGATTGAGTAGTCAAACCCTCTAATTGTAGTGTTTGGTGAAGGGAGGTTTACAAGAGCTTGTTGAACAAAAAAGCATGGATGGACAATTTTTTTTACAGCTGATTAAGAATGAGATATGTACAATGACATATCTGACCATGCTTGCTAAAAAATTACTCACTAATTAATTTCCATAATAGATGTTTATTTAAATAAAAAATACTTGCTCAAATAAAAACTTAATTATTTAAATTTTTAATAATTTTCATAACGGATGTTTTAATTCCTTGGTAATAGTGTTTTATTTCAATAATTTAACCTAATATAGACTAAAATATTATAAACAAATAAATACTTAACAATAAAATATGTCATGCATTTATTTATCATTTTGAATAAACAATTAATAGAATGAGTTGATCAAACCAATTACTGTAATCAACTATCAACCAATTACCAAACAGAGCCATAATTTTGTCTAAACCTTTTCAAAATATATCGAAAGCCTTCGAACTTAGATCAAATCTTATTAAGTCTAAATCTAAATTTAATTATTTATTGGGACTTTGTCCATTTAATTATATAATTTATATTTTTACAATTATAATATTAATTTATATAATATTACAATGAAAAAAAAGTCAGGATTTGCCTATGTCAATTAATTAATTATTAATTACGTCCGTTATCACAAATGACAAAAATTCGGTTGTCGAAATCAGCTCCAGTTGAATAATTAATTTTATTATAATTTTATTATATTTTATTATATAAAATTTTTAAATTAATAAAAGATTTGGATTAGATAAACGGAATTACATTAAGAAAAATTGACAGCAGGGGGTTTTGCCTCTTTAATTTCTCCCGGGGTGGGTTTGGATGGACGATTGAGTGCGGTGCAGTGCGTTTAGTTTACTTTTTGTCTCATGCTACAGTATTTAATCTTACTGTCACTGCTGTTTTTACACTAATCGCAGGTAAACACAGCGCCCATCCAAACCCACCCTCAATTAGTTAGTTGAGCTGAATCATGATTATTACAATAACAACAATGAAGCTGAATCAGTAATTATATAAATATATTGATTGTATATAAAAATTGTATTTATACCTAAAAAATAATTTCCTATTTTTCTTAAAAGATGTAAAAATGTTATGAAGGTCTTTATATTAGTAGTAAAACTGTAGTTTGTCCCTTTTACCAAAAAAAATAAGTAAAGTAAACTTTGTATGTTAGATTGAAAGACAAATTGATTATGCTGTTAGAAAACGTGGCATGCCATCCGTTAAAATTTTTATCAATTTCTACTATTAAAAACTAGTATGACTGACGGGATAACCAGACAGTTACACGTGACATGTCACGTGTACTTTATACTGACGTATAGGGACTAGTTATTAACAATAGAATTAGATGAAATTTTTTAATAAAAGAACCAATTTACTTTTTAATCTAATATATAAAGGCTAATTTAACTATTTTTTAATAAAGAGGTAAAACAGAATCTAACTCCACCTCCATAATATTTTTACCGTTAAAAGACAAAACAATAATTTAAACCAAATTATTTCTAAAAACAATACATCCCATCAATAAACTAGAAGTTTAAGTTTAATCTTAAAAATGATTGAAAAGGAAAATATTCCCATTTTTGCAGTATTAATGACCTGGAATGCAACAAATTAAAGTCCCCTATATGAGACTATACCAAATTTCAATAACTAAACCACTAATTTTAATATTAAATCTTTATTCTTTACGCACTATTCTCTTGTTCTTCTCTCATTTTGGAGATTTGAATATTGCACTCTACTTTACAACCACTTCACGTAAACCTAGAGAACATCAGGACCACTCCTTTACACTAATTAACTCTAATTAACCATCACAAAAAACGTGTCATTTTCTTTATATATACATATTATTTTCTTCTTTTTTCAAATAAGCTTCATCTTTCCTGAGGTCAAGAGTTAAATCACTCATTTATATGAGACACTGTAGAATCTTATCAAGTCTACATCAATCTCATCGTCACGTATCTAAAAGGCTAACATATTCTATAAGAGACCAACCATAATAAAACTAGTAAAGATAAATGTCGGGACTTAAGTCAAAGAGTAACCATCCATGTCTATAAATAGCCTTCCTTACCCTTGATGAATCTCTTCTCATACACTTTAACATTTTACTCAATAATTCTCAATACCTCACCACGGTGTGAACCGAGGTCAAAGTGTTTTCATGCCTTGAGCATGAAAGATACCTCAAAAGCAGCTTGTTGATGTGGATTCTACATAAGGTGTTGTCGTGCTTCAGTTTCAATAACTAAACATTTAATTAATACCATGGATTCATTTATTCACCTTATATATTGTAAAGTAGGTCCGTTACTAATGCATAATTGGAGATATAGTCAAAAGGTAGTAAGTATCTTTGTTTAATCATCATTATATATAATCATCGAAATCGGTGGAAAGATAATCACTACCACAGTATTTCGTTGACGACGACTTTTGTCTCATTTGTAAGAAACAAAGCCATGGATGCAAGTTGATAAGAATGGTCTTGAAATGCAACCCTTCTTTGCCTATAAATACAGCTTCTCAATTACCAAACCCACAATCACAAACCCTTTTAGCTTCTTTCTCTTTGTTGCTTTACACCCAATTAATGGAGATGAATTGTTTCAACCAAAGAGTCTTCTTACTTACCCTATTGCTACCCATAGTTGTCATCTTAGTGGAAGGCCAAGGCACTCGAGTTGGGTTCTACTCGACCTCATGCCCTAAAGTCGAGTCCATCGTAAGCTCAACGGTCCAATCTCATTTCAAGTCGGATCCAACTATTGCTCCGGAGTTGCTTCGCATGCACTTCCATGATTGCTTTGTACAAGGATGTGATGGTTCCATACTGATGGATGGGCCTAATGCCGAGAAAACTGCACCTCTACCGTATCACGGAAGCCCGGCAAATTGTTAGCCTCAGATGATTGTGAAACCGTTCCGTCTCGACGTCCAGTAGGCACTGCCCAACTCGCTCCACTGGTCTGCATATATGTTAACAATCATTGTTAATGACACATAGGACGAAGTCAGAAGTTTATCTTTTCGGGGTAAAAATATAAAATTTTAAATGGGTCAAAGTATAATTTAAAGTTTTTTAAAATTTCTAATAATTTTATTTAATTTAAAATACATGATCTCACTATAAAATAAAAATTTAAACTTTAAAAATCATTTTTATTTAATTAGAATATATATATTTTTTAAATGTTATTTTATTAAAACTATTTATAAAGTTTTACATATCTAGATTTGTCATAAAATAAATAGATAGAGAGTAAAAAACAAAGAGAATGAGAAAGCAAAGAGCGAGCGTATTTTATTGATCAACTGAAATATTTACAAAGCTTCTCTAAAATCTCTATTTATAAGCATAAGAAGTATAAATAAAGTAGAAGTCTACTTCTAATCACAATTAAAATTATTTTGATATTGATGGATATTCATTTAATAAGATATTGATATTAATATTGAAATTTTATATTATTTATTTTAATATAAATATTTTTTAATTTGTAAAATTCTAATAACCTAGTTTTTCTTAAAACAATTATTTATCTAAACAAAACAATTGCAAATCCTATCATTCTAAATTGCTAGAATTCTAAAAAAAATTAAAAATTTTCATCTAAACCCACTAAAGAAAATTGGGAAAATTAGATAGGCAGTGAATTGCACTTCTAACGTCAATTCATTTTGCAAATATACCCTCTTAAGAAAAACACGCGGATCCTAGAGGTGGATTGGGTCAGGCCACGGGTCGCGTCAAAATGATGTCGTTTTGGCGTCTGAAATTAAATCCCAAAACGACGCCGTTTCGCATGGGTTATATAAGTAAAAAAGGGTTAAAAAATCATTTTTACTTGTTTTTTTAAAAAAACTTTCAGCTCTCTCTTTTTTCTCTCAGCCTTCCCCACGTCCGGCGATTGGAGCCGTCGTTCGTCCGTCGCAGCCACTGACCGTTGGCGCCGGCGGTGGCTGACAATTTTAAAAAGTATTTTTTATTTTATTTTAAAAAAAAGAAAAGAAAAAAGGAAAGGGGGTTTCGGTCTCTTAGGCATCCCTCCCCTCTGACGGAGCCCTAGCGAATCCCGAGGGAATCAATGGCTCCTCCACGTCGGAGATGAGTCATTTCTCCTTGAAGGCGGCGAATCTGCCCACCCACAGCGACGGCGCAACAAGAGCAGTAAGTTTTTTTGTTTTTGTTGTTTTTTTATATTTTTCGAAAATAAATAGCGAAATTAACGGACCTCTTTTGAATACTTTTGTATTTTTTTTGATTGCTCCTTTTCTTTGTATTCCTCTCTGTCTAAAAATTACATTGATTGTTATGACTTTATAGCTAATTTACACTATTGTTTTCACTATCTGCTCTACTATTTTTTGTTACTGTTGTTGCCATGTTTGTCTTTTTTCTTTCTCTTTTCTTGCAGGTGATGGAGTCAATAGAGATGAGAGGCAGGCCTTTTGCTCTTTTGGTGAAATGGCAGCTAATGCGTGTCAATCTCGGGACGAGGAGCCTCAGGACGAAGAGCTTCGGGCAGTGTGCACATGGAAACGAGAGTGCAGCGCATTAGGGTTTCTAGTTTATTGAAAATAGTTTAGGTTGTGGGCCATTTGGGCCTTAGTGTTTTTAATTATTTTAGGCTATTTTGGGTTTGATATTTTTTGTAAATGGACTATTTTTTAATTTTGTTTTGTTTTATTTCTTTGGTCTTGGGCCCGGGCAAAATTGGGCTTCTACTGCTGGTCCTCTTTGCTCGTTGTCATGTAACAAGAATGGAGCAAAGACTTCAGGGGTATAGGAAGTGTAGTTTCAATCTACTTTACTGCAACTTCGGAGAGATATTCGTATCTTTAACCTATTCCGCTGCAACTTCAAGGAGATGAGATTTGTATCTTGTAGCTTTAGTCTATTCCGTTGCAACTTCAGGGAGATAAGACTTACTATGGTAAATTTAATCTGACCCACTGCAACTTCAAAGGTATATGACTTGTCGCTTCAATCTGCTCCACTGCAACTTCAGTAAGATAAAATTGTAGCTTGTAGCTTTAGTCTATTCCACTGCAACTTTAGGGATAAGATTTGCTATGGGAGATTTAATTTGACCCACTTTAACTTCAGAGGTATAGGACTTATCGCTTCAATATGCTCCACTGCAACTTCAGAGAGATGGGATTTATAGCTTTAATCTACTCTACTACAATTTTAGAGAGATAAGATTTTCTATCTTCAATCTGCCCTACTGCAACTTTAGAGAAATAGGATTTGTTGTCCTCAATTTGCTCCACTGCTCCACTGCAACTTCAGGAAGGTTTGTAGCTTTAATCTGCTCTACTGCAACTTTAGAGAGATAAGATTCGCTAACTTTAATCTGCTCCACAACAACTTCAGGGAGATAAGATTTGTAACTCGTAACTTTAATTTGTTCCACTACAATTTAAGGGAGATAAGATTTGTAACTTATAACTTTAATCTGTTCCACTGCAACTTCAGGGATATAAGATTCGCTATCTTCAATCTGCTCCACTGTAACTTCAGGGAGATAAGATTTGTAAGTTGTAGCTTTAATTTGTTCCGCTGTAATTTCAGAGAAATAAGATTTGCTATCTTCAATCTGCTCCACTGCAACTCCAGGAAGATAAGATTGTAACTTGTAGCTTTAATCTATTCCACTACACTTCAGGGAAATAAGACTCGCTACGGTAGATTTAATTCGACCCACTGCAACTTCAGAGGTATAAGATTTGTCGCTTCAATATACTCTACTACAACTTCAGGGAGATAATATTTTCTATCTTCAATCTGCTCCACTGCAACTTCAGGGAGATAAGATTCGCTATCTTTAATCTGCTCCATTGCAACTTTAGGGAGATAAGATTCATCACAATGACTTCAATTCATCCCACTGCAACTTCAGGGGATAAGGTTTGTGGTTTCACTAGTCTGTTACACCATTCTCTACGGAGCATAACCTGTAGAATTCGTTTCATAGGCCTATATTTATGCCAAGTGCTTAGGATGTTATGATCAGAATGAATCAAATGCTCCTAGCTAGATGTGTATGAATGACATTTGTATGAATGCAAAATGTCTTTTTTTTTTTTGGGAATGATCCCCTTTTCAGTGCTTAGGTTGAGATTGCTCGTCGTTAATCAATGTTCTATCACTGACGCGTTACCTTGCCTTCTTGTTCAGCTAGTATCTTTGACAGAAAACCCAAGGAAATGATCACAATTTAAACTATTCGTTCCCAAACCTTTCCAACTCTTAGATTTGGTTAGTTCTAACTAGTGGTCCTATTTCAGGTCCTTGTACTATTTAGAAAATCTTTCAGAGCAATACGTAGAAATCTTTTACTTGAATATTATTAGTCCATTAATCGTTATTTCAATGTAAAAATGCTTGAAAAAGATTGTAACAATGGACAAGATTGAAATTTATTGGGAGCAAAGCTCGAAATGAAAAGATTAATCAAAGTAGCAAACATTGCTAGAACACAAAGTGAGTGAGATGAAATTAAGTGCCCCAGATATTGCAGTATGAGCTTCTCCTAGCAAACTTGCTGAGGATCAATTTGAACCTGGCATGTGTTTGGGAGACCTAGAGTACTATGTCGATGCCCCAAGATGTAAAGTTTCTCCTCTTTGTTACTTCTGAGGGAAACAACTATTTTATGCCCATTGTTTGGTCAAAATTTGAGTCGCCCTTTTTGAGTTTTCAACTCAAAATTCCTTTGGTCTTAAGATGCCTTTTGCGAGTTTTCGCCTGGACCTCTCTTTTTTTTTTTCTCCTTTTTTTAGATGAAATACCTCTTGATTGAATCTAAATTCACAGGGTTGGGAAAATCTCTGCCATCCATCTCATTATTCGCTTTTGGTACATCTAACCATGATGGATAGCTTTCAGCCTCTTCTCTTCGATCAAGTTCCACTAATCATATCGAGATTGGATTTATTCTGCTTCATCTAACTTCAATTCTGACAAAAGTTAAAGGGAAGGAATCTCAACTTCAATGGGCAAAACTGCCTCCATTACATAAACCAAAGAGAAAGACGTTGCCCCGATAGAGGTTCTGACAGGCGTTCGATAAGCATAGAGGGTGAATGGTAACTTCTCATGCCAATCTTTATAAGTCACAACCATTTTCCCCATGATCTTTTTAATGTTCTTATTGCCTACCTGAACTGCACCATTTATTTTTGGGGGATATGGTGACAAGTTGTGGTGTTTGATCTTGAATTAACTACAGACCTCCGCTATCGTACTGTTGTTCAAGTTCAATGCATCGTCATATATGATCCTTTCTGGCATTCCATACCAACATACGATCTCTTTCTTTAAGAATTTGCTGATTGCTGACTTTGTGACATTGGCATATGAAATAGCTTCTACCCACTTAGTGAAGTAATCGATGACCATGAAGATGGATCAATGCCCATTGAAAGCTTTTGGCGATATCGGCCCAATGACATCCATGCCCCATATAGAGAAAGGTCATGGAGAAGTTATGACATAAGAGGTAAATGAGACACATGAATTTTTTCTCCATAAAATTGGCATTCATGACATCTCTTGGCATAATTGATACAATCCCCTTCCATGGTGGGCTAATAATATTTGAATATCATGATTTGTCTGGCCATTGTAAAACCATTAGCATGTGTTCTGCAAACATCCTCATGGACTTCTTCTAATATTGTTTTAGCCTCAACAGTGTCCACACATCTTAGTAGCACCTGATGCTTCTTTTATTTAGCATAGGATCTTCCCATCTAAGATATAGTCACTGGCCATGTCTTCTTAGCGTCTTTTTATCATTCTCAGTTGCTTGGTCAGGGTATTCACGATTTTTCACATATCGTAGTACATCGTGGTACCAAGGGTGATCATCCTGTTCTTCTTCTTCGATGTTGTAACAATGTGTCGGAGTCTCATAAATACTCATCTAGATAGGTTTTACATCCTCTTGTTTGTTCACTTTGACCATGGAAGCTAAGGTAGCCAATGCATCAGCCATTTGATTTTCATTTCGTGAGAGATAGCAGAAGGTGATGTCATCAACTCTTTAATTAGCTTTAGAACTAACCTTCGATAATTGATCAATTTGGGGTCTCTCGTCTCCTATTCACCTTTGAGTTGATACATCACTAGTGTAGAATCCCTATATACCTCTAGCACTTTGATCTTATGTTCTATGGCTGCACGGATACCTATGATGCATGCTTCATTTTCTGCCATATTATTTGTGCAATCAAAATCCAATTTACTAATGAAGGGATAATGATCTCCATTTGGGGATACTAAGACTGCCCCAATTCTGTTACCTATAGCGTTTGAGGCTCCATCGAAGTTTAGCTTCCAAGGATGACCTTCTTGAGAGTCTTCTTTAGTGGTTGCAACATACATTATATCTTCATTCGGGAAATTATAGTTCAAAGGCCCGTACTCTTCTAGAGCTCTATTGGCCAGAAAATCTGGTATTGCTCTCCCTCTTATACTATATCAAATTCAAAAAGTAAAATTTGCCACCGGGCCATTCTTTCATTCAAAGCAGTCGACTTCATCATGTACTGTAGAGGGTCCAGTTTTGATATGAGCCAAGCTGTGTGGTACAACATGTACTATCTCAGTCTTCGGGTTGTCCAGATAAATGCGCAACACAACTTCTCGATTGGCGAATATCTTGTCTCGCATTGAGTGAATTTCTTACTGAGATAGTATATCGCTCTTTCTTTTCTTCCTGACTCATCATGTTGACCAAGCATTTATCCCATAGAATTCTCGAATACTGCCAAGTACAGTATCAGCGGCTTATCTAGGCTGGGAGGCATCAACATCGGGGCATTGGTCAGGTAATGTTTAACCTTGTCAAAAGTTTTCTAACACTTTTCATCCCATACACCTGGATTGTGTTTCTTAAAGAGACGAAATATGGGGTCACATTTCTCAGTTAGTTATGAAATGAATCGGGCGATATAATTTTGTCTTCCTAGGAAGCCTCAAACTTATTTTTGAGTACGCGGCAGAGGCAGCTCTTGTATAGCCTTGAATTTATCCGGGTCAATTTCAATCCCCTTTTCACCGACCACGAATCCTAATAATTTTCTTGACCTAGCCCCGAAGGTAAATTTTGCTGAATTGAACTTTAGCTAAAATTTTTTCAACCTTAAGAACAATTTCCTTAAGACTTGCATATGCTCCTTTTCCGTTCTGGATTTTGCAATCATGTCGTCGACATAAACTTCAATTTCTTTGTGTATCATGTCATGAAACAAGGTTACCATGGCTCTTTGATACGTTGCTCCTGTATTTTTCAGTCCGAATTGCATTACTTTATAGCAAAATATTCCCTACAAGCTTACGAATGTTGTCTTTTCCATATCTTCAGGATGCATATTATCTGGTTCTAACCGGAGAAGCCATCCACAAAAGATAACAGTAAATAACCTGCCATGTTGTCCACTAAGGTTTCAATACGAGGCAACAGGAAATTGCCTTTCGAGCATATTCGTACTTTCCCATCTTTCTTAGGAACGGGGACTATTTTAGCTACCCACTCCGAGTAATTAACTAATTGTAGGAAACCAGCTTCAAATTACTTTTTGACCTCTTCTTTTATTTTCAACAAGACGTCGGGTCTCATTCTTCGTAGTTTCTATTGAACTGGCTTGCATTCTTCCTTTACGAGGAGCCGGTGTACTACGATATCAGTACTTAGCTTAGGCATGTCTTGATACGACCATGTGATGACTTCTTTGAATTTTTAGAGTAACTCAACTAGGTTTCGCTTTGTTTCTGCAGTGATGAAAGCTCCAATCTTCACCTCTTACTTCTCTTGTTCGTCTCCTAAGCTCACAATTTCTATTGACTCTTTGTAAGGTAGAATATATTTTTCCTCTTGTTCTACCGCCCTTAACAAATCAGGAGACGATCTCGCTCATTTTTTAAGTTCTAAGGTTCCTCTAGACACATATCTTACTGAAAAGGAGATTCTGAGTCAGTAGCAGCGTCGCTCATATCACTGATATCTGGAGACCTGTTATAGGAGTGAAGGAAGACCCAAAGAACAAATGAATCGAAGAATAACTATCTGTGTGGTACGAGTATAAATGAAATGAGAAAAATAGAAGAATATTTGCCAAGTGGGATACAAAGATGTATTGTTTTTATTGAAATAAAAAATAATGGACATGTACCTTTTTTACAAAAGGATTCCTATTGCTCCCAAATATAGAGCAATAGATGTGTTCTGAATATTACTCTGAAATGGTCCTAAAAACTACAGGGATCTCCTCCACAGTCCAGTTGATTAGAACAGTTCCAGGGATGTAGGAACAAATTCCTAATAGGTTTTTTTTTAGTTCCTTCTTTAAAGGCACAAACATCTTTCCTTTCCGAACTTTCAATATCTTCAAAGAATTCCAACTCTTTATTATCCATCAGGCTCTGTACTAGAGTTCTAAACTCGACTCACTTTTGGATTTTATGAAACTTATTGCATGCAATGAAATGTAATGTTAATGAATGGAAAAGATGCATGCAAGAAGGCGTTGATTCTAGTTCAATTTCATTAGAACAACTTTAATAGAAAACAAGTTTCTTTACATAAAGTGGATACATATACGACCTCATTTTGCCATTCAAAACCTTAAATTTCCCAAGAAACAAAGCAAATTCTCGGCTTCGATTTGACTTCGATTCATATTTCAGGCTTTGAACGGCTGGGGTCTGCAAGTGGTCCGCCACTTCTTGAAATTGGACCAAAGCTTCGCTCATAACGTGGTCCATATCTCTGACCTGCCCCTCTCACAGGCTGTCACCTTTCTCTTGTTGCGTTTTCTTAGACAATATTCACGCGGCCGTGTTGTCTTCCACTTTATCAAGAAACTCATTTTCCATGACAAGCTCTCTATTTAGAAACCGAATGTGAATCAACACCCTTTTTTATGATTAAAATGAAATGCAACCACAATCAAAACAAAATGAAACAAGCCAGTATATTTCATGCAAAGCTAGAATTTAAAGCAAGCAAGCAATAATCAATAGAGCACATATTCGGGTGACCACTAAGATTCGGTATGGTTCTATCTAGGGTAGGTTCTTAGGGCTCATTATATGCGATTCAGTTTTAAAGAAAGGGTTCCTGAACCAACAGTTTACTGGATCCTCACCCATTATAGGCTCGTACGGACCGAGTTCAGTTCAGGGGGAATACATTTCCCTATGGCCATACGGAGATGAAAATATCACGAAGACATAGGTACGGATATATCCCGAAAGCGATTCACTATCCTATACGGAGGTGAAAACCTCACGAAGGAATAGTTTCTCACTCCCACCTAAGAATGGTAAAATCGAGTGATTATGCAATGCAACATAGGATAAACACATAAAAGGAACTTTCGAATCAATAAAACAGATGTACTAGATTGCTATACAACCCGAGATATCAAAACATTAAAGATGAAATGCAATAAAGGGGTCGTAAATTTAAACCAAATTATCAATTTTTGACAAAAAAAGACCAAAAGTAATCAACTCGCGGCTTGACTCTCTTATTTTGTCCTCAGTGGAGTCACCAAGCTGTTGAAACCTTTTTTTTGAAAATCAACTTTTTATTTTAAAATGAAAATGGGAGTCGCCACCAATCTTTTTTATGAGGTGTGATCGGATCACCTCTTAATTTGATCATTTTAATAAAAGGTTTGGTGTACTAAAACAACGATTTTTGGTCTACAAAATTTAGAAAATGGGTTCGGGAGTCGGTTACGCACTAGGAAGGATTAGCACCCTCGTGATGCCCAAAATTGGTACCTAGTTGATTACTTGGTGTCTTAGTGTCGAGAATTAAAATTTGAAGAGAATTTAAAACACAACCCCTTTTTGTATTAAGGCATTAATTTTTCATGAAAAGGGCTTATTTCAAGTCAATCGAGAAGCAAGGATCATGTCCCGTAAGTTAGGGCACAATGCCTTAAATCCTTGAAATCAATAATAAACGTTGTGGGGCCCAAAATTTGCCCGGGCCATATTAAACCAAATCCATTGAAAAAAAATCCAGAATAAAAGTCCAATTTTTTCTTAATAGTCCAAGCTCACATATCTGGCCCAAAAGTTAAATTAAAACCCAAAACCTAATACCCAGGGCCCAATGCTGAACAGGCCCAAATGACCCAAAATGCTCAATCGAGACGAAACCACAGGGTTTTACATTACTCTGAGAGCTTCATGCGCGCGCGCCACTCTACCGCTGTATTGTAACACCCCAAACCCGGCCCATACGTCACGACCAGATCCGGTATGCTACGGGTTTGATGTTAAAAACTTTTCGTTAAAAGGGCTTTGTAAACTCAGTTCGTTTTTGTAGATATTTGTTAAATAGGTGGCACTTGTAGAAAATCTTTGTAATTTATCTTTCCAAATAAGTGTTATTTAAATAATGTTTAAATATCCCATTTTTATTTCTTTAAAACATAAGTCTTTGATCATGAATAAAAAAAAAAACATAACCATTAACATATATCAACTTATATCCTAAGCTATGGAGGCCTTATTACATCCAATAATTCCAAAATTTAAAACTTAAAATAAAACGTAAAGTGTAAAAACAAATAACTTGATGGGCCCTCGAGTCCATCTCAGCTCCCATGTCCACGATGTACTGCTCATCTGAAAGAGTAGAGAAAAATGAAAGGGTGAGTCAGCAAGACTCAGTGTGTAAATCCCGAAACACAGTGACCTGAGGCCCACAAACACATTATGAGCCCTGGCCCATACATAAAGGCAACAATCATAATTACATGGTAAATAATAAATGATTAATAGCCTAACCCATCCTAGAATTCCATCCTCTACACACCAATCCGTACCAACCATTACACCGTGAGGATTTCTACAATCAACCCTCCATCCGCTACACACCATAACGACAGCCTACTGCCTATTCCTATTATTCAGGAATCATTAAACGTGGCGTTGCCACCGATCACTATGTGACCTAACATTAGATTTTGTGGTTTAACCACCGATCACCAAGTGACCTATCATGCACTTCCCCTTCATTATCATAATCCCACCCCATGCATACATACTTAAAAAAACAAGAAAACAGGTTTTCACATATATCGATACTCATAGAGTGGTTTCTATGATTACGTACCTAGCATCCTTTGTAAACCTTTTTTCGGGTTTTATTCGACTGTCTACACAGCCTCTTTTCAGCTTTTAGCCCATAACACATATATATTACAGTTAACTAGTAGGTTAGAGATCTACACACCTGATTACCGACAAGATGATACTGTCTATGTCGACGCTATCCGTAGCCAACACCACCGCTATCTGCCTAAGATGTTGTTCAGAAGTCGGTCCATAACCCGGTAGCCAATCTCGAACAGCAGACACCGCTCGTTTTTTAAACTTAGAGATTGGGTTTACGGACCCAATCCTCTTCTTTGCCTGATCCATATTTAATTCCATCAAAAAGTCCTTGTCAAAACTACTATGATGAAATAGGTTTGTTAAACCATAACATATGGTTAAGATCATAAATACGATAACGAATCTAACAGAGATCTAAAGAGAACCCCTTACCTTGAATTCTCGAAATTAGAGACTAACGATTTCTGACTTTTAGATCTTGATGATCTTCTTCCATTCCCGATGTCGCCCAACAAGAAAATACATAAAACCATTAAACCATTAGCCTTTCAGCTTTGTCTTCCAAAAACCGAAAGAGATCTTAAGGAATAACAAGAGTCGACACTCACCTTACTAGAGAAGATTCGGCTACTCCCAGAGGATTCCGGCTTTTTGCAAAAATCAGGAAGAGAAGATGATTCGAAGAAATCTATGGAGATTCGGCTTTTAATGAAGAAATCGGTAGGAAGAAGAAAAGAGAATTTTGGCAGACTACAGGTAGGTTCGGCTTCAGCAAAGATCAAAAGAAAAGAATGTAGAGAAAGAATTATGAGGTTTTGGCTTTTAGAAGGAATTAAAAGGAAAGGTTGCAGAGAATGGCTAAGGGTTTCGGCATAGAATGAAGAAAAGAATAGGGTTCAAATGCCAGAATTTAAGAGATACTACCCCTATTTATAGAGAATTGCGGCACTTACTTATCAAATCTCGGAAGTGCCCTTCCTGACAGGTAAAAATTAAACAAATAGTAGGGGAAATTTCGGCACCCCTTTGCCATAAAGAAACCGATTTCTTCCATCCTCTAGGTGATGGAATTTCGGCCAACACTGCACTCAGCAGATAGCTCCTATCTTTTCTCCTTTATCTTAATCTATTCATACCTTTAGAAGAAGCCCAGATAACACCACCTCTTCCTTCCTTTATCAGTTACTTTATCATCCATATTATCCACATTATCCATCAATTATTCTTCCTAATTTCAAGCATTCTAATTGACTCCAACTCTGCTTTCCCTTGACGCCAAAATTAATTAAAATAGATGGGTAATGCGACTTGAACCTTGGACCTCCCTTACTGCTTATCACGCCACCTCAAAGCCCCTAAGTGGCGCCACTTTTCCACTGGGCCACAAGCCCATTTGTGTCTTAAAACACAGATATCATCTTTTAAGCCCTATCCTACTGGCTTTCCACTAGAGTGCCCAAGCAGAAGATTTTTTTTAACTAAGGCCTCGGCCCAATCCTGAGCCCGATCTGGACCCCTTAAACGCTCTAATTAGCACATTATACGTAACACACAACAAATGCAAAGGCCCATTAAGTCAGGATGTTACACATGCCGCAGCCTCCAGCGCACAGCCTCTGTATGCGCCATGGACACGCCTCCGTACGTCTCCTCCGTACCTGCGAAAAGGACAATAACAGCACAACAAACAAATAGCAACGAAAAACAAAGAAGAAAAATAGTTGTATTTTCATTTTATTTTTATTTTTATTTTTAGTTTTCATTTTGGCTTTAAAATGCCCGAAAATAGACCATTGTATCTTCTTCTGTCTTCACGATTTATCAAATACAGAATACAAAAATTCAGCAATACACTAATCAGAATAAAAAAATATGCTCTTTTTCTATTTCATTTTTTCTTTCTTTTTTCGTTTTTTTATTCAACTAGCTATTCGTTTTCTTTTCATTTCCTTTTCTAATCTATTGCATGAGAAAACCATAAGAGAAGGAGCGCTTACCTATATTTATTGCCATCGTCGATTTCCTCTTCGCTTCATTGAAATCGAAGTTAGGAGGGAAGTCTGAGGCAGTCGAATGGTTTGGTTTTCAGCCGGCTGATTAAGGAGAGAATTAAGTTTCTTTTCCTCTCTGTTTAAGGAGGATAATGACTTAGAATTAGGTTTAGTTTTGGGTTTTATTGAAGCGCAGAAAACGACACCATTTAGGCCTGATTCAGTGGCTCTAAAACGGTGTCGTATTAGGCGACCCGACTTGACTCGATCGAACACACATAGGATCCATGTGTTTTTGCGGTGATGGCATAATTGCGCACTTGGTCCCTCTGTTTTGCATTCTTTTAATTAAGCTTTCTTTTATTTTTTTAATTCTCCCAAAGATTTGCGCGCCTCTTCAATTTAGTCCTGACAATGTGCTGGTTTTGAATAACGAAATATTTGCTAGTTTGATCCCTCAATGTTTATATGATTCTTAATCTGATCTTCGATTGTTTATTCATGAAATGGCCTTCCAATTTCATTTTCATTTCGATTAAGTTTTATTCACCATTTTAGTACCCTTTTTTTATATTTATTTATTATTCAAGCTCCTAATAATATTGTTTTATAATTGATGCCATAATATTTTACTTTGTTTTTATATTCCATTTATATGCATTATTTTTTTAACTTATTTTAATATAATGGTTATTAAAGTTAGTTTTATCAGTTATTTAAAATAATTATATATATTATCTATTCCATAATAAAGAAACTGCTACAACAGATCACGGTAAAAACCGCAACAACGTATAACTTCCTCCTTTCGTCAAACCCAACCTATGCAATTATAGAAAATTGGCATACTCATATCATTTAATCAGAACATTCATTTAGAACGACAGGGATCACTAACCTGATGATTTGCTTTACCCTCTTTGGGTTTCAAATGTTGTGCCGGGATTTCGGCATTTAACAGAACATATAAGACTTATAATCATATATTTAACAAACAGATCTAGATGGTGTGGAGAGTTACACACCTGATTAATGTTGATACCCTTGCTAGACTGATCTACAACTTTGCTTAAAAAGCCGGAAAGATGTTAAAATAGGGCCTCTCCTATATTCGTCCAAGGGTTAGCAAATCCCAAATTTACACGTTGAAACTAATAGATCTTCTTACCTTGAAATCTCGAAAGTAACACGATTCGAGTGCTACTGATCTATAACTTAGAGATCTATGCGATTGACTCCACTAAAGTTCCCTTCAGATTTGGGCACAAGTAGGCACCACAGAAGCAATTCGGCAATCACAGGAAATGAGATCTAGGGATTTTGGCTTTTAGGAAAATCCTTGAAAAAGTATGAACAAGAGAAGGCTGATGTGTCTTTGGCTTTTAAAATACTTGAGTGAAGAGTTTCGGTTTCTGACAGGAAAAGAGAAGAAAAAAAGAAAACTAGGAAGTGACTTGAAGATTTCGGCTAGGAAGAAAAAGAATGGAAAGAGTTTCGGCTTTTGAATCAAAGTAAAGATGAGGGATTAGGCTTAGAGATTTCAACTTTTGCAGAGAATGAAGAAGAAGATGGAACTTTAGGAGTTTTCGGCTTTTACTCAGAGAAGAAGAGAAAAGAATGAGAGAAAAACCCAAATGCCGAAATTGAAGAGATATTCCCCCTATTTATAGAAATTTTGGCACTTACCTAACCTTACAGATAAATCCTATCTTTTCTCCTTTATCTTAATCTACTAGTTCATCTAAAAGAGACTTAATTATCTCTAACTCCTCCCTCCTTTATCAGCATATTATCCACATATTTTAATCATTAAAATCCCTAAATTTTAGCCTTTATCTGCTTATTATCCACATAAAGTAAATTCCTAAATAATAGCCTTTATCTGCTTATTATCCACATATTTTAAACATTAAAACCCTAAACTTTAGCCTTGTTGCCATCCACTCCACCTAATCCTAATGCCCAAAATTTAGCTAACTTAAATTAAAAGAATTGGGCTCCATGAAACTTAAATTTGGACCACTTACTCCCTTGTGTGGCGTCACCTCCTAAGATTGGGCCACAAGCCCACTTTGGTAATTTAAACATAGATACTACCTTTTAAACCCTATAATGCCCAAACAGATAATTTTAATCAAGGCCTTTGCCTAATTCTGAGCCCAATTTGGACCCCTATTACTTAAATTAACATATTAAACATATTCACCCATTAAACGCATAGGCCCAAAAATTTAAGATGTTACAATTTTTTACACTTCTATAAGTATATTTAAATGTTTTATATAACATTCGTTTCATATTTTTACCTATTACTGATTTTTAAATCCATTTCTTTTACATCATTCTATTCAAACTTATTATTATTTTTAGGATCATTTCCTATGATTGGTCATATATATTATTTTGTTTTGTCCCATTTTCTTCAATAGATATTGTTGAAATTGTGTTATGCGATTGTTACCATTGTATGGATTACATTTTTTATTTGTAAGTATTAATTATTTGTGATTCATCTTTGCAACATCCGATGTATGGATTAATATCTTACTTTGTATATTAGTATTCCATTACATCTTATGAAAATGCTGTGTTTTAATATCATTTCAGTTTTAAAATCATTCTATTCAAAGGTTTTCAAAAAAACAAGGTAATATTTTGTGTTTGGAAATCCAAAAATTTATGCCCTAACATACTGGATGTCAATTTTTCGTTTGACCAAATAACCAAATATCCTTTTAATTGCATGTTTTGAAAATCAAAGATGATCTTGGTATCGAAGTGTAAATGCGTCATGTCCTAACGTATGGGATGCGATGTTTTTATCCCTTTAGAACGAATGAATCTTAAGATTCAATTCAAAATTAATTAACATTCTTTAAAAAGAATCATACGTTAAACATTTTCAAGTTTTCAACGCAAGGACATTAGCTAATCAATTTGGTACCAATTTTGGGCATGCGAGGGTGCTAATCCTTCCTCGTGTGTAATCGACTCTCGAACCTATTTTTCTATTTCATAGACCAAAATCATTTTTCAAGGTGATCCAATCCCACCTAAACAAAAGGGTTGGTGGCGACTCCATATTTTTAAAGTCGATCCCCATTTTTTTAAAACGGGATAAAAAAATGGTTTTGACAGGTTAGCGACTCCACTGGGGAATGGTTGAGAGTCTGGCCATAGATTCATTAATTCTTGTCTTTTGATTGAAAATTTGGAAAATTGTTTTGAAAAATCATGTTTCTTTTAATGCATTTGTAATAATGTCGAGACTTATAAAACACTTTGGCATTGCATTCAATGACCGTTGTGGTCACACCTTTAAGTGGGAGTAAGAAGCTATGCCTTCGTGAGGTTTTCACCTCCGCATGGGCTAGTGGACTGCTTTCGGGATATATCTGTACCTATGTGCTTCATGCCATAGGGAAATGTATCCCCCTAAATTGAACTCGGTCTGTATGAGCCTATAATGGGTGAGGATCGAGAAGTCTGCTGGTTCGGGTACCTCTCTTTAGAACCAAACCACATGTAGTGAACCCTAGGAGCCCACTTTACGTAGAACTATGTCAAACCCTAGTGGTCACCCGGACAGGTGTTTTGTGTTGTTTATTTCTCTTATACTAACGTGTTTTCTTTTGTTTTGATTGCATTGCATCATCATACAAAGAAGATGTTGATTAATATTCGATTGCTAAATAGAGGAGTGTGTCATAAGGAAACAACTTGATAAAATGGATTATAATACAGTTGTCCGAACATGGTTTGAGTAAACACAATGGAAGAAGGTTAATAGTCCGCGAAGGAATGCAAAACCTTACCCGAAGGATTCAAATTGACAAAAATTGTGCAAGAGCCATCATGCCTCAACTTTCTTAAAGAGGCTAATTAACATCGCAGGGGATAAGTGAGCAGCGAACCACGACCCGTATCAAGCTGAGTAGAAATAAGAGAGACATCTTTTGGGTGGATTTGAAGGATTCGACCGCAGCGTCCGGATATGAAGGAGAAGATCAATGTCTTCACCTGGACTACGAGGACAGAGCCGCATATATAATTCGTTTTATGTAAAGATATTTGTTTTCTAGAGAAGTTATTCTAATGGAATTGAATTCAGAATCAACGTCTCTCTTTCTTCTTGCATTCATTTCATGCATTTGTATTACATCATTTGCATTACATTTTTTGCATTAAATTTTCACATAAGGTTCCTAATTAGGTAGAATTATTTCAGTTAACCTGGAAAACATGGAACGAAGGTTGGAGAGATTAGAGCAAAGGCAAATACAAATGCAGGAGCAATTGGCCGAAATCCAGCAGGATATGCGAGATCAAATGAATATGATGCGCCAGTTAACCCAATTACTAGTCGGAGGACTTGAGAAAAAGAGTGATACAGTGGTCAACAGTGTGGATGATGATGAAAACATCGTTTATTCCCCAATAAGTATCCCGACTCAACCAGACACGCAGGAGGCACCTGTCATTATCAAACACCAATGTCAGATTGATACCTCGGCACTGTTAAACTTCCCGATGGATTCAGGTTTTAATCCAGAAGATGATCGAGCCAAACCGGTTGTTCTGGAAGAAACAAAAAAAAAGAGGAGAGTGGACTTCAAAGGCCCCGAAGAAGAAGGAAAATAGTATGAGTAGGTATAACAAGAATCACCTGGAGCTAATCACAGTGGGCTAGCCAAGGACTGTAATTACTAGTCGTCAGGTCTCCCCAAGGCAAGAACCCGATCCAAAACCGAACTCAGAAAAACCCCAGTTCACACCCATTCTAATCTCGTATGGGGAGTTGTCCCAAATTTTGTTTGAAGCACATGTTGTATCTCCTTTTTACGTGGAACCAATACAGCTCCCATATCCTAAATGGTACGATGTGAATGCCCAATGCAAATGCCATGCAGGAATTACGGGGCACTCAATGGAAAACTGCACTGCTTTCAAGAAATTAGTCGAAAAGTTCATCAGAATAGGCATTGTAAAATTTGATGATCCCTCTGGTGCAGAAAATCCATTACCCAATCTTTCTGTTAAAGGGTAAACTTTGCAAGTTCCATGATAGATAGGGGTAGGAGATCCAAGAATGCATCCAGCTCAGGGCCCTGGCGCAAGGCCTGATCATAAGCAAATTAAAGATCAAGGTCCCGATGGAAATGTTGGGGAATCTAAACCTTAACGACATATTCGAACAGGGAACCAATGAATAGACTTTTCCAAGCTTCTGCCTTTACGTACTTGGGAAGGTTTTAAACAATGGGACTGTGGAAGGGATCCCTGTATTTTAGAAATGATCTAGAGTAATATTCGAAACATACTTGTTACTTTAAGCCTAGAGGCAATGAGAATCCTTTTGTGAAATAGGCTTGTGTCCAGAATTTTTATTTCAATAAAATGCATCTTTTTTAGTAAATATGTCTATTCTTTACATCTCATACTGTACATTTTTTGGTTTTTTAAAATATTCTTTCATTCTTTATTTATGACCATACCATGCAAATAATTATCCTTAGAATCATTTTTGGATCTTTTACCTTCGTACTCGGGTACCCAGATATCAATGATATGAGCGACGTTGTTACTGACTCCCTTTTTGAATGAGATATGGGTCTAAGGGATCTAAAGAATTTGAAGATGACAGAGATTGTAACCTATCTTTTGATTTGTTAAGGATGATAGAGCAAGATGAGAATAGACTCTACCTTGCAAAGGGCCAGTAGACGTTGCGAGCTTAGGAAAAGGGCAAAAATCGAAGCCTAATTCACCACAGAAATAAGGTGAGACATCATTGAGCTATTTTCAAGAATTTGAGATGTTTTCGCACGATCATATCAAGGCATGCCAAGCTGCTGAAATGTGGGTATGCTGTTAAGATTGGTGTTTAAAGAGCCCATGTTAATGGTTCCACGACGGCTAGGCTAATTAAGAGGTTCAGGCTACTGGTTTGCCAAGAAAGGAAAATTGCATCAGTTATGCCGTAAATTTCAAATTGAGGAAGACAAGACTTATGTGCCTCTTCCATTCTTTCTATACGTAGGGCATAGATGTTATGGGGCTGATCTTATCAAAAGCATCTAGTCGACACCAATTCATCTTGGTGGTTGTCAATTACTTCATTAAGAGGGTGAAAGTCGCTTCATATGCCAAAGTTGGAAAGTCAACAGTTATCAAATTCAAATCCAAATCCAAACCCAAATTCGAGTTCAAATTCAAATTCAAATTCAAAAAAAAGTGGCAATAAAGAATGTCAGAAAGAAACATGATAACAAAGATTTACAGTCTGTTCAAAGATCAAACACCATATCAGTGCAGCAAAGGCAGCCAAAAAAAACATTCAAAATTTTTGAAAAATGACTGAGACTTGTAAAGGTTGGCATAAAAAAGTTACCATTTACCCTCTATGTTTCTTGAACATTGGCCAGGACCTCCACCGGGGCAGCATCTTTCTTATTGGTTTATAAAAAGGAAGCAATTACTGGAAGTTAAGATTCTTTTTCTCCAAGCTTTGATTGAATCAAGAATTGGATAAAATAGAATGTCTCCAGTAAGCTTGATTGAAAGTATTCATCATGGTCGAATGTACCAAAAACGGATTATACGCGCTTATGACAAAAATTTTTGCCCAAAAAAAATTCATGATGAGGACCTGGCACTAAGAAAGATTCTTCTCATCTGAAAGGACTTCAAAGGTTTTGCCCAAAAAAATTTCATGATGAGGACCTGGCACTAAGAAAGATTCTTCTCATCTGAAAGGACTTCAAAGGTAGTTTCCAAATTTGGAAAAACCTTATGTGGTGAAGAAAGCTTGTTCTGGAAGACCATTAACTTTGACCAAGATGGATGGCACGGACATGCTCAAGCCGATAAATCCAGATTTGTCTAAAAGGAGAGGCCAAAGTGAAAACCCGCAAAGGGGCACTTTGAATAAAAAAAATCAAAAATCAAAAATGAAAATTCAATCAAAAGAAGAAAGAAAAAGGAGAGGCCAAGGCGAAAACCTGCAAAGGGTGCTTTGAGACTAAAGGGGATTTGAGTTGAAAACCCAAAAAGGGCGGCTCAAATTTTGATCAAAAGTGGGGCACACAGTAGTCTTGCTATACTTGAATTAACAATGAAGAAGTATGTTACGTCTTGGGGCATCGACAAAGTACTCCGGATCCCTTAAACACATATCGAGCTTAAAATGGTTCTCAAGAAGTTTGAACAGAGAAGCTCAGGCTGCGATATCTAGGGCACCTAATTTCTATTTTACCCATTTTAAATATGTTGTTTGTGATTATATTATTCTTTTCAAAATATGATCACAGTAAATTTCATTCTTGACTGCGATTGCTATCTTTGCTAAACCTTTTTGTTTCGAGCTATGATCCTAATTCATTTTATTCTTATCCATGGTTATAATCTTTTTCAGGCATTTCGCGTTGAAATAAAGATTAGTGCACTAATAACATTTTCATAAAAGGAGTTTCGCATATTACTCTGGAAGCTTCTGAATAATACAAGAACCTGAAACAGGGCTATTGTTTAGAACTTACTAAGCATAAGGGCTGGAAGTGTTTGAGAAGGAAAAGTCTAAATTGACACTATCTCTCTAGATCTTTTGTCAAAAATAGTGATTGAAAAAAATGACAAGCTATTGCATTGGTGGTATAATCTCGACGAAAAATAGTCAGTGTTAACCCATGTGCAAAAGGGGAATCATTCACGAGAAAAAATGATATTCTGGATCCATGCAAATATCATGCATACACATTTGGTTAGATCACCCGGGAAGTGATTAGCTGATACCTTTGATTGGCAGCCGGTTGGATGGAAGAAGATGCAGATCCTATATTCTTGATTTACAACAGGTTGAATTGAAGATGAAACAAATTCTACACCTTTGAGTTGCAGTGGGATGGATTGAAGCTGATACAGATCCTATACCTTTGAATAGCAATGGGATGGATTGAAGAAGAAACAAATCCTACATTTTGAAGCCGCAGTGGGATGGATGGGAAAAGATTCAGATCCTATACCCCTAAGTCGCGATAAGATGAACCCTGAAGTTACAGTGGGGCCAACCTGTTGAGCAAGATATAATTGTTTCCTCGAGTTTTCTATCGAGAATACCAGCCGAACAAGATGGCAGCATAATACGTCAGTAATAGAGCCCTGATGAACGATGAGCGATGAAAACCCTAAGCATTTAAAAAGGGATCATGCTCATGTAATTTTGCATTTAGTTAGGAGCATTTGATTCATTCCGATCATTGCATCCTAATCATCAAGCATTTAAAAAAGATCATTCTCACGACATTTTGCATTCATGCAAATGTTATCCAGTTAGGAGTATTTGATTCATTCTGATCATCGCATCCTAATCATTATAAGAAATCATTCTCATGACATTCTACATTCATGCAGATGTCGTCCATAATACATTTAGTTAGGAGCATTAGCTTCATTCTGATCATTGCATCCTAACCATTTTGTATAGGCATAAACACGTAAAACTGATTTTACAGGATAGGTCCCCTAGAAGGCGGTGTCGTAACATCGGTGAATTTGCAGATCTCGCCTTCCTGAGCGAAGCGGATCGAAAAGACCAGCCCTATCTCCCTGACCAGCAGTGGAATAGGTCGAAGATTGTAGATCTTGTTACCCTAAGCAGTAGTGGACCAAGATCGAACGACAAATCTTGTCTCCCTAAGCAATAGTGGAACAGATTTAAGCCACCAGCCCTATCTCCCTAACCAGCAGCGGAATAAGTCAAAGATTGTAAATCTTATCGCCCTAAGCAGTAGTGGACCAAGATCGAACGACAAATCTTGTCTCAATAGTAGTAGAACAGATTTAAGCCACCAGTCTAGCATCCTTGAGTTTGCAGTTGTAACACCCCTAACCCAAATTCATCGTCGAATTAGGGTTACAAGGTATTACTGGACATAGCACAGATAAGAACAGACATTTACTACCTTTCTTGTTTCGTAATTCAATCACATCAATACACATACATTTTATATCTAATAACAATATCACACAACCTATAAATCAAAACACATTCAAGTAATTACTATACATATAGTTCACTTAACCAACTAAAAACCCAATCATGCTTCACTACTTAAAATTCATAAGCAAATCATGCTTTAAAAATTTTAAGCATGTCAATATTAATTATTTAACCTTTCAAAGAACCAAAAACATGCATACTTCCCATTTACAAGCTTGCGTAAAACTATACACAATAGAGCCATTTTCGAGTGTCCATATTTTATTATCACTACAAAGCTAGTTATTACATATTCGGTATTGTATATCATCCAATCCTTAGTATCTTTATACAATGTTATAAACCAAATATCATGATTATCATTTTTATTTATTTATTTGCCATCTCCTTAGCCTAATATACATAAACAATTAAATTATCATTTCTAAACCAATTTACCCATTTAAAACATACCATTTCAACTCAATAATAAAACCACAAATTTTAATTCAATACACACTCTATTATATAATCATTCTTTTACCCATTAATAAGCCGAAATATAGATAGTCTCCAACCTTCATATGGACATTTCAATTCATATGTCATAGCCCAAACTCACTTAAACTTAACATTATTTATCTTACTAAAATACACTAAACATACCTTATTTACCTCATTGCCGAAACAAATGAATAAAAAACCACCATATATATATATACCATACCATGTGATTACTAACCATATAAGATTAAACCATGACCAAAATAAACTTAAGCCATAATTAAACCAAAACTAAACACAAGCAAAGAAATTAAGCCATTTTCGCATGGCTGTTATACATACACTTTCAAATTAAACTAACTCCAAAGCTAGCCTATACATGCCATAGTTTCAAAGAAATTTCAGCTTATAAAATACCAAAATTTGTCGATAGTGTGATAAACTTTGACAATGATCCCCGAGCTCGAAACTTGTCTCCCAAAATCTATAAAACAATGCAATTACACACACAGAGTAAGCTATCATAACTTAGTAAGTTTTAAGCAATTTTTGTGACTACAATACATTACATCATTATCTCATAAATTTAAATAAAAAATTAATAGACAAAAATCCATTAACTACTCATTTTCTTGTTCAACCACAAAACATTTCTTATCTCTCAATTGCAAGCCGAACCCAATATAATTATTTCTTCTCCATGCATTATCCATGTATTCAAGTTCTAAACTATTCAAACATATTTCTTATATCAAATTTCCACATATCCGAATCACATTATATAAATTATAAACAATCAATATGACTATGTAAACATATGTACATATCAACTTACATCATTTTAACTATACATTTAAAAGACACCTTCCATCCAATCCACAAATAATCACTTACTTTTGATATCAAATACCACTTCTCGTAGTTTCAATACTTACCAAATTATGTCTTTGAATTGAAATTTACTCGTGCCCTTAATACTCATTGAGCGATTTTGCACACTTAGTGCTTGGTAATTCAATTCGCACACTTAGTGCATAGTGACCGATTTTGCACACTTAGTGCTCGGTATTTTAAATTCGCACACTTAGTGCTCCTCCGCCGGTTTCGCACACTTAGTGCCCGGACATCTTATTCGCACACTTAGTGCATCTTGACCGATATCGCACACTTAGTGCTCGATAATTATTGAATAGCACACTCAGTGCCATCTCTAGTAACGTATCGCACACTTAGTGCCGTTACTTTACATTTCCGCACACTTTGTGCCATGTGTCCAGTTATAAGCTCGTAAACATAGTACCTTTCATCAACCTGTAAGTCATTTTAAATGTATATATATCTATATAAATAATCAAAATCCAATCCATTACCATGTGCATAAACGTATACATATAAACATAATTCAATATCTCATACCCCAAATAAAATATCATATTCGGTCAAACTAAAAGCATGTAACCGAATTACTATTAGATATATTCATGTCATAATTCAATGTTTCTCAATCCATTTGCAGCATTATATTTAAAAATTCATCTCATGAAATCATATCCAAATTCCAAGAATTTTCATTTCAAGCTATTGTACCCAAAAATTCACTTTCACATTCGGCCATGTGCCATTCCTTATATTTAATTTCATTACATAAATTCATGTATAGAAGACATTCGGATTAGCTCAATTGTTTAAAAACTTACCTCAAGTCATAGATGATTATTCCACGACCTTCTCTTTTCCCCGATTTATAATCGATCTATTTGTTTCACGATCAAAACATAATAATAAATCAATATTTTAACTAACTCAAATATCAAATCAAGTTCAAACTCAAGCCGTCTTATCATTTAATTACAATTAGTAAAAACATTTTTATTCCCCACAAATAGTCAACACAAACAAGACCATTATCCAATTCATTCCATTTTGAACAACATGAATACAGTAGGAATTTATTTTAGTTCATGAAACCTAAAAGAAGGTCTCAAAGACTTACGTATTTGGATAGCATTAAGATGCTCTAAAATAAACAACATTAATATACAAAATATTACAGTAGAAATGGGAAATAACACCAATTCAGATAGTATTAGGATACTTCTAAAATAAACAACTTTAATGCATAATTTATGGCAGTATAACTGGGTACTTAATATCAATTCAAACAGCATTCAAATTCTGCATTTTAGCAGCCCAAATGACCCACCAAATCAGACTTAAATAATAGTTAACAATTAACTTATTACTGTAGCACATCTTAATTACCAATTACATTCTTCGATAGCTTAATTTGGCATCAATTTAGACATCATTAATTAACATCTAAACAACAATTTACTGCTGTTTTAATACACCAACAGCAACCCATAAAACAGCATACATACACTCTTTTCTAAACATCCTTATCACTGCAATATTCGAACAGCATTAAGACCTCCACCGAACGGTATAAATAGAGCAGCAATTAACAATATTAATGGGATAAAATTTGGACAGCAATTTAACAGTTTCAAAAATTATCAAACACTAAAGAATAAAAAAAATTCAAGGAAAGCTTGCTAATATTTCCCAACACCGATTATAACAATTCAATTTGTTCCTTCCCTCACAAATTCGGTCAAAGTTAAATCAACAATTTAACCAAAATTTATCAATAAAAAGCTATAGGTAATGAAAAGTTTAGAAGAACTACCCTGCCACTTCAAAATTTTAGCTTCTAAACAAACAATTTCATGGTTTTTCCACTGTGCAGCCGTCCTCTTCTCTAGCTTCTATATTCTCCTTTTTTTTTTTTTACTTACTTCGGTTGAAGATAAGGAAGAAAAGATGAACACTAATGTGGCTTTGTTTATTATAATTAATATTACTAAGCCAATTACCAAATTAACCTTTGTAATTTAATAACAAAACATTTTAATGGTGGTCCATTACCGTCCACTTGCCTATATAGTGGCCAAATATCATTTTAAGGACTTATCAATTAATAAGCCATAGCAAATTAGTATTTTAACAAATAGAAAGTCATTTTTACATTTTACGCTATTAAGTCCTTTTTATCAAATTAGACAACCAATCTGAAAAATTAATTCACGAAAATTTCACCCATGCATTCTAACATGCTGTAAACACATAAAATAATATTAAAAATATTTTTCTGACTCAGATTTGTGGTCCCGAAACCACTGTTCCGACTAGGATCTAAACCGAGCTGTTACAGCAGTGGAGCAGACTGAAGATAGCAGATCTGGCAATCTTGGAGTTGCAGGAGTAGATCGAAGACAGCAGATCTTGCCTTCCTGAGCTAAGCGGATCGAAGATAGCAGATCTGGCAATCCTGAAGTTGCAGGAGCAGATCGAAGACATCAGGTCTTACCTTCCTGAGCGAAGCAGATCGAAGATAGCAGGTCTGGCAATCCTGAAGTTGCAGGAGCAGATCGAAGACGTCAGATCTTGCCTTCTTAAGTGAAACAGATCGAAGATAGCAGATCTGGCAATCCTGAAGTTGCAGGAGCAGATCGAAGACGTCAGATCTTGCCTTCCTGAGCGAAGCAGATCGAAGATAGCAGATCTGGCAATCCTGAAGTTGCAGAAGCAGATCGAAGACATCAGGTCTTGCCTTCCTGAGCGAAGGGGATCGAAGATAGCAGGTCTGGCAATCCTGAAGTTGCAGGAGCAGATCAAAGACATCAGATCTTACCTTCCTTAGCGAAGCGGATCGAAGATAGCAGATCTGGCAATCCTGAAGTTACAGGAGTAGATCGAAGACATCAGGTCTTGCCTTCCAGAGTGAAGCGGACCGAAGATAGCAGGTCTGACAATCCTGAAGTTGCAAGAAAGGATCGAAGACATCAGATCTTACCTTCCTTAGCGAAGTGGATCGAAGATAGCAGATCTGGCAATCCTGAAGTTGCAGGAGCAGATCGAAGACATCAGGTCTTGCCTTCCCAAGCGAAGCGGATCGAAGATAGTAGGTCTGGCAATCCTAAAGTTGCAGGAACGGATCGAAGACATCAGATCTTACCTTCCTGAGTGAAGCAGATCGAAGATAACAGATCTGGCAATCCTGAAGTTGCAGAAGCAGATCGAAGACATCAGATCTTACCTTCCTGAGTGAAGCAGATCGAAGTTAGCAGATCTGGCAATCCTAAAGTTGCAGGAGCAGATCGAAGACATCAGACCTTGCCTTCCTGAGCGAAGCGAATCGAAGATAGCAGATCTGGCAATCCTGAAGTTGCAGGAACGGATCGAAGACATCAGATCTTACCTTCCTGAGCAAAGCGGATTGAAGATAGCAGATCTGGCAATCCTGAAGTTGCAGGAGCAGATCGAAGACATCATATCTTGCCTTCCTGAGCGAAGCGGATCAAAGTTAGAAAATCTGGCAATCCTGACGTTGCAGGAGTAGATCGAAGACATCAGACCTTGCCTTCCTGAGCGAAGCGGATCAAAGATAGCAGATTTGGCAATCCTGAAGTTGCAGGAGAAGATCGAACACATCAGATCTTGCCTTCCTGAGTGAAGCGGATCGAAGATATGAATTCTTATCTCCTCGAAGTCCCAACAGAGTAGGTTGAAGCTACAAATCTCTCTTCTCTAATATTACATTGAGGATCCATCCTTATTTCCTTGAAGTTTCAGTATAGAAGATTGAGGTTACAAATCGCTTCTCTCTAAAATTCTGCTGGAGCAAGTTAAGACATCATTTCCCACACCCTAGAAGGCGCAGTGAGGCTACTTGAAGAAAAGAAGTGCCAAAAAGTCAAGATCTTACAAGACTAGGCAAATTTGGCCCTCTTCAAAGTCTTTGCTTCATTCCCGTTACATGACAATGAGCAAAGAGGGGCAGCTGTAGGGCCCAAAATTTGCCCGAGCCATATTAAACCAAATACATTAAAAAACAAAAATCCAGAATAAAAGTCCAATTTTTTCTTAATAGTCCAAGTTTACATATCTGGCCCAAAAATTAAATTAAAACCCAAAACCTAATACCCAGGGCCCAATGCTGAACCGACCTCAATGACCCAAAATGCTCAACTGAATAGAAACCCTAGGGTTTATGTTACTTTTTGAGAGCTTCATGCTCCGCAGCCACTCCCTACGCGCGCCGCAGCCTCCAGCGCATAGCCTCCGTACGCGCCACGTCCACGCCTCCATACGTCTCCTCCGTACCTGCAAAAAGGACAATAACAGCACAACAAACAAATAGCAACGAAAAATAAAGAAGAAAAACAGTTGTATTTTCATTTTATTTTTAGTTTTCATTTCGGCTTTAAAATGCCCGAAAACAGACCATTGTATCTTCTTCTGTCTTCACGATTTTTCGAATACAGAATACAAAAATTCAGCAATACACTAATCAGGATAAAAAAGGTGTTCTTTTTCGATTTCATTTTTTTCTTTCTTTTTTCATTTTTTTTTCAACTAGTTATTCGTTTTCTTTTCATTGCCTTTTTTAATCTATTGCATGCGAAAACCATAAGAGAATGAGTGCTTACCTATATTTATCGCCGTCATCGATTTCCTCTTCGCTTCATTGAAATCGAAGTTAGGAGGGGAGTCTAGGGCAGCCGAATGGTTTGGTTTTGAGGCGGCTGATTAAAGAGAGAATTAAGTTTCTTTTCCTCTCTGTTTAAGGAGGCTGATGACTTAGAATTAGGTTTAGTTTTGGGTTTTATTAAGCACAGGAAACGACATCGTTTAGGCCTGATTCAGTGGCTCTAAAATGGTGTCGTATTAGGCGACCCGACTTGACCCGATCCAACACCCATAGGATCCACGTGTTTTTGGGTGATGGCATAATTGCGTACTTGGTCCCTCTGTTTTGCATTCTTTTAATTAAGCTTTCTTTTATTTCTTTTATTTTTTAATTATGTCCAAAGATTTGCGCGCCTCTTCAATTTAGTCCTGACAATGTGCTGCGTTTTGAATAACGAAATATTTGCTAGTTTGATCCCTCAATGTTTATATGATTCTTAATCTGATCTTCGATTGTTTATTCATGAAATGGCCTTCCAATTTCATTTTCATTTCGATTAAGTTTTATTCACCATTTTAGTACCCTTTTTTTAAAATTTATTTATTATTCAAGCTCTTAATAAAATTGTTTTATAATTGATGCCATAATATTTTACTTTGTTTTTATTTTCCATTTATATGTATTATTTATTTTAACTTATTTTAATATAATGGTTATTAAAGTTAGTTTTATCAGTTATTTAAAATAATTATATATATTATCTATTCTAAACTCTTACATATATTATTTATTTTAAATTTATTTTTATATTATATAGTTTTTTCCTTTTATATATATATTATTCCTTTAAAATTGCCATATATTATAATTTCCCCTTTTATATATGTTGTTTTAAAATTTTATTTTATTTTATTTATCCATTTTTAAAAAATGTATTTCAATATTTTTTACACTTCTATAAGTATATTTAAATGTTTTATATAACATTCGTTTCATATTATTACCTATTATTGATTTTTAAATCCATTTCTTTTACATCACTCGATTCAAACTTATTATTATTTTTAGGATCATTTCCTATGATTGGTCATATATATTATTTTGTTTTGTCCCATTTTCTTCAATAGATATTGTTGAAATTGTGTTATGCGATTGTTACCATTGTATGGATTACATTTTCTATTTGTAACTATTAATTATTTGTGATTCATCTTTGTAACATTCGATGTATGGATTAATATCTTACTTTGTATATTAGTATTCCATTACATCTTATGAAAATGCTGTGTTTTAATGTTATTTCAGTTTTAAAATCATTCTATTCAAAGGTTTTCAAAAAAACAAGGCAATATTTCGTGTTTGGAAATCCGAAACGTACTGGGTGTCAATTTTCCGTTTGACCAAATAACCAAATATCCTTTTAATTGCATGTTTTGAAAATCAAAGATGATCTTGGTATCGAAGTATAAATGCGTCATGTCCTAACGTATGGGATGTGATGTTTTTATTCCTTTGGAACGAAGGAATCTTAAGATTCAATTCAAAATTAATTAACATTCTTTAAAAAGAATCATACCTTAAACATTTTCAAGTTTTCAACGCAAGGACATTAGCTAATCAATTTGGTACCAGTTTTGGGCATGCGAGGGTGCTAATCCTTCCTCGTGTGTAATCGACTCCCGAACCTGCTTTTCTATTTCGTAGACCAAAATCATTTTTCAAGGTGATCCAATCCCACCTTAACAAAAGGGTTGGTGGCGACTCCATATTTTTAAAGTCGATCCCCGGTTTTTCAAAACGCGATAAAAAATGGTTTCAACAAACATGATTTGATCGTTATTGAATCTTGTTTTTATATTTTTGAAATAGATATTTGATTATTTTAGTTTTAAAAAGAAGCCATATCCCATTAGTTAGGGACACTCTTCTAATTTCAAAAATAATGAACATTGCCTCAGTTTTAAAAAATTTCTTTTTTATGCATCGTGCAAAAAAACGAATGCAATATTAAAAGTGATGTGTATTTAACTTACTTGGGCATAGCATAAAAATGGATAAATACATTTAAACTCAACTCGTGGCATTGTTATAACAAATAAAATAAAAAGGGAAGCGTATATTAAAAAAATGAAACGATGATGTATAAAAATGTAAAATGCCATACTCACAAATGACAAAGATGTAACTACGATAATGCTAAAATTCCAATTTGTAATAATGATGGCAAAGATCATATTATAATTATTATTCTAATACTAATAATAAATAATTGAAGAAAGGTAAATAATAATAATAATAATAAATGTGCAAATAAATAAAAATAAAAAATGCAAGCAATTTGATTTTTAAATATGTATAAAAATAAAGTAATAAATAAATAAATAGATGTTGATGATGATGATGATGATGATGATGATAATAATAATAATAATAAAAGAAAAATAAATGCTCTATAAAAAGAAAATAAAAAACAATATTAAATGTTAAAAAAGTGAAGGAATAATAAATAAGTAAATAGGTAAATAAATAAATAAAAGAATTAAAATAAGTAAAGGACTTAATCTTAACTTAAATGAAATTAAAAAGCGTAAATCAGGATAAATAAATAATAAAGGGGCTAAACTGTAATAAAGTAAATGAAGAAATAAATAGAGGACTAAATCGAAATTTAAATGAAATTTAGGGGTATAAATTATAAATAAAAAACTAATAAAACAGGATAAAAGACCAAAAAGAAATGCGTGAAAAAAAATAGGGACTAAATGGGAAAATATCTCAAATCCTGTTAAACGCACCCTTCCTTTGGCAAATTGGGAGACTAAATTGAAAATAAAATTAAATTAAATGGATAAATTTTAAATAAATAAAAAAAGAAAAAAGAACTAGATTGAAAATCGCCTAAAAAGCGGAAGTATTAAAACTGCAAATATACCCTCTTAAGAAAAACACGCGGGTCGCGTCAAAACGACGCCGTTTTGGCGTCTGAAATTAAATCCCAAAACGACGCCTTTTTGCATGGGTGATAGAAGTAAAAAAGGGTTAAAAAATCATTTTTACTTGTTTTTTTAAAAAAATTTCAGATTTCTCTTTTTTCTATTAGCCTTCCCCATGTCCGGCCGTCGGCGCCGTCGTTCGTTCGCTGCAACTACTGACTGTCGGTGCCAGTGGCTGTTGCCGGCGGTGGTCAAAAAATTTAAAGAGTCTATTTTTTATTTTATTTAAAAAAATAAAAGAAAAAGGGAAAGGTGGTTTCGGTCTCTTGGGCATCCCTCTAACGCCTTCCCCTCCAACAGAGCCCCAGCGAATCCCGAAGGAATCAAGGGCTCCTCCACGTCGGAGATGGGTCGTTTCTCCTCGAAGGCGGTGAATCTACCCACCCACAGCGACGGCGCAACAAGAGCGGTAAATTTTTTTTGTTTTTGTTGTATTTTTTTTATATTTTTCAAAAATAAATAACGAAATGAATGGATATCTTTTGAATCTTTTTGTATGTTTTTTTTTTATTGCTCCTTTTCTTTGTATTTCTCTCTGTCTAAAAATTACATTGATTGTTATGGCTTTATAGCTAATTTACACTGTTGTTTTCACCATCTGCTCTACTATTTTTTGTTACTGTTGTTGCCGTGTTTGTCTTTTTTCTTTCTCTTTTCTTGCAGGTGACGAAGTCAACGAAGAGGAGAGGCAGGCCCTTTGCTCTTTTGGTGAAATGGCAGCTAAGGCGTGTCAGTTTGGGGACGAGGAGTTTCGGGCGGTCTGCACATGGAAACAGGAGTGCGGTGCATTAGAGTTTCTAATTTACTGAAAATAGTTTAGGTTGTAGGTCATTTGGGCCTTAGGGTTTTTAATTATTTTGGACTATTTTGGGTCTGATATTTTTTTGTAAATGGACTATTTTTTAATTTTATTTTGGTTTTATTTATTTAGTCTTGGGTCCGGGCAAAATTGGGCTTCTACAATAATAACGAAACAACAGCGAAATAGCTGATTCGGGTCAGGCTAGGCTGGGCCTATGCTAAAAGATGTTACTCGAGGCTCAACCCATTTAAAAACGGGCCTATATTTTTGTCTAAATCCTTCTACTTTTCGAACAAATTTGAATAAATAACCCAACTTATGATCAGGTCTAAGTACAATACAAGAATATTACTATTAAATTAATAAATAAATATTGCGGGCTTTCTTGGGTTCTCAACGGCACCACCACACCAAGAAAAAGTACAATTCTCCCACCAATATATAATTAAATACATAATCTAACACTATTACAATTACTTTTAGTCCCATTTTCTTTAATGAAAGTGACCCAACAACATTTTGTTAAAAGTCAATGTTTTAATAATGATTGAAATGATAGTTTAGTTGATACAATCATTAATTTTCCATTTAATTAGTTTGATAGTTGTTCCAATAATAATTAAATTCAAAATTTTATAAAATTAAAATTTTACAATGTCGGTTTTTGTCTTTAACTTTTAATTTTTTTTTTTTTGTTTTAAGTGATTCACTCAAAGATTAATTCGACCATTATTTCTCAATTTGATTGGCTGATTCAATTCAATTTGATAACACTAATTAAATATTAAACAATGTTAGTGAAACCTACGTTTTAATGATAAAAAAAATGTTACGTCCCAAAATATAGGGGATTAATTAAAATAAATAACCAAGAAATTAAGTAAGCTTGATGGTAAAGTTGCTAGTATACTCTTTCAGAATCTTAGGTTCAAGCCACACTGTCAAAACCATCTTTTTTGAAAAAACTGGGGTCGACTTTGATTTTGAAAATGAAAATGAAAAAAGGGAGTCGCCACCAATCTTTTTTGATGAGGTGTGATCGGGTCACCTCATAAAACGGTTGTTTTTAATAAACGGTTTGATTTATCAAAATAATGATTTTGGTTTACGAAATTCAGAAAACGGGTTCGGGAGTCGATTACGTACGAGGAAGGATTAGAACCCTCGTAACGCCCAAAATTGGTACCTAATTGATTAATTAATGTCTTTAGTGTCGAAGATTGAAAACTCGAAAAGAGTTTACTTACGATCCTTCTTTTATTAAAGTATTTTTTTGAAATCTCTTGAATTAACGAAGACGTGTAAAAGGACATCTTGTCTCGAAGTAATGAAAATGTCGTATCCTGTAAGTTAGGATACAACATCTCGAATCCCCGACAATAAGCTTTTCCTTTCGTTTCATTATAAAACCTCATATATTTCAATTTTTAAAAGGATATTGAGTTATTTAAATTCAACGAGAAAAATCAAAACCCCGTAAATTAGGGTCTGATTTCTCGAATCTTCAAAATACGAAATATTGCCTTTATTTTTAAAAAAATCCTTTTTATGAATTTGGGTGAAAGTAGATGGAATATTTAAAAATGATATATGATACACAATAAAAAATTATAATAACAATGGTGTAATTACAAAGATGGAGACAATATTAATAATCAAGTTGCAATAAATAAATGAATAATGTGATAGAATGAAAAATGCATAATTAAAATAATAGCAAACATGACATGAAAATATTAAAAAAATAATAATAATAATAATAATAAGTGCACAAAATGAAACCAAATAAAAACGACAATAAATAACAAGTGTACAAATATAAAGGGTATGAACAAATTTAATTTTTAAGTGTAAAAATTGAAGTAATAAAAAAGGAATAAACAGTTTATAAAAGTTGAAGATTAAAAAAGGAGTTAATTGGAATTAAAATAAAATTTAAAGTCTAAATTAAAAAGATGAAAGGATATAAAAGGAATAAATTGAAACGTAAATAAAAACTTAGGGAAGAATTTTAATAAAAAAGGAATAATGGGCTAAATCGTAACACGCTAAAAGTACTATTGGGCGAAAGGGAAAATATCCTTGCCCCTTTTATGCCCAGCGTTTTAATGTAGACCAAAATGTAATAAAAATAAAATTTTGCGGCCAGATTAAAGAATAAAAAAAATAAAAAGCAATCAAGGACCAAATCGCAATGTGTCGCAAAAGCGGAAGGGTTACGAGCGTAAATATCCAACTCACAGGCAAAACACGCATATCCTCAGGGTAAGCGAGTCAGGTTGGACGGGTTAGTGTTGAAACGGCACCGTTTTGGCACCTGAAACCAGGTCCCAAAATGACGTCGTACGGGCTACACTATAAGTATTAAAAATTTGACAAAAATAATCACTTTTCCAACTTTTCTTTAAAAAAAAGATTTATTTCTCTTCGTCTCTCTGGGCATCAACCCAGAATCAGGCCATGCTCCGGCAAGGACCACCGTGGCGGCCGCCGATCGCCAGTGACGGTGCCGCCGTCTGTGGTGGTCGAAAGAAATAAAAAGGTCACTTTTTTCGCTTCTCGAGCCTCTGAACCCGCAAACGTCGTTTTTCATCGGAAACGACGAACCTCGGCCACCCATGTCGGCGGAATTAGAAAGGTCAGGTGAGTTTCGACTTCCTTTTTTCGTATTTTAGTTTAAAAAAAAACTAAAGAAAAATCAAACGGAAATAAAAAATAAAATAGAATAAAAATGCAACCTTTAATCTGTCGATTGCTTTTGTTTTTTTGTATTTCAAAATGCATATCTGCTCATAAAAAAATAGCTTGGTTTGTGGCCTTTTTATAGCCGAAAGAAGAAGAAAGAAAAAAAAGGAAAATACAAATTCTGTTTGTTTCTATTCTTTGCTGTGTCTGTCCTCTTGTGTTTGGTCTGCAGGTACGGGGCCGTAGGCTAGCTGGATGGTGGCGCGAGAAGGGTATGTAGGTTGACGTGGCGTGCGGCGGTAGAGGCTATTAGGGATTAGGAGCTAAAAATGTTGTTTAGGTTTTGGGCCTTTTTGGGCTTAGGGTTTAGTTGGGTTGTTTGGGGTTTGGGTTTAGTTTTGTTTGGGTTTTGATTAGGCTAGGGTCTTGGGTTTTGTAAATGGACTTTGGACTGTTTATTTATTGGGCCTCAGGCAAATTTGGGCCTGTATAGTTGCCTCTCTTTGCTCATTGTTGTGTAACGGGAATGAAGCAAAGACCTTAAAAAAGGCCAAATTTGCCTAGTCTTGCAGAATCTCAACTTCTTTAGTGCTTCTATCTTTCAAATAGCCTTGCTCTAACCCACTGCAACTTCAGGGAGATAAGACTTGTAGCTTGAATCTACTCCACCGTAACTGCTTCACTGCAACCTCAGGGGGATAAGGTTTATAACTCGTGGCTTTGATCTGCTCCACTGCAACTTCAGGGAAATAAGATCCGCTATCTTCAACCTGCTCCACTGCGAATTCAGGGAGATAAGGTTAATGGCTTGAATCTGCTCCACTGCAACTTTAGGAAAATAAGATTTGCCATGGTAGATTCGATTCGACCTACTGCAACTTTAGAGGTATAGGATTTGTGACTTGTAGCTTTAATCTTTTCCACTGCAACTTCAGGGAAATAAGATTCGCTATTTTCAATCTGCTCCACTGCGGCTTCAGGGAGATAAGGTTAATGGCTCGTGACTTTGATCTGCTCCACTTCAACTTCAGGGAAATAAGATATGCTATCTTCAACTTGCTCCACTGCTACTTCAGGGAGATAAGTTTAATGGTTTCAATCTGCTCCACTGCAACTTCAAGGAAATAAGATTCGCTATTTCCAATCTGCTCCACTGCAACTTCAGGGAGATAAGGTTAATGGCTTCAATCTGCTCCACTACAACTTCAGAGAGATAAAACTCCCCATGGTAGATTTGATCCGACCTACTGCAACTTTAGATGTACAGGATTTGTAACTTCAATCTACTCCTCTATAACTTCAGGGAGATACGATTTGTAGATTCACCAAAGTCGCTACACCGTCCTTTGGGGGACATGACCTGTAGAATCGATTTCATGGGCCTATACTTATGCCAAATGATTATGATGCAATGATCAGAATGAATCAAATGCTCCTAACTAGACGTGTTATGAATGGTATTTGTATGAATGCAGGATGTCATGAGAATGATCCTTTTTTATTGCTTAGGTTGTCATTGCTTGTTGTTTATCAATGTTGTATGATTGATGTCCTCTTGTTCAGCTGATATAGAAAATTCAAAGAAATAGTCACAATTTAGACTCTCCTTTCCCAAATATTTCCAACCTTTAGGCTTGGTGAGTTCTAAATAATAGTAATGTTTTAGGTTCTTGTACTATTTAGAAGCTTTCAGAGTAATATGCAAAACTCCTTTTTTGAAAGTATTATTAGTCCATTAATCGTTATTTCAATGTAAAATGCTTGAAAATGATCATAATGATGGACAAAACTAAGATTTATCAAGAACAAAATCTGAAAAGAATGGATTAATTAAAGAAAGCAAACATTGCTAGAATACAAAATAGATGAGTGGGAAAAAATAGGTGCCCCAGATATCGCAGCCTGACTTCTCTGTACGAACTTTTTGAATACCAATTTAAGCTCAACACGTGTTTAGGAGATCTAGAGTACTTTTTTGATGCCCCAAGATGTAGCATACCTCCTCTTCGTTAATTCAGGCATAGCAAGACTATCACATGCCCCACCTTCGATCAAAATTTGAATTGCCCTTTCACGGGTTTTCAAATCAAAACCACTTTGGTCTCAAAGCGCCTTTTGCAGGTTTTCGCCTTAGCCTCTTCCTTTTTTTTTAAAGAAAGTACTTCTTGACTGCGTCTGAATTCACTAGATTAGGCAAAGTCTTGCCATCCATTTCAGCTAATATCAGCGCTCCTCCAGAAAAGGCCTTCTTTACCACGTAAGGTCCTTCCTAGTTTGGCATCCATTTTCCTCTGAAATCCTTTTGTAGGGGTAGGATCTTCTTCAATACCAAGTCTTCCTCATGGAATTCTCTGGGCGAACCTTTTTTTTGTAAGCTCGTATCATTCGTTTCTAGTACATTTGACTATGACAGATAGCTTTCAGCCTTTTCTCTTCAATCAGGTTCAATTGATCATCCAACTTCAGCTCTGACAAGACTCGAAATGAAGGAATTTCAACTTCAATGGGTAATACTGCCTCCATTCCATAGGCCAATGAGAAAAGGAGTTGCCCTGGTGGAGATCCTGACTGACATTCGATAAGCATAAAAAGCAAATGGTAACTTCTCATGCCAATCTTTATAAGTCTCAGTCATCTTTCCCACAATCTTCTTGATATTCTTATTGGTCGCCTCGACTGCACCATTCATTTTTGGGCGATATAGTGATGAGTTATGGTGTTTAATTTTGAACTGACTGCAGATCTCTGCTATCGTACTGTTGTTCAAATTTAATGCATTGTCCGATATGATCCTTTCTGGTATTCCATATCGATAGATGGTCTCTTTCTTTAAAAACTTGCTGATCGACGACTTGGTGACATTAGCATATGAAGCAGCCTCTACCCAATTGGTGAAGTAATTGATGACCACAAAGATGAATCGGTACCCGTTAGAGGCTTTTGGCGAGATTGGCCCAATGACGTCCATGCCCCACATAGAGAAAGGTCATGGAGAAGTCATAACATGAAGAGGTGAAGGAGGCACACAAATCTTGTCCCCATAAATTTGGCACTTATGGCACTTCTTGGCATAATTGATGCAATCCCCTTCCATGGTAGACCAATAATACCCAAATCTCATGATTTGCCTGGCCATTGTGAAACCATTAGCATTTGTTCCATAGACACCCTCATGGACTTCTTCTAGGATTTTCTTAGCCTCGACAGCATCCACATCTTAATAACACCTAATCATTTCTTCTTTTGTATAGGATCTCCCCATCTAAGACGTAGTCACTGGCCAATCTTCTCAAAGTCCTTTTATCATTCCCAATTGCTTGATCCGGGTATTCACGATTCTTCACATATCGCAGTATATTGTGATATCAAGGATGATCATCTATTTCTTTCTCTCCGTCAATGTTGTAGCAATGAGCTGGAGCCTCATAAATACTCATGTGGATAGGCTTCACATCCTCTTGTTTATTTACTCTAATCACAGAAGCTAATGTAGCCAGGGCGTCAGCCATTTGGTTTTCATCTCGTGGGAGGTAACAGAAGGTGATATTATCAAACTCCTTAATTAATTCCAGAACTAGCTTTCGATAATTGATCAATTTGGGGTCTCTTGTTTGCCATTCACCTTTGAGTTGATATATTACTAGTGTAGAATCCCCACGAACCTCTAGCACTTTAATTTTGTGTTCTATGGCCGTACGGATTCCTATGATACATGCTTCATACTCTGCCATAGTATTTGTGCAATCAAAATCCAATTTCCAAGTAAATGGATAATGATATCCATTTGGGGATATCAAGACTGCCCCAATTTCGTTACCAACAGCATTTGATACCCCGTCAAAGTTCAGCTTCCAATGACGATATTTTGGAACGTCTATTTCGATAGTTGCCACATACATTAGATCTTCATTAGGGAAATCAAAGTTCAAAGGCTCGTAATCTTCTAAAGCTCTACTAGCTAGAAAATCTACAATTGCACTCCCTTTCACAACCTTCTGGTTCACATAGACTATGCCAAATTTAGAAAGCAGAATTTGCCATCTAGCCATCCTTCCATTCAAAATAGTCGACTCCATCATATACTTTAGAGGGTCCAGTTTCGAGATAAACCAAGTGGTGTGATACAACATGTACTGTCTCAATCTTTGATTTGTCTAGATAAAGGCGCAACATAATTTATCAATTAGCGAATATCTCATTTTACACTCAGTGAATTTTTTACTGAGGCAGTATATCGCCCTTTCTTTCTTTCCTGTCTCATCGTGTTGGCCAAGAACACATCCCATAGATTTGTCAAATACTGTCAAATATAGAATAAGAGGCCTGTCTAGACTTGGTGGTGACAGCACTGGGTATTGGAAAGGTACTATTTTACCTTGTCAAAAGTTTTCTGACATTCATCATCCCATATGCCTGGAATATGTTTCTTAAGAAGACAGAATATGGGGTCACATTTCTCAGTTAGTTGTCAAATGAACCAGGCAATATAATTTAGTCTCCGTAGGAAACCTCAAACTTCCTTTTGAGTGCACGACGGAGGCAATTCTTGTATAGCCTTGACTTTGTCTAGGTTGATTTTGATTCTCTTTTCACCGACAACGAAACCTAACAGTTTTCCTAACCTAGTCCCGAAAGTACATTTTTTTGGATTGAGCTTTAGCTGAAATTTCCTCAACCTCAAGAACAATTTCCTCAAAACTTGCACATACTCCTTTTCTATTCGGGATTTATAATTATATCATCGAAGTAAATCTCGATTTCCTTGTCCATCATGTCATGAAAAAAGATTATCATGGCTCTTTGATACGTTGCTCCTGCATTTTTTAATCCAAATGGCAGCTTTATAGAAAAATATTCCCCACAAGGTCACGGATATGGTCTTTTTCATGTCTTCAGGATGCATCTTTATCTGATTGTATCCAGAGAAGCCATCCATGAAGGAGAATAGTGAGTAGCCTGCCGTATTATCCACTAAAGTGTCAATGTGAGGCAATGGAAAATTGTCTTTTGGGCTGGCCTTGTTTAGTCTCCATAATCTACACATATCTGTACTTTTTCGTCTTTCTTAGGGACGGAGACAATATTGGCTACCCATTCTGAGTATTTAACCACCTGTAAAAACCCAGCATTGAATTGCTTCTTGACCTCTTCTTTTATTTTTATCATAACTTCGAGTTTCATCCTTCAGAGCTTCTGCTGACCTGGCTTGCACTCTTCTTTTATGGGGATGCGGTGTACCACAATATCAGTGCTTAACCGGGCATATTTTAGTATGACCATGCGAAGACATCTTTGAATTCTTGAAGTAACTCAATGAGGTCTGGTTTTGTTTCTTCGGCTATACAAGTTCCAATTTTCACTTCTTTTCCTTCTTCCAAGATTACAATCTCTACTGTCTCCTTGTGAGGTACGATCTGTTTCTCTTCTTGTTCCACCATCTCTAACAAATCTGGAGATAAGTTACAGTCTCTGTCATCTTCAAAATCCTGAGATCCCTCCAGACACATGTCTCACTCAAAAGGATATTCTGAGTCAGTAGCAGCGTAGCTCATGTCGTTGATATCTAGAGACCTGTTCTAGGCATGAAGGAATATCCAAAAAATAAATGAATCTAAGAATAGCTATTTGTATGGTGTGATTATGAATGAAATGAAAGAACAAAAAAATATTTGGTCAGAGTTATAGAAAAAAATACATTTTTATTGAAATAAAGATGTTGGACATGAGCCTATTTCACAAATGGATTCTTATTGCTTCTAGGCTTAAAGCAATAAGCGTGTTTTGAACATTACTTTAAATTAGCTCTAAAACCCACAGGAATCTCTTCCGCATTCTAGTTGTTTAGAACACTTCCAGGTTCATAAGGGCGGATGCCCGATAAGTTTTCTTCCACCATTCCCTCTCTAGATATGGCATTGATGCTCAAATTTCCCATCATATCTTCAGCAATTTCTTATCTTGTCATCTTCCGTTCAGGATGAATAATTCCTCCTGACATGGATGTTTTGGATATATGAGGGAAGGTTATTAGTTCTCATTGAACCTCTACACCGCTTAATCGCGCTCTCCTTCAGTCTTGCTTCCTCTTTAACTCCTTCTTTTACTTCGCGTTTGGCTTATACCCTAAGCCAAAACGATCCCGTTTGTTAGCCAAGATTGGTACTTCGACCCGTCCATGGAGATATTTTCTGAGTCCTATTCCAGGCGATGCTCCTTTTTCCACTGTCAGTTGTAAGCTCATCCTCGTGTCTTTAGATATTCTGGGCATTGGGATCTTACTTCCCTCGATGATGAAGGTTGCATTCACAAACTCCAATGACTGAAAGGAACATTCTATCGCTTCACCATCAGCCTCTATGTATGGCACATTACTGGTAGTAGACACGATAATGTCTTCTTCCGCGTTTATCGTTATCAGTCGACCCTCCGTTACCAATTTTAGCTTTTGGTGCAGTGATGATGGTATCGCCCCTGCTAAATGAATCCAAGGCCTCCCCGATAAGCAATTGTAAGAAGGCATGATGTCCATCACTAAGAAGTCTACCTCGTATGTGATTGAACCGATCAAGAGAGGTATCTCAATCCTTCCTATTACCTTCCTTTCAGAGCCGCCAAATGCTCTCACTATGTTTTAGCATGTCTACATGTGAGAGCTATCCACAAGCAACGTGTTCAATTAGACAAATGCAATACATTCAATGCTGATCCAGTGTCAATCAGTACCCCTGGTAATGTATACCCCTTGCAATGAGTGGTGATGTGCAGAGCTTTAGTAGAGCCCATGCCCTCCGGTAGTATTTCATCGTCATTAAAGAAGATGAAATTATCGGCGCTTATGTTGTTGATGAGACGGTCTAGCTTGTACACTAAAATATCATTAGCGACGTAGGTTTCGTTTAACATCTTCATGAGCGCGTTACAGTGGATCTCCGAGCATAAGAGTAAAGACAGTGTCGATATGCAAGCTGGCTACTTGTGTAGTTGTTCCACGACACTATACACTCTGTGCTTTAGAAATATCAAGAATTTCTTAACTTCTTTCTCGTTCACCAGCTCGTTAATAGGTAGTTTTGGCTTCTCTTTCCTTTGTTTGACCACCATAGATTTCCCTTTCACAGGTTCAGCTTTTGTATTTGGGGCATCATAACGTCTTCCGCTACGTGTATAGAAACCCACATTTTGACCTTCCTGTGGCATGCTGATCGGGTCTACCTCTCCCGGGATTGTCACATTGCAGTCATAATTCCAAGGTACCCTTTTGCTATTTTTATAAGGAAAAGCAACGGGTTTCTGGATTAGAATTCTTGGTGCAATTCTTACTCTGGCTTCGTTGATTCTTGGTCGTGAGATGATTACCACTGGGTGGTTGGCCTCATAGACCTTCTCTGTCGACCCTCCCTCTGAGGTGCACACCTCTTCTCCTTTAGTATATTCAAAGAACCCGAGCTCCTTGTTGTCTATTAGACCTTGTAATAAGGCCCCAAATTTACTGCATTTCTCAATCTCATGATCTTCTTCATCATGGAACTCATAATAATTCATTGCTTTTCAGGACCTGTTCCTCGAGTCTTTCTCAACCATCAAATTTACCCCCTTATCAGCATAGTTGGGTAACAGATTTTCTGCACCAGATGGCTCATCGAATTTTACACTGCCCATTTTGATGAGCCTTTCTACTAACTTTTTGAAATCGGTGTAGTTTTCTATCGAGTGTATTGTGATTCCCACATGGTATTCGCATTGGACGTCTGCGTCGTACCATTTTGGGTATGGAGGTTGCATTGGTTTTAGGTAGAAAGGGGATACAACATATGCATCGAATAAACTTTGGTACAACTCCCTATACATCATTGGAATAGGCATAAACTGGAGTTTCTCCGTATTTTACCTTATGTTGGACTCTTGTCTCGGTGGGCCTTGATGGCTAGTGGTTATCGTTCTCGGTTGGTTCACAGTGACTGGTTTCGAGTAACCTCTATTATACGTGCTCACGTTATTTACCTCATTTTCTCCTTTTCTTGGGGTCGACCTCTTTGTGTTTTCCCCAGCCTTTATTTTTTCACACCTTATGGCATTTTCTATCATTTCGCCAGACATCACTATGTCTGAGAAGCTCTTAGTTGCGCTTCCCAGCATGTGATTGATAAAAGATACCTTCAGGGTATTAATGAAGAGCATGGTAGTTTCCTTTTCTAGCAGTGGCGGTTGGACTTGCGTGGCGACTTCCCTCCACCTTTGAGCATATTGCCTGAAACTTTCGTTTGACTTTTTCTCCCTATTCTGTAGTGTGATTCTGTCAGGCGCCATATCTATCACGTGGCCATATTGTTTCATGAAGGCCTGTGCTAGGTCCTTTCATGAACTAATCTGGGCATGATTTAGCTGATTATACCATTTGGCCATAGCCCCAGTCAAGCTATCTTGAAAATAGTGAATCAATAACTGATCGCTATTGACATATTCGGTCATCCTCCAATAGAACATCGTAATTTGAGCCTCAGGGTAGTTGGTCCCGTTATATTTTTCAAATTTTGACATTTTGAACTTTGGAGGGAGCACTAGATCTAGGACCAGGCTCAATTCCTTAGCGTCAATTCTGCAATGGTAATCAGCATTTTCCAATGCCTTGAATTTCTCCTCTAGCCATTTGCATCTATCTTCCAGTTGCTTTGGGAGTTCTATTCTCGCCTTTCCCATTTTTGCTATATAATCAAGGTCTTGGATAACGGGATTTGCTGGATTATCTCTGGGGTTGGAGCCTGAATCCATCAGGAAGTTTATTGGTGTCGAAGTATCAGTCTGATATTGGTGTCTGATGTTGACAGACACCCTTTGTGGTTGTGCTTGGGTGTTTGTTGGGGTGAAGTCTGGAGGATAAGTAGGGTCTTCGTTTTCGTCTCCGGTATTGATCATAGGGCTCTATCCTTTTCTAGCCCCCCAGCCAGCAACTGCGTTAACTGACTTATCATGTTTCTCTGGGATTCTAGGATTTGATCCAAAATATCCTGTTGGATTTCGCCCAACTGTTCTTGCATCTGTATTTGCAGTTGATCCTACATCTCTCTTTTTATTTGTTTCAATCTTTCTAACCTTTGGTCCATGGCTTTAGTCTTTCGTCTTGTACCGTAATGATGTTCCAGGGTAACTGCCACGATTTTAGAGTTTCTTTGTGAGTCTTAATGCACACGGTGCAATGTAATGCTAATCCGTAAATGTAATGAATGCAAAAAGAAAAAGGCATTGATTCTGATTCAATTTCATTAGAATAACCTTTCTAGAAAACAAATTTCTTTACATAAAATGGATTACATATATGGCTTTGCACTAATGCTTAAGGTCTTGACTTGCTTAAGAAGCTAAGCTAACTCTCGGCCTCGATCTGACTCTGACTCATATTTCAAACTCAGTACATCAGCCTGGACTGCCAAGGTTTGTAAATGATTAGCCACCTCTCATACTTGAGCCAAAGCTTCACCCATGACGTAATCTCTATCCCTGACCTGGTCTTAAGATCGATAAAGTTGCTCTTTTCACCGCTCATTATTTGCTTCTAGTAGTTCAACCCGAAGTTCACAGTTTTGCAGCACGGTTTCAAGTTCTTCTCTCCTCCCTTTTAGTTCCTCAATCATGCTTAGGCTGGCCCTTAATTCGATTACAGAGTTGTGACTACGATGCTGGTGTAGTGACTTTTCTAACTCCGCCACCCAAGCTCTTAACTTCTCCTTTTCATTTTGGCTCTCCAACAAACTCTTTTTCAAGCGTCCTCCCGTACTCGAGTATCATAGAACTTCTTCTCACACTAATCAGCTCTAGTCTTTTCTTCTTGGATTTCTTTCTGCCATTGCTCAAACGTTTTACCCAAACCAGCGATTCTTATTGACATACGCAGCTTCTTGTAATTCGTATTCAAACTGTCCAAATCCTCTTAGGCCTTATTCTTTCCCTTCCTCAGTTTCTCGGCTTCTAGTTTCTAGACATCGACATCTAACCCCAGCTGCATTTTCTCTTCCTCCAATTGCTCAATCCATTTTCCTAGTTTCGAACTTTTCTTCTCAAAATCCTGTTTGATGATCTCTAGTTCAAACAGGACCACCTGCAAGTGTTCTTCTATTGATCAAATTTTTTCTTGATTTGACGTAGGGACGTTGTCATTGATTCTCTGACCCCACTATCGATCATACTCAGGGGTAGCCATTGTATTATTAGCAAACTTTTTCATTCTACGAGTTTGGTTCTAGGCATTCGATATCTCATGAACTTTTTTTTTATAGTTATCCCCCTTGTATACGAACTCGCACTGAGCTAACCCTTATGTTGCTGGCGTGAACTGTCTTGGCCTGTATTACCTTAACATTAGTAGGAGAGCATACCCGACAGCTCCCCATATCCCAAGCAAGGGAACCCAATCAAAATCTCCACAACAATACAAGATCTCGTCGGGGACCATCCAAGGGGCTCTCCACTCGATGTCTTCTTCTTGCAGACTTTAGAGAATCATCATCCACTTTTCCTCCGTGATATCATCCCACCTCGGCGTAGCCACTATCTCTTTCAGGGGAAAATAACTTTCAAAGAAGATCCGATATGATACCTTTTCCACTTTACAAAAATAGCCGTGGAACCATGTTAACAAAAGTTGCGCACACCCTATAAATCTGCCCTCACCCACTTTTCGGCACAAGTTCAAGGATCTGAAAGTTTCAGCCAAAATCGCAGGAACCGACGTGACCCTTTTGTCAAGTCGATCAAAAAGATCCGAGACTGCCTCATCTACGTGCCCTAATGCCTTGGGGAAGACGACCAAACTGTAGATACTCAAAGCGAACACATCAACCCTTTTCTTCATATCTGAATGCGGTAGAATCAAATCCCTCAAGTTTTTCCAAAGGATACACTTACTATCTCCTTTTTGCTTGATCCGAGCTGCCACCCACTGCTCACTCATCCCTGTGATGCTCATCAATTTCTTCAAAAAGGTCAGGACATTAGCAGCTCTTGAATACTTTGTCGGCTTGAATCTTCAGGCAACGAAGTAAGGCAATATTTCCCAAAAGTGAAGCAACTGTAGGCAGGATTCTAGAACTGGGCGAGGGCTTCAAATAAGTGCTTGTCCACCTTCACATCGAGCAAATAGGGCAAATCTCCATAGTTACAGTAAAACGGTTGCTTGAACTTATCATTCCACTAATCTCATATCTCCTTTAATTCTTGAAGATTATTCTAAGTCACACTGACGCGGGTGAAATCCCATAACTCTGATACATTTCCCTCGGTTAGACTATCACCTTTTTCTTGATGTACTATCTCGGCCCAAATCCGGACAGCCGCATTATCCTCTACTTTATTAAGAAACCCTTTTTTCATGATAAATTATCTATTTAGGAACTGAATTTGAATCAACACCTTTTTTGAAAATGCCATGCAATTAAAACAAAAACAAAGCAAGTCAGTACTTCATACATCGTTTAAAGTAAGCAAAGAATAATAAGTAAAACACCTACTCGGGTGACCATTAGGTTTGGCGCGGCTCTACTTAAGGTGGGCTCTTAAGGCTCGCTATATGGAGGTTTGGTTCTAGGGTAAAGGTACTTAAACCGGCAGATTCCTCGATCCTCACCCATTATAGGCTCATGCAGACCGAGTTCAGTTCAAGGGAATACATTTCCCTATGGCTATACGAAGATGAAAATCTCACGAAGACATAGATATGGATGTATCCCGAAAGCGATCCACTATCCTATACGAAGGTGAAGACCTCACGAAGGAATAGCTTCTAGCTCCCACTTAAAGGGGTAAAATTGACTGACTTATGCAATGCAAAATACAGAGACACGTCAACAGATTTAAACCAACAAAGCAAGCATACTAAGATGAAAACCACGAAAATGGCGGATAAAATGCAATAGAGCAATCGTAAATTTAAAACAGATTTTTTATTTTTCGATATAAAGACAAAAATTAATCAATTTATGGCTTGACTCTCTTATTTTGTCCCCAGTGGAGTCGCCAAGCTGTTGAAACCATCTTTTTTGAAAAAACGGGATCGACTTTGATTTTGAAAATGAAAACAAAAAAACGGGAGTCGCCACCAATCTTTTTTAATGAGGTGTGATCGCGTCACCTCATAAAATAGTTATTTTTAATAAACGGTTTGATTTATTAAAACAACGATTTTGGTCTACGAAATTCAGAAAACGGGTTCGGGAGTCAGTTACGTACGAGAAAGGATTAGCACCCTCGTAACTCCCAAAATTGGTACCTAATTGATTAATTAACGTCTTTAGTGTCGAAAATTGAAAACTCGAAAAGAGTTTAAATTACGATCCTTCTTTTTATTAAAGTATTTTTTTTGAAATCTCTTGAATTAACGAAGACGTGTAAAAGGACATCTTGTCTCGAAGTAATGAAAATGTCGTATCCTGTAAGTTAGGATACAACATCTCGAATCCCCAAAAATAAGCTTTTCCTTTCGTTTCATTATAAAACCTCATATATTTCAATTTTTAAAAGGATATTTAGTTATTTAAATTCAACGAGAAAAATCGAAACCCCGTAAGTTAGGGTCTGATTTCTCGAATCTTCAAAATACGAAATATTGCCTTTATTTAAAAAAAATCCTTTTTATGAATTTGGGTGCAAGTAGATGGAATATTTAAAAATGATATATGATACACGATAAAAAATTATGATAACAATGGTGTAATTACAAAGATGGAGACAATATTAATAATCAAGTTGCGATAAATAAATGAATAAGGCGATAGAATGAAAAATGCATAATTAAAATAATAGCAAACATGACATGAAAATATTAAAAATAATAACAATAATAACAAGTGCACAAAATGAAACCAAATAAAAACGACAATAAATAACAAGTGTACAAATATAAAGGGTATGAACAAATTTAATTTTTAAGTGTAAAAAATGAAGTAATAAAAAAGGAATAAACAGTTTATAAAAGTTGAAGATTAAAAAAGGAGTTAATTGGAATTAAAATAAAATTTAGAGTCTAAATTAAAAAAGATGAAAGGATATTAAAGGATTAAATTGAAACGTAAATAAAAATTTAGGGAAGAATTTTAATAAAAAAGGAATAATGGACTAAATCGTAACGCGCTAAAAGTACTATTGGGCAAAAGGGAAAATATCCCTGCACCTTTTAGGCCCAGCGTTTTAATGTAGACCAAAATGCAATAAAAATAAAATTTTGCGCCCGTATTAAAAGAATAAAAATAATAAAAAGCAATCAAGGGCCAAATCGCAATGTTTCGCAAAAGCGGAGGGGTTGCGCGCGTAAATATCCCACTCACAGGCAAAAGACGCAAATCCTCAGGGTAAGCAGGTCGGGTTGGACGGGTTAGTGTTGAAACGACATCATTTTTGCACCTAAAACCAGGTCCCAAAACGACGTCGTACGGGCTACACTATAAGTATTAAAAATTTAACAAAAAAAATCACTTTTCCAACTTTTCTTTAAAAAAAAAAAAGATTATTTCTCTTCTTCTCTCTGGGCATCAACCCAGAATCCAACCATGCTCTGGCGAGATCCATCGTGGCCACCGCCAGCAACGGCGCCGCCATCCACAGTGGTTGGAAAAAATAAAAAAGGTCATTTTTTTACGCTTCTCGAGCCTCTGAACCCACAAACATCATTTTTCATCAGAAACGACGAACCTCGGCCACCCACAGCAGTGGGATTTGAAAGGTCAGGTGAGTTTCGACTTCCCTTTTTCGTATTTTCGTTTTAAAAAAAAAAACTAAAGTAAAATCAAAAGGAAATAAAAATAAAACAGAATAAAAATGCAACCTTTAATCTGTCGATTGCTTCTTCTTTTTTGTATTTCAAAATGCGTATCTACTCGTAAAAAAAATAGCTTGGTTCTGGCTTTTTTATAGCCGAAAGAAGAAGAAAGAAAAAAAAAGAAAATACAAATTTTGTTTGTTTCTATTCTTTTCTGTGTCTGTCCTCTTGTGTTTGGTCTGCAGGTACGGGGCCGTAGGCTAGCTGGACGATGGCATGAGGAAGGTACGGAGGTTGACGTGGCGTGCGGCGGTGGAGGCTATTAAGGATTAGGGTTTGCTGAAAATATTGTTTAGGTTTTGGGCCCTTTTGGGCTTAAGGTTTAGTTTGGTTGTTTGGGGTTTGGGTTTAGTTTTGTTTGGGTTTTGATTGGGCTAGGGTTTTAATTTGTAAATGGACTTTGGACTGTTTATTTATTGGGCCCCGAGCAAATTTGGGCTTGTACACACACCTCTCTCATTTCTTTTCTTTTTTTTTAAATTTTCAGCAACCTAAGATAAAAGTCTCCTTAAAGCAAATATTATTTTGAGTAAAAACTTTATAAGGAATAAGTCTTAGGTCTAATGGTTAACATACTAGTTTCCCCCTTGTTTGTTTAAGTTCAAGCCACTCGATATTCATAATTATTCCCTTTATTTTTTTCTTCTTGATTTCGGCCTAAATTTTAGGTAAATTGCCCTTTCTGCCCCTAGGGTTTACAAACCCTAGCTATTTAGTCTTTCCTACTCCTATTTTGACTAGAATATCTATCTTTTTCATAATTTTAGTAAAACTCCTCTTCATCCTCTATTTTCCTCTATTTATTCTCAGTTTTTTTGTGTCATTTTCTCTTAATTGTATCATACTTATATTTTTGTGTTATTAACTATTTTTCTTCCTGAATCAAATCAACCTTCGTTCAAACGCTTTTCTACTAATTTTGTAATTTCCATCAATAGCACCCCGATCTTTACCAGGAAACGGTAAGTACATCTCGTTCCAAAGTTTAAATCCCAAATTTTTGTAATGTTTCTAATTGGAACTAATCCTTCATTCGGTCTAATCAATCTTTTACGGTTCTTGCCAAATCTTTCGATAAAATCTTGATTAATCTTGAAATCAATCATTAATTTTTGTATAAATGTCGTATGAAGAACCCATTTTAGGTGCATTAAATCAGATTTGATCGAACCCATTTTAGGTGCATTAAATCAGATTTGATCGTGAGGGACGTTGTTCAAGTTTTCTATGAAAGATTTGTGTTCTTTTATAAGTGAATCGAGGCAAACTGTGTTTAAGAATAAGGCCACACGAGTGTACCACACGGCCCACCACACAATCATGTGTCCTAGAAACCCTAGTGTAGTTCGTGAACCACATAGCCTAAACCCTTCTACACGGTCGTGTCTCCCATATAGGTTATTTTTGCATTTATCGCACGGTCACAACCTGTTACTTAGCCTAGTCACATGGTCGTATAACCCTTCCACATGGCCTATAACATCTCACAAGGCCTGGCCACATAGTCATATGACCCATGTTTTGCAAATTTTACAATTTTGCCCAAAAATTTACGTTATGTTCAGTTTAGTCCTTGTATATTCTCTAATTTGTTTTCAGAGTTTTTATTTGCTCAATTAAGTCCTTGATTATGTGTTAACTCTGGATTTTGTGATTTAATGCTTAAAGTGTTATTGTTACATCGCATGAAATGTGAATACTATATACTTTCTGTTAAAGTGAAACTGATGAATTGTTGATATTGTTACCACTCTACTGAAAACATGATAAGCATGTCTACTGTTAATAACGAATTAAGTATATGTTAAACATGACTACTGTTAGTGATGAATTGAGTACATGTTATACATGTTTACTGCTAGTGTTGAATTATTACATTACAAAGCATGGCATATTGCATTGCATGGGGTGGGACGATATGTACAAAGGAAGATTAGCAGCTTATGTAAATTTGCTGTGCACCCACAACCAGATGGCAGTATTTATCCTTTAACTGCAAATATGATGTACATCCACAACCAGTCGACAGCTTTTACCTGCAAATATGTTGGGCATCTATAGCCTAGTAGAAAATTTTGTCTTTGATATTTTGTTGTGTATTCACAGCCCAGTGGAAGATTTTATCTACGATATTTTGCTGTGCACCCACAACCTAGTGGTAGATTTCATCTGTGGATTTTTGTTATTATCCACAGCCCAGTGGCAGATTTTATCTGCAAAACCAGTGGTGGTTAAACCACAAATCGGTGTGTAGGTGGTTGGAGTTCAAGGGAATTCCCATTATAGTATGTAGCGGTGGGGTAGGATCTTTTTTGTTAAACCGAATTTGTATGTCATTTATAAAGCATGTGCATACAAGCTGGATTTTCTGAGATGACATATGTAAATATATGTATAAATTGTTGAATGATTTGAAATATCAATATTCTGAAATTGCTATTGTAAATTGTTCTATGTGTTGTGTTTCTGTATGCTTATTCATTTGCATTGATTTTCTTGTGAGGAAACTCACATTGAGCTTCATAGCTCACTCCCGTTTTATTTTCATCTCTACAAATAACCCACCAGGTTAAGACGTGGACAAGGCATCCAAAGACTATTTTATTCTTATTAAAAAAACTTTAGGTTTATCATTCGCATTATATGTTATTCAAAGATTGTATTGTTTTATATTTAAACTATGGCATAGGATTTAGATTTTGGTTTTATTTAAGCATGCATGACATTTAACCTAATTCTAAAATATGGTTTTTAATTACATAAGCATGAAATATATTTTTATTAAAACTAAGTTAAAAATCACTTTCCACTGTTGATTTATAAGTAAATACTGAGTAGTAAATAAATAAATAATTAACTAAGTTTTCAAAAATAGCCACCGTTATAAGAAAATTGTTAAAGTTGATTGGTTTTTTGTTAACTTGTGAGTTTTTTTTAAAAATAGGCTTAATCTTCTTCTAAAATAAACAAATGTTTTAAAATAATCTGTTTTTAAACTCTGATCGCTACTAGGTCATTCCGGTAGCCGGTATAATCTCTCGAATTCAGGTATAACGTCTAGGTCAAGTTAGGGAAGTTACAAAAAGCTTTCACTAAAATAAAGTTATGATTTACTTCAGATTTTGTGTTTAATGTTTAAACGCCTTAAATTCGTTTACTTATAAAATAAATGGATTTTCTTTTAAATCTAATGAATCATTCATGTCCATTTATAGTAATTAATCTTTACAAAATTAGTGGCTTCCCCTCCCATAATATCGTCTCCAAGGTTCATGATTATAAAATAAATGTAAACTATACCATTAATCACCCAATTATTAATGTGTTTCTATTTTAGTCACCAAACTATAAAAAATTTTAATTTCAACACTAGCGTTTTAGATAATTTTTATTTTAGTCACTCTCCACTAAAATGATTAAAAAAATAATTACATAAACTTTTTTTCTAACCGATATAATAACATATTTGACCATCGGTTTCATCAACTATAAAAAAAAAAAAAAAAAAACCAGCATTAAATAGTGTGCTTAGTAGTTATGCATCAATAGTATACAATTTTACTATGGTTTTACTGGTTTATTTATTTTATATAGGGAAGGATAAATTATTCTACATACTGCTGCTCCATTGAGAGGGGAAAACCAGAAAAGAAAAGGGAGAATCAGGTTAAAATATACCATAAATCTATATATTTTTCATATTTTAAAATTTAGTTTTTATATTTTTATTTTTAGGAATTTAATTTCTTTATTTTTTAGATTTTAAAATTCAGGTTTAAATGTTAACACTGTTAAAATTAATTTTTTAAATTCAGGTTCATTATAACGTCATTTTTTAGTTACATTGCTACAATGATACCAAATGAGTATTTTCTTTTAATTTTAAAATGTCACACTAACAAATTTAATAAAAAATTTAACAGGGTTAGCAATTAGACCTAAATTTTGAAATCTAAAAATTAAAGAGACTAATTCTAAATTTATTAAAAGTACATAGACTTATCAAATATTTTAGTCTTCCACATGCAGAATATACTGAGAAAAAAGAGTGGAGATTTGTGTTGCAGCATAACAGTGAATGATAAAGAAAAAAACAATGATGTAAATAATATAATGACAGTTCCCATTACCATATCTAGTTGATCCCAAAATCTAAACCCATCACAATTTCTAACTGGCCCTCAAATCCCCCCTACATGTCATGTACACATATACTTGCATATAAAAGCTCATAGTGCCTTTTTACAAGGTTGGATTAGGGTTTTTATTTCTTTTAATGTTAGTTTTCTTTTTCAAAGGATTTTTTTTATTTAATTTTATGAACCCTAAATGAATAAGTGTTGAGCGTAATGAGATAATATATTACACTTTTAAGTTGATAATTCATTTTTGAATCCTAAAGATACATTGTTGGCAAGGGAGAAGTCAAAAATTTTATTTAGGGGCAAAGATAAGAGTAAAAATTTTGGGGGAGTCAAAGCTAAAACTTATGTACTAAAAGTATTTAAATTAAATTAAAATTTTAAATTTTTAAAATGGCTAAAGTTATATTTTTTTCTCTTTAGATACACCTTGATTGTTAGGAGAGCAGTCACAAACACTAAAAGAATTAGTTTCCATAGATCATAGAAAACAAAACAAGAAAATGGATTAAAATTTTAAGGTGTGAATCATCATATAGGCTTATTAAAGTATTTATCTCTCTTTGTATATTGTTGTACCTCCATTGAACATCGGCATGACAATCCACCTTAGAAATTCGAGATCAGCCTTCTGTCTCTATCCAGACATCTCGGTGACTAGTTGTGTCATCCTTTTCGACCTTGGTACCAACAAGGGACTTGGACCTCTTCCCCCCAAGGTGGTCCACCTACTTAATGAGCATTCTTGACACGTCTCCGTTTTTATATGTGAATACTCCTTAAGCGTGAACACGCCTTTGAAGACCATAAGGTCCCACCAGAGCATAACAACATCTTACTGTCATAATAGAATGGATCACACAATGCATGCCCTACATGTACTTTCTGATGGCAACCCCTCACAAGTCTATAAAACAATTTAGTTGCAAATATCGGCTAAAATCTAATCCTTTTTATCTCGGCTCCCTTGATATAAAATTCATGGTTTAATTTAGATCATACACAAAATTTTCAAAATTACAGTCAAACTAAACTAAACCCTAGTTGCAAATATCCTTGCAAATTCTTAAGATTAAGAAGCTAAATTAGGGGTTTTAAGGCTTACTGAAAACAAAGTGAGTAGAGTTGTTCATGGATTAGACCGCAGTTCAATTCCAAAAAAAACAAAAAAAAAAATTAATTTCATATTAAAAATATAAGTTCTCATATTAACATATATACTATAATTAAATTAAAATTTGAAAAATTATTATAAATATAAACTTCAAACCTAACTTGAGGTAGAAATTTTTTTATCCAAATTCAACCTAAATTATACTAGTTCTACTGAATCGGACGAACTACCCAACTTTTGAACAACTCAGCCCTAATTAAGAGTGAGTTTTTTTTAAAAAAAGAGAGGATAAGATACAAATTGCATGTAAATAATAATACAAGGCAGCTGAGCAAAGCTGATAATTGGAGGTATATCAAGAAACCATGTGAAGAAGACACAAAACAAGTGGAAAGTGGAAGGTAAGATGTCAAATAAATTAATGGCTTTGTTGGCTTCTACATTAATTCAAATCACACGTTTTATTTATTTGTCACCACATAAATAATAATGAAAAACAAAAATAAATAATGTTATATATAAATTTTAATCTAATATGTAATGTTAAACATGAACTTTGATTTTGTGCAATTTTATACATAAAATTTTAGTTTGAATTAATTTTTACGAATCACTAACAACATTATTGAATTAGCATCATTTTATGTTGATATATTGGATACACAATCAATTATATTGATCCAATGTGAAAATAAATATATGTATTTATTTCTTTAAATGTGTAGAATTGAATCAAAATCAAAGTTTTGTGTATACATATGAACCACAATTCAAATTTCATGTGTATGATTACACCAAATCAAAGTTCATATATCAAAATTGCATGTTGAACCAAAGTTCATGTATAAATTTTATATTTATCCAAGATATATTACCTTTTGGTGTTGATGTAAATGTTGTTTTAAATAGGTACTATGGTTCTATTTTTTTTTTTTTTTACTATTGTGGAATTTGTGATTAATTCTTTTTACTTTAATTTACATAATTTTAGGAGTGAAATTAGAATATTATTTAAGGATCAAAATTGAATAATAATTTTTTTAGATAATTAAAATATAAATTTATCATTTTATTATTTTGCAATTACATAAATTGTAATGATCTTAAAAGATAATTTTATCACGTGGGGAGGGGGCTAAGGTCACTGCCTGCCCCTTCGTTTCCCCTTTTCATAATTTGATTATATAATTTTCTAATATTGTTAGTAGATTCGAATTGATAATACCGTTAAAATGTGGTTACATGACTACTTTTTTATTGTTATTAGGTCACATAGTTGGTATTGTGTGGAAACTCAAATAATCATATTTAACTAATAACAAATTTGGGTCATACTGATAATATTATAAAAATAAAGATTAAATTATGCCAAATATAAGTAAATAGATTAAATCACAATTTTTAGTGTAGTGTAGGGACTAAAATCAGAATTAGACTATTTCAAAAATCAATCAAAGCCCACAGCCCAAAAATGTTTGTAAGGTTAGGCATAGGATTAGTATCAAATACTATTAAATTGGGTTTTGAGGGAATAAGCCCTTGTTTTGGACTTGAATATTTATTAAATTTTTTACCCTAAAAAATATATTAAATTACAAATTTTATTAAGGGTCTATTTGAACGGCACAAAGTAATTAAATGAAAGTATAATTATAGGATAATAATTACACTCTCTTGTAATTACAAAGAATTGTAATCCCCTAAATATATTTGGTTGACATAGTATAATTACATTATAATTCTTTATGTCATGTTTGATAGTACAAATTATAATTACACAATTACATAATTATATTTTTAAATATATATTAATTATTATAAAAAAAATTAGGGTCTTGTGCTCGTCTTACAAATTTCTCAAGTAACATTTCCCAGATGGCTTGATTTAAGGAATTCAACCTTGATTCGAGTCATTACATAAGTTATAATAAAAAACACTATAATATTTTTATAAGTATATTATTTTTATAGTATATAGCATGGACATATAAATAAATTATGCTTTTTATAAATAAATATATTGTGCAGTTCTATAAAAAAAATACTTTTTTTGGGTCATAACTTCATAGATTTATTTTAAGATTTAAAAAATATATTTTTTATTATAACGTTATAAAATATACAAATATTTTTTATAATATAATTTTTTAAGATTTATAATATAAGAATTTTTTTGCTATAACCATCCTAAACATTCATAGGTACTCATACTACTTATAATATAATTTTTAAAACTTATATAAAAATAATTTTTAAAAATTGGGTTTTTGTATATTTACTCTAATTCTCACGCTTTACCTAAGAATGGAAGGTGTAATTGGATGCTCCATTTACATACAATTCGATAGGACCTATCAATTACAATAGTTATCTAAATATGTCTCTATTATGTAATTACAAACAATTATACCCAAGTTCAATTATTATGCAAGAAATTTCATACATTGTGAGTTTGTGCCTTCAAAAGTTGGGTCTTCCATATTCTTTATATTTTGATAAAAAGAGGCCCAATTTTCATATTCTTTAAATAAAAACCCATATGCCTAGACCAGCCTATGTTCTCTATTTCCATCCATTTGGACTAAGAAAAAAACAATGTGAAATCTAAAATTGTTTTGATAATTTTTTATTCAAAAGTTAAAAATTGGTTTTAATTTAATTCAACTAATTTTTTTTTTACTTAATTTAAAATTTTATGATGTAAAAATAAATATTTTGTATTTAAAATATTAAAAATAACGATAACAATATTATATAAAAAAACATTTCTAAAATAAATTATTTTTATTTACTTGAAAACTTAATATTTTTAAAAATATTTATGACTTTTTTTAAAAATTTTATCAAATAATGTTGAAAATTCATAAAATAAATTTTGTTTTATCAAAATAAAGTAAAAAAAATTAGAATAAAAAAAATAGAAAGTCGAACTAAAATAAGATGGTTCAGTATTTTAAAAAATTCGACCAAAGTGAATCGTACTCGTTTTACCATAAATATATTTTCGTATAATTAACCTCTTTAAAATTATTAAAATTTATCTTTTTGATTTATTTGCCAAAAATGAGCAAACATGCTAGGGTTTACAAGCAAGTAAAAGATAATATCAGAACCAAAAAGAGCACCCTCATGAATATCCTCATCAGATTTTTTTTTTTATTTGAATTGGTATCAATTGGATTAATAATCGTTTGGTATATCAATCCTGATATAGAGGTTAAATCACTCCCTAAATGAACTGTTCAGATCAGGTAAAAATAAAAAATTGAAACAAAAAAAAAAGGTGGTTGAATCGTGTTTTCTTACTCTTTTTCTTATAATTTTTTTATTTATTTATTGTTAGACCAACGATTGAATTAAGAATCAACAGTCTGACTGATTCGACTACCAATTAGATTATTAAATATTAGTCAAAACAAGCAAACTAATAGTTACAAAGAACATATAGAATTTGTATGTATTTATTCGTGATAACATAATTTAAAAAAGGTGTAATTAATAGATAGTAATCATATAAATTTAGAATTTTAAAATATTTTAATTTTTTAAACTTATTTAAAAGTCATCATGGTTAATTGCCACGCGTAGTTTTTTCAATTTTCAACCTTGAGATATGGATTGAAGCAACAAGACTAATTGCTACTAAACAATGTGAACAAATGTAATTGCTCGTCTCGATTACACTTAATGAGACACTAATTATTATAGTCATCCATGCATACATATAAATAAATTACAAATAATTACATGTAAATTTATATATTAAATCAACTTTCCAAACATATCAATAAATACGAACAATATAATTAATTAAATTATTTGTTTGTAACACTTGTTGATATCCCTTTTAATATTTTTTTAAATCTAAACCAACCTTCTTTTTATAATTTTTAGGTATAAATATCATAGAGGCCTACGTATTAAGAGTCAGATTACATTTTACACCTACTTAAAAAAAAATGGGATTATTAGTTTGATGAAAGAGAAAATTGGTTCTTCCATAAAAGCCCTTGTACTAGGAGTTGGATTGCATTTTATCCCTTCTACTCAGAAAATGGACAAATTAGTCTTTATATATGAAATCAAAAAGCAAACTAATCTTTTTGTCAAAAATTCTATCCATTTCTACTATTAAAAACTGGTCCCTGTAAGTCAGAATAAGGTATACTTGCATATTACGTGTAATTGTTTAGTTATTCTATTCGTCACGCTAGTTTTTAATAGTATAGATTGATGATTTTTTTAATAGAAATGATCAATTTACTCTTTAATCAACATACAAAGAATAATTTACCCATTTTTTAAATAAAAAAATAAAACATAATATGATTTATAATACATGAAATTTTTACCAAGGCACACCCTACCTCAAATATCTTAAAAAACCCTAGTGTTGGTGTCTTAATTTTTTTGTTGTGTGGGGATCCCCCTCCATGAGAAAAATTGAGCACTAGGCAAGGCCAATAAAAAGAAACACAAAGTGAAATTGGTCTCCACATGGGGTGTACAATGGACATCCAGCCCCATAGAGCACACTTTGTCCCACACCAATCATCCATTTCCAGTAATATTATTACCTCCCTAAAAGCCTCTAAAATATTCTCTAGTCAACCCCTCTCTTTAATTATTTCTCTTTGGATTTTGAGATTTTAGGTAATTTTTAAAAATTTAGAATTTAGTTACTCTATTTTTAAAATTTTAAAATTTAAGTTCAACTGTTAATTTTTTAAATTTTTTTGTTAAACTCAAGGTTATTATGATGTCATTTTTTTAGTTACATAGTTATCAAATGAGCACTTTTTTTATTTCAAATGTCGCATCATTAAATTTAATAAAAAAATTTAACAGTATTAACAATTAAATTTCAATTGTGAAATTTAAAAAAAAATTCTAAAAATAAAATATTTTAACCAAAAGAAAATGAGAACAATTCATTAAGATTCTATCAAGATACAATAGCTTTTCTTTTTCCACTTTATATAAATATATATTTAATTGATTTACTTAACTTAATCTAAAATTAACATATTCATAATTTTTTTATAATCAATATTTTAACGATTTAATAATTAAATTTATCAATATAATTAAACTTATCATGCACGTAAAAATTTTAAATCGATTTAATATCTTTTTCATATTAATAGAATATAAT